>JAUPFZ010000011.1:20000-1271875 GCA_036937285.1 Euphydryas editha | reverse complement strand
AAGAATAAATTTTAATAGCGCGTTTTTTTTTGTATCAGTGCCATCTCTTATCGTGTTTTTCTGTGTTCACGTATCACATAAAAAGTACAAAACCAAAGTAAATAACTTTAATACATAAAAATTAGAAATAACTCACAGTATAATTTAGTTTTTGTTTCATTGTAATTAAATTTAAAAATAAATATTTAAGAAAATAGAAGGTACCTACGCCGCCAACGCCATCTGGTCTAAGGAATCTTAAAAACTCACAAAACTTATTTTTGAGTTATTAATTTGTTAAACTTAAAAGTTTACTAAATATGTCGGATAGGAATAGAAATCGTTTTAATATTTTAGATAAACATCATTTTTAATTAATATACTATTATGTTAAATATTAATTATGTTAAATGTCACTAAATATAAAAACGATATTCTACAATTATACGATAGATGGCGCAGATAATTTTCTGAATCGCGCTGACCAAAACTTCGGCCAAAAGAATGACACTCGCCCGTATTTAGAAAACTGTTTTTCTTTTTTTGCACTTAATTAAATACTTTAGGGTACTACGGTCTTGATTGTTTGTTCGTTGTTAAAGTTTAAAATATTTGGTCGTTATTTGTTTGTTGATTGTACAAAGTTGGATGGTTATAGCTATTTAAGTTGTAATCTATATATATATTAAGTCGTGTTAGTTACACCGTTTATAACTCGAGAACGAGTGGAACGATTTTTATGATTTTTGTGTTTTTGGATTTGTCTTCGTTGGGAATAATACTTATTAAAATATGGTATTCATCAATGAGAAAATAATTAATAAAAAAACAGTTCAAATGTTTCATCCGTACTATCTATATATATATATATATATATAATAAATCTGTCACTCAATCCGTCTATTATAAAATATTTTCCAGTATCGACGCAGGTGTAGGTGATTAAAAATATAAATGTATAATTTTTAAAATTTTAGTTAAATACCCGTGCGAAGCCGGGGCGGGCCGCTAGTCAATAATAAATATATGCTATAAGGCAATAATTTATTAGTAATTACGTTTTACATAAATAATTATTAATTTAACAATGAAATTAACATTGATTGAATATAACTTATTATTTTTATGTTAGTGTTCAAAATGTAGTAGAATGACGCTTTGATTTCTAAAGCCCTAATTATACCTAGATGCAAGCAAATTCAGTTCAGGGGTTCAGAGAACTAACTTGTGGACGAATCGCAGGAGTCCCCAATTTTCCTTCAAAATATAAGTAACTCAATAAAAATCAGTATAAAAATAATACAAAAAATGACACATCTTACATGAAACATTAATGTATAAACGACAATTAGTTGGTGCAGCGGTGACAGCAAAAAACTGATCGATATCTATTTTGTATTTTTTTCTTAATTTTTTTTTCTTTCTTTACTGTAATTAGTATAAATTGGAAGAGTGAAGTCTCCTAATACTCTATATATCTTTTCTCAAGTATTGTCTACGTTAAGATCTCTTAATATTATTTATTATCTGAATTCAAACGTCATCTTTGAGCTTGTAGACAGGGGACTGATTCCGGCCTCTTTGTTTTCCCTGCTCCAACCATTATGACGTTTTATCAAGTATCTTCTTCAAAAATATATTGAAATAACGGAATATAACACATCTAATACAGACATAATATGCTTAAAAGGAAGCTAAATATATTACTTGTTAACAAAACCTGGTATAGAAATAAGGAAATTTTGTTTGTTATACTAGTTGCTGTTGCGGTCGTGTGTTCGATCCCCGCTTGTAATAAATTTTTACATAGGTCAAATAGATGGTTTTATGGCCTAAAAGTTTTTGTTTCGTGTATTACGTGTGTGGATTCACATCCTACTTGGAGCCATATTAAGTGTAAGACATTGATTAATAGATAAAATTATAATTATATCAACTGAACTGAAGCAGCCTGTAAGCATCCCACTGTTGGGTAAAGACCTCTTCTCCATATAAGAGAAGGGTTGGAGCTTAATCCACCACGCTGCTCCACTACGGTTTAGCACAAACAAAAATCGCTCAATATTTTCATCGCAATCGTTTCTAGGATATTCACGGTGTATTGGAGAATTAAATAAATAAATATGTTTAACATACACACACGGTCGTCTGTCCCTAAGGTAGGCAACTTAATGCCTGTGTTTTAGGTACAGCCGACTGATATACGTACATTTTTTTAAAATAAATATACATATGTGCATTTTTTTTAATAAATATGTATATGTTATGTTATTTATGTTACAAACATTATATAACAAACATCTATAAATATATTAAATTTATTTATATTAAACCCAGACTCGGGGCGGGAATCGAACCCACAACCCTGGAGCAGAAAACAGGGCCACTGCCAACTGCGCCACGGGCCAGTCAAAATTAATCTTTTAATATGAGATAAATAACACTATTTTTGTTATACGTAATTTATGATATTTTTTGTTAATACTGATGAACCGATAATGTAAATAAATAAATTTATTTCAGTTATGTATCTATCGTATTTGACTAACTTAAATTAAATGTTATTATTATGTATAACTTGTAAAACAAACAGACAGTCACGTTTACGTTAATGACAAAACAACAACATCACGCTGAACAAAATTACCGCGACCTCAAACACGATATCTATAATTATAATAATATATCAAAACAAGTTTAATTGTACACGTTGAAGATATTGTGAAATTTTAAATGAATCTCTATAATCGATACTGAAGCTAAAATTCTTTTTCATTTATGTCTATCCTTTCTTTATATCTATCTGTACCTTGACCGCGCATCACGGCAAGACTTTTTAATGAATTCAAATGAAACTTGGCACGATTTGAGTTCATAATACGAGCTAGGATATTGAGTAATTTTTATTTAAAAATTGAGTACCGTTCCCTTGGGATATAAAAGTCAAAATCAGTAATCGAGAACGGAGTACGGTTAATTTTTTAAAGTTAGTTAACTTTTTAACCCACTCACACTCTCTAAATAAATAAATAATAATAAATAAATAAACCGCCTCACACTCAACGGCTTCCAGTAGGATGTGTATTCTGTGTCGGGGTCTGGGAATCCATGCAATATACAAGCACAAACGCCCAGACCACGACAATCATCTGTATAGCCTATACAAATACTTGTCATTTGCGGGGATCGAACCAGCGACAGCTAGCGCATCAGAACGTTGCTGTAACCACTACACCAACGCGTCGTCAAAGATAATGATTTGGTATATAAATATTAAACACCGGAGATTAAAGTATATAATTATCCTATATTTTCCTTGGCGTTTAGCATATAATTCGATGTTAAAAATGGTTCTTCATCCTGTTTACAAAATAAATGCCTTTCAATATTGTTACGTCAAACAAAAGCTCCATTACTGTAGCTTTCGCTTATCGTTAACTTGTCGGGTACAAAGCTGAGAATTAGTAGGATAATAAGTTAAACATATTAATATTACTAACAAAACAAATGAACAAAAATAAAATTTTGTAACCTCCATTTCACCCTTAAATATTTAAGTTTTTCTTAAAATAAATTATATGAGATCGCCTTTTAAACGTCTCAGACTATTTATTTAAATATATTTTTAAAATAGTTTTAAAGATGACGAAGATTGTAACACATTTTTACAACTATGTAATAAATATTAAACATTTTCGATTAAAAATCATATTTATATATTTACATATAGAAGGAGATAATTTACTAAAACTTGTTTTAATGCTACACACAGGTGCTTAGGCTTACACAGGTGATTATAGAGGTTATGATCTTGATTCTAAATTGTTACCATTAAAAAATATAAGTACACGCAACGTTAACCCTAAAACGTTAAAGTTAAATTCTATTTAGAATGACGTTCGATATTAACAGTTTTAGAAATTAAAGCCTAAGCCAGCAAGTGCAGCTTTCATCATCATTATCATCATCATCATCATCATCATATCAGCCATTGAATGTCAATATTCGTCACGCATGCCAGACGCGTTGGCGAGCATAAAGTGATGCAGCAAGATATGTTGACGCTGCTTACATACATTTGGCCTTAGTCACATTTTACAACACCTGGCCAAGAAGGAGGTCGAAACTATTCTTCTCTGCAAGTCACCACTCAGCAAATGACTAATATAAAATGAAATTATTTCTATAAAAAACAAAACTCCATATACCTAAGGGGTATCCCTAGTAACGCCCTAAGCATACATTTCGTCACGGTGAGGAATGAAACCTGCAAACGTGGTGACGTTTGCAGGTTTCATTCCTCACTTCGCCAACCGTCAAGTCTGTCTTAGGTTTTCACTTTACTTTGATTTCTTCGTTTTTTATTCAATGCGCCACGTCGAATGCGAACAGGATCTCTCCGTGTTCAATCCGAAATCATAAATTCTTTATTCGAAACATAAAGAATGGGAATAAAATTTTCAGAACGAAATTGTCATTTTATTTGTGAATCTTGTTTATCGAAATAATCGAAAATACTGCATTTATTATAGAATTTAACAAATCGATACATATTTAAATAATAAAAGGACCATAAAAAAAGCAAATAAGGTTAAGTAGAAAGTCGTGATCTGATAAGTTTTTATTTTTATTTTTTTTCATTTAAATAAACACATTTAAAAAGTTAAATAAAAAATATCATCTGATAAGTACATATTAATTGGTTTAAGAATCATAATAAAGTAATAAAATATTTTTTTATATAATTATCAGAAAAGAAACTTATTGCGAAGAATAAAGTAAAAAATAAAAAAAAAAACTTTTTTTAAATTTATATCCATGCAGTATTTAACCATCTATTCAGCTTGTAAATTAAAAATACCAATAGATGTAATAAATATTAAATATTATTTAAAATAATAAAAAACAATTTCTTGTATACAAAAAATAAACGAATAACAATAATCTAATTTAATTTAAAAAGACACAATGAGATTTCTTATGAAAGAAGTATAAAGAGATTTCTAGAAGATAGTCTTAAAAGAGTCTATATATAAAAGAGTCTATATACATTTTTTATATTACTCATAATATGAAGTAATTGTATTCTATACTAAGAAAATAATTGTTGAATTGGACTACAATTAACGAAAATATCGCGTGACGTAGGTACACAGAAGAAATTTAAAAATATTATAAATATAATTAAAAATAAATTTCCTCCATAATCAAAATTAGTTAAAAACGATAGAGTTCTAATTAAGCGTGTGGTAATCAAAAAACTGTTTCCGAAGTATAATCGAGGAAAAATCGATATACCTTAATATCTGATTAAAAGTATGTTTCGAAGTAATTACCTGTATACGGGATATGAGACGGTATAATAAAAGTTCAGAATCAACGTTGAATACCGAAGATAAATATAAACTTTGCGAAGCGAGTGAAAAGTTTCATATGTATAAGTTATGTTGAAAAGATAAGCGTGTATTTTCTGTATTGTTACAATTTTACAAAGGGATAGTTATGTGTACACACACACTGTTAATTATCACGTATGATGAGTTAGGCTTATTTAAATTTTAGTTAATATTAGTTTACCAACTACAATTAAAAATACTTTTCGTGTTTTTATACAACAAACATAAACTTACGTGCTAATCATCGTCGATTATCCACTGTTACACGTGAGTAGCATCCACAAACACACACAAACACTCTATAGACGCACAGACACAATGTACCATTTACAGAACATGCTTTCCGCAAACATTTGCACTGTTCGAGTCGGCGTGGTCACCGTAGCGAGGGTGGCGGTGAACTGAGTGCGGGGTGAAGCGGGCGGGGGCGGGCGCCGCGCAGGCGGGCGGGCAGGGAACTTTATTTTTCTCCCGGATTGCCCACTTATCTTTGCTGATGCAGACTGCAAGGCAAAAGCGCAATTAGAACGTCGCCCGAACGATGCTTTAAACGAAACGAATTATGTTTCTCTTGATGACATTTTTCGATGGATTATTGATTGGATGGAGCGCACTGTGGGTTAATCTGTTTAAGAAAAATTTGGTTTTCTAATGCAATTTATCAAGGAGGATGATTTCATGTATACGTAAATCTATTTGACTTGTATTTTCTGTAATCTATCAACGGATTGATACAATAATAATAATAATATAAAACATATTTATAATTATATCCAGAAAAAAATATTTCTTATAATTTTACAATATTATACATATTTACAAAGCAAAATTAAACGAATTATTTACAAACAATTTTGGTATAAATCATGTCCGCGTGTAATGGTGCCAAGAATACTGGCAGCATTTCCCCGTTGAATCGCAATTCCGATTCTCTGGGTAAAAAAAGTACCAGCCCTCCTGTCAGGATAAGATTATCTATTAAGGATGTCATAAAATTTAAGTCTTGAGATTGAAATAGTCATTACAATTAAACGTTAATGAAATTAAAATGAGACCATTAAAAGGGCTCTTGCCACCATCGACGTTCCTGCTCTTATTGAGCCTACTGGAATTAGTCGCGATGATGGCAAGAGGCCTGATGGTTTAACGCTGATTCCCTGGGAAAGGGGACGGGCGCTTTTGTGGGACGCAACCTGCGTCGATACATTGGCTCCGTCTCATATCAGGGAAACGGCTGTAAGAATGGGAGCCGCTGCGGAGAAGGCTGAAATGACTAAACGGCACAAATATTCGTCACTTATCCAAAGTTATATTTTTGTGCCGTTTGCAGTCGAAACACTTGGACCTTGGAGTAGCAGTGCTAAAAATTTTCTAAAAGAATTAACCCCACGACTCATAGCCTCCACTGGTGACAAGAGGGCTGGTGCATTTTTTGCCCAAAGAATCGGAATTGCGATTCAACGGGGAAATGCTGCTAGTATTCTTGGCACCATTCCACGCGGACATGATTTATACCAAAACTGTTTGTAAATAATTATTTTAAGTTTTGAATTGTAAATATGTATAATATTGTAAAATTTCTGTAATAAATTTATAAAGTCAATTAAACGTTTGATGCTGATATGTTTTAAGCTACCTATATTTGTTAATGTGGTTATTTATTTTTGCAAAATTGAAATAAAATAAAATTATATTATCGAGTTCTATAAAAAATATCATGTTCTTGAACAACTGTATATTAACGTTAAAGCTTAAATACAAATATAAAAATACTATTTATATAATGAGAGTTCAATTAGCTAATGAGCAATAAGGTAAGATACATATTCTCGCACATAGCTTTATTATTTATATTTCGCTTGGTAGCAATTAGCGATAATTATTTTATCTTAATAGCAGACTGTGACTGTGTGTGACTTTGACACACGTAATTGCTTAGATGAAAATTTTATTTCTAACAAAGATATTAATTTTATTTTTAATTTTGTGTTTTTCTAAATTTATGTTTATTTTAATGAAGTTATATATTAGTAGTTAGTTATAATTTATAAATTTTATTTCGTTGAAATACTTGTATTTGCATCTCGATGCTGCTTTATAGCTCTCGCAATATTTAAGAAAAGTGCAGGTTTCTTGAAAAAACAACGGTGCGAGTTCAAATTTGACACCGCAACCGTCAGTGCTAATTTACGTATCCTATTCAATAGATTTTATCATATAGATGAAAATTATAATAATCTATGACTGTTTTGTGACTGCAACAACGAAAGACAAATTAAGAAAACTTCAATTTATTGAGTGTACTCATAATATTACATTAGTTTTTGAGTGTACTCATAATATTATATTAGTCTATGATTGGCAGGTATTTATATTTATACATATATTTATTTTTGATCTATGTTCATGTGGGTCATCCCACCGTGCCTCAGAGAGCACGTAAAGATGTAGTTCCGTTTGTAAACACCTAATACCGATCTTTACTCGTGGTAGGACTACTATTAACCAACCCGCAGTGGAGCAGTGTTGTGTATTAAGTTCCAAGCCATTTTCTATATAGAGAAAGGGCTTTTGCCCAGTTCTGGGAAGCTTAGAGGCTGATTCATTAGTCTGATATATTTATGATTAATATATATTATCTTTCATGAATATTATTTGTAAAAATAATTATTCACGGTTTATTAAAATTTACAGGTTAGTCGGAACACTTTTAAGAGGTCTTCCGTATTGTTCCAAGGAACGAGTCCGGCGATTCTAATTGTGAAACTTGGTAATTCCTATCACCGTTCCCAAATGTACAGTCAGAGGCAAAAATATAGGCACATGAAAGATTCGTATTAATACAAATTAAGCCTATATTTTTGAAATATTTCAATGAATAGAATATCTGTATGTGATTATAACACCTATTTTAAGTTTTTCACCTCTTTTAAGTGAGTAAGTATGCTTTATTGTATACCAAAGAACAAAATACAATATGACACATACAAATGAGTCTTAACTATGTATAATTTGCGGCCTTATATACTCACTTTATGTCTAATAATTATTATTTTAAGCTACATTTTGTCGTATAATTATAATGATTTATTAATAATAATTTTAAAATACGGTAACGTTTAAGATGAATTTTCCATAAACAAAAATTTATTATCAATTTAGTGTAAGCGTGTTATAATTTGTAAACATAATTTTATTTTATTATAGGTTCTAGTGATATATTAAGATGAGTCTAGTAATCGGTAGTAAAAAATAAAGTATGACATGTAATAAAAACAAATATTTATGTAGAAATATACTTAAATATTCAGATTTTGAGTCATAAAAGCATATTATTGTTTTATTATATTGAAATTAAAAGTCGTAATTTTTAATCTGCATATCACGTGACTTAAAACACGAGCTGCCATGGTGGGACGTCGTAAGGACAATGTTCCGTTCCGATATACACTGCGAGCACCGCTCAGTGCTCTTACTTGTGAAAAATTCGTTCATTTATGGAGTCCCAGTACACTGCTGCAGTACCATAGAGAAATATCATATGACGTCATAAATAGCCGCCGTTTTTGTACTGTGAGCACTGGCGCTTTTGAGTCACGTGATCAAAATATATAACAGCACGAATGATTGTTGTTATTTTTAATTAATATTGTTATTCAAAAATGTCAACAATATTCAAATAATAAATTTTTATTTTTGAACAGAAAATGTATATATTTTTATTTGAAAACAATGTCAAAAAATCAGTAAGCAGTATAGTACAGTATAGAGAACTAAATAGGAGCAGCTTCGAAGTGTACTGAATTGACTTCATACCTCACACTGCTCTCACAATCAATGTATATCGGAACACAGCTTTAACAATATTACGTCAACATAATGATTGACAGCGTTTTCGCGGGAATAAAAAAGGTTTAAAGTTTACTCAAATTTTTTAGCAAGAAAACGTTTATTTTGCCGAAATATATTTTTTTGTGGCTTTTTATTAGCAACATTTTGAAGTACTTTTTCAAATATAGTAGAATACCCTATTATGTTCTTACCTGTGCGATTACTTTCAGGTGTCTATGATAACTGTATGTTGCCCAAGGCATGGTGGGTTGATACACAAGAATATACACTTAGACAGGAAACAATAATTTGTACAAATACAAATAGCTGCCCCGAGCGGGAATCGAACCCGCGACCGGCGGTGCTAAGGTAACTCGCACCACTACACCAGAACGGTTGTCTACCGGTGTGTCTAGAAACAAACTCATTTCTTTGATTAGTCCCCCGAGATCATGGACTCTGTAAAGGGTCCGAAACGTCGGGAAATAATTTAAAATATTGTTAAACTGTAAATTTTTTAATAAACGCGATAAAATCCGGTATAGACTTTTAATCAAATGAGTAAAATTCGCGTAAATATAAGAGAACACTAAACTCATTTGTGTTTAACGTTATTTTTTAAGGCACTCGATCAATTATTTATATAGACTTTTACTGTCAAATCTTAAAGGTATAAAAATCAAATTAGGACTTATATTAGTGACGTGAGTGAAACCATATACCTAATATTTATTGGCAATGTTGGCGTTTTGAAACTTTACAACGGTATAGGTATAATTGCCTGCCACTGTACCGATCAAAGTGAAGGCGCTAGGAAAGCCTTTTAAAACTTTCCTTTAATCTGCTCCGATAGTGTTTGTTCTAGCTGTCTTCGAGGAAGAAGTTAAGTAAAAAAGGATATTCACTTAAGTAATTTTCTAATAAAATTAATTTACATTATAATCATACATAAAGAAGATTTGTTTGTTTGTTATTCATAAACTATTGAAAAAATTTCAATAATCTTTTTTGCTATTTTAAAACTAAAATATCATAAAATAAATTTGAGCATGATTTTAGAAGTATGAAATAGTTTCCTCAAAATGGTTATTACTCGCAGCGAATACTTGTATAATAATAGGTAAAGTAATGAAATTATAAATACAACATACAAAAAAAAAACATATTTAAAACACAATAAAAAAAAAACAATTAAAACACAATAAAAAAAAACAACTTAAACACAACTTTAACACAATTTCCGTTTCAAATCGAGTAGCCAAAGCCATTAATAATTTTTTTAATTTAAATAGTTCGACAACTGAAACTCGAAAGTTTCAAAAACGAAACTAACTTTACGCGACCGCAATAAACAGTTACAAACGTGAAATATCATTTAACTTGTATTCAAACTGTGAAAGTGTAATAAAATGTTATATAACTAGACCACCTGCGCGGTACCACTGACTGATTGATCACTTTCAGCCCCCAAGCCTCACTTGCTTCTTTAAAAAATAGGCTTTATTATTGTTACATTGGTATTCTTATTAATATGATACTTAAATAATTTTGTGAGTGTAGAGATATAAAGTGGTATTATACGATAGCAACGATGCACCGCCTAACTTTATCTTACATATTCTATTCAACCTAACGATTGTCTGAAAGAAATCCCTGCTTAGTGATGAGACGGCATTTTTTTTTACGTGGGGAAATTTCATTATGGATACCACTCCGGCGCGGGAGCACCGAAGTGGTTATGCCCGACTCCCGCGGGCTAAAAACCCCACGTGTGAGCAGTCCTCCGCCTAGATGGAGCGAGGTGGGGTCGCGCTAGCATTCACTGCTCAAGTGATGAGACCACCTTTATACATTAATATTATGTTTAATTTATTTATGTGAAAATGTGTACAATGAAGAACATTATATCTATTAAATTTTAATTTAATTGACTGTAACGGCCAGTGAATATCCCACAGCCGGGCAAAGACCCCTTATCCTATTAATAATAAGGGTTGGAACTTATCTTCCAAGCCGCTTTACTACAGAATAATATAACCATGTGTCAGAACTTAAATAATAATTATGCACATTTGCGCAAGCGATAAAAAAAGATAAACTTTAGCCATAAAAATTCAAAAGAGATAGCTCAGAATCAAATCAATTAACAGATTCGTTTGTTCTATTGATTTTGCCATTTTTTATTCGCAATTATGTATTTTATTATGTAAGACATTAATTACAACAACTTTTTCGGCAAACGAAAATTAATAGCAACAAAAAACCGCATAACACATAGAGTGCTCTTGGGTTGACAGAGTGACACACAGTGTATTGACCGAAGCTTAAAGTAACCACAACCTCAATATCAAAATACGACGTAATGCAATCGTAACCACGACGCAGAGCATCATGCCTGACATATGTTTCACCTTTACGAGGTTAAGATGAACTGAGTATTTATATATATTAATATGTGTGTATGTATGCATGTGTGTGTGTATGTATTTATATATGTATCTTTTTTCTTTATTTGGCAACCCTTCCCACATTTCTTATGTTAGTCCTAAGGTCAAAGGTTGTCTGGAAAAAATCGCTGTGTTAGCGTTATCGCTACGTCACTCTTATGAGTGCCTATCTTTTTTTTTTCTTTTTCAACGATGGAAAATTTATTTACGTATCCCGCCGTAAGTCAGCGGTATGTGGGATTCACGGCCGGGCGCGCCAGGACTGCGCATCAGTCTGGCAGGCCTAATACCTAATAAAACCTATCGATACCATCAGCGCCTAGTGAGGTGTCATGGGATCACTTTCACATATAACCATGACGCCCCGATCCTTGGCCTTGAAGCCCCTCCGAGGAGACGCTCGACCGATCTCATCTGGGCGAGGCAGACTGGTACCGGGAGTAGCCCAACTCCCGAGGCCGGGCCACTCGTCGCCTGTTTCCCTCCGCAAAGCAGAAGAGTGCCAGCATTAGCGACTCGACCCCCGCCGTCGGATTTCAGTACTGACAAGAACCCCGCAAGAACTGCAGGGAGGCAGGCACGACCCATGCAGCCCGCGCAGTATGCGATCACTGCAAAGAGCGGACAAGCGAACCCGCCGTCTCCTAAGCGATAAGGCCGCCTGTTGCAACTAATGCAACTTAATTATTATAAATTTAATTTTTGTTACTTTTGTATTAATGTGCAGAAAATATATATAAAAAATAAATAGATTATATCGACAGCAGGTACTCCACTGTAGCGACTCAGATGAAGCCATGGAGTTTCGTCCTAAAATGAATCACCAAGAATTCATCGCAGCGCTCGCACATCTCTGTAATATTTGACTCTATAACGTTATGAGCATTCTTTCAACACTTGTAAACTATAACACAGTACAGATTCTTTATTGAGTTTAAATATGTGTAAAGATCTAAGTAAGATCTATATAAGTACTCACAGCAGAGTAGGAAACGATATAATTCGCTTTATTACATTTTAAATAGTATAATTGTAGCTTAAATGTGACCAATGAAATGGACTCATATCTGATAGATAACAACAAAAACAAAACAAGAATTGTTGTATCTGCTCCCTTAGAAGTCAGATAGAGCCTCCAGCATACAAACAATACTCTACGTCTACACAGTAGAAAAATATGTATGATCATTAAACCACAGGAAGATAATATAAAACCGTTAAATATAGCAACTAATAAATAAATAAATATGTTTAATATACACACGCGGTCGTCTATTCCTAAGGTAAGCAATTTAATCCATGTGTTTTAGGTAACAACCGACTGGTATACATATTTTTTTTTATTTTTTTAAAGTAAATACACATAAATACATAATAAACAAATATTACACCAAGACTCGGACGGAAATTGAACCCACAACTGTAGAGCAGAAAACAGAGCCACTTCTAACTGCGCCAACGGGCCAGTCAAGTAATAATTTATTTAGTCGTCATGATAGCATTAGTATTCATTCAAGATATTTAAGCTTATTACTAGGTTTATGCTGTAAAAATATGCAAACTTATATATTGTTTTAAATAACCACTAATAAGTTTCCTAACGTCTGTTTTAAAGAATCAATATTCAGATGCAATACTAGTTTTTTAATTATTGTATTGACGATGACGGTGTGCTCTTATAAGTCTACTTGAATACCGTACATATAACTCTTGAGTGACTGAGATCAGTGCGTATAAAAAACAAATGTACAAACAGACTCTACAACTTACTTGTATTATATGTCCAAAATTCCAAAAGAGTACATCCAATACCGAATTCGTAATGGAAAAGCCAATGAACAGAATATGATAAAGAAACGTTAATTATATTCAAGTCGTCTAGGTTCCCCTTCCAGCGCTCGAGACCTATAAAATGCAATTTTTATTGACACATTCACTCACACTCGTAACCACGTTAGTGGAGGTCGTTATACTTACACGGCGACGCTGGGGTGACCATAGTTCACAGTTTTTATTAAATAGCTAAACTTATTCTATAGGTCAGGTAAGTTATTTGAAGTAAAGTTTTTACTTTCTGCTTTTATGGCTATCATAATATTTCTTAACCTACATTTAAAAAATATTATTTAAATTACAAAATTCAGTTGTAGCATATTTTAAGGTGTGCTAGTTTCTATTAGGATCAGTGCATTCAGACAAACAAAAAATTGTGTTCATAATATAAAATAATATAGATAATATAAAATTCTAGAATACTGAACTTTGCACTTCAAACGGAACTGAGTTAATAATTACGTCGTTTTAGTTCAGTTGTTAAAGTTACGCGAAGCTTTTTCATTTTTATGACGGTAATGTTAAATTTTATAAAGTTTGTTACTTTTTTTGGTAATTATAAACTTTTATTTTAGCCTTCGTTGACGTTGTTCAGAAAATAGATGGTTGTATTTTGTGAGTTTTCTTGTTTTAACCGTGCTATTATACGGATAAAAAATGTATTTATTTATTAACACTTTATTGCACAAGAAAATATTGAATTGTACAAAAGGCGTGTTTATTGATAAAATCATTCTCTACCAACCAACCTTAGGACGTACAAGAGCGGACGTTTGTAGGTTTGCAGAATCGGAAATTGAGAAAATTTATTTTCATAGGCAAAATAAGATAATAAAATTAGTAGCATTCATTATATTTTTAAATACACGAGAAATTAATACATTTATATACATATATAAATAGATACATACACACATATACATATACCCACATAAATACATGTATACAAACTTACAAATATACATACATGCATACAAACTTATATACCTTTATACATAATACTTAACAAACTGACGACAATTATCAAAACACAAATACAGTGTGTTTATTGAGTTCACAGTATTAGGTTAAATTTTGGCTAAAAAGAACTACTTAACTTGTTTCTTAAATGAGTCACGTGGTTTTCCAGCGACGAACAGCAGATACAACAAATGAATCGGACACAAAAAGTATGATATATATGTATACATATTCGATATGATTAGGGTTTTTATAGTATTTTTTAATATGGACTAATAAAGAAACTAATAATATTGTTGTTATTATAATTATATAAACCAATCTAAAGTTGAGGTTTGTTTATTTATATGGATCTACAAATTCCAGAATTAATTAAACCAATATTGAGAATTATTTCTGCGTTAGAATGTCTGTTTAAAAGCTTAATATGTAATGCATTTATATGAATGAATCTATAATATCATTATTTGATAAGATATCAATAATTTAATTTTTTGAAAAGTTATCATGAAAGCTTATTAGTATTCGATATTTTCAAAGTCAATAAAAGGGATTTTTTTTTAAACTGAACCGGAATCTGAACCGATTACAAAATAATTTTATACCAAGCTCATTGCGTTATTCTTGTTATTTTATTTTCCATTTTTACTTTTCTTAAAACTTCATTGTTAAGTGCAAATCAAGTTTAAGTATCCAACGTCGTTTGCCTCTTTTTCAAATATGTATTATTTATACACAATAAATAATGTTTAGCAATGAGAGCCCGTGGTCACCCTACTTCACCCATGATTAAAACGTCCGAAGCTCCGTCAGATTAGGGTAGCTCCGGAGGGTCCCTGGCGAGCAATGCTTCCCGCGTTCAGTTAGAAAGTTTTGTTTAATCTGCATCTATATTTGGACTCAGGTCTAGATTTGATACACTATTAGGGATGATAAACATTCTGGGGACTTTCCAGAGTAAAGTCATTCCGAGCCGTATCATTTTCGGTGAACTAGGTAGTTATTCAATTTATAATAATAATAACTCCTTATTGCACAGCAAGAATAAGTGATATTACAAAGAAAAAAAAGAAAGAAGTAAAAAAGGCTCCCTTATCGCTAAGGAGCGATCTCTTATATGAAACCTTAGGGCAGAGGAAATGGTATATCGATAGTATAGGTGCATAGTTTCATACTATACATATAAGACAGATAGGGAAAAAAGTTATAATTTATTAAATACCTATACATATAGATAGAATAGCATATATGCATAAAAATATTACACACATACATAAATAAACATATATAAAAAACCTATTATCATCTACCGTCCAGTTCAAAATTAAACATATTTATGTTATGTCAATATGTATATGTCAAATATGTATTTCATTAATTATATAAAGATATATCAATAAATAAATACTATAATATATTTGTAACTGACAAATTTTAAATAATTAAAGCTTATCATCATCATATAAATTAAAGCTTATAATATTTTATAGGGAATTTTAAATACATAAAGAATATAATATATATATAATAAGAAGAAGAATATATATATATATATATATATATATATATATATATAATAAGAATATATATATAATCACAATTATTACACAAAATATATTAACACAACAAAGAAAAAACTGTGTGTCAACTTCGACGCACGAGTGGAGTTTACTCCTTAAGAACGTTTAAAGTCGTACCCACTGTATGACAGTGACAGTGACGGAAGTTAGTAAACGTTACATATTAACAAAATAATGCGTATTACTGTCGTTGAGATGGCACAGAAAAAATTCATCTTCCACTGCATCTGGCATTTCTCGAACCCTCCTAATATATTATTACATTTCACTTTTAGGGTTCCATTTACAAAATGAAAGAAGGCGAACGCATTATACTATTAATTTTCTGTTTATCCGTGTATTTGACAAGCCCTTATGATTTGGGCGCGACTAAAAGTGTAAATTTGTAATTATTATTATATGTATATTCAATAATGTAAATGGTTATCTATAGTGACATGATTAGATGGGCGCGGATAAGTCTCTTAATTATAAACGTTTCAGGCACTTTCATTTCTTCGGGGCGTCACGGTTGCATGCGAAAGCGATCCCGTGGCACCCCACCACGACGATGAGGGCACCGCTGGGTTTTAGTGGGTATTCTGACTCCGCAGTCAGCGAGTCCCACATACCCATCGCCTTTACAGCGGCGGGATGCGTAAATGCATTTCCCAGCGCCAAAAAAAAGGCAGTTTCATTTCTGTTAACATGTGCAGGTAATGTTTTGCTACTATTACTTTCTTTGACGATGCATTAATTCAGTTGCCATGAAAAATGTTTGTAGATAATAGAGGTAATTTTTCAGTCAGTCTTTCACCATTCAGGCAATTAAGCTATGGAATAATTTACCATTGTATATTTAAGAAGCCCAATCACTCGCGACATTCAAAAATTAATTAAAAGGCATTACCTTAATACTGGGAACGACTCCAATTAAATTTATTGATTTGTTTAAATTTTAATGGCGTAATTGACTGTAAATGCTATGAGATACTGTTGTTATATTTATTAGTTTATTGTAATTTATTGATCTAATGTATATATGTATTGTTTGTAAGTACTTATGTGTAGATATTTGTATGTAAGTTTATTATAATACTAGCGGCCCGCCCCGGCTTCGCACGGGTATTTAACTAAAATTTTAAAAATTATAAATTTTTTTTTTATCACCTACATGCGCCATCTATCGTATAATAGTAGAATATCGTTTTTATATTTAGTGACATTTAACATAATAGTACCTATATTAATTGAAAATGATGTTTATCTAAAATATTAAAACGATTTCTATTCCTATCCGACATATTTAGTAAACTTTTAAGTTTAACAAAATAAAAACTCAAAAATAAGTTTTGTGAGTTTTTAAGATTCCTTAGACCAGATGGCGTTGGCGGCGTAGGTACCTATTTCTATTTTCTTATATATTTATTTTTAAATTTAATTACAATGAAACAAAAACTAAATTATACTGTGAGCTATGTTTAATTTTTATGTATTAAAGTTATTTACATTGGTTTTGTACTTTTTACGTGATACGTGCACGACCAAAAACGATAAGAGATGGCGCTGATACAAAAAAGAACGCGCTATTGAAATTTATTCTTGATGATATATAGTGTTTTAATAAAACGGAAGTTTTAACAGATTTATTATTTGTATAGATAACTGCACCACCTACCCGATCTGTCAATAATACTCAATCCTATTTCGGGTTGTCTGGAAGAAATGACTAACTAGCCATAAGACCGCCTCTTGTACTACACAATTTATAATTATCTTAAGCTGTCTGTATTATTATTATTTTGTATTAGTATGTTGTGGTGTACAATAAAGAGTTAATAGAGAATCTGAACCCCGAAGTCCTTGAGAAGCACAATATCGTCGGGCCTTTCATCTTCACCGACGGCAGCAAAATAGAGGGCAAAGTAGGAGCCGCTCTAACATGCTGGGACCAAGGCAGGGAAGTAAGATACTCTACCTTCCGGTTAGAACGGCACAATACTGTCTTCCAGTCGGAGATGTACGCACTCTTCAGAGCCGTGGACATGGCAAAAACCTTAAAGTCAAGCTCAATCAACATCTTGAGCGACTCCAGGTCGTCACTCGATCTGCTGAGAAGCCCATCAGTGACCCACCCTCTGGCCGTGGAAATGAAGAGTCGAATTAGGCGTCTCCGAGAGGAAAATAAGACAGTTAGGTTCTTTTGGCTGAGAGCCCATGTTGGAACGCCGGGCAATGAAAGAGCGGACGAGCTGGCAAAAAAGGCGGCCTTAACAAAAAAGACGGCACCCGACTACGATAAAGTATCTATATCGTATGTCAGAAGGCAGATCCGGGAAGAGACTGTCAGGACGTGGCAGGACAGATACAATTCTTCGGAAACTGGTTCGGTCACGAAAATATTCCTACCGGATGTGAAGACCGCTTGCAGACTGGTAAGGAAGTCGGCACCAACACCTGTCGACACAAAAATAATGACCGGCCACGGAGGGTTTGCGGCGTATCTGCACAGGTTCCACCTCACTGACAGTCCTTCATGTATCTGCGATCCGAATTGTGAGGAGACAGTTCTGCACATTATACTGGACTGCCCGAGGTTCGGTAAGGAAAGGCTGGATCTGGAGCTCAAACTCCAGATGAAACTTGATCAGTCATCACTCCATACCATCTTAGAGAGCGAAACGAGCAGAACGTCTTTCCTCACATTCGCGAGAAAGGCCGTCACAGTAGCCGCAAAAAGAAACAGCACGACCGCTCTACCACCAGCTGTAACGCCTGTACAGAGTGCCAACACCGTCGTTCAAGCAACACAGACACAGACACTCTACACACAAGGAACCGCTCAGCAGACCACTCCAACGGCTTCGCCAGTGTCTCCTGGCCGTGTCCTTCTGGACCGAATAACTCAAGCCATACCCTCCTCTTTGCAAAAGCTGTTCAGGAAAAGAGCCAACAATAACGCACCTTCGCAACCGACCCATAGCAGGATCATGCAATCCTCGCCCAGCGAAGAGATCAGAGGCGGAGAAGTTGGAATTAAGACCAGATGCGTGGCTCTCTTCATGGACAGCGGGGTGGAGAGGATAGGAATCTGCTTTTGTCGCCCCGAAACACGCGATCGGCTGGCGATTTCACCGGGGCTCGCTTTACTGATAAAGGGTAGCACACAAAAGACCAGCATTAAGCGCACAAAGATCGAAGCGCTAGCGCAAGAACAGGAGGGCGACTCGACCTACCGTATAATACGTTTAAAAAGCAAACTCATCGTGCTGTTCGAATGGGGAGAGATATCAGCCTTTGCGCAGTCTAGTGTGTGGTTGAAGCGGTTGAGCGAGATCCCCGGGGGAATCCCTGGAAGAATCAGTGTGGATTCAATGAGAGTCGGCTATGACAGAGGCAACGTATCGGATAGGTACGGTTGCCTTATGGCCTCCAAGAACAGTGAGGTCATTGTCTACGAGGACAGGGGGGAGGATCTGGGTTATTTAAGACCGAAATCCATAACACCTTCACCCCCTGCATCGCGGACTGTCGATGAACCCACACTTAGCGGTTCGGAGCGCTTACAGCTCAGGGTCGAGGTCCAGAAGGCAGAACAACTCAATAAAAGGGCCGCACCCGAATCTAGGCCAAGCTCGATGTCAGTAGCGACATTTATCCATGCTACCATCTCCCCCAAACAAGGCATGCTCCCACATCATGCCTCCCCCAAAAGGGCGGAACAGGGAGAGCGGCAAGCGGAGGCGCTGAACAGGTTCACCAAAGACGACAGTCCGAGGCACCCGAAGGCGTCACCGGCCGCTCGAACTAGAGCCGACATGGGACAGGTATCACCACCGAGACTTCGACCTGCGTCCACACCGCTCCAACACGCGGAAAACGCCCTTATCGAGTTCCTGGCCATAACAAAGGCAAACCGCGAGGTAAGCCTGGCCATCTGCAATAAGATCATGCAGACCTACCGGTACGACCACCAAAGGTTACTGGAGGCGCAACTCGAGGAAGCCGAAGCAGCCATATATAACAGCGAAACCCGTCAAGTACTCAAGGGCAAGATGTCGGGTAAATATATGGCTGCATATAACACCACAGCAGGCTTCGTGAGCGCGGTTGAGTCTGAGGGAAAAGATGAGGAGCCGCAGACCTTCGCAACACCAGAAGGGGACCCGGTGGTGGTAGTGGCCAGATGCACGAAAATAATGCTGGGGGACCGGATACTTCAGATGGCGAAAACCATATCGAACGACCGGGAAGCCGGCTTACTGTCCATGACCTGGGGACTACCATCGCTGGAGTGGATAAATGGGGTACCGGGATGCGGCAAGACAACTCGCATAGTCGGGGACTTCGATGAGGACACGGAGGTCGTGATCACGACCACAGTCGAGGCGGCCAAAGACTTAAAAGAAAAACTGGCGCACCGCTATGGCAACAAAGCCAAGCAAAAGGTGCGCACTATGGCCTCCGTTTTGGTAAATGGTTTCCGTGAGGGCTCGACAATCACTCGCCTAACGGTGGACGAGGCCCTCATGAACCATTTCGGAGCCATAGTAATGGCCGCCCGACTATCCGGTGCAGAGAAAGTGATCCTTATCGGAGATATAAATCAGCTGCCGTACATCGACAGGGATAACCTGTTCGAAATGCGGTACTGTAGACCTACTCTGCTAACAACCATCTCGTGCGAGTTGTCATGCACGCATCGCAACCCCAAAGATGTCGCCTTTGCCATCAGCGAGGTCTACGAGACCATGTACAGCTCCAGCGCCAAGATCCGATCGTTGCGAGTGGAGAGCCTCACAGGCGCACGTATCCCCGTAGGACGGGATCGGACCCTATACCTGGTCTTTACGCAAGATGAGAAGAAATTGCTAACTGACCAGGGATATGGGTCCGGCGAGGGATCGCGCGTCTTAACCATCCACGAGGCGCAGGGCCAGACCTACGAGGACGTCATCGTCCTCCAGACTAAGGCAGAGAGGCTTCGAATCCACGACAGCGTTTCGCACGCTGTAGTCGCGGTGACTAGACACACCAACACCTGTGTCTATTATACCGACGACTGTGATGACGCAATCGGTCGCTTTGTGGCGAGGGCGACGCAGACCACGGAAAAGGAAATCCTCGAGCACAGTCTCAAGATGGCGATTCATCACAGAGATACCGCCGTGATTGAGAGTGTGCTCGATATGTTAACTAAAAGTATCGGTGTGAGGACATAGTTGTTTTAGGAATATATTTATAACAAATAGCTGTAAGATTGTTAGTACGAAAATAAATTAAGTAGTAGTAATAGCATGTTGTGCATAATAGAAAAAAAAAAAAAAAAAAAAAAAAAAATTGTAACAATAACGACGGAGACATGTATATATAATAGGCATAGATACACACATAATATATTTCTATTATTTAATTATTAAGTCTTATAATATTAAAAATTATAAAAAAAAAAAAAAAGAAAGAAAAAAAAAAAAAAAAAAAGAAAAAAAAAAATTATGCATGTACCTAGATTTAAGAATACATTTTAGGTTCGGTTCGGTGGACTCACGTCCAACATTAGAGATACTAAGTTTTAATTAAGTTACCACTAATGTAAGATTGTAAGCAGCTACTATTATACCAAGTAAACAAAACAAATTGGAATAAGAAAGGCATGGGCAAAATGAGCCCGTGGGCATAAATTACTTAAAAAAAAAAAAAAAAAAAAAAAAAAAATAAAGAGTTAATAAATAAATGCTTGCACTGCATGTATATATATTTTAATGTATTAATAAATAAATAAATAAATAAATACGTATTTCTTGGCCGACATGTTTATATACGTGTGTTTCCGGAGCCCCTATACAGGGTTATCGTTCTAGTGGGTACGTTAAGTGTTAGGTCGTATATTATTGATAATGTAAATCTAAAAGTGAAAGGAATATTAATATCGATTTTTTTTACTTCAAACAGACACACGTTTTCTCATTATAATTTATACTAATATTATAAAGCTGAAGAGTTTGTTTGTTTCTTTATTTGTTTGTTTGTTTCGAATTGAAAAATTCTTTTCATGTTGGATAGCTCATTTACCGAGGAAAGTCTATAGGCTATATAACATCACGCTAAAGTGAACACAAAAACGTGAAAAAATAATCTTTTTTGAAAACTTCCGTTGCGTCCTTTATTATTTCTCTTCTCGAGACATTTTTTTAACTATAGTTCCACTTTTAAAGTAAATATAACATCACTCGTTTACTTAGATTTTTTGAAAAATAAAAAAATCAATAATACGTTGAACGACCCAGGAATCAAACCTGAGACCCCTTGCTCGGTAGTAACGCTTGCCACCACTCGACCAACGAGGCGGGTACCTACTCTTGGAGTAATTGTTTAAAAATATTTAAGTACGTTTTTCTCTCAAATTAAATTAACTTTCTAAGTTAACTTTCATCCAATACATTTACTTTCTCTTGTAAGAATTGAATATCCAAAAACGGTTCGTATTTATTGCTGTAAGGCAAATTTTGAAACCACAACACAATATACAAATCCGTAAAAGTTCTTTCACCATAATAATATGTTAATCCAGGCGGAAATAGGCAACAGAATATCAAGCGGTCATTAACGAAACATCGACTTGTGGAAGCGGAATTTAACGCGAGTGGATTCTCGATGTCTAGTATAAGTATATTAAAAATAAATTGATTCCGATACGATTTATATGGGACCTTCTCTGAAGTTTGACATACAAAAAAAAAAAAAAATTAATAAATAACACTCGAATTGAGAACATCCTGCCTTTTTTAACGTCGGATAATTTTATATAAACTTCGTCAGATCAAAGACACGTTCGATGGCAACAAGGAGTAACGTATTGTCAATATATAATATGTATGTGTTTAATTATAGTTACTTGGGTCACATTTATTATTTATTATTAAATTGCTAAATTTAATTGCATTCGGAAATGATCCAGCGTTTAAATATTTATTGAAGACAAACTCTAACCAAGGCTCCGTTTGCTATTACACATTTTGACTTTCATCCCTTCTCCCACGGGTACTGAATGAATTTCGGGATAAGAAATATCCCACATCGTATTATAGACTCAAGCCAAGTTTCATTCAAATCCATTATATAGTACAAACTGACAGACGGACGAACGGATGGACGGACGGACGGACGAATGGACAGTAAGACAGAAAAAATAGAAAAAAAAATACATTTTTGGTTTAGTAGATATATATTATAAAGAGCCTTCTATTAAAAAAAAATTCAACATATATTATCTTCAATCTACAGGATTGGAGTCGTTATAGTTTTTAAATATATGTAGAGATCTCAGATAGGTACTTTCGTCGACATATATAAAACAATATTTACGATTAACGATATTCCATGTATCTCTTGTCTTAAGTTCTTAGGACTTTCTCTTTAATGTATTTTGTAATTATAATAACTTGTTAAAGTTTTAAAATAAACATTATTTTAAATATAATACGTCAATAATACCTATATATTTTTGTAATTAGCCTATAAAATATATATTATAAATTGAATTAACAATATCTGAAACGAAACACATCTCTCATCATCTCATTATTGCGGTATATAATGGTGTATAATGCTATTAAGCACTGACAAGACTGGGGTCAACTTTAGGACGTACGGGAGCGGACGTTTGTAGGTTTGCAAAAAGGAAATAAAGAAAACTTTATTGAAACATGACGTAAATAATTTTATAAATTAATCGTTGCGATCTATAAAAATAAAAATAAAAATTGGTTGCCTGTTAAGTCGGTTTACGGACAATAATTTTACGTGATGACGTCATAAGAAAACATTGATGAAAAATTGAATACTTTTATGAATTGAAATGAATTATTATCACTTAATTATCATTATTTTGTATAATACAAAGGAGGAGTTATTTGAAAATTACAATTTTTTCGATAAATTAACATTTATTTGCACTCGTTAATTCAAATAATTTTTCTCTTCTACTCGGACGCATCTGCTGATGGAGTGGAGGAGAGATAGGAGCATCACAAGCCGAGCGCTTAGGCCGATCGTGCCTCTCTATCGCTTGTTCCGTGCTCTCCCTCGCAGAAAGTTACAATGAGTCACTTGGCTTGGTTGGCTTGGCTTTTTCGTGCGTGTAGCCGGCGATCTTCGATCTATAAGACGTTATCAAGTCAAAAAATTAAAAAATGATTTTATTCTCACGTTTAATAATAATATTTATTATGAACAAGAATTAATTATGAAAGCAATTTCAACGCCTAAAATGTGTTATATAAACGAGAATAAAGTGGCTTTAGGGATGAAATTTATCGTAATATCACGCCTCGTTTGAGAAGAATACGTTATGTAAATAGTGGTATACGTAAAAACGTCTACAAAGCTTACAATAGCTATCGACATACAAAGACCTCTAGCGACCTATTTGAGAATAAATAAATTGGATTGGATGCTTCAGAGCGCGACCCGCGCCGCGTCTGCATTACAATCTAAATCTATATGAATCGATGCGATACATCAACTAAGCGTGGAACATTCGAGAGATATTTTGTTGCACGTACGTCTTGATGTGTTACGTACATATTTTAAATGTTTAAGGCTTTATCTTTGAAATCGAAAACGATTTGATAGGATTGTTCACTTTGTTTTGGTCTATTTACATTTTCAGTATTTCTGTAAGGAGAATTTATGGAAATTTATTTATATTAATGTTGTAGTTATAGATATACAATGTAGCTTGATATAATTTATACTTTTTAATTTTTTAATGCACGCTTGCAATAGAAATTTTCCACAAAAACAGGCTTCGTGCTTAATAACATTATACAACAATCAGCGTAGGTACGTTTGTAGCAAAAAGGAAATAAAAAAAAACTATACCTATTGAAACATGACGTAAATAATTTTATAAATTAATAATTTTAGCAAGATATTATTCGTTGAAACAAATTATACTTAGTTAAGGTAATAAATGTGGCCATACTTTACTCTGTTCCTTCTTCCAACTAACTTTATTTTTAATATCTTCGGCGCAGCTCGACTGTTAAGCCGTCACCGCCTAGCGTAATGAAACGTAAGCATCGATTGTCACCTTCACAGAATTTGTTAGACAAGTACTAGTGGAGTCTAATTTGCTTCTAATTCATTATCTTTCATTTATTGAAAACGTACATTAGACGTTCATACTGACATTAGAGATATACTAAAAAGACAGAGACATAGGTACTAGAAAGGACTTTTTGAAGAGATTTCTTCGAGGACAAATTGTATCTCAAATTCAAAATATATTTTATTCAAATAGGCTAATTTTATAAACAATTTTGAATCATCATTATATAATACTCAATAAGGGACGATAATAGACACAAATTTAACAAGGTAGACGTAAAATTATCCTCAACTGTGTCATAATAATATTTTATTACGAACCAAATAACAGACTAGTAATAGGCTTATTCAATACAGGTCTTAACAACATTTTTACCTAATAAAAGAAAAAATATATCAATTATAGCATATCAATATTTTAATAAAAAATTCACTACATATTATACTATACTGTATTGTATCAGCCTGTAAGCAACCCACTCCAGAGTGAAGGCCTTTTCTCCATATAGAAGAAGTGTTGGAGCTTAATCTACCGCGATGCTTTACTGCGGGTTGGCGGATAATTTCCCTACCATGAGTAACGATCGTTATCAGGTGTCTATGATAACAACCGGGACCGACGCCTTTACTTGCTCTTCGAGGCACGGTGGGGAGACCCAAACCGGAAACAAACATTTCGCACACCTAGATCTAAACTGAGACAACTCAAAAAAGGGTATTTTTCAGGAGACGAAAAAACCGTATATCTGCAATTTTTGTTAAGGAAGCTAAGCAATTCAATTTGATTCTAGTTAATAAATAGCTTGTTAAATGTCACTGTATATCAACTGGGGCTGAAATTCAATCCTTCTAATCGATAATCGCTATTTTTTAGTTGTTACACTTTAGAGTGGTGACTGACTATAAAAAATAAACACCAATTAGACTTGAATCGCTTTTATTGAATCATTTTGAGTTGTATGTGTATTAGTGCAAAAAATTATGATCAATTATTCAAACAAAAGGGGTCTAAACGAGTGTCATAATATAAATTAATAATGAAATATTAATAAAAACCACACACTAAAAGTTATACATTAAAGTATAGTTACCATCAATGAAAATAGAAATTACCAAAGTTAAAATGGAACACAAATTTGAGATATTTTCTCTTATAATCAAAAAGGGCTTTAATCGTAAACAAATAAATATAAATAAAACTTACAATTATAGCAGCAATGCTATGAATAAATCACAAAATCAGTCTCTCAATTTTAGCCTAATATTAATGAAAAATAGGAACATTCAGAAACGATTTTCTTGTTTTTAGATAAAGGTTGATAAGCCTTACCAGAATTCCTTAGGACTTTAGAAATATTAGCTTTCCATGACCATTCTCTTGTTTCCCTCTTCCTTCCTCTTTTTACTTCTTCATTGAAATCTTGACTCCGAGGCTGTGCAGTAGTATTTGTAACATCCCTTTTTTTCTTTTTTTTTTGGCGGGAAAAAATGTACCTGACTCACACCCCGTCGTCCAGGGAGACAACGGGGTAGAGTGGGGCCCTCTAAAATAACCCGCCGTGCGCCTTTACCCACCCTTACAAGGCGGACCACGGGTACCGCGTACATTACTCCGTGGCCTCCAGGCGGCAGCCCCATCGGTCACTCTCTCCTGTGCGACACCCCGCGCACTCGGACATCGCACCTTTGCGGTAGGCTGTTTCGGCGGACGGTGGGCAATCATTTGTAACATCCCTGTATTAAGTATCAACAACGTTTTGAGTTTGATGCTGTCCAGCAGTATGACAGCCATGGTTTCAATTTCAAATGCTTCTTGGCTTCGGAGCTGTGTTACGGTGTCAGAAATAGTCCTGATTTCAGTTTCGGAATCAGAACTACTGCTACTAGATTTATCGCTAGAATTCGAAGAGTTTGATGACGTATTGCTACTTGAAGAAAATGACGATGAAGAAGGAATAACTTTACGGGTAAGAGTCTTCTTCTTTTTAAGGATATAACTCGGATCAGTATCGGAGTCATCTACGAAACTCTCTTCACTTGGCGAAATAATAAAATCACTCTCATTTTGTCTATTACAGCCTGGTTTGGTCATCATCACATTAGTGTTTATTGGAATATTTTCTTTATTTTTTTGTACATTTATATTTGTAATTAAGTCATCTTCATCAGTTATTAATGGGTTTTCTTTACATATTTCATTGATAATATTAACAAAAAAACGGCCACGATTCATTTTTCTCTGAAATAGAAAATACAGTTATTATAAATTGTAACTATCCACCAATAGTAAGTTAACTCAAAAAATCTTTAAAAACAATCGGTAAATAGTTTGATTAAGAACAATGTATTGAAAACAGATAATATTTATAATATAGTACATGATTTTTATGCAACATATTTAAAATGTCACATTGTATAGGGGAAAAACATTGAAATAAATTTGTTTCAACAATACTAAGATAACTAAAAATTTACATGTTGATCCATCTAAACAAAGTCAAATCAAAATAGTAACAAAATATTTTCGTACCTTATCAACAAAACTGGAACTAGTCCAAATATCCTTAAGTAATATGGTAGCACAATTCACCAACACCGTAACAACTCAAATTAACTCTCGTATATGTTTGCTCAAAACTGTAACAATTCGAAATGTCCGCGTTTTCGATCTTGTTAATACGTGCTCTCAATAAGACAAGTGAAGGACAATTGACAATATACTTGTCTAGGTGGGAGAGTGAGACATACGTTGATTCAACAAAAGTAAGTTAACGCCACCTAGCGATTAATTTTAAAAGCCTTTAGTTAAAATTGTCATACTGGATAGTTGCGTATGATCCCGGAGCATTCGAATACAGGCATAACTCAAAATCAACGATTTTTGAGTTGTCTCAGTTTAGATCTAGGTGTGCGATTTGTACAAATACCTTTGATTTTTTTTATATGTATGGCTATAGGTAGTATAAGTATTTATAGTATATGTATGTATGTTTATATGTATATGTGTGTTTACATGTATTTGTAGTATAAATATATAAAAAATATATCAATTATAGCATATCAATATTTTAATAAAAAATTCACTACATATTATACTATACTGTATTGTATCAGCCTGTAAGCAACCCACTCCAGAGTGAAGGCCTTTTCTCCATATAGAAGAAGTGTTGGAGCTTAATCCACCGCGATGCTTTACTGCGGGTTGGCGGATAATTTCCCTACCATGAGTAACGATCGTTATCAGGTGTCTATGATAACAACCGGGACCGACGCCTTTACTTGCTCTCCGAGGCACGGTGGGGAGACCCAAACCGGAAACAAACATTTGTACAAATACAAATATCTTTGATTTTTTTTATATGTATGGCTATAGGTAGTATAAGTATTTATAGTATATGTATGTATGTTTATATGTATATGTGTGTTTACATGTATTTGTAGTATATATATATATATATATATATATATATATATATATATATATATATATATATATATATCTGTATGTATGCATTATTTATATATGTATTTGCAGTATGTAGTGTATTCACTTGCATATTTATCATATATATATTGTAAATTTAATGCTAACCTTTTATCAACTCTTGTACACTTCCCTACCGTTTCTTATTCTCTATGCCCTGTCCTATGCCCAAAAGTTGTCTGGAAGAGATCGCTCTTAGCGATAAGACCACCTTTGTACATCTTTCTTTGTATCAATTTTGTTTTGTGTGTTTCTTTATGGTGTACAATAAACAGTATTTATTTATTTATTTATTTATTTATTTATTTATTTATTTATATCTGTCCCGAGCGGGAATCGAACCCGCGACCGCCGGCGCGCGGCATTGAGGCAACTTGCACAATTAAACCAGAACGGTCATCAGATATTATACAAAATAATGAAATAATTTAATTAATTACACATACCCCGCCCACCCAGTATACGTTCGCGTGGCGGCGGCGTGGGGTTCTATATTCGTAGTGGAATGAAGGTTAAAACAATAGCTCAACCTGTGTCTTCTTGTGTTGAACAAATGTGGCTCTCATATATTGCCAGCAGTAGAAAATTGGCTATTGGAACGGTATATAGGCCACCCTGGCTCGATATAGATGATTTTCTTGATGCACTTACTGCCTCTATTAGCTCATTATCAACACATGATCACATCTTACTTGTTGGCGATTTTAATATTAATTTCTTGAGCACAGGAGACTCAAAGTATAAGAAACTTCGTGATTTTCTTGTTTGTATGAATCTTAGTCAACATGTTCAATATCCTACTCACTTTACGGAGCACAGCCAAACCTTAATTGACCTGGTGTGTACCGATTTACGTGTATCTTGTGTTGACATCAACTTTATTTCTGAGCTAAGTAGCCATGCGTTTATCAACTTTCAGGTTCATTTTCCAAGGAAAAAGCCCAATCCAAAAGTTATCATTTTTAGACCATTAAAAAAAGTGGATAAGGACGTTTTCTTTGAACATGTTAATTATATAAACTGGGCGGAAATAAGTGCAATGCAAGATGTCAACAGTATGGTCACTGCTTTTAATAAATATATCTTATTACTATTTGATGTGCATGCTCCGTTAAGAATAATTCGCATTAGGGAACAATCATATCCTTGGATTACACCAACTATCATTGAAATGATTAAAACTAGAAATCAAGCTCGCCGGAAATACATGTACTCCACTAAAAATGAAAGGGAATTAGAATCTCAAAAAAAATATTACAAAGACCTAAAACATGTCGTTGCATTCGCACTTCATAACGAGAAAGCAGCTTTTTATGACATGAACATAAATAAATACCTACACGATTCTAAAATATTGTGGAAAAATATAAAAAAGTATGTAGCTCCCGATTTAGGCGCTGGAGGCTGCGAGGTAACTGAAGCATTTAGAGACCCTGATTTAATTAATGATCATTTCCTCAACATTCCCACTGGTGACGATGTACCCCAATCCCTCTTATCTTACTATGAAAACCATTGTTCTGGATTTCACTTTGACCTAAAACCTGTCTCCGAAGTTGAAATTATGAAGATTATTAAATCTTTAAAAAGTAATGCCACAGGTGTTGATGGCATTTCACTTGATATGATTTTACTGACTCTTCCAGCAACACTCAGGGTAATAACTGAAATCATTAATAAATCTATTGTCACTGGAATATTTCCTGAAATATGGAGGTCTGCAATCGTTAGGCCAATACCGAAAAAACAGACTGTACAAGCATTAAAAGATTTACGACCAATCAGTATTCTTCCGTGCTTATCTAAAATATTGGAGAGAGTTGTCTGTGCTCAACTTTCACTCTTTTTAGAAAGTAACAATATCCTGCCAAACAAGCAGTCGGGTTTCAGAAGATTGCGAAGTACTACCACTGCTCTGATTGACGTAGTAGATAACATACTGACCTCGCAGGATCTAGGTGAAGTGACAGTGTTAACATTACTTGATTTTTCAAGAGCTTTTGACACCATTAATATCTCTTTATTAATATCAAAGCTTGCTTACTATGGATTTAGCCCTAATTCCTTGAAATGGTTTAGTAGTTATCTATATGGGCGGACTCAATATGTCGAACTACGTGACTCCACGGGATGGACTGCTAGATCTTCTCATAGGTTTTTAACTAGAGGCGTGCCCCAAGGATCAATCCTTGGTCCAATTTTGTTTGTCATATATACTTCGGATATGATGAAGAATATTAAGAATTGTAATTATCATATGTACGCAGATGATACTCAGTTATATATATCATTTAAACCTAATTGTTATAGCGAGGCGGTAGCTAAGTTGAATTCTGATTTGAGTAGTATAGCGGATTGGGCGAAGGATAATCATTTGGTTCTTAACCCTGACAAATCAAAATGTATGCTGCTTGGTACTCGTCAAGCATTATCAAAAGTTTCACCTGACGTCCTTGATGTACGCATTAAGGACAAAATATTAGAGTTTACGCAGGAGGCTAGAAATTTGGGAGTGTTGATGGACAGTAAATTAAAATTCGAAAATCATATACTCGAAACTGCACGCAGTTGTTTTTATAGATTAAAAATATTATACCGGGTTCGTAAGTACTTAAGTGTTGACATGCGCATAAAAGTTTGTGAAGCTCTTATACTCTCTAAATTAAACTATGCTGATGTCCTTTATGGACCAACACTTCTTTGTCGAACTCAACGAATGGTCCAGCGTATCCAAAATGCGTGCGCGCGTTTTTGCTTTCATATTCCGCCTAGATCGCATGTTACTCCATACATTAATTCAAATAAATTACTCAATATGAAATCCAGGAGAGAACTTCATCTGGCTACACTGCTTTTTGGCATTTTAAAGTTTCAGCAGCCTAAATACTTGTTCGAAAAATTGGAGTGGCTAAGGACTGATGACACTCGATCAAGTCATGCCTGGACCCTTAAAATGCCGCAACATTCCGGAGCAGCTTTCAGCGGTAGTTTTAAGTTTGCGGCAACCAAGTGTTGGAATGACTTGCCTCCTCCGTTTCGGGACATGACCAAGTCGAAGTCCTTATTTAGACATAATGTTAAAGAATACCTTCTAAAAAAAGAAAAAGAGAAAGGGTCTTAGGTATTGGAGTGAGTCGGTGTATTGATTATTTACAGCAATACTCTGCGTATTTATGTAACAGCCTGATGATATTAAAAGCTATCCTTAAAAATATTCCGATCTATATTTCATTTACTTATTCATATTATCTAGTATTTTATTTATTTTTTTTATTTATTTTTATATATAATGTATTTAAATAGTTTATCTTAAATAGTTTTAAAATATTTGTTAGCGCCGTCATAGTAAAAAAAAATTCTTTTGTAGAACGGCTTCACGGAAGATCAGCGTTGTATCTAATCAGATGCAACACATGCTGAGTGGAGACCTTTTTAGGAAAAAGTATCTTGTATCTAAGCCACTAATTATTCTGTTATTTTTTTTTTTTATTATTATTTTTTGTAATACTTTTACCTATTATTATTATTTTTTGTAATACTTTTACCTAAATAAACGTTTTTCTTTCTTTCTCTTTCTTCTTTCTAATTCTGAACCAATGACCACTTTGTCTTAATTTACCAGGCATCGTATGTAATGGCTAAATAATATAGGTGTGTATATAATATTTAGATAAGTTAATTTAGCTATGACATAGATTTTCGTAAAGTTAAGTTTCAAATACAGTTGGTACACGTTCGTACGTACGTCGAAAAGGCATTTCCAACGTGTTCCGCGTTATGAAATATGTTAAAACACAATTAAGCACTTAGGGACTATTTTATACAGTTTACTGAATTCTGCTCGTATTTTCACCGGCGGATTTTATTTTACGGAAATATTAACGTTTACGTTTCGCTGCGTTGATTTGGGATTTATTATTTTATAAAGTTATAATTCGAAGGATTAATAAATATAAAATTTTAATTTAACATTAAAAATCGGAAAACTTTTGCAAATGTAATATAGGTTAATTTTGATTTAATTATATTTGGCAAAAGACCGACAGTTTAAAATTATTAATTATTTATTTACACTTTATTTTACCTCAGAATATACAAACAATAATTACAAATCGTGTAGTACAAGTGTTGGCGGTCTTAACCGCTCGCGTGTCCAGACCTTTTAGTTTACCAACTGCACAAAACTGCCCAAGGTCTCTCACGTTTTGTTACGTAATTTCCAACCGGTGATAATGTAATATACGTTAATCAACCTGTAGTTAGCCGGTGTATTTCGCGTTCTAATGACTGTATCGAAAAAAAGTTGACATGAGTAATATAGCCATAGCGAACATTACAAGGACACTGGCGCTTGCGGTTATTGCGGTTAGTTTGTAAACTCTTGTCAACTAGTAGTTGACACGGACAGTGGAGCGGTTAAGGCTAGTTAGTCATTTCTTCATTATTATTTGAGTGGTAAATATGATATCTGAACTGAACTGAATCAGCCTGTGAACGTCCCATAGTCCCAGTAAAGGCCTCCTATCTATATTGAAGAAAGGTTGGAGCCTAGTCCACCACGCTGCTCAACTACGAGAAGGCAAAATAATATATTTAATTTAATACCGAATACATAATTATTATACTGCATAGTTATTTTATAAAAGAAAGCTCAAGAAGTTTATTTCTTTCAATGTTTGAATAAATGAAATGAAATCAACTTCCCATTATTTCCGTATATTTGCGTTACAATTTTTGGAGTTTACTCCTAAAGAATCAATTTTCATATAAGGCACCCGGTGTGAAAAGAATATAAGGAGTAAAAATCTACTGATCAAATGACCTCGTTACGTTTTTTGTGCGCAACCTATTTTCAATTTTAAGTCATGTGTTTTAACAACTTCCCTGTCCCATGAGTCATATATGACTCATAGGAACGTTTTCTGATAAGTCCATGAATCATATGTGACTCATTTCTCCATACAACTTCAAGTGCATTTTTCTCTATGAACGTGATACGATATCTTTTGTATCAGTTTCTGAACTTGTGGGAAAATACCTGAACTCTAACCTAAAAACAAAAAGTATAGTGATTTTTTTTTTTCTATCGGACATTATTGATGTGTGAAGTCAAAGGAATTGTCAATAATAAACGAAGAGCAAAAAAAAAGCTCGTTTGTCAGAAAATTTTCGTAAATTTTGATAAGGTTTACTATTCCATCTTGTGTAATCACTTCCATATTTCGCATTCCTCCATTACCCGTAAAAACTTCTTTACCTACATGCAAAACATCATTATTCCACTCTGTCTCTAAATTTGATGAAGTGTGCTCTGAATGAAATGCAAGATTACGCGAAACATTTTCTAAATCCAGAGCCGAAGTGGCTGGCAAATGCGTAAGAAAGGGGTCACTTACATTTGGATCACTCCTCACAATAAAATTTTGGATAACCTTAGTGTCTTCACTCTCTTCGCCGTCGGAATCGGGCTGATATTCTTCATCGCTACCACTACTAAAATCTTCTACATCCGAATTTTTCAGTAACGTTGTATTTCTTCTGCCGTATATATTTTACGAACTATAGTAAAGATGCTATAGCAATGTGTCATATCGATAATATATAATGTCACTTCGATACTTTTCGCAAATACCCGCTAAGTCACTCAAACAGATTGTAATTTTTTACTGATACCCACAAATTGTGAAAATAAAACGAAAAGAAGTAAAAATCACGTAAATATTATCTGTTATAGTTAAAAATAATATAAACACGAATTGTTTTAAATGTTCATATATGACTCATAGGACGTAGATGATAATAACCACTACACTACGTTCATGAGTCATATATGAGCAAAAAAGAAAAATCGGAAAAAAGGGGAAATACGTATAATTATCTATTTATAACAATATATTCTTGCGTTTTAAACATAACATTATTATTTTCTGAAAAATACAATTTTGGACTTCAGGCGGTATACAAATACATTGTACTGGGACAGGGAAGTTGTTAAGACGTATATTCAGCGCGCGGGCGCGCATCTCACGGCAGAGGAAGGGGCGGGTGTGCGCCGCGCCCGACCGTCACTTCATACCCTGCACTCTCCCAATACTAGTGACGACCTTGACGTGAGAGCACGCTTATCGAGTCTTTTTTAATTAAGAAATATTAATTCATTTATTTATTTTTGACTTTATTTAAAAATAATTAAATGTAAAAATCACAATAAGTTCAGATTAATCTGACATTGAACATACCGAAGACTAGTTTATTCGTAATTTTGATGATGAAGCCAAATTAATAACGGCCAATTTATTTCCTCAGAAATCTAAAAGGCACTATATTTTCGCGTAAAAACTGCAAAATAGGCGATAAGTGTTATTCTGTGTCACATACGAATTATTTGTGTCTATCTATAAACGTTCTTAAGGTCTAATCGTGCGCTGGAGCTGACACACACAGGTTTTTTTTTTCTTTTTTTTTTCTAGATATTTAAGTCCCTTTTATAATATTAATATTTCTTTTTCAAAAAATAAAACAACCGAAAAAATTGTTTAATTTTGAATAATTTATTTTTTCCACGCATTTTTCATTACTCATGATGAGTCAAAAATAGTCGGTAACTATCTTTAATAATGCATTATCGCTCGTGGCCACCGTGAGCACTATGTTGACCTGGTGGTGAGTGGTACCCCTTTCACTCTAGTACGGAAGGTGAAGGGGCGCTTAGCGGCGTCTCCTTTTACCCAATCGTCTCCTGCGGAGCGGCTCAGCGTTAACGTCTGCTTGACGCTCCCGCTCCTCAGCCTCCTTCAAAGCCATGACCTCTTCGCAAAAGGAGGCCAATAATTTCCCTACGGTGAGTAACCATCGTTATCAGATGTCTATGACAATAACCGGGACCCACAGCTTTACGTGCTCTCTGAACCACGGTGGGGAGACCCACAAGGACATACACCCAGACCGTAAACAAATATTTGTACAAATACAAATATCTGTCAACAATAATTATCTGTACAATAATCATAGAACAGCTCACTTTTTCCTAAACTACAGATTCTAGTTGGTTTTCAATACCTTGGTATGTATTAGATTTAACAGAAAGATTTTTTCGTCATCATGGATATGTTAAAATTCGAGTGGCTATGAAGTATGAGTTCCGTCGTGGTAGCAAAGCGGCAGAAGCGGCACGCAACATCAACGACGTTTACCGAACCGAACGACGTTTACCGGTGTGAACATTACTAACGATCGTACCACCTGTTATTGGTTTGCTCGTTCCGTTCCGGAAATGTTGACCTAAGAAATGAACCACGTGATCGGCCGACAATGTTGGTCAACAATAACGAATTAAAGGCGATTGTGGAGGCTGATGATTCTCAAACTACAACTGAATTAGCAGCAGCTTTCGAAGCTAGTAATAAAACAATATTGGTCCATTTGCGTCAAATTAACAAAGTAAAAAAGCTCGACAAAAGTGTGCCTCACAAATTGAATGAACGCCAGCGCGAAATACGCGTCGAGACGTGCATCGCACTGCACAGACACACAAACGAAGTCATATTGAATCGCATTTTTACTTGTGACAAAAAATGAATTCTATTCGACAATCGCAGGCGTTCAGCTAGTTGGTTAGATCCTGGTTCAGTACCTAAACAATGACCTAAATGAAAAATGACCCCTAAGAAAGTGATGGTAACTGTTTGGTGGTCTAGCGCCGGTGTAATTCATTACAGCTTCTTACCAAATGGCATGAGCATTACTGCAGATGTGTACTGTGAAGAACTAAACACAATGATGGGGAAGCTCGTACGTCTCCAACCAGCTTTGGTCAATCAAATAAATTTAGACAACGCGCGAACTCATAGTGCACAGCAGACGATCTCCAAGTTACAAGATCTGGGGTTGAAAGTTCTCCATCATCCACCGTACTCACCAGATTTTGCCTCTACAGACTCACACTTTTTCCAGAATTTGGATAACTTTTTGGCGGGAAAAAAAATCGATACCCGAGAGGCAGTACAAAATGCCTTTAAAGAGTTTGTTGCCTCCCGTCCAGCAGAGTTTTTCAAGAAAGACATCAATAAGTTACCATTACGTTGGCAAAAATGTATCGAGTCCATGGATAATTACTTTAAATAATATAAATAAAAAATGTAGAAAAAAAAGTGCGTTAACTTATTTCATCAAAAACGGCAACTTCATAGGTAAATACCTATTATATATATATATATATATATATATATATATATATATATATATATATATATATATATATATATATATATATATATATATATATATATATATATATATATATATATAAATAAATAAATAAATAAATATTAACCAACAATCACACCACGTTAACCTAGCCCCGTGTTAAGTTCGTAAGAACTTGTGTTACAGGTACTAGGAACGGAAATAAATTTAATAAATTTATATAAATACATATATACATAAATACACATCCATGACCCGGTGCAGACATCTATATTCGTCATACATACGTAATATATACATATATATATATATATATATATATATATATATATATATATATATATATCATTTCATAACTTTGTCTAGTCAAACAACCGCCCGTCAGTTTCAGCTGCAAACTTCGATGTTATATTTACAAAATAGTCTATTATTCTGTTTAACTTTAAAATAACTGATCAAAATCCTGGTTCTAAATTTACCGTAGAATATTATATAAGCGTAAATGCCGCTGAGCTCGCTTGTGTGTGTCTTTTGAAGTTTGTATGTGTTAACGTATGGGTTTTCCGCAATAAACCTAATCGATAGAAATAGTTGTTGATCTGCCAGAATTTGGTTCATAGACGCTATTATAAATAGATAAAACACTTGTTTTTAATTTTCAAGAAACTTTCCATGCTAGAGGTTTCTAGAATTTTCTTCATAATTGCCTCATTAGTTTTGTATAAAGAATAGTGAGTCCAAGAGAATTACTAGAAGCATAGTTTTTGATTGCTATTGTTTGAAGCGGTCTTATTGACGTATTTTAAATTATAATAAAAAGAAAAAACATTGTTCCGAGTAAATATGATCAAAAAAATCCTCATTTACTACCATAAAGTTAATTTGTATAAATTTGAAAGTCCTTTTCAAAAAAAAAAAAAAAAAAAATGTACTTCAGGTGTGAACATTTTTATATTAATATAATATATAATAATTAGTACTAAAAGAAAAATATCACAATACCAATAACATAATAAAACAAAAAGTGCACGACGTTACGAGAAAAACCTTTAAGTATACACAACTTGAAATTGTATTCAAAACAATTTTCAAGACGAAAATTTTAACACAGTCAATACGAAATCTATTATATATATACAGAATGACTGGTGAATTACCATCGATATTTGGGGAGAACGCTCGGCGCGCGGTTCCCATTCGGGTCATGCAATAAAAATAGGTACTTAATTTTTGACCAAATTTTCATAAATTTCAATTAAAATAAATGAAGCGATGACACTTTTCCAGTCATGCCGGCGGCACATGCACAGGTGTTGTAATGTGTCGCTTGTTCACACCTAAAAATTGCCAAAGTCACATAATTTACCTAGTCAACAAATTTGTTGCTTAAACGAGTAAAATATCTTAGTATTTTTGCCTTTCCTAAGCCAGGATTAAAGTATTAAGGGGGACTGGATCATGCTTGTTTATCCTGCTACCCTGTTTACACGTGGCGGCGTTTGGACGTAGATAAACTACCTGTTTTGTGTCGAAAGTGCAGCTAGCTGCTAGGGTGTCCAGACGATGCGTAAATAATTGGATAATTGTTGAGTAACTTTACTTAAAAGTTTATTAATATTTACCTATTTTTTTTACATGATTCGAGTGGGAACCGTGCGCCGAGCGCTCTCCCCGAATGTCGATGGTAATTCACCAGTCACCCTGTATATATAAGAGATTTCCACGTATACATTGACTCATCACGATATCTCTGAAACTATAAGGCGCAGAGACTTGAAATTTGGTAGGAATATTCCTTTTACCGAGTAGAGGTCAGCTAAGAACGGATTTTACGAAATTCTACGTCTAAGGGGGTGAAAAAGGGGGGCAAAGTTTGTATGGGACAACATGATTCCTTGGTCCAATCTACTTCAAATTTCGCATAAATATTCTTTAACAGAATTGGTTGAAGACGTGTTTCGTATTTTATTGAAATTCATCCTCTAACGATGTTAAAAGGGGGGAGAAAATTATTTTGATATAAATACTCCATAGTGATTTTGATTTAAATTAAAATTTATTTTGACACATGTTTGACAACCAATCCGTCTGTTATAAAATATTTTCCAGTATCGACGCAGGTGTAGGTGATAAAAAATATAAATTTATAATTTTTAAAATTTTCGTTAAATACCCGTGCGAAGCCGGGGCGGGCCGCTAGTATTTCATAAAACATTACTTGTACAATTTATGATTTTATAATTATAATATAATATCTAAAGAAAATAATTTAGAGGCAAAGTAAGATTTATGCTTGCGAATTTATAATTATCGACGCAGGTGTAGGTGATAAAAAATATAAATTTATAATTTTTAAAATTTTAGTTAAATACCCGTGCGAAGCCGGGGCGGGCCGCTAGTATTTCATAAAACATTACTTGTACAATTTATAATTTTATAATTATAATATAATATCTAAAGAAAATAATTTAGAGGCAAAGTAAGATTTATGCTTGCGACTTTATAATTATATAAACAAATAGAATTATGTTATTGTATTTTTTTAAATATATTAACTTTGGGATGAACGGGATATTGAGAAAGATTATTGGCATCATTATGCTAAGAAGTGAACGTCAAGCAAAAAGTTCTCTCTTTTGTAATGTTGATTAAGCATTGTAATTTTTCAAATTGATTTCTTTTGCTAAATATTCATGTTCATTATTATATATTTTTAGCAATATATCAAAGATGGTAACAGTAACAACAACAAAAAAATACACTTAATAACCTAATCCTATTCTTAAATTTTTTTTATTCTTACAATCAAGTCATAAACTAATTTACATCAAATATGATCAATGGATAATAAGTTATTCACGCCTTAATAAAGAAATAGATCAAGAAAAACAACAAACAACAATAAAAAACAATATTACAAAATGGCTAACGTATACCGAGTAATACAAATGCGTCTGCACCGAGTGTCGGCCGGCAAAGAAGTGTCAGTTCAGCTTTTTTCTTTTTTTTTTTTCGAATTATCTAGTGCTTTTAGGCCTAGTGGTCTTTACAGCGTAACCTTGGGAGGAGGATTCTGAGACTCAGCCGTGAAAATTTATATTTTAATAGATACAAAGTTTTATATAAAAAGTCGTTATAGATAATCAATTTAAAAATTAGGCTTTAAAAATTTTGTGCCTTTTGCAATCGAAGCGAAACACTTGGACCGGTCCGCTTAAGTCCGGTCCGTTGAAGCGACACAAGTAAATCTGTAAGTATTGGTGGGTGTACAGTTGTTCGCACCACCATGGCGTTAGTCGCCTTTTACGACACCTCGGCAAGAAAAACGTCGGGACTATTCTTCTCTGCCGGTCATAACACGATAGTCATTGCTGACTTTTAAAAAACAAAAGAAGGTTCTTCTTACAGAATCTACGTTCCAAATCAGTTTATAGCTTCACGTTAATTAAAATATATTTTTGGACAGTTATGTTTCAAAAGAGCTTTTAAAGCTTAATTGAATAAATTTAATTTTTGAATAAATACGAGTATAAAATATTATAATGTCACGTGACGTGTTGATCGTATTTATTTCACATACAGTGGTTGGCCAGTCCCGGGTCACGGGTTCGATACCCACTCCGAGTCTAGGTGTATTATGTATGTTTGTATAATTATTATGTATTTTTTAAATAGTTAAAGTTAAGTAATATTTTTAATATGACTGTGTATCAATCAACTGTTATCTCAAACACAGTCGTTATGATGCTTACTTTAGAACCTATGTACGTATGTAATAAATCTATAAATAAAAAAGTGCTCCATGACTGGCCCGTTGGCGCAGTTGGCAGTGCTTTCCGCTAAGGGTCTAGGGGGTAAGGGGTGGGTTTGATTCCTACCCCGGATTCGGGTGTAATATTTATGTAAAGTATTATTTAAATATGGATTTATTTAAGAAAATGTATAAAACAAGGGTCAAAAGAAAACATTACAACGGCTTAAATTTTAAAGTAACTTAGCACGATAGGTGATTTTCCGGATAGTGAATAATTCTGCATTGCATACTAAAGAAATAAATTCATCCCCAGTAACGCAGATGTGTCCAGTGTGAGTGAGCGATACGCAGCTGTCAGCACTTCCACATTAAACACCGTTGGTTAACCTCAAGAAATTTTAATCACTCTCTATATATAGAGTCTATAGTATTGAAACACATGTATAAAAATATTTTTACTTGTTTGTTACATGTGTAATTCATATCCAACAGTTTTTATATATTTAGAAGAAACGGGCGATTTGCTTTGATTTCGGTTTAAGTTTAAAAATAGAAAGAAACGTTTGAAAAAATAACTCGTGTGTACGGAGTAAACATCTGATGTAAGTGAATCTTAGGCAAACTAAAGAACAAACTTCAGATTAATCTGAACTCATTATGATTATCATTATTATAGTCACGCGTTGCTAGGATACGCGACATCATCGAGAATATCAAATCTATATTTACTATCTAATTTCCTCTTATCATGGTAATATTATCTATAATTATCTAGACAGTATTGTACTCGTAACTCGGCCGTATCTTTGAAATAAATGCCTACAGTGCATGCTTTAAATCCTTTATAAAATAATCTGGAACATTTAGTTTATTGTTAATATTAAAACACCCAATGTCATGATAACCATTATAGCATCCAAACGGATGATATAATATTGTACTGAATTTCATAATAACACTCCTTTGTTTTTTTTTTTCGATCCCTTCTGCGCAAAGGGTTAACATTAGACAGCCACATTCTTACTGATCGATGCATGGTATCTGTATGAATTTCAAAAAAAGAAAATCTGTATGAATTAAAAAAGAAAGAACATTGTCATTCACGCTCGTTTCACTACCAGAAAGCGGCTCTGTAAACAAAAACAAAAAAAAAAGGAAATTTAGACTAGGCTGTATGGACTATATTCTTTTGCCTTTCTATATTGGGGATAAATTTTAAAATAACAACAACAACAACGTAAAAACAAAGTAGACTATTCAAATCCTCGCCATATTTCTTCGATATTTTTATTGTTTTGTTTGGATTTAAAGCATGGGAGTAGATACAGTTTCGTATGCAACTGTTGACAATTAGGTATTAAAACACTCATGTGATAACCCATATTTGTGTTTTAATACCCCTCATTATACAACCGTTACATAAATAACTATTATTAATGTCAACTGACCTAGCAGGTAAAAATATTTAAAGCGTGTTAAACCACAATATATGCCTAGTAATATATGTTGTTTAAATTCCGATTCAAATCACGTCCTTCACTCAATTTATTATACGGTGCTCTATTACGAAAGTTTCCTAGTGGAAATAAATAACTAATACTGATATAGTTTTCGTGGCGTCTACGACTCCTCTTCACTTCTAACGAATGAAACATAGCCGTAACTTCTTCTTTCTCTTTCATGTCGTTGTGTTAACTTACCGCTATTAATTAATCTCTCAAACTGAAAATGTTTATAGGTATTACTCTGAAGTGATTCAAACGTTTATATCATTTTTACTAATATTTTTAATATTTCACAAGGAGTTAGGTTAGGTTAGGTTAAGTAAAATAAACAATTTGTGAAAAGATACCCTTTAATAGAGTAAAGCAATTACGCTATTGTCTGTATACCAGTGATTCTTATTCTCATCTCATTCTCGGCCGTGCGGTAACCGGCAGAGTAGAATAGTCCCGACCTCTTTCTTGCCGAGGTGTCGTAAAAGCTGACTCAGTTCATAGTAATGAGAACAACTTTACACCAACTAGGATGGTGATGGGCAGCATCGTCACCATATCCTACCTCAACACACTGTACTCGCCAAACTGCCTGCCAAGCGTGGCGAGTATTGGCAATCACACCCCGAGATGATAAGTGAGGCCTACGTTCAGCAGTGGACATACAACGGCCGATGTGGTGATGGATTTTTCATTCTACCCTCAAAAGCTTAAAAACAAAAACACCAGCAGGCTGAATCAATCAGTGATTCTCAAAGTTGTCTATAAGGACCTTGTGAGGTCGATTTCAACTTACAGGGGTTGATAATAATATAAAACCAGTGTTGTGTCACTAGTTTGAGTAGCGTCTGGTAGCCAAAACACGAATTGAATGGGGTTATAAAATTCGGTTGTTTATCGATTCAGAGATAACAGTTACGATATTTTATTGTATGTTTTTGATGAATGAATAGGATGTACTCAAAAACTTAACTTCATTCAAAATACCGAGCTCTTTTATGTTTTGTCCAAATTTCAAAATTTCGATAACTACAACGCCATTCATGTCGTTGATAAATACAAAATCATTTGTCATAATTGGAGATTGATCTAATAACGCAACAAAGAAACTACAAACATATTCATTCCAGAAAACGTATTCGCTTTCTATTTCACAGTTTGTACTGTCACATGCAATATTGAAAATGTTTAAAATTATCCAAAATATACTGTTTGTATGCGTTGCTGTAAAATATAATTTTACTGTAAAATGTTATATATACTCTTAAAAAAACTGTAACTATTAAGAAAGCATTTTTTAAATTATCTAATTATAATGAGAAACGCGAATAGAATAAGATATGTTGGAAAAGTATTTTCACGAAAATCGATAAATCGATTGCGTTACAACTTGGTGAATGAATAACTAAAGATCAAGAATAACACAAAGGGTATTTTATGAAAAATATCTAACGGGATCGTAAATACGCGGCTAAAACCACGAGGCAAAGCTTGTTCAAAATCCACAAAACTATTAATTTAGATTACGTATATTAAACTTTGTCTTCTTATCGTCTGGCTAATATTATGTTGATTTTTTACTTTTTTTTATTTTTTGACTGTTGTACTTTGTTGTTAACTCTACCTAGTGTCGGCGTTGATTCTGATAAATGAGAAAAATTTATCTTGTGCGTTTTTTGATGGTGAAATTTGAAGAAGAAAAATGAAGTCTGATTTAAACGCTCATTTTTAGCTTGTAATTATAACGAAGATAATGTACTACGCCAGCGATGCGAAAATTTTCAACTTTTTTATTTATCTTTTTACTAACAGTGTAAAATGAATTTATTCGTCTGAATTCGGTAATAAAAAAACTTAGTCTCGCAGCGGCTTATTAAGTAATGTTTTTAGGCTTTAAAAGATCGCGTTGTGATTTAGAAGAATTAACAGTGGATATTAATGTCAATTAAATAAGAGGTGCCTTCGTTGATACATGTAATTGTTGTGTCTATACTCATAATAAAATCGTAGTTAGGCTAATTCTGTAAAGTGTTTTTTTTTCAATAATCGTTAATTGCTATACAACTATTGTTGCAAAAACAATATCTTTTAAAACTTTTGTCTGTTTTTAATGTATCTTTTTATATGATGTAAAAATATCTCAGGGTCTTGTACATATTTATAAAACTCAAAACATTTAGCACCATGATTCATACGAAAAAAACAGTAACCATGAAATTTAATTAAAAGTCTAAAAACGGATTTTATAGCGTTTATTTAAAGTTACTGTTTAACAATTTAATTTAAATTATTTCCCGACCGAATAAATTATTCGGACACCCACCACTTCAGTCCCCCGAGATCATGGACGCTGTAAAGGGTCCGAAACGTCGGGAAATAGTTTAAATTAAATTGTTAAGCAGTAACTTTAAATAAACGCGATAAAATCCGTTTTTAGACTTTTAATTAAATGAATAAAATTCGCGTAAATATAAGAGAACAGTATAGTAACCATGAAAGTCAACTCGATAGAATAAAATTTAAGGGTAAAGAATAAAAGATTATTGAAGCACCTTCCTTCACTTAATATTTTGTATTTTTAATTATTGTATTCGTAAATTGTCAATATTTGTCATAAAATAACTATGAATAAATTGATAGCAAATAGTATCCAAAATGGTCTAGATGAAACTTCCCCTCCTCACGTTATGTACTACCATAACTACGCTTGCCATAGAAACGCCATAAATCAACGAAAACGAAAACTTGGGAATTTTCTAGAATCGGTAAAATTTGTCAACGTGAAATAATAAATAATTGCCAATTTGGAGAAATAGGATTAAGTTTTATATATTTACTCTCAAGTCGACAATCTGCTAAAAATTTACGGAATAAAAGCGTTTTTAAAGAATTTAGGTTCTGTCAATGTTTTTACAATTACGAGGTGACAATCTGCCGCCATTTTATTGGGTATTCTAGGGACAATGTTTGCCGAGTTCGTATATTGACATTTCAGCCGAGAGATTTTAGTCTATAAAAATATCAGTAGGTACTATTTTAGGTATTTCTGTTGAATTGTTTGGTTTCTCTTCCAAAGTATTGGAAGTTTTCAGTTAGACTAAAGAATTTCGTTCCCTTCAATCTGATAGAATTTATAAAGAAATATTGTTTGGGCTTACGGAATTCTTTTGACAATGTTTTAGAATTATTTTATGATGGGTAGGAAGTGTTTTGTTTGTTGAGTTGGCCATTTATTTACATACATCTGGTTTAGTTTTATTAAATGTAGTAGGTGAAAAGATGATTTTTGTAAAGACGTCAAAAACATTTACATAACACCCTCTCCTATATATTTACCCACAACATTTGACATTAACTTAGCGATTTTTTTTTCGACGTAAAGTGCCATAAATCAAATAAATCAAATAAATTATTCTAAGACCCGCTATAAAATACATCTTACAGAAGAATACTCTGTAAATAACAGATTATTATATTCGTACGAACACTCAAATAAAACACTTATTTTCAGAGAGCGGGTAGATTGCATATTCACAACAAAAATTACACTAATAAATTACATTAAAAAAAATCACCGCCACTAATTTCTGTACTTTTTTACACAACTTATCGATAATTAATAACTACTTAATGCTTAAAATTGTTATAAATAACTAGCAGCTAGTCACTTACAACATATAATTTTTTTAGGGCAACAATCCCGCCAGATAGATCACAAAGATGGCGACTGACCAATAAGAAATCAGTTTTTTATTCGGAAGATAATGTCGTCACCTTTGCCCTCTTTCGGTACTTTGTTTCTCTAAAATAAATCACACTTATAGTAATACCAATGCCTTATAAAATCAAATGTTTTAATAATAATATTAGTAGGACAATTTTACATGCTAACATCTGTGATTTAGATATACTATGCCGTCCGATGACCGGCCGAGAAGAATAGTCCTGACCTCCTTCTTGGCGAGGTATTGTAAAAGGAGACTGAGGTCATAATGGTGTGAGCAATGGTATATCAAATTAGATGGTAATGGGTAGCGGCATCACCATATTATTATGCCGCAACACACTACACTCACTAACCAACCTGCCAAGCATTTCTAGTATTGGCAAACCCTCCTCGCTCCCAAATGAGCAGCACTACAAAGACCAGACCTCCAAATCCCCGTGGCCCTACTGTTGACGCCTAGCTGTGTACATAAATATACAAGCTCACGGCGCGCTCCACGCATCGCGCTACGTCCATCAGGCGGGGAGATACGCGCCGGCGACGCTGCGCGCCCCCCGCTCGTCGGACGACGAGCCTCGTCCATTTGCCCGAGCGTCTCCCCAGCGGCAGGACGTCATCGTAATTCAAGATCGCAGAGCAACAAGACTCCGATCGAAGCCATAGAAATATCAAATATTGTAGAAATATTAATATATATATTTGAAACATACGACTCCAGACTAATTTCCCGCATCCCCCGCTCGTTCACCTACTATTCCTAGATATGGTAATAACTTAGATAACGGGAAAGTAGGTAAGGAGGGCGTAATAAAAATTTCTGGCTGTGCGTCCGCTTCCACCAGTAATGACATCTGGCCCTGGTAACACACAATCGTCGAATTTTGATGTCTGATGAAAAGATTATAGAGTTTGAAGAACAAATAAACAGACTATAATGGGATATATTGGGCTTATCATAAGTCCGAAGATAGGGGAGGATACGATAACCCTAAAATCCGGTAACATGTTCTACTACTTTGGGGGGATCGGGATTGCGACTAACAGTCCTAAGGAGGTGTCGGGCTTATGCGCCACGGGTTATTCATCGGTAAAACTGTAACAATCGGAGTGTATCGAACAAGGTACTCAGCTTATAATCAGGGTGTCGATGCGTACCTTATAATTAGGTGAGAGACATTCGCTGAACGTCATACAGGTATACACACGGACCTCGGCACACCCAGATGAAGAAGTAGAAGCTGTGTTTGAAGACATAAGTAAGGTCACACATATGAATAAAACCTACTTCAATGTTGTCATGAGGGATTTTAATAGAAGATAGGTAACAGACGAGACGATGAGCTCAGGGTGAAACAGTAAAATCGTAAACAGACTTTCACATTAAAAATATTAATACGTATACATGAATTATAAAATAAATTTTATATCCATTAAATAGAAAATTCAATACGTTAAATCATTAAACTAACAGCGTACGAGACTTCCGCAGTAATTCGTTAGCATATCTCATTACGTGAAACGTTGCGGATAGTTCAACGATCCCCGTATCAAACTTTAACTGGCACGTGTGTATGAATAACGTCTGAAATGATACTCCGACTTTTGTGAGGGAATTGTATGAATATTTTTCATTGGCATAGAAATAATTTCAATTGAAATGTAACCTATTAGAGATATTGGCAGGAACATTTATGGTGCATTAAATAAATAATAATTTTTCATTTTATTTCATGGTAATTTAATATTTGCAAACACACCACGTTGTACAATTTTTTTTTTTTACAAGAAGTAGACACAGTGTTTGCAGCAACTAACTGTTGCTGAGCCAATTCTTATACATTGGATCCTCGCTCATTAAGATAGTTATAATAATAGGGTATTCTACTATGTTTGAAAACGTACTTCAAAATGTCGATTTTCCTAATAAAAAGCCACAATAAAATATATTTTGGAAAAATTAACACGCTTTCTTGCCATAAAATTAAATTAAATTTTAAATCTTTTTAATTTCCGCGAAAACGCTGTCAGCTATTTTGTGACGTAATATTACACATATTACGTCACAAAATAGCTGGGTCACAAAGGCCGTGTTCCCGGTTCCGATATACACTGAGAGCACTCTGAGGTGTGACGTCAATTCAGTATACTGCGAAGCCGGTCCTTTTTAGTTTACTATACTATTCTATATTGGTTACTGATAAAACGGAACGCAGTCCAATATACTATCATCCTCATTTTTCGACATTGTTTTCAAATAAAAATATTTATCATATACCTAATATTTACATATTACCTAAAACGTATAGTTTTCTGTTCAACAACAAAAAATATTAATTGAATATTGACATTTTTGAATAACAATAGTAATTAATAATAATATCAATCATTCTCGTTGTTATATTTTTTGATCACGTGATCAAAGTACTGAGAGCAGATGAATAGCAGATATTTATGACGTCATATATTTATCTATGGTATTGCGGCAGTGTACTGGTACTCCATAAAGAAATGAATTTTTCACTAGTGAGAGCACTGAGCAGTGCTCGCAGTGTACATCGGAAACATTGTCTGTATGACGTCACACCATGGCGGCTCGTGTTTTAGATCACGTGATACACTGATTAAAAATTACGACTTTTCATTCAATATAATAAAACAATCATGTGCTTTTATGACTCAAAATGAGAATATTTAAGTATATTTCTACATAAATTTTAATTTTTATCAAATTTCATAATTTATTTTTCACTACCGAAAGTACCCTATTAGACTAATGATGATTATTGTATCCACGACACAGGACTTCATCTTTTGCGGGTCTTTGAGTGTAAGGAGTCTTTTTTTCAGATATTTATAGTGGATAACCCACACTGTTGCAAGATTTTTTGCAGAAGTAGTTTTTCTTATAGCTGCACGAGTTTGAGAGTTAACGGATTACATATTCTAACTATTCCTTGTTATTTCTATAATTGTTCACTTTTCGAATATTCATATAAGGCCTATATAGCATTATTCTGACAACCGCTCTGGTATAAAGTTGTGAGTGGTCGCCTTAACGCCTTTATATTCGTTTCTAGTTTGGGTATTTGTACTTGTGGGTATCTACAGACTGATTTATTCTCATTTTAAAATACATTTACATATTATACTTACTAGCAAACCGTTGAAACTTTCAAATCAAAACTTATTAAATATCTGAAAATTAAATTTCAAAGTAATCATTATTCATTGCAATTTATACTTTGAGCATTATTTTGTGTTAGTATTGAAAATATATACTTTTTTGATGAACTCATATACCGGTAACAGTCTTTGACATCACATGTTACTTTATTCGACACAGACGTAAAGTGTCTGTTCGCTCGCGCGAGGTTTCATTAGTATATATAATATATTTAAATCTTTTTTGTAGTTTAACATCAATCACCAACATCATTATCAATTATATGATAATAAAGTTCTTATTGTATAGTGTATATGTCACGTCACGATATATCACACAGAAGCAAAGTATGAAGCAATTTTATCAAGGAGTCTACGCGGGTCAGCTCGTTATTAATATTTTTATTAACATAGTAGAAGGGATCCCTTATTAAACTAAATATTGATAGATATAAGACAATTTAAAACCAAAAACATGGGCAGGAAATTATATTATAATATGCAGCTTTTGAATTTGATACGCTTGGTAATTTATACCTCAGCAACAAAATTTATATTTTTTTAAGATATACGAGCAATATCTAACTGTTAAGTAAAAGTGAAAAATATATCAAAACATTGCAATTAATATCTTATAAACGTATCATATTTATTTCGATAAGGTTTAAAATATTTTAGTGAAATAATAACGAAATAAAAATTTAATTATATCCAAAAGTGGTATAAAAAACAGTAATCAAATTAATGAAATTTAAAATTAAATTTTAAAGCACCTTTTTACCTTCAGTGCGATTATAGCCCGTTCTGTATTAATCACTTATATTTTATGAGATAATGAATGACATGCGCAGCAGTAATTTCTAAAAGTTGTAAAGTATCGATATGAAAAGATGATATTTGAATTAGGTACTTTAATAAAAAATGTATTGAAATCAATACTGCTTAACACTTTAGTAGAATTAAAGCACAGAAATAATACAATAATCAACAGATGTATTTTAAGAAAAAATAAAATTATTTGAATCCTAAAGGCTAATCTATTTATTTATTTTCTTTCAAGATATTGTATGCTTAATTTAGTCAGCAATGATAATGATATAACCTCGGATCTATCATATCAAGTCCATTACATTGTCAGTGAAATCTGCTGATGTATCTACTTTAAAGCAGCCATTCACGAAAAGATCATCGCACAATTTGTTAATATTGTGTGTAATAGAATAAAGTTTAATATAATACAAAGTATTATTTCTTAGGAGAATTCAATATTGAACTAAATGCTAGTTTAGACCAATAAAAAAGTTATTTAGTCAATATAAGAGAAAAAAAAGAATTAAATCTTCATATAGGTAATATTAGGTCATTTTGCCTATTGTAATCAACTCAATATTACCGACGACGTCATATATTATATCATATTTATGAGACAGAACATTGATTCGATTCACTGTTATATCAAAATTAACTAGCAAAGGGAGTTAAATTTTATATTATAAACATATACATGTATCGATATCACAATAATGTATTATACATTAAAAAATATGTTAAATGAACATATGTAGGACTATAAGACTATCGTGTCATGAATAGCTTTTTTAATTGGCTTCTGTGATCTCTGCTAGCTGTCAAGATCACCATGTAGTCGCGTTTTGAAGGTATGATAAACGCACTGCAAATCTGATAAAGACAAGCTGTTTATTTGAACTGACGTTTCTTTTACTGGTGCAAAATTGTAATTTGGGTTGCGACTTTGATAGTTAGGCTTCACATACAATAATAAGTGTATTTTTATAATGCGAGAGATTAGTGGTAAGAGTCCATATATACCTATACAGTTTGTATTCAACTTTTAGCTTTGTAATTAAATAATTACATGTTATACAATCGGCCCGGACACAACATACCGATATTTAAGAGAAAAAATTTTCAGGTATTTTATCGATAAATCAACTTTCCTATAATGTCATATCTCTCCACTTACAAAATAAGGGCCATTTTATTGATTGTATAAACAATTTTTTTTATACTATTCGGTTAAAGTTTGTAACCGAATCTTACATGTCAGAAAAAAAAAATTGTTAAAGTTGTCTTTAAAATAATTTACAAATTTATTTATATATTATTTATTTATATTGACTGACCCGTTGGCGCAGTTTGCTGTGACCCTCTTTTCTGCTCCACGAGTTGTGGGTTCGATTCCCGGCCCGAGTCTAGGTGTATTATATGTTTATTTATATGTATATTTATAAAAATAAAAATAAAAGTATATCAGTCGGCTGTTACCTAAAACACAGGCATTAAGTTGCCTACCTTAGGGACAGTCGACCGTGTGTGTATGTTAAATATATTTATTTATTATTTATTATTATATATATAGTATAAGTCTTTGATACTAAGTTATTTTTATTAGAACAATATAAACGATATATTTTAATACAATAAAAAAAATTTGCCTAATTAACTAATTGACCTTCAGTACATTATTTGGAAGGTCGACAAGTAAACTAAATATATCAATATTCGTTGAAAATAACCATTAATTTTCATTTTGTTTTATTCACCTTTAAAGCCTCTTAAATAGTTTTTATATTTAATTTTATATAACAATGTAATTATTCGTATTTAAAAGTGCTGGGATTTTCTATAAGGTTGACTGGTAATCCTTTAGATCAAAAGTCTATGTTTTATATAACATACCTACATTCAAAAATCTTACCGTTATTACCCGACTGCGACAGAAGGAGGGTTATGTTTTTCGAGTGTATGTATGTATGTATGTATGTATGTATGTATGTCCATTTCTTTGGCACGCCCTACAGCCCAAACGGCTGGACGGTTTTTGACATATGAGGTGTCGTTGGATTTGTCTAAATTGTAGTAGTGACATAGGCTATATAAATTTTCAAAATGGCACCCGCAAATGGCGGAATGAGGGGGGGGGGGAGTTGAATTTTTTTTCTTACTGTAGCAATATGGGTATCAAATGTAAGCTAGTAAATTGTTTTATTCTTTTTAGTTTATAATTTGAGAGTATGTATGTATGTATGTATAATTGTTTGTGTCGCTCTGCAGCCTGAACGAATCAATGAATTTTAGCTTGAGAGGTGTCATTAGATTCGTATTTACAGTGAAAGTGACACTAGATGTATCAAAATAAATAAATAAAAATTAATTTCATTTCCAAATTACACAGAAACGCAGTCGGATTTTTTAGGTTTTTAAATTACTTTGACTTGTTTTTGAAAAATATTACAGCAGTAGTGAATTTTCAACCGCATTTTATTTGCTAAACACATAATTAACTTAAGCCGACTATCACGTAAGAATCATTTAGCTAAACTTCAGCTAGTTAAATAGTAGATACATTCAATATACGAGTAATATAATTGATTGGCCCGTTGGCGCAGTCGGCAGTGATCCTGATTTCTTCTCCAGGGTTGTCGGTTCGATTCCCGCCCTGAACCTGGGTGTAATATATATTTATTTCTATATGTTTTTTTATATGTATATTTAAAAAAAAATTATATCAGTTGCCTGTTACCTAAAACACATGCGTTAAGTTGGCCTACCTTAGGAACAGACGACCGGTGTGTTTATGGTTAACATATTTGTATTTATTTAATATATTAATAAAATAGGAAACTCATAAGAATTTTTTTTTCGCGTAAATTTTTATACAGTCATATTTCGCGAGCTCTGTTTCCCCTAATGACTGCAGTTTTGTTGACAAAGCCATGATGCAAGCGCTGTAACAGTTAGGCCGTTCATTAACAGGTCACTGCGTTTCAAACGATGTCAGCTCGTCAAAGTTCAATTGTTTTCAACAACTTTCACATGTGTATATTGTAACTAATGTGTATGATTGGAAGTCTAATTCTGTTTCAAAATTCAAATAAACACACACACAAACTAAAGTATTGTAACTAAAGAATAATGGGCGCAGAAAATAAGTTATACTACATATATGCTATAAGGTAATTTTTTGGTCGATAACATCTTGTATGTTGTATATTGTGAATTGTATGTATAACCTCTTTGTTTGTGTAAGGTAGAAATTTAATTAATGTTTTAGATTCCTGAAGAATGTTAAAATATTCGAAAGTTAAATTCCATAAAGATATAGAACAAAAAAACAAAAAGTAAATTATAAAATAATGCACATTTTGATATCTAGATAAATTTGTAATTGTCAATAATCAGTAATACAGCATATGAGCACACATGTTAGATACGACAACATGAAGATGCTAATTAGGTCTACATGTAAAGGTAAAGAAAGTTTGTTATTTCCTTTTTATTGTAGATTGTACATTCAGCGCTTTCATGTATGTGAACAATTCGACGCCCCCGGGGAACAAAGTCGTAATAGAGAAAAGTAAATTTTACAGGAAGAGCAAAAAACTGTTTTTCTGTTATATCGCGTGTCCTAAGCGGTCTATAATATTGTATTAAACATCATTATTTTCAGCATTTTTAACGTAACATGTAGTTATAAAAATAAATTAAATATCACGTATACTTTTAAAGTCATTGGCAGAAATGTGTAATACTGATTTTTATAATTTATTATTTAAGTGTATACTAAGTAACGGCACATAACCATTTTATTCCCGTTGACTTGTAATGTAATGAAAACTATTTGCATACATTACAATACTCTTCTACAGTATTTACACGAATAAAATGAAAGTGTAATAAACTAGTACAATTTTGTTCTTGTAAAAGTTACCACCAACTTTTTTAGTATAGCTCTATAACGACTAATTTATTAAATTAGTAAAATGGTATAAAGGCTTACCAGCTTATTAAGACAGATGTTCGTTCCATATTATATGACTACGATATTATTATGGGTTATAATTGTGATATGATTTCCGGAGAGTAAAAATATAAATTGTTATAACTTCATGGATTTTTAGAAAAAAATCTAAAAAAAAACAGAAGATGTATTATGACCTATAGATGCCGAAAATGCAAAAACATTAAAATAGTGGTAATAGCACTTTACGACTTTATTCCCCCGGGGCGTCGAATTGTTATAGATGCCTGATGAAGATCCAATAAAGGATTGAAACGTCGCATAATTTACAATTTGGTATTTTGATTGGCACCTAATGTCCACTTCCCTGCTAGCCTTAACAGTAGACACACAAACATTTTAAAACTAGAATCTTGTTTTAGCTGTGTTGTTTTGAACAAAGCACTAAAGTGAGTATCTGTACTGTACTGTACTACTACCATCCTGTAAACAAACCACTGCTGAGCGAAGGCTTCTTATCCATATAGAAGAAGGGTTGGAGCTTAATCCGCCACGCTGCTCCACTGTGGGTTGGCGGATAATATCCCTACCATGATTAACGATCATTACCAGGTGTTCATATAAAAGAAGGCAAGAGGGAAAAACAAAATATAAAGCCATTACATACATGGAGGGCAGTAAATATATATTATCTTATCACGAGTAAAACCACGCGAGCTATCTAGCAATTAAATAAAAGTAAAGAGCCTTTTATTTGCTACTACTGTAATAAAATAAAGCCATTGGTTTCTTTCGTTGCTAAGCTTGAGTTGAATTTTAATTACGAAGTAAAAGCTTTTAAAATTTAGGACTTTAGATTCAGTGTTCTCTCCACTGTTCACCGTATTTGCTATAAATAAATAACATTTGACGACGCGTTGGCGCAGTGGTTACAGCAATTGGCTTATGCGCTAGCGGTCGCAGGTTCGATCCCCGCACATGACAAATATTTGTATAGGCCGATGACAGATGTTTGTCATGGTCTGGGCGTTTGTGCTTGTGTATTGTGTATATTTCCGGACTTGTGTATATATTTCCGGACTTGTGTATTGTGTATATTTCCGGACTCCCGACACAGGATTCATATGCTACTGGGGGCCGTTGAGTGTGAGACGTTTATTTATTTATTTATTTATAACATTACTATTAAAATACCAGTAATGTGTTGCCCATACTAGAAAGGATAATGGCAATAAAAAACGTATTCTTATTTATTTTCCAAGCCTATCTATAAGTAAGCAAACTTTGTAAACAATAGTAACCGATATTTCTGATAAAAATCATTTCTACCATTTCATGGTGACACGAATGCAACATAATATGAAAAAAAAAACAAACAAAAAAGAATATCACATTTTTATTTTATAATATCTCTGTTCTCTTATATTTACGCGAATTTTACTTATTTAATTAAATACCAGATTTTATCGCGTTTATAAAAATAAAAAAAAAGATATCTTTACAGTTTAACAATTTTTAAAATTATTTCCCGACGTTTTGGACTCTTTACAGCGTCAATGGTCTCGGGGGTACCCCGCGATAAAATCCGGTATAGACTTTTAATTAAATTATTATATCCCTATTTAGTAATTGATTATTATAATTGTATGTAATGTATATAATCTTTTTTAAATTTTTTAACTTTTACACACGACATGAATCGCGTAAAATTAGAGACATTGAAAAGGACCACCATTTAAAGACTTGTTTTCTCATCAAGTACAACAGAAAGCTAACTTTTTAGTAGAAATCTCGCCAGGATTTATTAGGATTTATTTCCTGTTTCAAGAGAGTCTCACGACATTACGAGATTAGCGAAGTTGTTAATTGGACACAAGTGGCTGACTCGTTTCGCTGTGTTTTATTGTGTCGTGACACTCCTCTCCGTCTTTAAAATACAGTCAATTAAGTCTTGTTGGTATAGTCTTTCTTGTTAATTAGTGTATTTTCGAAATAAAGACAGTCCTAAGAGACGAAAAACTGTAGGCTATGAAAATTTTATTGTAAGATCTAAACTTATAATAAAACTGTAACATGACATGATATATTAATTAATTTGATTGTATTATAACCTAATTGAATTATATATTAACTTCAAAATTTTACAATATTATACATATTTATAATGTTAAAGTTAAAATGTAATTATTAGTAGGAGTTGTGGTATAAACTGTCTGCATGGGATGTTGGATGCAGGCAGCAATTCTCCTTTGAATCGCAACTCCGATTCTCTGGGCAAAAAAATATATTTTCAAGTAAACATTGTTATCAGGTAACATGAATTATGTAATTCAAGAGAACCCTGCCAGCGTTTCCAACCGAAACACTAAAGAGATCTTTAAGGTGTTGTGGTGTTATACCGTCTATGCTGCTCGTGTATGAGTCGCTCGTGAATGACATATTTGCGTTATAGGTGTTTCCTTAACCCTGTAAAAAATTATTTGAAAAGGATGAATTCGGTAAAAGATGCTCTTCGCGTAATTCTGCAAACGGTGCAAAGTTTTCCCTATAGAAAAGAATGACAGTAGCGTTCTTAATATCTTCATTATTTATATTCAAAAAAACAATTTTTTTTTTTTTTTTTTACCAAAATACATAAACAGGTCATGAGGATTTGTGAGTAATATCCGGGGTCTATTATAAGCTATTTTATTTAAATTTAGCTGATAAAGAGCCATTTTTGCTTTTATAAGCACATATAAAATTATAGGAAAACAAAAAGAGATTTTGCCAGGACGAATCAGTGTCCGAAAAATAATTTTAAATTATAGCTGATAAAGGTCGTTCTGTCAAAAGAAAATCCTTAAAGTAAAATGTTGTAATTTCTACATATTTACGATATTATCGGATTTTTAACTCAATTCGATGTCAATTTAATAAAGAAATATGGTCAAAAAATACATATATAATATATATAAAAATAAAATTTAGAGAGAAAAACTTTAAAGTTAGTTAGCATTAAATTGACAACTAATTCTGTTCAATGAATAAATTTTGAAATTTTCGAAGGATTTATTTTTATTTTTGTCTCTATATCTGACTGTCTGTACGAGTAATATCTTCCGAAATATTGTGATGTTTTCTTTCACAGCTGAACTCGAGGCACTTGAAAGCTTCAGTTTCATACGATCGCAAATGGTTTATTTAAGTAGACTTCTAGGGCAAGTCTGACCGGCGATCTCTAATAAAAAATGTTTAAAGATTGTTGTATTATTTTTTTAGTTGTTGTTGTTTTTTTTTTTTCAATAACATACTGCACAGAATTATAAAATACTATTTTCTATAGTAAAATACTATATTCAGATTTCAAATTCTGAAAGATTTAATCATTGAATATAAAGCTGTTATGGGCTAATATTATTCAAACAAATTATGAACTGGAATCTATCAACGAATTAAATGTCAGATTTAATAGAAAAATATGTTGAATAGAAAAAAAAATGATAATAAAATAACGTCAACTTAAATACCTCAAATAAGGTTGATCTCCTTTAAAGAAGAAATCACTTTGATAAAATGCCAATATAACAGCGAAGAACCGAAATTACCTAAAATACCCACATTACGTCTGTTACCTGTCAACTTCTAATCATACCAATATTGACGAATCTCTGGAATTAGATAAGCTGTTTTGTCCCTGAAAGCTTTCGCTAAATTGTTAATTTGAGGATATAAGAATATAAAAATAAACCACATCATTTCAGTAAGTGATTTTTCTCAGTAAGTATTACGACATTTTTCCCTCTCAATTTCATCTGCGTGGTGATGATAGCTGTCAAATTATTTTCTCTTTATATTTACAACACAAAAAAAAACAATAAAATTATTATCTACATGTAATAAAACTGCAAATTTCATGTCAGTTTTTTGAGAGCTTTTTTAGACAAAAATTTCTATCATTTTTTGGGTTCCGTAGCCAAATGGCAAAAACGGAACCCTTATGGATTCGTCATGTCTGTCTGTCTGTCCGTCCGAATGTCACAGCCACTTTTTTATAAATGTATGTCTATCTGTTTGTTTAGACACACATCACAGCTAAAGTAATAAGTGTAGTTTAAAAAATCAGTATAAAAATCATAAAGCATACCCTAAGAAACATAAAGTCTTTAACTCATCAAAATCGCCTACACTCTACCAAAATTAAAAATCAAAATCAAAATATTTTATTCGTTATTAGGTGATTGATTACACACACTCAACGAACGTCAAAAAAAATGTCTCGGTAGACATCTACAATTTCATCATCGGCTTTACTAAATATTACAATAATATAATAATGTTCCTAGTGTAGGCCGAGAGAAAAAAAGCCGGAGGAAAAAAAACTCTCGGTACTCTTTTTACCATATCATATTTTGTACATACAATATAAAAAAATTATTCACAAAGAACGAGCAAATCATGTCACTGCCAAGCAGCCTTGTCATTTAAAAAATCTTTAATGCTATAATATGCCTTACTGCATAATTTGGATTTAATGAAGTGTTTAAATTTATTTAGGGACAAGTCTTGCACATTACCAGGCAGTGTATTGTACATGCGTATACAGTTACCTACAAAAGAGTTACTTATTTGTGGAGCCTAAAATTAGGAATGGCCAATTTATTTTTATTTCTTAAATTTATATTATGTCTATCACAGTTCTTGACAAATTTATTTTTGTTTTTATGTGTGTATAATAAATTTTCAAAAACCAAAAGTAATTATAAGTTCGGTTTTGTTTTTTGAATCACTGAGTTGTACAAGAGAGTAGGTGTTTCGAATTAATATACATATATTTACATGTTATACAAAAATAATAATAACATTATTATTTTTGGAAGATGCTATGCTTAGCCGGCCTTAAAATTACCCTCGACGTTTGAAGCTTAGGAGGCAGATCATTGACTATCAACTGTAAACATTAATTGAGATTCATTGTTAAGTGCTGCAATCCAAACTGATATCACTTATGTGGAGATAATATTATCAGATAATGCGTATTTACTTTTTACCAACATTACAAATAGTATTAAAAAATATAATATCGAACTTTCAACCAGTACAAAGTCAAACGAACGTTATCGAATATCAAATACACATACTTTCAGTTCGAGAGAATAATTAATAGCGGTAAGTTAACACAACGCTAGAAGAAACAACTCTCATAACTCGCGACTGGGTTTATAAGTTACGTTTATGTTTCATTCGTTTTATCTGAAGAGGAGTCGAAGACGCCGTGAAAACTATATCAATATTTGTTATATATTTCAACGAGGAAACTTTTGCGATAAAGTTATGTATATTAAATAAATTGAAGGTCGTTATATAAGGATCTCTACACACTAATAAACAAAGCTTGAGATAGTTGTTATTTTTTTTAACGCTCTTATATAACGCTATATAAAAAACTATAGCTTTTGTACTATTTACTATTTATTTTGTATATTTATAAGGAGACACTCGATAAGCGTGGATGTCAAGACGCGAGCCGGAACCAGAGAAAGCGCTTTTCCCTCTATGTCCACAGACCCGAAAAACGCCGTTTGAGCGTAGATAATAAGAATATATAAGATAAGTAGAAAATAGATCTAAATGGAGTAATTCATAAACAATAGATATATAGAGCAGCTTTAAAATTTTAGGTAAGATTGAAATATCAATATAGATAGTAAAATTTTACTTTTCTACAATACCATAACTGAACTAAAGTGAATTGAATCGAAACAGTCTGTAAGCTTCCCACTGCTGGACAAAGGCCTTTCATTCATAGAGGAAAAGGTTGAAGCTTAATGCGTCATGGAACTCCACAGCTGGTTGGTTGAATATTGATGTAGAAGTAATATAAATTTTATAAATAATGTAAATGCATTCTGAAACTAGAACCTAAGAAATATGCAATCTACAGAAACAGTGGTAAAAAAACTTTGTGCATGAATTTAATTCGAACTTGATTGATTTTTTTATTCCGATAATTTGAAAACTTAAGTGAGCAATGGCGCAGAAAATATAAATTATTTTTTTCGTTTCTTTACACCTCATAAAAATATTTAACGATTTAAGAGTTGAATAGCACGTTTCAGACAGAATTGAATTAAAATATACACTATTTTATAGTAAAGCTCATAAGATTTTCAAATAATTAAGCCGCGGACATTAACCTTTGTACTTTATATCGGCATTTAAGGCAGGCCTCAGTGGTTTTTTACATATTATAATTTTTAATAAGTCGTAACTGTATAATATTAAATAAATCTAGTAAATTGTCTCGTCAAGTCGATCCAGTCTCTTGGAATATTAATCATGGCAAAAAAAACTAACACACAAACATTGGTTTTTGACAAACGTAAAACATAAACACAAATATTTTATTATTTTAAGAACAGTCACTATATTTTATTAATTTTTACAGAAGATAAAATCTTACTACCATTAAATAATAATTACTTTTGTTAAAATGCTAAACAGCAATTTCAATACATTCAATATGTCAAGTGAATAGCCGGCTAAGGTTATAGCCGGCTAGAGTAATAGCCGATTACCGTTCCACTGAAAATCGCGCACTTAATTTCATTGGGAATTCCCAGACTTTATATATGCATTTAAAATCTTTTCTTCTCAGTAATTATCCCTTGGTTTCTTTTAGCCCATTAAGCTCGTGATTTTACCGGTACGTAGTTTTTATAAGGGGTTTAATTAATGTTTTGTTACTTATATATGCTTTGAACCGGATTAATTAGATTTACAGGAAAGGGATTCTTGTAAAAATAATTTCTATTTATAATATTGTAGTTTTGCTGATATTTTTTACTTTCTTTTTCATTTGAATTTTTATGTTTTATTTTTATATCGATCATAATATTATTTACTATTTGAAATGAAAATTTCCAACCAGTTATCTAGTACGGTTTTTAAGTAATTAATACTTTATAATATATCATTGAATGTTGGGTATAAGTATTATAAAATAGTTACGTTTCATTTCAGAGGGTAGTTGAAGATTTTTTCAAATGTTCGCCATTAGAACCGCGTTTAATTATTATAATATTAAACAAACCAGTATAATAAATTATATTTTTTATTTATTTCAATGGTGACAATTTAATATAATTATATGTTACAAATCTACCAAAATACCATGCCTGAATGGTACTTAGCGTTACGCTTAATTATCATTAAAATAGAACACAAGACAAGTTTCTAATGCAACGTCAGCGCGCAACGTTAGTACTCATACGAATTGAAAATCATAAAATATAGGTTGACCTATGCAGTGTTTATGATTTAGGGAATATTAAAATCAGTGTATATACGTAAAATTAAAGAATATTATAGCATTAGATTCGTAATTTATATGTTTCAGCCTTAGAGTTCATTCAGACGGAACCCATCATTATCGATTCGTCATAAAAAAAAAAAAAAAACAAAAACTATACGTCACGACGGATGCACATCAGTTTATTTGCGATTCTTCAAAATATCAAAATAGATCTTTTAATTTTTTTGACGTGTTTTTAAAAAAAAAAAAAAGCGGTACCCCATTTAAGACGTATACGTTACTTTCCACGATTCGTGATTCGTGTGAACACGGGCAAATAAAAACCATCAATTGTGTAAAATGACGAAACGGCAATAAACACGAATCGTCCTCGTGGGAATGAGCTCTTAACCTGTATAATTATGCTTGATCTTGTAAATAACAACTTTGATTTGTTTGACATTGCAGTAGCAGTCACAGTTCAAGAAACACGTATTATTATTATTTTTTGTGTTTAAGAACAGCCAATCAATTTATATTATAAGACCCACCGCCTGTCTGTTTTCACCGATAGACAATAGATAAAGTGATTCGGGAAGGTAAAAGTGTATAGTTGGTTAATGTCTTGTGTAAATTTGAAATACGACGATGATTTTTAATAATGTCGGAATATGCCAAGCCACCAGGGAACTTTATTCGAAAACGATGGATTATTCTTTTGAGAAATAACAAAATAACGTATGGTGGAATATTTCTATTTTATATGTCTACAGAAAAGTCTAGTCTCTGTAATAACAATTGTCTCTTCAAAAAACTGGTTACGTACAATGCGGTAATTAAAAAGCTATTTAGATGGATACAGTATTAATCCTTATCTTGACTGTACTTCTTGACGTGCACACGCAGTTACTATGTTTACATAAGCCAATAGTGTGTATGAAAAAACAAAATCATACCAACACGTGTTACGAGCACCGTTTCCCCTAATGAAAACAGTTTTGTTGACAAAGTCATGATGCGAGCGCTGTAACAGTAGACTGTTCATTAACAGGTCACTGCATTTCAAGCGACGTTGGTCGGAAAATTCAATTGTTTGATGTTTTCAACAACTTACACTTGTATATATTTTAACAAGTATTTATGATTGTGTTTGTATCAAAGATATTAAGATAAACATTGACAAAATTCTAATAACACAATTATTTACATTTATAATAAAATGGTTCATATGATGTGTAATGTTATTTAAGTATTACATAAGTTAAGATTAATTTTAAGGCATAATAATAATCTGTTGACTGATTGTACCGGTATCACTAAATTGTATGTCCTATGTCACTCATTTCTATTCTCTACGCTACATTTTGCCCATCCTTTTTCTGTCTCCCCACTGCCCAAAGTTAGGTAATGTTACCCATTACATATTTATTATTTAAGGAAAATCCTTTGGTCCTTGGTTGGAGAGTCAAGGTAGCCAAATACATTTTATACCATTATAAAGTTTACCTTAAAAACTGTTCTGTTATATCTTGAAACATCGCTTAAATTTATGTTATTAGTGTAATAATATAGATACCGCATTCTTAGTTCTAAATTAAGGGTTAATTGTGTTTTAAAAAAAGGATACGAACTATATGTCACTTAGTTTATCATATATAAGAAAGTTTGCGAGGTACTTCTCCTGGCGATACAACGATCATTATTCTTGTAGTGATGCCAAATTTAAAAGTTTGAGACGATAAATTTAATGGAATGTAAATTTCATCCGTTTAGATATATCAACGTTTTTGACTAGGGCTTTTCAAACTAACTATAGCCACCACTTACATATGTTGTAACTGATACCTTTACATCATTTTACAAGAGTGAGCAGCGTCTGCCTATGAAAATTGTCTATTCTTACTATCCTTTACACAGATTTAGTTTTTATAAATCGTTGGGAAGTTACCATGGTCACGTTCACATATTACAGACATTCAGTAAATAGTTTTGTTTCAACGCAAATCAGTCACATGTTTAAGTAACTGTAATCAGCGCATATATAACTTAATAAAATGTATGCTAGCAGACTCCATAGATTATAGCCTAAGAGCCCGTGAATGCCAGACCTTCGTTATTTTATAAAGGCTGAAACTTTCTCAGCGAATTCTCCCAACACAGATAAGAACGATGGACAATCATGAAGTTTGGATCAACGTGGCTTTGGCAGGTAAACGGTACTAAAGGTGTGTCAAATACTATCCTACTTTCGTCAAATCAAAAAATGTGACTTTTTGATATTTCCTTCAGAATATTATTAAAAATCACGTCATTCATTGCCAGACACTTAGCATCGTGGCAACCCCTTGCCAGACACTCTTAAAGTTTATTAAATTGTAATTATACTTATGTTATAGTAATAAAGCTGATTTTTGTATAATATAATACTTGGGTAATAATTAGAAGATGTTTCCTCATCAGCCAGACAGTTTTGACAGTTGCAACCCCTTGCCAGACAAGCATATAGGGTGGCGGTAGGTGCGAGCGCGAGCCATATACATACGAATGGGTGCAAATGAATAGTGAGTAGTTTTTTACGGTTAAACGCTTCAATAATATTTGAGACTTGATACGTAGTAATGAACAGTTGAAGCCGAGCTGCATCAACATCAACTATCGAACTGACATTGTATACCTCACATATAAACCACTGAATAGTATCAAATCATTATACTCGTACAATAAAAAGTAAATTTGCCCGCACAATTGAATAAGCCATACTACAACAAACAAAGTTATTAAAAAGTTAAAACTAAATCTGTCATGTTAATTTTGTTATTTCTCATGCAAATGACTGTATTGTTCTAAATGAGAAAATAAAGATCTTTAACCTTAAAAAGTACTCCTAATATTAATTCTGTTAAACGCAACCACGCCCGCTGCAAAAAAAAAAAAAAAAAAAACACAGGTATAACGAAAAACGGTAAACCTACGAAACTATTTGTTGACAAAACTTTCCAATATCCAAAAAAAGACACCGAAATCATCTAGAACTATTATATACTCTTCATCTATTTCTCCTTCATACTATGTTAGTGCGTATAAACCAATGATAAAAGTACATAATTATGTTATTGCACATCAAATCAACTCTATTTCAATCTATGCAACAAACGAACGACACGTATCCGTAACCAAAGTACTAGGTAATTGGTTGGGTTGAGAATGGAATTCAATCAACTACAAAAGTGAACCATTTCTCTTTGGTAAGCGAACAGTTAATAATTGGTGGCAATACTATCCTCCGATTCTCCCTTTTAATCAACCTCTCCTTAGGTTAAAACCAAAATTGTGCTTAAATGGTATTCTCAACTATATATAACTATTCTAAACTAAATTTTAGAGCTCATGTTACTGGCAAAACATTTGTAAGTCATGATATAAAATCAACGCAGAATTTTTCTAAAAGTAAATCCTAAGTAACCACATACTTAGTAATTCTTTTTTCTCTTGTCTCATAATTCAAATCGAATTATAAATATAAACAAATAAATCAAGCATAACATCAAGCGTACATAAACTATTCCGGTTCAAAATAGGAATCGAATGATTTCCTGAAGAAATTTTACGCCTGTTCATCAATACAATATTACTTAAAAATGGGGGCAAGGATTCTTGCCACGTTTGGCAGGCAAGTTGCGGCAGGATATGGTATCGATCGCTGCCGCAGGCGTAATGGGGTGAATCCGACCCTGGAGCGCGAGCTGCAGAACGCCTATCACGAGGCGAAAAAGGCCCTGCAGCTCGCCATCAGCCGGGCGAAGGATGTTGGCTGGGAGGAATTGCTGGCCGGTCTCAACCGGGACCCATGGGGGCGTCCATATCGCGCAGCTCGTAACAGGTTGCGCGGTCAATGCGCCTCCGTGACGGACACGATGCCGCCGGATCTCCTCCAACGGGTGGTGTCGGAGCTCTTTCCACACCGCCCGGGCCACGTTCCGCCTGTGATGGCGCCGTCCTCCTCGAACGAGTCCGAGGTGTCCATCCCCCCTATTTCTGAGAGGGAAATGGACATGGCCCTGGATCGTCTGAGGGCCAGGAGGACGGCCCCAGGACCGGATGGTGTTCCAGGGCGAGTTCTGAGCATCGCCCTTGAACAACTGAGAGGGCGGCTTCGGGTCCTGTTCGATAAGTGCCTCAGCACCGGACAGTTCCCGAAGCCGTGGAAGATGGGCCGGTTGTGCCTGTTACGCAAGGAGGGTCGATCATCTGACTCTCCCTCTGCGTACAGGCCAATTGTGCTGCTGGACGAGACGGCCAAGATGCTTGAGAAGATTCTCGCTGCCCGCCTCGCCCAGCACCTCGAAGAGTCGGGGCCGGACCTCTCAGACGCGCAGTTCGGGTTCAGGGTGGGCCGTTCCACACTGGACGCCCTGAACGCCCTGAGGTCTCTCTCCTCGGAGGCGGTGGCCAGTGGAAACGTTCTCCTTGCCATCTCACTGGACGTGGCGAACGCCTTCAACAGCATTCCTGTTGAGACGATTGTGGAGGCACTGAAGTTCCATGAAGTGCCCCACTATCTCCAGAGGCTTTTGGAGGCGTACCTTCAGGAGAGAGAGGTCCTCTGGGAGGGGGGCGACGGTCGACTCTATCGACGTCGCGTTGGCTGCGGCGTTCCACAGGGCTCCGTTCTGGGACCAACTTTGTGGAACGTCGGCTTCGACTGGCTGCTGCGAGCGCCTTTACCGCCCGGGCTGAGGGTCATCTGTTATGCTGACGACACCTTGCTCACGGCCCGGGCGAGGAGCTTCGAAGAGGCGGCCCGCTTAGCAGAAGCCGGCACGTCGATAACGGTCGACCGTATCGAGATGCTGGGCCTGAGGGTCTCTATACCCAAGACAGAGGCCCTCCTATTCCATGGCCCACGCAGAGGCCCCCCTCGAGGTGCGCGGATCGCCGTCCAGGGAACGGAGGTGGAGGTTCGGGCCCAGATGAGATACCTGGGCCTGATCCTGGACGGGCGATGGAGTTTTGGTCCACACTTCGACCAGCTCGCTCCGAGGCTGCAGAACGCCGCGGCTGCGTTGGGACGACTCCTTCCCAACGTAGGCGGACCGGACTCCCCTTGCCGGCGTTTATACGCCGGTATAGTGCGGAGCATGGCACTGTACGGTGCTCCCGTATGGGTCGACGCCCTTAGCGCTCATAACAAGGCTCTCCTGAGGAGACCCCAGAGGGTCATAGCGGTAAGGGTGATACGGGGATACCGTACGGTGTCCTGAACGGCGGTGACACTTCTCGCGGGCGATCCGCCCTGGGAACTCCAGGCGGAGGTGCTCGCGAAGGTGTACCAGTTCCGGTCCTGGCAGAGAGCGAGTGGCGAACGTCCAATTGTGGACCAAGTCGGCAGGATCAGGGCTCTAGCTCAGAGAGCACTGATCCAATGGCGGAAGGAGAATCTGGGGTCCCCAGCGGCGGGTTCAGTGACGGTGGACGCTATACGTCCTCGCCTTCGTCGCTGGGTCAACGGGCGGCATGAGGTGCTTACGTTTCGGCTATCGCAGGTGCTTACCGGGCACGGTTGTTTCGGTAAGTACCTGCACCAAATCGCTAGGCGAGAAGCCACCCCTGCTTGCCACGAGTGTGGCGCGCCAATCGACTCGGCGCGTCACACCCTGGAGGAATGCGCCGCTTGGGAGCCCCAGCGCAGGGCCCTGGTGGCAGTGATAGGTGGAGACCTCTCGCTGTCAAGTGTGGTCCGCTGCATGCTTGACAGCGAGAGGTGCTGGTCGGCCGTGACCTCATATTGTGAGGAGGTCATGGCTCTGAAGGAGGCCGCGGAGCGAGAGCGGGAAGCAGCAGCACACGCTGACTCTCTCCGCAGAAGACGACCAGGGAGGAGGAGACGCCAATATGCACTCCTCCACCCTCCGCAATAGAGTGGGAGAAGGCACCACATCCTCCCACTCGCCACCAGGGCAATAGAGCGCTCACAGTGCCCGCGAGCGCTCTATGGGCGAAGGCGGTCCGCATAGGCGGGCCAACCGTCGGGGCGTCACGGTTGCATGCGAAAGCGATCCCGTGGCGCCCCACTACGACGATGAGGGCACCGCTGGGTTCTAGTGCGGTATTCTGGCACGTTCTGCCGTGTCAGCGAGTCCCACATACCCGTCGCCCTCGGGCGGCGGGATGCGTAAATGCATTTCCCAGCGGAAAAAAAAAAAAGGATATGGTATCGATGTTGCCCCTCACCATCTTGGTTGGTGTATAATGTTCGCACCAATATGGCTTTAGTCGCTTTTTGGGATACTTCAGCAAGAAAGAGGTCGGGATTATTCTTCTCCGCCAATTACCGGCCAATGTGATTAATATACCCATATCTAAATTTATTTACTTTCAAAATATTAGGTTTATTTTATAGCATATATTACTTCCAGAAAATGAGGTTTTTTAACTTCTTAAAATAGGGTACTTTGATGAAGAAATATACTAATCACAACCTAAAAATATTAACTAGCCTACTAATGAAAAGCCGGTTATGTAATAACTATTGGAATTTATTATTAAAAAAAAACACATATAACAAATTTAAAACATACTCCATGTACGCGCCACTTAGGCGCGACGATCAAATTCATTTTTTGTCACTCACTCACTCGCAAAATCATTCGACGCGAGCGCGGTGAGCGCCGTCTCGCGTTACGAGTCCGCGACAAGACGTTGACACGTGAGTAGATTTATCGTTGCGCGCTCGCGACCTTAAACTCATTCCCGCTCATTACCGTTACAATATTACCGGCTGGTACCTAATTCGGGTGATACATATTAGCCTAAGTGAAAGTGAACTTTGAGTAGTCACAAGACTTTCATTGCACGTGTGTGTTTCTGTGTACGCGCGAGAGACACTTCAGCTCAGGAGTGTATCATCAGCCCAGCTCCATCTAGTGCGGGTGCCCGCTGACACCCCACCATCCGCTCATTTAAATACAAGTAAGTCCATCTGCCCATCATCCTTACCAGCCTTTACTCATTTCATACCCATCTCTGCGTGTGACCGCCAACAGCGGCCACACTCCACGCAGTAAAAGTAAAACGAAAAATCACTGTTTTTTTACGGAATTAACAGCGGTATGGTGTATTTTTATAAATTTATAAAACTAAATAGGTACTGATAAATAATACTGATTCATACAAAATTAAATAAAATGATTTTAAGATAATCAATTCATTTATCAACGAGCTATAAATGTATGAAAACGACACAAATGGTTGTGTTTTTTTTTACAACTTTGAATGAATTCGACATCGTTTGTTGACGACAGTTTTATTTGTAGTGACGACCGCTCTATTGATGCTAACGGTCGTAGGTTCAATGCCCGCGCCGAGACAATATTTATGAGTGCCATTTGTCACTATAACCATTCATTACTCTCGTCTATGCTCATCAGTGCTGTATTTATATATATATATATATATATATATATATATATATATATATATATATATATATACTGACCCGTTGGCGCAGTTTGCAGTGACCCTGTTTTCTGCTCCGAAGGGTTGTGGGTTCGATTCCCGCCCCGAGTCTGGGTGTAATATATATTTATTATTTATATGTATATCTATTTAAAAAAAAAATGTATACTCGTATCAGTCGGCTGTTACCTAAAACACAGGCATTAAGTTGCCTACCTTAGGAACAGACGACCGTGTGTGTATGTTTAAACATATTTATATTTATATTATATTTATAGATAGATAAATACTTTATTGCAGTCACTAAATTTACAGTGGATATTACATAATGAGAGTACAAGATATTCACAATTTAAGTGTGCAAAGGCGGTCTTATTGCTATCAGCAATCTCTACCAGACAACCTTTAATGAAAGTAGATTTCTTATCAGACTTGGGTAGTGCAAATTTAGGTCCCTAAACCTAGGTGTTAGCTAAATAATAATAATGATACTAGCACTAGCACTTTAATAATATGATATACATATTTATTATAAATACATGCATATGTTGTACTGAGTACATAGTAATAAAATACATACATACACATACACATATAAAAATACAACAAATATATTTAAAATACAAATAATTAATTAAAATCAAACAATTATTATTGTTCTTCCACTCTTGCTAAGTAATACTTAAACAAGCGACATTTGAAAATAGCAATTGATTCAGAATGACGAATAGCAAATGGCAGTGAATTCATATAATTAAAAGATGTTTTTTTTTTCTGGAGAACCTAGATATTTTTAAATATTTAACAAAAATTAATATTTCATATACCACATTAAAGCTTATGTTCCTTGCTTTTGACGAAAAATATAAAAAAAATAGCTTTAAAGCTTTGAACGCGTTTATCTCAAAACAATGTTTTTCAAATTGGTGCTCACAATATCTCGATAACTAATTGCCGATTGAGTTTAAATTTTCCACATACTTTCATTAGCCTCTTTCCGAGGATTGGTAGCAGAATAGAGTCGATCAATAATTTTGCTCACATTTTATAACTGATAGAATACCCAAAAAAAAATTTGAAATATCGTTAATCAAAGTTTAACAGGCCGCCATTTCCTAACAACATTTTTCTTAGTAATAATTGTGCTAGCAGTGCTCAGACTACTCCTTGAAAAATTGAAAGATTGAGAATATGTTTTATTTCTTTGTTTCAGATGCATACAACATCGCCTAGAGTGGGCGCCGATGGAGGCAGTTTTCGGCGAACTACGTCGTAAAAATTGAAAAACTTCATGAAAATATTTGATTTTTTTTGTATGTAGTTATATTATTAAAGCAATAATGAATACATGTGTAGGATTTCATTAAGTCGACTTCAATGGTTTCAAAGTTATTCCAACGCAAAAGGACGTCTAAAATCTAGCTCTAAACCAGACTACCTCCTTAACACGCAAATTAATAAATATCAACGTAGGTACATAATTCTGTAAAGTGTTAACGTTTTGAATTACTAAGAATAATCATATATATTATTTCTAAAAGGTGTTTTTTAGAACATCAAGAACTCATACATTTACTTATTTTTACATTATGTATATTACATTTATTATTTGACCATAATGTATGTATTATGCGAAATTTTCACAAGGGTCAGTTAGTAATGTTTTATTATTTTAAGTACAATGATAACTTTTCTGGTGTAGTGGTGCGAGAAACTGTTGCCAGTTTGATTCCTGCTCGGGTCTGATATTTGTATTTGGACAAATATTTGTTTCTGTTTTGGGTGTAGGTACATACTTGTGGGTCACCCCACCGTGCCTTGAAGAGCACGTAAAGCTGTCGATCTCGGTTTTTATAAATAAATAAATATAAATATGTTTCATATACACACACGGTCGTCTGTTCCTAAGGTTGGCAACTTAATGCCTGTGTTTTAGGTAACAGTTGACTGATATCAATATTTTTTTTAAATAAATATACATATAAATAATACATATATCAATAAATACATGTTACACCCGGACTCGAGGTGGGAATCGAACCCACAACCCTGGAGCAGAAAACAGGGCCACTGCCAACTACGCCACGGGCCATTCAAAAGTTTTATCAAAGGCATCTAATATCAATAATTACTCTTGGTAGAAAATTTGTCTTTCCAACCCGCAGTGAAGCAATGTGGTCGATTAAGCTAGACCTTGCACTTAGGTGGGGGGAGGACCTGGCGGGGCAGCCGTACGGCACACGCGTAACGGCTGCCATTTGCCCGGTCCTTGAGCGGTGGATGCGTCGAAAACGCAAGCCCCTCACCTTCCGTCTGACGCAGGTTCTCACCGGGCACGGTTGCTTTGGTGACTACCTGTGCCGGACGGCCCAGAGGGAGCCGACGACTGAATGTCACGATTGTGGCGCGGCGGTGGACTCTGCCCAGCACACCCTCGAGGTGTGCCCGAGATGGGCGGCGCTGCGTCAAGGTCTGACGTCGGTCCTCGGAGGGGACTTGTCGCTCCCGAGCATCATCACCGCGATGCTCGGCGACGACGAGTCCTGGAAGGCGATGGTCTCCTTCTGCGAGACAGTAATGAAGAAGGAGGCCGACGAGCGGAGGAGAGAGGAGGCCGCCGACGTGGCCTCCATCCGCGGGCGACGAATGGGGGTGCGTAGGAGGCGCTACTTAATGCGCCTCCAGTAACGCCCTTGTGCCCGTGTCGAGCCGGGATGGGAACCCGGTCCTGCTAGACACGGCGTCGTCGGTTCGGTCGTACACTGTTCAGAGGTTAGCCGGACAGTCCCCATGGAGGAGAAGTCTGGCCTTTTCGCCGAGGCCAGCCTGTCGCTGGAGGGATCCTGTTGCCTGCAGATCCGGGACCCTCCAATTAAAGCGGCTGAAGGCTCCCGCAGGGGTTTAGTACGGTATTGCACTCCCAAAGTGCCGAGTCCGACATAGGTATAGGATTGCTGACCCGGGCGTCCTGGATATCATCCGTAAATGGATTCCCCTGCGTAACAAAAAAAAAAAAAAAAAAAAAAAAAAGACCTTGCACTTGCCCAAACGTTTACAAGCTGATACAATTCTGATTTAATGCTGATTTAGTTCTTCATCGTTACATTTAAACAAACAGACAAATTCAACAAATTTATAATATTCGTGTAAATTCCTCAGAGAATCATGTTGATATATCGGCAAACTCGTTGCGGACTTTAATCCAATTAAGATCGACCAATTGTTCTCGAACATTGAAAAGGGAAATAACACTAAAATGAAATTATGAATTTTTAAATCGTTGCTAGATAGAAATATTAAATTATGTATTTTTAGCAAGATGAAATAAATGTAATTTATAATTTAATTTAAAAATGTAGCTTTTCTTGTAATATAATAAAAGAAGATTTAGAGTTATATAGGTCTTTTTTTATTTACTTACCCGTTGGCGCTGCTTTCTGCTCCAGGGTTGTGGGTTCAATTCCCTCCCCGAGTCTGGGTGTAATATACATATATTTATTGATATATGTATGTTTACTACAAAAAAAAGAATATCAATCGGTTGTTATATAAAACACGGGCATTAAAATGCTTACCTCAGGAACAAACGACTATGTGTGTATATTAAATATATTTTTTATTATTATTTATTTTTATCCTGAGAGTACGTTACTGTAATAGGCTTTATGTAAATAACTATTTATGACAACACATATATATATATATATATATGTTGTCATAAATAGTTATTTACATAAAGCCTATTACATACTGTTCCTAGTGTCAGATTTAGGGAGGGCAATCGGGAAAACTGCCCCGGGCCTCCACAAAAGAGGGGCCCCCACAATAGAACTTCTTTGGGAAAAAATTGAAAATCAAAGATGACATTTTTGTTTAGCAATACATATAGCCCGACAGAGTAAATAGCAGCGGTTCGGAGTTGCGACGACATCTTTTTTTTAATTCGGAATCAATATGTTAGATGAAGGGGCCTCCACTCCAGTGTTGCCCCGGGCCTCCACAACTCTAAATCCGGCCCTGGCTATTTCCATCCATTTTTTACCAGCCACTTTAACCCTAGAAGCCTAATTCTACGCCTGAGAGGCGTACACGCAACCGAATATCGTTTGTCTCTTTGTAACGGTTAAAACTAGCGCATCGTGTTATTTTGCTAACTCCGTGGCCGATGGGAGCTAGCGTATGGTGTCTGTGTCGTTAAGGTAAGTCCCCCCATTTTTGATTTATAGCACGCTTGCGAGACGTATGTTTAGGCTTTGTGTAACTTTTAACTAGGTTTGTGTGATTTTACTTTTGTTTGTTTTCGTACATTTTGTTTATTTTCGGCGTTGTTTTAGGTACAAATATGTCACGGTCTAAAAGATTAGATGAAGACGAGATTTTAGCAATCTTAAACGAGGATTTATCCTTCTTTGTATGATTCAGATTCCGAAGTTGAGGATGACCAGATTATCGACGACGTTCAAAGCGAAGATGAAAATAATTATGTGACTGAATACGTTTCGTCTTTACAAGAATCTAGTACCTCTGAAGAAACCAACTTTTGCGCCTATAAAAAAAACAATGTCAAAATCAGTGTGTTACAAATGTAAAAAATCTGCACAAGGTTGATAAGTGTGTAGACTGTTCTTAAAGTTTAGCTTGTCTTTTAAAGTCTAATTATTTTTAATGTTTGCTCTAAGAATAACTAATCAGCGTTAAAAAAAAAAAAGATTTTCTAAGAAAAATTATACGTTTTAGTGGATTTTGAAAATGTTAAATTTTTTTGTTCCAATTTATGCATATTGTTTTTTCTTTGTAATAAATAAATGTAATTATAGTTATAATTCAAAACAGTGTTGTTTTATTTTTAGTATATATTCTAAATTTAAATTTCCGCTAAATAATATTTGTAAAATAGGGCTATTTTTGCATACAGATTGTAATTAATATGTGTACGTAGATTAGGCTTCTAGAGTTAATTATATCGTCTGCTCACCGCGCAGCTGGTCTACCTCTTTTTCTTGTGCCTGGTGGTCCGTCTAGCTATGGGACCAGCCCAGCGTCACTTAAATCGTTTGCAGTGGTACAGAGCATCCTTAATGTCAGTTCTTTTTCTTATATTTACGTGTCTACTTTTTTGAATATTTCATATATTTAAATATATATGATTAAAGATGATTTATTTCTCATTAGAATAACAATTCGCTTACTGAGAAATACTATTAATAATAACAATACAAATTAGGGTAGAATGCGACTTAAGCTATACAATGTAAAAAATAACAGCCGGTAGTTATTAATTTTTTTAAATAAAGACAACATCATCGGAGCCGTTTACAAAGCAGAAATAATACTCATAACACATGGATGTGTATCGACAGACACTAGATGTGGCATTGTTGTGGCGTATTTAACTATTTATTTTAATTTAAATATATTAACAAATATAAACTTTTTTATTATCATTATGTTATTTATTTATTATTATTATTTTATTTTTTAGTGCTACACTCCACCCGTTCAATATATACATATACATAAATATAATATAATACAATATATAAGGAATATAATAAATTTACATAAATTTACTTAGATAAATATAAGCGGGTGGAGGATTACGCCCCGGCAGGGAGATCAAACGGCCGGGGGTTAGGGCTGTAGGCTGAGAAATCGGCGGACAATCCTAGCCGAGTCGAGTAATACCGCCTTTTGCATCCTGGCTGCGAGCGAACCGTCACGGATACCCAGTTGCCTCAGATGGTGAGCGAGGCTAACCGGGATCAAACCGTTGGCAGATATAACGATAGGGATGATTTCAGTGGAATCAACACCCCACATGTCGACAATCTCGTGCGCCAGATCCAGATATTTACGTTTTTTCTCTGTTTCGGCTTTCACGAGGTTCTCGTCATGCGGAATGGTGATGTCCACTAGAAACACCCTCGACTGTGCCCTATCCATCACCACGATATCAGGCTTGTTCGCCAGTATCGTCCTGTCCGTGGCGATAGGCAGGTCCCAGTAGAGCCGGACTCCGTCGCGTTCGAGTACTGGCGCCGGTGTGTACTGGTAGTACGGCATCCTCTGTTCCAGGAGACAATACATTAGAGCAAGCTCTTGATGAAGAATCTTGGCCGCTTGGTTATGTCTATGCAAGTACTCAGTGTTGGCAAGCGCTGAACACCCCGTAAGCACATGTCTGAGTGACTCGCCGGGATGACGACAAGCTCGACAGAAGTCGGGAGTGCCATCCTTCAGAATGTGCTTCCGGTAGTTGTTCGTCTTAACCACCTGATCCTGTATTGCACAGACAAAACCTTCGGTTTCCCCAAAGAGGTCCCCGAATCGCAGCCACTGCACGGAGGCCTTGACATCCACGTGAGGTGCGTGGAGCGCCTTGTAAAACCGTCCATGCAGTTCCTTCTCCATCCATACGGTCTCCCGGTCGGAGGTGCTAAGTACAACCGGTTTTCGCCATTCCTCTTTGGCCAGGGATAACGGGGTGAGACCTTTGTCACATACTATAACATCACCATGCATAGCGCTCTCCCCCCTCGTCTCAAAGTAGGCCCTGAGGCTGCACACCTCCCGGTTATGCATGGACTTGGCGCTTAATAGGCCTCGGCCACCACACTTCCGTGGGATGTACAGTCTCATGACCGACGATTTAGGGTGATGCATGCGATGGTGAGTCATAGTCGTGCGGACTCTTCTGTCCAGAGCGTCGAGTTCGGTCTGAGTCCATCTGAGCACGCCAAATGTGTACAAGAGAGTGGGCATGACCCAGCCGTTATAAGCTCGGACCTTGTTGGCGCCCGACAAGTAGCTCCGAAGAACTTTTGTCAGCCGTCCAAAAAAGACCTCGCAAACCGCCTGTTTCATATCCACCTCCTGCACCCCTATGCATTGTGACATGCCCAGATACCGGTATGATTCAGCTTCGGAGAGGGTCTTGAAGTTAGAAAGCTCTAGGCTAATTTCAGCCGATTGCGTCACCTGTCCCCTGTCTACATGCACGACCGCACACTTATCCACTCCAAGCTGCATCCTGATGGAGCCGCTGAACTCAGTAGTGATTTTCAGCAACTCCATAAGGCGTGCAGGATTAGGTGCCAGCAGCTTGAGGTCATCCATGTAGAGAAGGTGGGAGACTTTAGTACCTCCTCTCCGAAACTGAAAGCCTGTCCCCGAACGCTCCAGCAGAGTGCTTAAAGGGTTCAAGGACAAGCAAAACCAAAGTGGGCTCAGACAATCACCCTGGAAAATACCCCTTCGTATCCGGATTCGGTCATCGGCACCCGTCGTCAGTCTCTCGCCCTGGAGACAAAGGATTGTACTCCATTGCCCCATGCATACTTCGAGGAAGTCTCGAACTGCACTGTCGATCTTGTACAGCTCGAGGACCCTCAGAAGCCATGAATGAGGCACCGAGTCAAATGCCTTCTTGTAGTCGATCCAGGCAGCAGAGAAGTTCCGACGGTTGCGTTTGACAAGCTGGCCCGCAACAGAGTCAATGATAAGGAGCTCCTTTGTGCCGCGGCCGCCTCCACGGCATCCGTTCTGAGCTGCAGACAAGATGTTAAATTCGTCAATATGACGAGATATCTTGCAGCTCAGAACGGATGTCAGTGTCTTGTAGATGGAAGTCAGACACGTTATGGGGCGGTAGTTGGTAGGATCCGCGGTGTTGGTGGACTTAGGAGCTAGGTGAGTGATCCCAGTAGTGAAGAGGTTCGGAAGCGTCATCCGCTCTATCGCCTCTTGGTATTGTCGAGCCAAGGTCGCATGGCATACCGAGAACCCTTTCAGCCAATAGTGATGCAGGCCGTCGGCCCCCGGACTCTTCCAGTTCGGTGCCCGCCGGACCGCATCAGCTACGTTCTCCGAAGAGATGGCGATTGGGTTCATCGGTTCGATTCTAGCACATGCTTCCTGAACCGCCGCAATCCAAGGGCCCTCCTCATGCTCTACCTCCCGTGACCATATATTTCGCCAAAAGGCGACGAGGTCAGCCGTATTCGGTTTTTGGAAAGTAGAGCACGGCGTCGGGTTCTCCAACTTCCTGTAGAACCTCTTCTGATCACTCACGAAGAGGTGATTTTGTCGGAAGCGCTCAACTCTCTCAGAGTACCTACGAATACGCTTCCCCCATGCCGCAATTCTCTGCTTCAGGCCGTCGATGCGCTCCGTCAGTTTCTGAGCTATATCAGGCTGGTCAAGCCTGACACCTAGCCCGTTGAAAGCTATTCTGACGGAGCGCACAATCCTTGGCCTAGTGTTGCCCGACCTGAAGCTTTGCAGTCGGCCAATGAGGGCTCTGGCCAGGCTGATACGGCGTTCTATTCTCTTCTTCCAGGCTGGTACGTCACTACTCTTATTAGTAGTGCGTCCAGGCTCCTGGGTTTTGGCGCCAATGAAGCGGTGTACTGCTAGAGCGGCACCGAAGAGAATAGAACCCGTATCATCCAAGCCCAGACTGCCATCCAAATATGGAGGTAGCAGCCTGTTAGCTGCCTCAATGGCACCCCGCGTCGCAGCATTAAGGGGAAGTCGGGAGAGTCGTGGTCTCTGTTCAAGAGGAGTGCTCCGGGTCTCGGAAATCGCCTCCTCCAAAATCCCTCTCATCTGCTCTACTTTTTGGGAAACTGCTTCTTCAGCGATCGCATCTACAGGCACTTCGCTACGAACGCTTTCCTGTTGCGTTACAACTGCGTTATGCTCTGTAGACACGGGTTCGACTTCAGGAGCAGCCTCACGTCGTAATCGTTCGAGCTCGGCGGCGTTAAATACGCCCTTTCGTTGGATGTACCGAGCTCTATCTGCCAGGTTTTGCTCCGTGACAGTAATATTTGGCTCGAGCAGCAGGAACTCGCGGTGCATTACCGCTCGGTAGCCCGTCCGCCCGGTTTCTCCCCCTACAGCCCTAAAATACGCTCGCATGACATTTTCATTCATTGAAAGAGTCCATCTCATGCGGCGCACTCCACCAGCGGCGGGCGCCGAATGCTGAGTCCCTTGAGACTCTGTCGGCGCCAAGCCAACTAGTGGGGATGGTGGATACACCGACCGGCTAGGTGGTGGTGCCGGTCGGCGGGGGTTGCTGGCGGCCCGCATGCTGCCACGTCCAGCGCCAGCTCCAGACGCGCCCTGGCGTCCCCCAGGCAGCGGCCCTATGCGCTTTCCTTTTCTTGTGTCCATCCATGTGTGTTTGGAGTGCTGAATTACTCACCCGCAGAGGCACTCCAAACTCTCCGAGGAGGCTACGTTGGTGTTATGCAGCTTTGATTGCCTTTAGTCGCCTTTTACGACACCCTAGGCGGAGGATGGGTTGGTCCTATTCTGCTCTGCCGGGAACCACACGGCATCATTTTATTTATTATTATTATTATTATTTTTTAATTTGTTTTTTTTTTAATCATACTTTCAAATATGTACTTGATCGAAAAATAAATATTTTAGTTTACGTTTAAAGCTACCCATGCTTATTAAAATGCATATTTAAATATATATCACAATGATATATTTCAGTTCCTAACCGTTTCTTAAAATAATTTTTTGGTATTCCAAACCAATGGTAAATTCAAGTAGAACTGACATAAAAAGCAGAGACTCAAACTGGGCTTATAAATTTTATTATAATAGATTCAGTTAGCTCAAATATATTTTTAAAAATATCTTGATAAAATTTTTCAGTCGTCGGAGCAGGAAACAGAGAGCGTCACACAGACGCCTGTCCACAGACTCTCAAAGATGCCGTTTGAGCGCAGATGTAAAAAAAAATTTGGTTGTCTGTAAAGTCGGCTTACGGATAACGTCATAAGAAAACATTGATGAAAAACGTTTTACGTGATAACGTCATAAGAAAACATTGATGAAAAATTGCATACTTTTATGAATTAAATTAAATTATTATCATTGAATTATCATTATTTTGTGTAATACAAAAAGGGCTTCATTGAAAATTAGATTTTTTTCGATAAAAAAAATCTAAACCTCTCGTGCCTTCAAACTTAGTGCCTCTCTATCGCTTGTTTCGCGCTCTCACTCGTGGAATATGATAATGAGTCATGCTTTTTCGTGCATGCAACCGGCGTTCATCTAATTATAAGACGTTATCACGTCAAAATTAAGGGAATAACAGAAAGTAATTGACAATAGATTAATAGAGCACCTTTCCCTCAAAATACATAAAATGTAACATACAAAAACATTATATAGTAACATAATATATTAAAACGGTCCATTTTTTTTTTAAGTTTCGCAGTTCAACCATTACGTGTTACACAGTATTGATTATCTGTGCTATATTCATTACTACTTTTACTGGTATTTATATCGATAATATTTAAATGTAGATGATAATTCACAATATATAGAGTAGTTTTCAACGAAATCGTCACGTTTACCCTGCGTTTACCTCATTAATTTAAGGTTTTGTAAATAATTTTAATTATGTTTTCAATGTACCCACTTTCGATTTGGTTACGAGTATGTATACGAATGATTATTGTCCCATTAATCACTTCTGCATCCAATCAGTTCGAAGCTCTTTGTAACATAAAATTTTAGGAAGAATTTGTAATAGTTATTCATTATCGCTATGCTCAGTAATCATAATCATGAATAATGATTACGTCAGCTACTCAGAAGTAATTTTTTTAACGGTACATCCCTGATCTTATTTTTCTCCATATTTTAGTGTATATTAAAATTTTTAATATTAAAAATTATTGAAGCTTTTATGAATTATAATTTATTATTCGTCGTTCACTCGGAACGCTCTGTAATCCGGTCCCGCGGAACTTCAGTAAAACTTCGGTACTAATTCACCGCCGAACTACAGCCTTAAATTAAAATGAGCCAAGATAATACTTTATTTGCCTCATTTTTATTTTAAATAAAATGGACTCTCAAAATAATTTGTTTAATTTAATTGCTTCGATGTTAAGTGAATTTTTCTAGGTGACCTCTATTACTAAAATACGGCTAGTTTCAGTATTGTATCAATTCAATTAGACACCAAAAAAAAAAAAAACTTGTATCTTTCAAAGTCCATTAATTCTCTTTTGGTTTGGACGACAAGGTCAGACTAACAAAAACAATTACAGACAAATTAAATTATTGAATGAAAAATTTTACTCTATACTGGATTTTGCTACCGTAAAGTCTGTAAAGAGACGTGTGAGACTTGGTCTCTAACTATGGGCCTTTTAAACAAGTTCCATATCGCAGAGCGTGGAATAGATAGAGCTATTCTTGTTATTTTGCGAGATCGAATCAGAAATGATGAGATTCGCAGACGAACAAAGGTTGCCGACATAGCCCAACGGATTTGCAAGCTGAAATAGCAGTAGGCAGGGCACATAGCACGTAGAATTGACGGCCGATGGAGCAGAAAAGTTCTCGAGTGGAGACCACCAGCATGCACAGCGTTGGACGGCCGTCCATTATATGGACAAACGACTTGAGAAATCTCGCAGGAAGCCGTTAGGTTAAGGCTGCTTTGAACCGATGACTCTGGAGGTCGATGGGGGAGGCCTACGTTTAGCAGTGGACATCCAATGGCTAATACGATGATGATGATGATGAAAGTCTCTATTAGATATCCTGAGTATACATAAATGGTTATACGAATAACTGTACCAAAGTTGGCGCAGTGGTCATAGCAACTGTCTATTTTGCTAGCGGTTGTGGGTTCGATTTCCGCTCATGATAATTTTTTGTATAACTTTCTTATGGTCTGTGCGTTTGTAATTGTGTTGCAGACAGATTCTAAATGGATTCCTACTGGGGGCTGTTGAGTGAATGACATTTTTTTATCTAAAAAAAAAGGATTGCAGGCTTTAGTCAAGGTGAAAATAAAACTAATTGACTGCACAATTAACTGTTTCGTAGAATTTGTTGCAGAAAAGTTGCACTAACGTTGTATGTTCAGTTAGGTGGGAAGTTTTGATGTGGCTGTACAATATTCGTTATTATAACGTTGTTTATTACCGTTAAAGTTAAGGGAAATTAGTTCTTTTTGCGTTGTTTTAAATGCCAAATTCACCTGTATGTGTTATGAAATTTATGACAAATTTCGATAAGAGTTCCGCTGCGGCCGCTCCTAATTAATTCCGATGAAAGTTGAAAACATCCACAGGACTGGAACGTATGACAAATTTGACGTACAATATATGTATTTGCTGAAATATTATTGAATATTTATTAAGTTAATATCCATTTATTCAAGCTTTTATTCGACTAAAAAGTTAAAAAATAAGTTGCATCAAAAGCCGATCTTAATGCATACTGGCATTCAAAAAACAATAAACTGTTAATCAGGAAATAATCCAGAATTTTCCGGAAAACCTTGAGATTAAATAGCAAATAGAAAAAAAAATCCAGTAACAATAAAAGTAATTATGCATAAATAATATAATACAGTGAAAAAAACAAAACAGGCAGTAGTTCGATAAATCTCTTTATGATAATGATAACAAATCTAGTTTAGTTCATTTAAAATTCATTTTAATGCGTTCATTTTTGCAATCGTCATTATAAACCTTTTATATTAGTACTCGATGTATCTGGAAGAAAAAAAAATCAATCAAAAATACGGTGCTTGAAACCCGCTAATTTTACGAAACATAATAGTTGTATTTTTGTTATTGTATTTTAAAATTATTTACTTAATACCTTATCCAATGGCCCCGGAGAACGTTTTTTTTTTTTTAACTTATAATAATATGTCATCGCATACGCGTTTCCTTTATGGCTCTCTTTCTGTGACTATCTGTAGTAATGTATCTTTAACAAATTAATGGTCCTGTAGCGACAACTATCTCGCCAAATATGAACTGAAGCATCCTACATCGCGCTATCAAAGTTTTCAAAGCGATTCAACATATATACAAGATCTCGACAACAAACGTTAAGTGGCGCGTAGCCCACCAGATACAACACCGTCTGGTCGAAGGATCCTTCCTTTTCAAATACCGCCAAACTGGTGACCCCGACGTGATTTTCACTGGCAGCCTCCTTACCTATAAACTGGTGACCCCGACGTGATCAACGTCATCCCTATGCCAAAGTCCTATTATATCATATCTTATCTCTTTTTTTTACTAGTTTCATCACAATCATTCTTATCTATGCTTGATGGTTATTATGTGAGAATTTTATGTAAAAAAATATTTCAAACTTATTTTGGTACGTTTAAAAATAATCCGATATCTGAAAATCCATTTCAATCAGGTTTTTAAACACGAATGAATCGGTAGTTTTGCTAAATTGATTTTAAATGTTTGGTGTTAACGGTTCTGAAAATAAAAATGTGCTGAATTTTGAACGCTGAATTTTTTATCAGTTCAGGATTATAGTATTTTAGGCTTTGTCATGAGAACTATTTATTTATATATTCTTTATTATACACCAGTTTTATACAAACAAAACTCAAATATACAGAGTATTTAAATGTACAAAGGCTATTTAACGCTAAGTAGCAATATCTTTCAGATAACCCGAACTACAAGGAATATAATATATAGAAAAGGTAGGTGGTGTACCGTTGTTACATATTACTACAAGTTAAAATATAGTTTTTTTTTTTTTGTAATAAAATTACTCGAAAATTATATACCCTGTTGTAATTTTCCACTCCTCGACCGATTCAGAAGCACTTCACAAAGCTCATTACTAGATTGACGACTTTGTTTATTAAGGAATCGAAGAATGCGAAAATGTCCAAATGATTGGTATGGATTTACGATTCGTCATGACGTATGAATGCTTTTAAAATTTCTTTTTTAGGTAACGACAAACAAATTTGTTAATTATTTTTGGTCAATCGTTAGCTTCAAACGCAGTGGCGAGACTCCCTAAACTCCATAAGATATTAGACATCGAGGATAGAGTTGTACTGTAACAGCTTATATATACATACTAGCTGTGCCACGCGGTTTCAGCCGCGTTAATTTGAGGGAAAAACGTAATTAAATATTTTTAAACAAATACTCTAAGATTATGTACCCGCCTCGTTGGTCGAGTGGTTGCAAGCGTTACTGTCGAGCAAGGGGTCTCAGGTTTGATTCCTAGGTCGTTCAACGTATTATTGAGTTTTTTTTTTTTTTAGAAAATTCTCAGTAAAATTGTGATGTGATATTTACTTTAAAACTGGAACTATAGTTAAAAATGTCTCGAGAAGAGAAATAATAGAGGACGCAACGGAAGCTCTCAAAAAATATTATTTTTTCCCGTTTTTGTAACATTTCTTATTATGGCTCAGTCTTAATCGGTCGTAGCATGATGTTATATAGCCTATAGCCTTCCTCGGTAAATGGGCTATTCAACAGTAAAAATAATGTTTCAATTCAAACAGGTAGTTCCTGAGATTAGCGCGTTCAAACATACAAACAAACAAACAAACAAACAAACTCTCCAGCTTTATAATATTAAGTATACATATAATTCACTACAATTTATAGTTAGATGAATTCCTAGCTATCATTTAGGTGAAATTTGAACTAAATTCTATCCACGTGTTATTCATTGAGCTATCTCAATTGCAATTAACACTGGACAATTATCACGAACTGTCTCAGTGCAAAACCTTTGCACCAAGTCGGGGTGTCGGAACAAAGGACCAGACGGGATTTAGGTCTCGACTTGACAGTAATAGCTGTTCTCGACTAAGACTCTTGCGGCGAAACTCCCGAGGCATTCTAGCTTAACTCACTAAAGAATAACACTAAGCGCTTTACAGCGATTTATAAGATTTGCATAAAATGAAAAGACAATGTAAGTGAAATTAAAAATCTATTATGGAAATAATGTATTCATTAAAAAGTGCTTTTATGCTATCTTATACGATTAAAGTAAGGAATTTAATTTTTTATATTTCAACAAAAATCTTTGCTGAATCTCTATGAATATAATTATTATAAAACAAAATTTTAACAAAAAACAATAACCGACTTCATAGCAAAAAAAAAAAGAACGGTAAAACAAAAATGCACTAAAAAGTAAAAAAATAATTACGTATTCTTTTGTCTGTAATCAAATTATTACGATAGTATAATGTACAATTATTGTTGTCTTCGGAGTCGGTGTCAGCCAACGTCATTGATATTCAAGTAAATGAATATCATTGGCCAACGTAGTTTAACATTACAATAGGTGTACCTACACTATTACGCACTCTTTTCCTTATTTCCTTGGCTGACACCGACTCCAATAACAACAATAATTGTACATTATACTATCGTAATAATTTGATTACAGACAAAAGAATACGTAATTATTTTTTTACTTTTTAGTGCATTTTTGTTTTACCGTTCTTTTTTTTTTTTGCTATGAAGTCGGTTATTGTTTTTTGTTAAAATTTTGTTTTATTTCTTGATTTTTAGTGAATCTGTAGTTCGATAACTGATTTATTTATATAAAGCTGGGCGGTTACAGTTCACAAGCTACAGGTACCACCCTCGAAAAATTGACAATGCCCAATTTGTTAACGATAAGGGAATGCCACTCGGACGCAGGTAATAACGATATTAATTTAAGTTGTATAACATAATATAATATATTGTATGTTATAAAAGAGGATATTAAAAATACATCCTAAAAATATTTTGCATTATGTTTAGCATATTTTATAATATGTTATACATAATACAACTTAAATTAATATCGTTATTACCTGCGTCCGAGTGGCATCCCTTTATGAATAAAAAATTGGGCATTGTCACATTCCTTTGACGTAAAAAAAAGAACTAGTGAACTATAGAACAAAAAACCCGAAAAAAATCTGCTCAACATGTGCGTCAGTGCGGTGCGCGCGGGGTGAGGCGGCCGAGTATGAGAGGCATAGAATGCGACATAATTACGCCGTATATTGTTTATATTCTGCCTATTGAATTACATTAAGCAAACGTAATGAGAAAAACGGCATAACTCATAACGTGCCTTCCCTTCTGCCTTTCATTAGGTATTTGATATTATATATTATGTTATAAACATTTAAGTTAAATTATTTATTTAATTTAAGTTGTTTATTTATTTCATTCCAATGCCACCCAAGATTCTAACTGTCATTACTTTCCTGAGATTACATCATAAAAGATTCCGCTGCTAATAGGTAAACTTGTTGCACACACAATGTCACATTTAAGATTTTAGTCTATGACAAATGACGCAAAATGGTGTCCGTTAAATATTTTGACAAATTAAAAATTTTAAAACAATTAGTAACAGTTAGTAAACAGTTAGTCTAGTTATTCACCGATGAAAAGTTATTCCTTTACACTTTGCCGTATAACTATTTTTGAGATATGATCTTTTAAATACAGGACGCGCTTTGAAACGTGCTATCAGGCTATCTCAAAGTTCAGCGCAACATAACTCTACACCTGAGTCGTAATCTGAGAAACAAAATATAATATTGTATAGTTTAACTCGTAGTAAACATAAAAAACATAATACGTGATAATCTTCCGAAACAAATTAAGCCTCAAGGAACGATAGTGTGCAACGCGAACCGCGCAGCGACGCGCGGTATCAGGAACAAATATACGCATTATTAAGGATTACTCAAAAACTACTAGTCACATCTCGCTCAAATTAAAATGGGACCACATGACGAGCACTAGCTTTTGAATATAAAAAGAATCATTAAAATCGGTACACCCAGTAACAAGTTATGAGGTAACACACATAAAAAAAAAAAAAAAAAAAAAAAAAAAAATACAGACGAATTGAGAACCTCCTCCTTTTTTTGAAGTCGGTTAAAAACGAATTCTGCTAGCTTCGCTAAATTAGTACATACATACATAAATAGATACATATATACATAAATACATACATACATACATACATACATACATACATATCCACAGTAGATACTCTTAACTTGTCAATTCAGATAAATATTAGAGGGACGAAAGTTTTTGAGGATGGATTAATAGATGGACAGCCATATTAAGTATTCATACATAAATGAGACGTTTTCAATAAAACATATTAAGTAAACAGCTAACTTAAATTAACACGAGATTGAACTAAACTGAATCAGCCTGTAAACGTCTGCTGGGCAAAGACCTCTTCTCCATCTAAGAAAAAATGTTGAAGCTTAATCCACCACGCTGCTCCACTGCTGGTTGGCGGATAATATATCTACAATCTGTTACCAGATGTCTATGATAAAAGCCGGAACCGAAGGCTTAACGTGCTCGGAAGGTATCGTGGTAAAATCCATAAGGACACACACCCAGACCGGAAAGAAATATTTGCACAAATACAAATATCTGCCCCAAGCGGGAATCGAACCCGCGATCACAGGCGTTGAGGCGACTACTAGCACCACTACACCAGAACGGTCGTAGCACAAGACCATATTTATCCTTATTTCAATAAAGTCGATACTCAAGAGAATAAAACCGCATTACACATCTAGTGCGTTAATTAATTTTAGCCCCACGTTCCGCCTACACAGATTATTGTCGAATCACTTCAACGTATATTTTTTTCTGATATTACACACAAAGTGATCGGTGCTCATTAGACTTCGTACTCGATGTTTTCTTTAAAAATTCCAAGTAATTTTTGTGTTTATTTTTCCTTGACGTGGTAAAATACCAGAAAATTTTTGGTTTATTATATTTTTTCCACTTTTCAACTTACGTTCAAGGATATCGTATTTCAAACAATTAAATTTGATTTATAATTTTCTTTTTTGCTTTATTAAAATATTAAAAGCCTTTGTGAAATATTTAAAAAAAATCATGGTTTCATGTTACATTATTATAAATATTTTATAAAATACAATCAACGTTAAAAGTGTATTTTAATATTATTTTATATAAAATGAACTGAATCAGCCTGTTAACGTCCCATTGTCCCATACACATCTACGCTCTATTAACACACTACCACGCTATACGACGCTCTTCCACTGAAGGCTAGCAGGTAATTTTCCTACCATGAGTAACGATCGTTAAAAACCCAGACCTACGGCTTTAAGTACTCTTCGAAGCACAGTGGGAAGACACACAAGGACATACGCCCAGACTGAAGAACCTCTGCCTGAGTGGAATTCAAACCCGCACCACTACAATGGAATGGTTGTTTAAAAATAAATTCAAATACATAAAAGATATTTTAAATAAATAAATACGTTTAACTTATACACACAGTGGTCTGTTCCCAAGGTAGTTGACTGACTGAATACCTATGAATGAATTTGAATGAAATTGAATGAAAAAAAAAACCAACTAAATATCTATGTTTTAGGTAACAGCCGACTGATATACTTTTTTTTCGGAATTTATATAGAAAAAATTAATAAGAATAAATTTATTATAATATATTATAGCCAGATTCAGAGCACGAACCTAGAACCCTGAAACAGAAAGTATAATCACTGTCAACTGCGCCATCGGGTTAGTCAAATAAATAATAAAAATATTATATAAATATGTTTCTAGTTTCAACAGTCTACACTCTCGAAGATTATGTTCAACCAGATATTCAATCATGATATATGATTTTAATAAGTATACCTAATTTACATATTTTATCTCTAGATACACTAAAAAAAAAACGATGCAAAACCGGCTAGTGCAGGCCGTGGGTTGATGCTATTTTTATAACCAAAGTTTCACACCAAATTAGATTTTTTTTCGTGAGTCATTATTTGTGTACATAATTGCAACCTTGTCAAAAACAATATCAAAAACTTTGTTCATTATCTAAAAAGACATGGTTGTCCTTAAATAAACTGATATATATTTAAGATACACTGCGTTTCATATATTAATAGCAACATATATATTAAGTGCGGTGTCATACCTTAATCTTACGCCTGTAATAGTGATAAATGCCTATGTTTGGGTAAGTAAGGATATAATTCGGTTATATGAGACTAGCGGGCATCGCGGTGCGGCTGACGACATAAATTGAGGTATCTGGTGATAATATCCTATAGGTTCAGGGATCTCGTGCCGATTGTAGGCACTCATCTGGTTAAATTTGTATTTATGAGACAATTCCAGACCTTCCTTCGTGATATATGGACATATATATCACTGGTCTCTATATTTTAGACTGTTAAATATTTCATATAAAATAGAATTTTCATATGTATAAAGTAGTTCTCAAAATATTTTAAACTGAAATTTTTATATATGCAATTTGTATGGAAATTGATAATTCGATTTTGTGATAGTTAATAATTAGACTGACGATGCGATAAAGATTTTTTGTTCTAGAAAAAAATTTATTATTTGATTAGACGATTTATTATTTAAGAAATTAAGAAATTAAAACTTATCCTAATTATTTTTAAAACATAAAATTAAAGTAAAAAATACCAAAAAAAAGTAGAATGATAAAATCCACCACTTCATTAGCCTTTGAATGTCCACTGCTGAATATAAGCTTCTCTCATCATCTTGGTTAGCCAATACCTGCTACGCTTGGTAGGCGGGTTAGCGAGCGCAGGGTGTTGTGGCAAGACATCGTGACGCTGCTGCCCGTCACCATCCTGGTTGATATACAGTTGTTCGCACCACTATGGTCTTAGTTTTTTTATAGCGCCTAGGCAAGAAAGAGGTCGGGACAACACATGGCTTGCGGAAGAACGTTTAACGCCCACTATTCAACTGTTCCTGCATAGGTCGCTACCATTTTACCACCAATTAAATTTCTAGCAACAATTGGTGTGTAAGCTTCCATTTGCAAGAGCTACATTAATTATTATTAAAGCGATTTAGCAGCTGATATGCATAAATGTAACAACAACTCTCATCACAAGGCTGCCCTTCAGTGTGACTTTGAACTTGACCCAGTTCGTTAATGCGAACAATAATATAACGCGGACTCGGAAACTTAACGTGAAAAATGTTTTGTGAATATTTTTATGCTGCTATATCTTTTTTTTTTTCATTTTTTCACGTGATACTACTAGTTACAATCAAGGAACTGAAATATATATGAATTTTTTTTGTATAAAAATTGTTCAAGTAGACTTATGTACTCGTATATAAATACGTGCATGGTATATAAAATGTGTAAGTGTGCACAAAAATACGTTTTGTTTTTATCCGCTCCTAGCCTTGTTAGCTAAAGTGTCCCGCCGTTTTTTGACTTATTGCTCGTCTCTTCTTTTGCTTATGATACGTGACTATGAATATATATATATATATATATATATATATATATATATAATATAGCAAATTTTACGAAGAAGCGAGATAAATAACACAAATTTTAGGAGTAAAATCTTGTCGACTAGTAGGCGACAGGAGCAGCCCAACGGTTATTCAACATCGACAGACGGTATGAGGAAATCCAAATCTATCACATACTTATTATTAATTAAATTGAATAAAATGTTCTTCTTTTCTGGTAAGTAATTTCTGGTAGTAAGAAGACCAATTTACGAAAATTATTTAAAACGGGATATTTACCATGTTTTTTATTTTTATATTGCGGAGCTCGATATTTCGACATTATCTACGAATGTCTTGTTCACGAGACTGAAGTTTGCTGGTAGATTTTGACGTACGTTTAGTTAGACCAATTTACGCTTTTTTATCTAAGTTTCATTTATTAAACTAATGTCTTCATCGTTTAGGATTTTACTTATACGAACTTTATCTCAATTAAAAATAAGAACCGTGTGCGTACCTATTACGTAACTTGAAAATGGCGAGCGACTGCGAGAAATCTCCGCAATGTGAACTTAAATAATACTTGAAGCTCAGCTAGTATTTAAATTCGACACCATAGTGATTTCTCGCGATCGCTCAACATTTGCAACTTACGTAATAGTTCCCTAATTATAAAATCATAATATTGGCCAAAGCATGCTGACTAATAGCTCTGCTCTAGCAGTTATATCTATTAACATATTATTTTAGGGAATTTATTCACTAGGTATTTTTTATTAAGTTTTTGTGTTTTCAATATCAGCAGTTTAACTTCAAATTAACGAATGAATAAAAAATATCAGAAAAAGAAAATATTTTAATGTCTCATTGGTAAAGTTAAATGAAATGTCCTAAATGTATAAGTGGATTCGTAAACGTTGTAATCGAAAAACTTTTAAGAAATTCTTATTACGGGTTTCCGACGGAAAATGTAAAATTATTTTTAGCTAAATATTTTAAGGGTTCGATAACATTTTAAATAGAAGTGTATTTCAGATAAATATAATATTAAAACACTTATTACAGTAATTCTAAATAAGTAATAAATCTTTGTGTTTATGATATTAGAACTACAAAAATAAATAGCGCCTTGAAACATTGAAGACTCAAATACATGACATAAATATAATTTCTAATAGAATAATACGTTCAAAATTCGTTAAATAAATTAAATTAAATTAATTGTTAAAATAAAATAACTTTTAAACTATCAGAAATTTTTTATTATATAAATAATTATAATTTATAAAAATAATAATAAAATTATAAAAGACAAAATTTTCCGAGCAAAATGTATGTGGCATAAGGGAAAAATCGTTAAGGTTCAACGAGAAATTCTAATACGAGCAAGGCGAGTAGAATATATCTCAAATTGTAAGGGCTACAGAATCCTCCGGTATGTAGGACGACGCCCGCAGACGGTATGAATGACGCCCGTGGAATGACGGTGCCCACTTTAAAAGCCATAAAAGAAATATGTGAGAATGTTCCTTCATCTTTATGAACAGACCAAAAGTGTATGGGTGTTTCCCATAGTTAAGCTGAAGCTTTTGTTTATGAATAATCTAACTACGTACGTAAAATTCTGGCATGTCGGAAAGAAAATACTAAGTTTTTCAGGTGTAACTTTTAAGTTTTGAAGGTTTCAAAATATACGTGACTTGTAATTTGTTGTAAATTTTAAATGTGCGTTATAGTAATTTAGGTTCTTGAATTAGTTCTTATTATCATTACGAGTCGTAGTAACTTGACAAGTTTTGAATTTTTTTTTTAATTTGTTTATTTTATTTATACAATTAACGTCACTAATATTCTCTCATTGCCTCTGTTGGATTTCATATGCTAAATGTCATTTTAACTGAACTGAATCAGCCTGTCAATCGTCCCACTGCTGGCCAAAGGCTTCTTCTTTACATAGGACAAGAACCACGCTGCTTACACACGCTGCTTCTGCACGGGTCGGCAGATAATTTCCTTACTATAAGTAATGATCCAGGTGTTTATGATAACCACATATATAAAATAATTAATGTCTCATTATTAAATAATGAAATACTCACATTCTCTCACTTTTTACCTGACTGCGCCAGAAGGAAGGTTATATTTTTCGAGTGTATGAATGTATGTATAATTGGTTGGAACGCTCTGCGGCATAAACAGCTCAATGGATTTTAGCTTGAGAGGTGTCGTTAAATTCGTATTAACTGTGAAAGTGACACTGGGTAGATATAAAAAATGATGGATTTTTGGCGCCAAATTAATTTAAGTTCCAAATTACACAGAAATGCAGTCCGTTTTTTTTCTGTACTCTGTTCTGTTCTTAAAAAGCTTTTCTAGAGTTTTTGTGATATACATGAAACATATTTGTGTGTGTGTGTGTGCACATGTGTGTGCGTGCCTGCGTGCTTGCGTGTGTGTGCGTGTGTGTGTGTGTGTGTGTGTGTGTGTGTGTGTGTGTGTGTCTGTATAGATTATATATATATATATATATATATATATATATATATATATATATATATATATATATATATATATATATATATATATATATACAGGGTTAATTCTAAAACACCAGCAACCTCGCAGGACAAGATAGCTAACATTATGTACAACAACATTTGTTCTACGACTTTTGACATAACTCAATACATTAATTAAAAATGATTTTTTAAGCTTTTATTGTACTGCTCTGAAATTTAGAGTCTATGTTTCATTCATTATCGAAAGGATGACGCGACGCTCGGGCGCGCTTGCATAATAATAGTAATAACACTTTCTCTGCCCGATAATTCTAGTTAATAAAATTAATATAAATTGCTTGGTGGGTTTGTGGGCAGTATCATAGTATGTATATCGCAGTGACTTAAGTGAATAATCAAATTTCTGTTTTGTCATGTCCCTGCAATACGTAAACTGAGTCCACAATCCCTTCATACTTTACCAGGCTTAGAACTGGCTATATTAAACGATAAAAAACAAATAAATCGTATGTATAGGAGGGCAACACATCTGCATAACCTCCAGAGGTTACAGCACAACCAGTTGTGCGGTAGACATCCGGTACCTAGTCATCAAAAGGCTTCGACTGTCCGTATGCCCGCCAATACTATAAAAATGTAGGTATGTAGATTAGGTATCTGAATTCTGAACATAAAAAAATATGTGAAAATTATTAACGTAGGTAATTATTCTTTAACGTTTACTAAAGTCTAATTAAACCAATTTAATATCAAATATTGGTAGCTAGGTATTATTCACTTTTTATTGTTAAATACAGGCGGGCATAAGTATTTCAAAAGTGAAATCAGCGTATTTACAATAATTAAAAAATTAAAAATAATTGACAATAAAATAATATTTACAAACGAAATATTACCTCTAAGGTTAAAGTAACGCGCATGTCGGTGCGTATCGCGCAGATAGCGTTCAAAATAGTCACCATCACAACCAACACACATACAACACCTAAAAATCAGCTGTTCACTAACACGTGCTAACACTTCCGAATTAGTTTTAATTTGATTGAACGCACAAATTATTTTAGTTAACCGAACCAGTTACAAAAATTTACTCGTGCTAGTTTGTCAGATTCGGTGAGTTGACATTGTCTCACGGCTCGGTGTAGGTAAGTTCGAATATCTAGCTGCATATTGCCGACAGGCTTCCGACACATTGTCATCACACTTAGCCAGTATCCTCACCATTTCCGTGTATTCGACATTAGAATAGCGGCGGTACCATGGTTATAAAATAACTTTAGTACAGGTACAATACATCGATCGATACGAATAAAATAATTATACGAGTAGCACACAAAATCATATGACGCGCGCGCATCAAAGTCGCCCGCCGCCGACTGCCGCGGCTGGCTAAATAGGTCAAGTTCAAAGGCGCTAGCGCCGCCCCGTTCCTACCTTTCCCCTCACATTAGTACGTGGTCGTTATTTACCTAATCTTTGGGACGCGCGTAGAGTTTATTGCATTCGCGTAAAATTAAATTAATATTTATTTTTGTATGAAAATAAAATCTAACAAATTAACAAAAGTGGTAGAACAAATGTTGTTGTACATAATGTTAGCTATCTTGTCCTGCGAGGTTGCTGGTGTTTTAGAATTAACCCTGTATATATGATTGAAAATGCACAAGTCTCAAATAATATTTATCATTTTTTTTCATTGATTATACATATATATTCAGATTTATTATGTTGATATAAATGTAAATATTGGTAGCTGCTGTCAATTCGAAACAATTTAGAAGAAATATGAATTAATATAACTAACTCAATTTACGGCGCTAATAAGTACAATGATATATATTAATGATAGGTACGTAATCGTGCGGTTAACCTTAATCATGCTTTATGTAGAACATTTAATATAACATTTAAAATATATATATATATATATATTTTTTTTTTTTCATTTTTTTTATTATTTTTTTTTTTTTAACATTTTTTATAATTAACCAGAAACATTCAGCATCACTAAAAATAGGCATAGTGCGACCGATCTATAAAAAAGGGAATCAAAACGAGTACGAAAACTACAGACCTATAACTATATTACCTGTTATTGATAAGATCGTTGAAAAATATATATGTAAGGAAATAAATAATTTTTATAACAAAAATAATATCATAAATAAACAGCAGTTCGGATTCCAGCCACATAGAAATACGACACAGTTATTGACAAAATTCACAGACAGTATTTTTAAACACCTAGATGAAAAAAAGCACGTTATGGTGGTATTTATAGATTACACCAAGGCTTTTGATACGCTTCGGCATAAAATTCTATTAAATAAGCTTGATGACAATGGAATCAGAGGTAATTTATTAGGCTGGTGTAAAAACTATTTAGAAGAAAGGTCATTTATCGTTAAGGTAGGTGATGTAGAAAGTGATGAAACTCGCGTCACAGAAGGAACAGCCCAAGGCTCCGTGTTGGGCCCCTTGCATTACATTACATACGTAAATGACCTTTCGAATATTATACAGCACTGCGAAATATACCAGTTCGCAGACGATACATGCCTGGTATCCAAAGGTAGTAATGCAGAGGAAGCGCTTAGTTGGCTCCAAAAAGATTTTAATTTGTTATTGAGATGGTCACATGACGCCGGTTTGGTACTTAATGCTAATAAAACCAAATTAATGTACATCAGTACTAGCCAGAACAGAAGTGAAATACTTCCTTGTCTTATTTCACATAATCACGAATGCTTACATAAATTCAATAATAGTAGCTTTCAAAATGTTAAATGTCACTGCAAATCAATAGATGTAGTAAGCAAACAAACTTATTTAGGGCTAGTTATTGATAACAGACTTAATTGGAAAGACCATATAAATCACATCTGTGACAAATTAAGAGCTATCCTGGCGAAGTTTTCTGTAATGAAGTGGTCAATACCTTACTCGATTAGACTCCAACTTTACAAGTCATTGGCTGAATCCATAATAAGCTATGGTTTATCAAGTTATGGCAGAACGTATAAAACACACTTAAATAAAATATATACACTACAACTTCGACTCCTAAAAGAAATCGTCCCTATTAACATTAAAAATAAATTCAGAAATGATAATCACCAATTATTTGAACATTGTAAAATAATACCTATACATGATAAGATTAAACTCACTTTATTAAGTGAAGAATATTTTAACGATAAATTAAAAATATTGAATAAAGTAGACCCTAACAGTATTATTACCCGACAAAAAAGTAACGCTATATTACTGCTACCGAAATATAATAACCTATACGGTAAAAGAAAATTAAGTTACATAATACCACATCTTATAAACGAACTTCCCATAATTTTACGGGAATCATTAACAACAAGAAACTTAAAAAGATCCCTTAAAAAACATTTTATTAATAATACCATTACATCAAATATTTAACTTAAATAAGTAATACATAACTAGATAAAATAATAATAAAATAAATTCAAATGATATATAAAACTTATGAATAAATAAAAATTTACTAAACTTTTGTTATACTATACAAAAAAAAAAAAAAACTTTTCTCAGTTAATAATTAATTTAAACTTAATCTTAAATATAATATTATATTATATAACATCACCCTCGCTTCTACTTAAACTGGTTGGTCGGTCTATAGGCAGACGGCGTTGAACTGACTAGTTCTAGACTAGACTAGTTAGGACTGACTAGATAATTAATTAATATAATATGTTATCGCTACCTAACATATTTTGTAATTTTATAATCTTATCTTCCTATCATAATATTTTTAGTACTAAGTTATCTAATAATATATACTTACTTGATATTAACGAAACTGATGTCCGGTAAAACTCGAATGAGTTTATGTGACATCTTACTGATGTTTGTAATTATATCCTCCTTTAATTCAATAAATAAATAAATAATAATAATAAATTTGTTAATTTATCTTCAAATATTAGCTTATGATGTTATTTTGACATATATGAATTATATTTGTATGTATGAAAGTTAAAAGTCTTGTTATATGTTTCGATCACAAGTTATATACCTGTACATGGCCATGTATATATAATTCATACAGATGTTCTGTGCGTTTGAGACTGTGTTGTGTGTGTTTCCTGACCCTCGACACAGGTTCTGCATGCTACTGAGTGTGAAAAGTTATTTAATATTATTATTATTTATTATGTTTTCTAATCTAAATTTAATATAATGAAATCTATCTAGTTGTATTTAAAATTAACGTTAGAGAAAATCAATTAAATCCAAAAAAATTTTTTTTTCTTCTGATACATACGAAAACCCAAACTAAGACAGAAGTGACCAGCCGTTTGATTTTTTACATTTTTCTGGAAGGAAAAATACTCTCTTTTTGGAAGGTTATATGTCCCACTGTGGGGAAAAAGCCTTATCTGTATATATAAATGTTGGAGTTTCACACAGTACCTATTGTACCATCTGTTTATAATTACAAGCGAGACGTAGTTCTACAGAAAGTATTTTCTAGTGCTTTCTAAGTGCTAACTAACCACGATTTAAAAAGCTTCGCCAGCGCCATCTATTATAATAGTTTCTACTTCAAAAATACCTCAAATATTATAAACCTCAATTCGACATTGTTACATTTTTTTTTTCGAACATTCGTACATGAATATTAATTATTATTATTGATTAAATGCTATAAAACGTTATTTTACACAACGTTTTTACTATTTTATATTATCATATTTAAATTTAAATATATTTATTATAATTTAATAAATTTATTATAATAAATTTTACTTATCTACCCCTTTTCTATCGCCATCATTTAAATAATTCACTTTTAAATGAGTTTTATCAAATTGTAGCGGTTTAGATAAATTAAAAACTAATTGTAACCTCAGATATATTTTATGATCTTATGCTGAATTTTTACCATTCACTAAATTACCATACATTGTAGCAGTCATATGCGTTAAAAAAAAACAGACAGATAGACATTTCTAAAAATAATTAAAATATGCTATGTATGATTTGTGTTTTTAAGGCCCCACAAAAAAAATCGTAAAAAAGATCTAAAAAAATAGACACCTTAAATTTTCTATTTTATTATATTTAAACGTATCCAAGATTTTTATTTTATTTATAAAGCTTGTGTACATGCAATTTATCTAAATATTAAGCAAAGCTACCGACGCGGACGTTCAATTAAATGAACTGAATTTGAAAAACTAATTTTCTTTACTGTATTGTGAGAGCCTGTAAACGTCCCACTTAAACGAGTTGGAGCTTAATCCACAATTATTTTCCGCTCAGGATATATTATTATAAATATTATACGAGAAATTATTCAACAACCAACATTGAAGCAGCTTGGTGGATTAAGCTCCAACCCTTCTTTTATATAGAAATTTACAGGCTGATTTAGTTTATTCAGAAATAATTCGGTTCAAAAAAAATATTGTCCATAAATTTATTGATTGAATCAAAGATCTCCAAAAACAAAAGAAAAGATAAAATTTTATTTATGAGTGATTTTCTAAGTGACGCTTTAAAAATTATCCGCGAAAAACTGTTCTTTGTGTCCTTTGACCTCGCATAAAAAAAATTTGCGTCAGAACGACTTGGACTTTCACAGTTCCAAAATCAAAATTAAACTACTACCAGCTCATCAGCCGACAGATGTCCACGAACAAAGGCCTCACCATCATCTCTGAGGTTTGGTGAGAGTTTGCCAATATCTGCCATGCTTGGCAGGGTAGACGGTGATTCCAGTGTTGTGGCTGGGTATGATGGTACTAACTGCTGCCTATCACTATCCTTTTTGGTGTGTTCGGACCAGAATGGCCTTAGTCGCCTTTTACAATACCTCGGTAAGAAAGAGGTCAGGACTATTCTTCTCTGTCTGTCACTACACGGTAACAAAATGAAACTGTTTCAAAATATTTTTTTTGAAAGTGATATTATATTTTTTTCCCCATGAATAACTAAAAGATTAGGTTAGATGCAGTCAAATTATTTTTTTGTTCCTAAAATTATCTCATACTGAATTAAGCGTAAAAGTTAACTATTAATTAAACTAAGCGAATTCGGCCATATTTATTTTTAGGCTTCTAATCTTTTCAAAAATAAAAATTAGAATTTTTCAAGCAAATTGTAATGCACTTTGCGCATAAACTTTGTTCTAGACTCTTAACAATACAAAAAAATCTATTAGAAAAGTCGTACAACGATCGTTAGAGCATTTTTATTTTTTATTTTACACTAAAAAGTCTGACCCAAATTCATATCGTTATTCATTCACTTAATTTTTTTTTACATCATACGACACAATGTCGGGATATTAGTACTGGACACATTACTGACGACGACATATCGCTACCACGTACTCTCCCCAAAGAATCATACGATAAAGTGAAGGATGTGTGATGTTATTATACACACTAATTATGAATGTGTGCGGCGAAAGTAAATAAGAAACGAGAAACGATTACTATTAAATCGCTTATTAGTGGTCAGCTTTGGCATCCATTTAAACTTAGTCTCAATCCAAAATTGTTCCTAACATTTTAGTCTATATATCATACATAGACTACATATTTAATTTTGGCTCGTTTATCTATAACAACCGTTCTCGTGTATTAATGATGATTAAATATGTGTGCGAATGGTCGCATGAACAGTGAACACCGCCGATCGCAGCTACGATTCCCGCTCTGGGCAGATTTGTATTTGTTCAAATACTTATTTGAAGTCTGTCGTGCCTCGGATTGAATGTAAGGTTGTCGTTTGGTCCCGGTTGTTGCCAAAAATACCTGCTAGCTATCGTTAGTCGTTATAGGAAAATATCGACCAATCCGAAGTAGAACAGCGTGGGGGAATAATTTTCAACCCCTTTCTTATATAGAGAAGACACATTTTCTCAGAGTGAGTCGTTTAAAGGCTGAATTGGTTTAGTTCAGTAATTTATCTATGAGTTTTTATAATATTATTAAATTAATTTATTTATAGATATAAAAAACCGGTTGTATTGTAGGTAAGTAGTTAATGTATGTTTTTTGCGTTACGTAAATTCCCTGCCAAAAACAATAGTTCGTATTGATTTTTCGTTAAGGGTGAGTTAATCAGTGTAATACGAGTTCAATAAACATTAAGTTGAACGATCAACAGTGCAACGGTAATGGGTAGTTGAATGCCACTAGCATTGTTATGGTGTCGTTTACCGACACGTGGTTGTAACTATAATGTTTGCTGTACAAAACCGATTTTATTTCATGTATTTTTGGGTTTCTGACCTTCTGATCTTAAAACCACGTGTCAAATCAAAGAAGAACAGCGTGGTGAATTAAGCCTTTGAACCCTTCTTTAATGTAGAAAAGAGGACTTTTCTCAACAGTGGAATATTTGTTTACAGACTGACTTAGTCGTGTTCAGTTCACATGCAAAGTGCTTAATCCCGATACGTAATGAACTTTTAAGTAAGGTTGAATTATAAAGAAATATTTCGAATATCATAATTGACAATAAGTCGTCTTACGGCGAAAAATCCTATTTCTGTTAGTACTAACAGTCTCACAGTCTCCTCCTGCTGCTCTCTTCTCGCGCAGCCAGTTCGGATCATTGGCCAAAAACATTGTGTTAAAACTTAAAAAAAAAAGTCTATTTCCACATAATGTCTCACAGCTCAGCAGAGGTATTTTGTCTTATTTAAAGATAATGATAAAAACCTTAAATCTGTCCCTCTGTTTCAGTATTGATTACTTAATAAACATACACGTCTTAGAATTTCTTTCGAAAGATGCTAGTTTCCTGACAATGTTTACCTACTGTTCTCTTATATAAAGTATATACCGGATTTTATCGCGTTTATTTAAAACTTTACAGTTTAACAATATTTTAAATTATTTCCCGACGTTTCGGACCCTTTACAGCGTCCAAAATCTCGGGGGACTGAGGTGGTGGGTGTAAGAATAATGAATTAATTGTTACATACCCCGCTTATTATTCAATTTTAAATTATTACTATTAACCGTTCCTATTCATGCAGAATGAACTTATTGTGTCTGGAAGTCGTGCTGTGTTCTTATTTTCCTTGGATTCAATTAATATCAATACTGGCTCCAAAGCTGGTGGTACGTTCCAACCATCCTCTCTATTGAAATTAGGATGTTTTTTATTTCAATAGCCTCGCGAATCATCCTTGGTAGGAATCGGTGTTCTTTAGCGAGAATTTGTGGCTTATCAAATCTAATGTAGTGGTTGGTACCTTGTTGAGTATGTTGATACACAGCAGACTTTGTTAAAACGTTCAAATTAGGTACATTTTATGTTAAATAAAAGAGTAATTAGGAGTCACTTTTGTAATATTTACTTATAGACGTTGCATTTTGTGCTTTTATTTTGTGCAGAAAAAAATGCACATTGTATAACTAGTCAACTGCACGGGCTCCTCGGAAGCTACAGCGGCCGCTCGGGAAATTAGATAAGACTGAATTTTTATTAAGACCAGAAACTTCCTTGGAATAAACAATATTTGTAAGCAGTTTTGTTTTAAACCCGAAACTTTACTTAGGAAAAATGCTGACGTTACAAAAACCATTTCCTCTAAAGATAGCGTTCAGTGAATACTGGTATAGACAACTGAAAATTGAATCACGTATTGGAAACTATTCCACTAAGAATATAAAATATCTTCATTTATAATAATTATTATAAATGAAGATATTATTGTTTATTTGCTTTTAAAATAAATTATAATTTATTTAAAAACCAATTAAATATAAGACGCAAACAAAAGAAAAATAAACATTAAACAACCAGTTGTGACATTACTAAGAACTAGAGATGATCGCTATTCATCGATGTTTCACAACCATCGATGTGTAGCTGAAAAACATCGATGTTTTTGACTTCGCTAATATCGACACATCTATTTAAAAAGAATAAAACATCGAAAAGTCAATAATTCTATAAAGTTCAAATATTTTTATAAATAAAAACACATTTCATAAAAAATTTAGACAGTTTTCTTTGTTTGTTACCTTTCATGTAGTTTTCATGGTTTATGTTATTTTTCATGTTTACTTTTATGTTAGTTTTCATGTTCACTTTTGTTTCATATATAAATATAAATAAAAACAAATTTCATAAAGAATTTAAACTGTTTTGTTTTGTTTGTTACAAAAACATCGATGTATCTAAAACAATCGATATATATCGTATATATCAATCGATATATATATCGTACATCGATACTTTTGATTCGATGTTGACATCGATGTAAACATCGATGTTTTTCTAATATCGATCATCCCTACTAAGAACCAATTTTTTTACAGTCTGGACAGAAAGACAAAAAATAATAACTGATAAAATCCAAATTAATTTCAATTTATATATAAAAATTCTTGATAACAATATTTCTTGTACATCATAGAAAGATGAATAAATTTAAAATTAAAATTAGTCTTACTCTTAGTCTACATCATTTTATCAAACCGGTTCATAAAAAGTCGAAATAAAAATAAAATCTTCCAATGCGATGTTTTATTGCAACGAACTGAAGGATGTTTGGAGCGTCGAGCTACGAGCGCGCCAATTTCAAGACAATGCGCTGCGTTTTTATCGGAAAAAAGATGGCGCTCGTTGCCTTGACTAGTCTTAAATATTTTTTAGACAATATTTTTTTGGTTTTCGTTTTGAAATATTTAATTAATATTAGGATATTTAGTATAGGTTTTGCATTTTAAATATGTATAATATTGTAAAATTTCGAAATACAATAAAACCTATATTAAAAAAAAAGAAATATATTATACATACTTTTAACGCAATTGTAATTTCTTTTTTTCAATTTTCTAATTTATTTACGTAAAATTTAATCGGTCGTCATTTCGTTTATATCTATAACGTTATGTTTTACTGGATTCTCAGTCTATTTCAAATCTTAAGAAATAAATTTTATTAATTTTATAAAAAATTACATTACATATATATATATATATATATATATATATATATATATATATATATATATATATATATATATATATCAGGACGATGGAATGACACTGTCAGACTATGGAACAACCTCCTAGAGAAAATTAGAAGGGTAAAGAGTAAGGTATATATGTGTTACAAAATTTTCCAATTGATATCATTTTTTATTATGTATACGAATATTTGTGTGTATGTATGTATGTATGTGTTTGTGTTCTTTTATGTATTTGCATATATATTTCTTTATCACTTTATTATTACCACATACATTTTTTTATTTCTAAAGATTAACTGAGAAAGATTGCCACTTTTTTTTCTTTAAATTTTTTGGTCTATAAAGTGTTTAAATAAATAAACAAATATAATTTCGAGTATATATGAATAATAAGAAATAATAGTTAATCAACATTCACTGAAAACTATTTGAAATCACGATAATAATAATTGGTTGCTAACAGAAAAAAAAAACTATATAAAATTCAAAAATAAATCGGAAAACAATATGACAATAATTTTTGGATTAACTTACATATGTGCATATAAATATTGTTTAAAAATCCATTGTATGTATTTAATTTTATTCAATTCACATTTCGTTTTTGTTTTGTTAAAAAATGAACAATGCCTTTTATACCAGTTAATGTTTTACAACCTTCAGAGGAATGCGCAAACATTTCAAATTTTATTTTTCTATATAAGCTGCGGTTTCGAGAAGAGTTCACTCGAGGGAATAAAGGAAGCATAAAACCGTGTCCAAGCGGCTATGAGATGATAATAAAAGTACAGTGCCATAATACCAACAATACACATTTCGCCTGAACGTACTCGTAGTACGTTTAAATATACGCGGTGTCTGTGGTAAAGTCCGTTTCTTTTTATGGATTCTTTTTAATTCTTCAAGATCTTCAGATGAAAAGCTGTTTTAAGATATAATCGAGTATATTATGTGATTTGAAACGATGATAATCTACGTCGAATTCTATCATATTACGATTTGACGTGACGAGACTTGGTAACATTTGACGTTGTTATTGGGAAACTTAATATAGCTGCCACAGATGTTGCTCTAATAGCGTGTAAATATTCCACAGCTAGACTGTTTTGATCTGCTTTCGATTAAAATTTTGCTATTTTGGTTATGATTTCAAGCGCAAAATTTTCCTTTATATTTAATAGCTCATCGGTGATGGAAAATATATTGAAAATTTAATTCCAAGCTTTTTTTATTAGAAAGTGGAAAGAAGAGAAGAAGCCTTACCCGCGACTGTATGCTATCGATTCAAATATTCTATCCATGTAACTCGGATATTAGCACTAAAACGAACTGAAGTGGCCTGTAAATGTCCCGAAATTGGGTTTCCTCTCTCATACTGAAGAAGAGTTATACGCTTAATACACCAAACGTCTCAAATAGAACTTGGTGGATATTTCCTCTCCTAGAAGTAACGATCGTTATCAAATCTTTATGATAACAATTGGGATCGACAGCTGTTATCATATATACGTGATTTTCCAAATAAAGTGGGGAGATTCATAAGGGCAAATACCCACAATAGAAACAAGTATTAACACCAATACAAATATTTGTTACGAGCGAGAATCGAACTCTCGACCAAACAATAATAATAAAACTTTCGCACCGCCTTACCAGAACGATAATCGATTTCGATTTCTACTAATATATGGAGGATGCACGGCTTTCAAAATGCAATATATCTTACGTTCTTACGTTCACTATTAGCGGAAACCTTCATTTTAGTATAATTTATTATACAAACTAAAAAAATAAATAAATATAAAAATATATCGTAAGTTAAATATTCTAAAATTACAAAACAAATTCAAAATTATCAAAATTTAATGGATTTCTCGACCTAAGAAGGAACTTAAATCATATCGGTTACCCTCTTCCGTATATAAGGAAATGATGTACGTAAATTAGGTGCTAAACAAAACTTTCAGCTATTAAACTTACTTTCACATGTAGATCTGTTATATTAACGTATATAGTTAATTGTTCCTTTATTAATTTATAAGCATGAATTTTTCTTAATAGTAGTCTCGTAATAGTAGTCAAGATATAATAAACATTAACCAATAAAAAGTTACAAATGAATGTTTCGTCAAAATAAAAGAGATCTTATAATTATAAATATTTAGTTTAGACTGAAAAGTCTTGCCATTTTATTTATCTTCAGTCGAGATTTCTTATTACTTTTATTTGGTAGTGTATTTAATATATCGATGGCGAGCAGACAAGTCTAGATTATCATTGGGCAGTGTTGGCACGACGCCAGCCCGCATCAGACGCGATGGTCATATCAAATATTGATTCGAAGTAACAGCCCACAATATCGCACGAACGCACAGCGCACAGTCACGCTTTCCACGTGAAATTCAAGAGCTCACCACACGGAATACGGTGCGATAAGAGATGTGATGTTGACGGTAGTGGTCTGAAGCTCAATTTTTTTTTTCACCCAGGTACTGGTTCATTATGTATATGTACTAGTTTATGTTCGTATTGTAGTCGTAAGAGATTAATTTGACCTTCGATCGTCATAACGAAATACGTAATTCCTTTTACACATAGACTACTTTTTCTCAAATATTATTTATTCAATCAAAATCAAAAACAACTTTATTCAAATACTTAGGCCCCACGAGCATCTTCTAAATGTCATTTTACAAATTAATACTTTAAAGTGATTAATATTTTGTAAAAGTAAAGCTACCACCGATTCGGAATGTAGATTATGCATAGAAGAATCGGCAAGAAACTCCGCAGTTACTCCTTTGAAAATAATAACTGAAAATATTAACTTTATATACTGTAAGATGCATTAATTTTTTTATTAATGACTTTAACATACATTAATATCATTAGTCTATTAATTTAATAAATTACATTATAGATGGCAATTAATGTTTTGATTTCCCTGCAAATAAACGCTGCGGGTTTTTATTTAAACACTACAGAAACAAAGTGGCAAACTTTTTGGTAATACACAGTTTTAACAGTAATATATTATAGTTATAATTACTAATATAAGTCGTTTTTCCTATTTAGTTTTACGCGTAGATGCTGAATAAACTATTATTTTCTAATTTTATTTATATTTTGTTACTCTAGATAATTAAAACAGGAATTTAAATACGTAGAATACCAAACATAGAATGGCTTAGACAGATTTCAACAGGATATAAGCTAAACGTAGCTAAGCTTCCTTTTAACATAGGTATGGTGAATCTCAACGGCTACTGTTACGGTTTTAGGTAACAGTATTAGTTCGGACTAAAACCGTTCAGAGATTACGAATACATGGCCTCCGAATTCGAATATCTAAATTAGAATAGTCTGTAGATTAAACGATTTCGAAAACCTATTGTTTATATAAACTAATAGTTATACTTTTTTTTTACGCAGGGGAATCCATTTACGGATGATATCCAGGACGCCCGGGTCGGCAGTCCAAGACCTATGTCGGACTCGGCACTTTGGGAGTGCAATACCGTACTAAACCCCTGCGGGAGCCTTCAGCCGCTTTAATTGGAGAGTCCCGGATCTGCAGGCAACAGGATCCCTCCAGCGACAGGCTGGCCTCGGCGAAAAGGGAAGACTTCTCCTCCATGGGGACTGTCCGGCTAACCTCTGAACAGTCCCGACGACGCCGTGTCTAGCAGGACCGGGTTCCCATCCCGGCCCGACACGGGCACAAGGGCGTTACAGGAGGCGCATTAAGTAGCGCCTCCTACGCACCCCCCATTCGTCGCCCACATACTCTTATACCTACTTTTAATAGCGCTTTTTAATTTTTTTCCATGGTAAGTGAGCACTGTTAAAATACGAAAATTGTTTTTCAAGACTTAGTTTCAGCTTTAGCTCGGGGAAAAATATACCCTAGTTAGCAAGTGCTAGTTACCCCGTTGGAGCAGTTGGCAGTGACCCTGTTTTCGGCTACAGGATTGTGGGTTCGATTCCCGCCCCGAGTCTGGGTGTAATATATATTTATATATGAATTATTTATATGTATGTTTATTTAAAAAATATAAATGTGAATATCAGTCGGCTGTTAATTAAAACAAACGCATTAAGTTGGACCTTAAGAACAGACGACCGTGTGTGTTATATATATTTATTTATTTATATTACATTATAAATATTAATTAGTATAATATAAATAATAAATAAATAGTCTTGTGGCAAATATTTTATAATCAACCATTTCTAATTTATTTCATAAAATACAAAAATATATGTATATATATTATTCGCGCTTGCCTCATTCAAAATTTTTCTTTCGTTAAATATCTTCCTCGTTCGATATTTTTTGTATTTTTTTACTACTATAGCATATATTGCGTCGGACAGCCGTCCGCAATATAGACAGACGACTTGAGGAAAGTCACCGGAAGCCTTTGGATGGAAGCTGCTTCAAGCCGGTCGCTCTGGAGGTCGATGGGGTCTACGTTCAGCAGTGGACATCCAATAGCTAATATGATGATAGTGATGATGATGATGGCTATGACTATTTATATTCTACTATAATCATCTATATTTAAAATTTTTAAGAAATTACCTACAAGACATCCAAAAGCAAAAACAGGCTGCAAAATATTCTAACAGAAGTATCAAGAAGACAATTTGATAAATTCAACATTTTTATGGTAAATTATTCTCCCATGAGTCATATAATGATATTTTATATGATATGTAAATCTCATAGAATTTTTTTTGTAATCGATCTTGAAAGTCGAGAAATTATCTAGTTCACACGACCAAAGTCTGCAATATTGTTGTATATGCGAGTATATAGAGAAGATAGCTATAATCAAAGTAATGTTAAGTCGGTATTAAGTAAAGTATGTCACGTGGCGTGTTCCAAGCGCGATCTCGTTTTACCCTTTTGTGATGTAAATACAGGCTGTTCAGCGCCCGCAGAGAATCGTTATCGCTGGGAAACCCACTTAGTGTTATGACGGTCTATAGACTTCGGGTTAACTGTGTGTTAAAGTTTTTGTTATTCAATCTATGCAAGTTTTGGTGTAGAATTAAATTTAAATACAGACGATTTATATGGAAGCTTGTAACCCGGCGACAATGACGCTGGGTAATATTGACCCGAGTCAATTTTAAACTGATATCTTTTTGCATCAGTCGTATGGTTTGAATGATTGTGTAGCTACTTGTAGAACTTATTGAGGAACCTATTTGTAGAACATATTTGTAGAAATTATTGTTATTATTTTTATTTTACTAACTAAGCAAAGAGACCATTTTAATAAGCAATCATTAAAACTAAGGTAACTTGCTAAATTTCTTGAAAAAATTATCGATAAAATTCGGGTCAATATGACCCGGCGTCATCGTCCTAGTAATTATTTTCCCGTCATTTGCGATGGGTTAAAAATATATGATGTCCGGCTTTTATGAAACGTCTTTATATGTTCTTGAAATACGTGAACGTGCTATACATTTCAATGAATAATATTCTACGAGAAAAATAAATAGTTAATTTGCATTCATCGGTCCTTATAAATTTATATATACGAGTATATTTTTTAACTATATTTTTCCACCGTTGGACGATTGTATGTAGTAGTCGCGAATAGAGTAGCTCCTTATATTAAATCAAAGTAAAAATTAGAAAAAGGTAATAGTATATTAAGTTAGTAGAGAGGGAAATGAGACATTACAACCCGTGAAATAAAACTCTGGGGTTGCGATGTCTTGTTTCTCTCCCGTGTAACGTATACAATTTTTTATAACGCTAAGATTGAATGTTCGGTTGTAATTAAAATAGATATAAAATAGTAATTGTTAGATTTTTAAATGAATTTACTACATTTTATATTCTCAATGATGTCGCGTATCCTAGCAACGCGTAACTAAGCAATATAATGTTAATATAGTAGTTACCCGACTGCGCTAGAAAGAGGGTTATGTGTTTAGAGAGTATGTTTGTATGTATAATTGTTTGTGTCGCTCTGCAGCCTGAACGGATCGATGGATTTTAGCTTGAGAAGTGTCATCAGATTTGTATTTACGGTGAGAGTGACACTGGGTATATAAAAAAAAATCATTTCCAAATCACACAGAAATGCAGTCAGGTTTATTTTTTTTTTTTATTACTTTTACTTGCTATAACACCAGTATAAGCATATAAAATTAATTTATAATAAATTTATATATTATTAATTTTTTTTTTTTTTTTATAATCAAGTTTAAAAATCACAATGAGTTCAGATGAATCGGACACTGAACTTACCGGAGACGAGGGTATTCGTAATTTGATGATGAAGCCGAATAAATAACGGAAAATTTATTGACTGAGAAATCTAAAGGGTTCTATATTTTCGCGTAAAAACTGTAAAATAGGAAATTAGTGTTATTCTATGTTACATGCGAATTACTACAAGGAAATTGTGAGGTTAAATAAACTATGCGATCTTTCATAACTTTGACATTTATAAAAAATATTGTATGGGAATGTATGGGATTGTATGGGAATGAAAGTTGACACATGCGCTCTAAATTAATTCATCATTTGGCCGGGAACCAATGTTGCACTTTCACCCTTAAAATTACAATTGAAAACCGAACTTTCAATCCAGGTGTTATAATTTTTTTTTCTTTCGTGTGAAACGTGATCTCTAACACCTACAGAATCCCTTTAAAGGGCGGTATATAGAAGACGGATATCCTATAGTATATATTTACAAATGTATACTTGTTGTTGTGTGTGCATGTATTTTTTATTTTTATTTTTGTATTCCAGCCTATTGCCCTTTCTTATTTTACTGACGTTAGTTATAAGATAAGGCTGTATAGTCTTAAACTTTCCTTTGGTTAAAGTTCCTTATAACTGCCTTTACTTACTAAAATATTTGATAAAGTTCATTGTTCTTGAAGAGAATAATATAATTTGTAATTCGTTACACTGCTTGACATTGAAAAGGTAAATATACATACATATTCACAATGTTTTCCTTCAACACCATGCTCAATACAAATTTTAAATAAAAAAATTGCTCTTTACAATTCAGTTATGTTGTGTTATTCGATATTTGAAATCATACCGAACTGAACTGAATTAACATCAAACTATCCCACTGCTAGACGAAGACCTCTTCTCTATATAGGAGAAGGATTGGATCTTAACCCACCGCGCTGCTCCACTGCGGCTTGGTGGATAACTTCCATTCCATGAGTAACGATCGCTAACAGGTGTCGATGATAACAACCGGGACCGATGATTTAAACCCACATGGACATACACCCAAACCGGAAACAAATACAAATATATGCCCCAAGTGAGAATAGAACCTGCGACAGCCGGTGTTAAGGCGACTTTTCGCACCACTATACCAGAACAATTGTCATAGCCATACATTTACTTTACAAATTTATATTACAAGCACATTTATTTTATTGTATCTCAAATTGCTTCGTGTGAATAGGAAAAAATTATTTTCATTCCTTATTTTCATAAAAGATCAGGATTTGCTTACGACTTATCTACTTAGATTTTGGTTCCTGAAATAAAAAGTAGTACTTCAAATTTGTCAAAGCTTTGGAATAATTAGAAATTTTGTAATTAAATGTCACTGAACGCATCCTTTCTACCTTCAAAATTATAAATAATTTATCTTCTAATACGCGTTTGAAATTAAAACCTATTAATACCCTTCAAGATCAAACTTGAAACTTAGCGTACCTATTCAAAATTTGACAATTAACTTAGTTTCTCAACTGTCAAAAATTTAAAAGTCGTAACACCGCATAAACACTTTCGAATATTCCCGAAATTTTTATATACAAAAATATTTATAGAAATCGCTTATATTCAAAATCTAGACAACTTCCGTGCCATTTAATTGTATTTACCTAACTCAAGCATTTTCTGTTATCGCAAAGTAAATACAGATTAATTAAAGTTAAACATGAAATAATTAAAAACGCCTACCTCAGTCAACAAAGCCAAAACAGAACAAACTTATTTAATATAATATAAAACATAAATAAAAACACAAGTGAACATAGCTCAAATAGAAATTGCTTTTAATGAAATATTACTACAAAAGCTAGACTTATTCAACGGTGTGTTCAAAAACCGCACAATTATGTGGACGAAAGCAAGTCACATACACTACGACATCGTGACTCTTATGCGATTGAATTAAGAAACATTATTCTATAACATTAAATAATAAATTGAGGTTTTTATAACGACTCCGTCACACTTGTGATGTTATTTACAAACGTTTTAGTTAAATATATACGTTATATTTTAATGAAAATATTTTTGTTTCAAATGCAACGCGAAATGAAAGTCTATTAATATAATAAAATTTGTTAACTTTTCAATTTTAATATAGAATATATTCATAATATGTTCTTTATTAGCTGTACTCGCCACTTCGTTCGCAATTGCTGTCATTTTCATTGTCTGCGCTAGCTCAAGCTGAGCCTTGCGTTAAAAGGTTTATATAATATTCACTGGTACAATATCTGCAATTCCTGAACCAATGAAACAAAGAACTTGTAATATTTACGGAAGAATCCTTCAAATAATATAATAAAAAAAGAAAGGAGTTAGAACTGTACTGAATCTTTGGGATAAAACGTACCCAGTATCCTAGCTCGCAGTATAAACTCGAATCGTGCCAATATACGTTAAAATTCATTCAATAGTTTTGATGTGATGCGCCGTCAAGATACAAATGGATAGATAGACCGACAGACATGCAAACAAAAAGTAAAAAAAAACAACCCAAGGAAAATAAGAGCACAGCACGACTTCCAGACACAACAAGTTCATTCTGTGTGAATAGGAACGGTTAAAAGTAATAATTTATAGTTGTATAAAAAGCGGGGTATGTAACAATTAATTCATTATTTGGACACCCACCACCTCAGTCCCCCGAGATCATGGACGCTGTAAAGGGTCCGAAACGCCGGGAAATAATTTAATTTAATTAAAAAAAAATCATTAAACTGTAAAGTTTTAAAACAAATAAACGTGATAAAATCCGATTTAGACTTTTAATTAAATAAATAAATTAAAAAAAAAAAAACATTTTGGATTTAGCATCGATTATAGAGTACATTTCACATTTTTTTATTTGGTTACAACTGATTTTTATAACAGATTGAAAAAAGGAAACTACTATTAGAGATGGCGCAAGTGGTGCTTAATGAATCTTGGTTAGTTAAAACCTTTAATCACTTACACAACTACATACTAAAGTAAAACTTATGCGCAGGTGACGCTGCTGGCACAGCTAGAATTCAAATAAAATAAAGTAAAAAAACACCTTACTCTCAACAGCCCCCAATATGATGAAAACCCTGTGTCCAGGTTCCGAAAAACATACAATACAAACACAATTACCAGACCATAAGAAACATTTTTATGCAGTATACAAATATTTGTCAGATGCGGGTATCCAACCCGCGACCGCAAACGTATAAGACATTTGCTTAACCACTGTGCAAATGCGTCGTCATCGCGTATATGATATTGTATATAATTTTTAACGATTATATAACGGATAAAGAAATTTGACGCAGGTGAAATCATTAGGGTTGTCTATACCGTCTGGCACATTTCTAAGGTACAAAATAAATAAACTGTAAAATGTTTTAAGGTGCTGTCCTAAGCAAGAGATGCGATGCAAGGTGATGCGATGTGACATGATGTTAAGTACCACGATCGGATAATTCTTTTCTTTTATTTATCATTAGAAAAAAGCTTTGATATCTAATATTTCTCACTTCAATATAGAGAAGTTTATAAGTATAAGGGCTTGTTTCGCCGGTTGTTGATAAGTTTTTTTTTTTTTTAAGTCGTCAAACTCCAGTTAATCTATCAGATATATCTATTCGAGCACTGTTAATCCAAACGTTGTAGTTTATTAGTTGAAGTGAAACAAGCTCTAAGGACATGTATTAAATCCTACCGATAAAGTCTCTCAGTAAAGTATGCTTGAGGTTAACTTCATTAGCAACTGGTGAAACAGGTCCAGGAAGTGTGATGACTATTTGACATATTATTTGCATCGCATCGCGTAACGTAGTATTGCCGCTTTAGCTATTCGTGTAGAACAGCAATACGATCAATTCAAAAGAACTTTTGTACCTGCTCCGAAAAAAAATATAAGTGTTCCTCTTAACTGAGATTAGTTTATTCTTACGACGAATAATTTTAAACATAAGAGGTACCTATGTCAAATATTTAGTTAAATGTCGGTATGTGCTTAAAAAAATTTTTTTTGAGCGCGTGCTGTCCTTCCAAATAAATAAATAAATAAATAAATATTAACCAACAATCACACCACGTTAACCTAGCCTCGTGGTAAGTTCGTAAGAACTTGTGTTACAGGTACTAGGAACGGAAATAAATCTAAGATATAAATACATATATACATAAATACACATCCATGACCCGGTGCAGACATCTATATTCGTCATACAGATTATCTGCACCTGGCGGAATTCGAACCCGCGACCGCTGCGTAAAGTGTCCAGTTGTCTGACCACTCGACCAGCCGGCCGTCAAACAAAACAACGTAAAAATATTTTACGTTGTATCTTCATAATATTAATACAGTCTAGTGAAAATATATAACCTAAAACACAATTAAGAAACGAATAAAATCTAATCTGCCAAGCAGGAGCGTGGCAGCGTATCGTATTTAGCTTCAATGTTCGCGCGTTCTAACTAAAAACTGGTTTTAACTGTAGCAAATACAAATGTCTACCTGAACGGGAATTAAACCCGCAACCCCCAGCGTCAAAGCGACTACTCGTACCACCACACCAAAACGAAAATTATTATTATATTTTAGTAAGCGATTTGAACTATTTAATTTTAAATTATTTCATAATTGACATTTATTAGTACTAATTAATTTTGAAAAGCCTCGAATGATTAAAGCACGTAATATCGAGACACTTCATTTAGAATCTTGGATTCTTCATCAGTCGTTAAATTTCGAAGTAGACTTAAGTATTGGACAACTATTTCAACAGACCCTTGCGTTTATTAAGTTTTAGTATAACATTGTTATTCAAGATGTTAATTATATGTTATTATTATGTTCCTGCATATAAATAGTCATTTATATATTATATACCGAAAATAATTACACAAATATTACAAAACTTTGACGAGGCGTTGGCGCAGTGGTCAGAGCAACTAACAGATTCACTAGCGGTCACGGGTTCGATCCCAACACATATCAAATGTTTTTATAGCCCATACAGATGTTTTCTGTAGTCTTCTCTATATTATCAATTATTGTTTGCATTAGATAGTATCCCAATTTTTATATCTACGCTCAAACGACACTTTTCACAAGCCCGCAGTATACTCGTAATAGCATAGTGGGGTACGGTACCATTTTACACCCTCATAGAATCAAGTAAGAACGCAAGAAATATTTTTAGGCTTATAGTACTCTACTTAACACACTCCAATTGTTTCTCTGCTGGATTAAGTTTTCTTATGTTATGGAAAAGAATGATGAAACACGTTTGTATTTCTTTCTTTCTTCTTCTAGTGGTTTCTCTACGCTTTTAAATTAAAATTATCATTCAAAATACTTCTATGATAGGTGTATATTTTCATCTCACTTTCTGAATCTTCAAGCAAATTACGATGCGAAGTTACGAGTACACACTAATTACACTAAAGCGAACTGATCTTCGCTCAAATTATACTTGATACAAGCAAGGCACTGCCGCTAATTACTTCGACTGCTACAGAAATTCAAGCACGAAAACTATGGTTTATGAACGACATTCCGTTGAATTGTATTTGAGATGATACATCCGGGATAATGTATATTACATAGTGTGTAACATACTTCCACATATGTATGTGAAATACATTCCTTTAAATGAAACATACGTTTAATTTTGCTGTACATCATATCATACAAAAAAATTATTCCTTGTTTGTTATTCTGTTTCGTTTCTATTTTGTAACATAAAGTATAATCTGACACATGAAAAATGAACTTGAATTATTTACGAAAGTTTTACTAGTCTTTATTAAAGCAACGCAAAGAAGTCGTTCGAACCACATATTAATGCGCTCATTGAAGCTTAACACTTATCTAATACAATGTCGTCTATATTTTTTTGTAATCTGCAAAGCATGGATCACCGGCGTAGGGTCACCGGCCTGTCGGTTTTTATCAGATACACTTCGGAGAGTGTGCGCAGGAACTCCACGACCTGATTCCCGCCTGCCCCTTCCATTTTCGTATAACCAGACACACTGCGTTATGCCCCCCTATATGGTTAACATTCCCACTATACGCACTAAGCGATTCGTTAATACATTCTTAATGCGTACGGCCAAAGAATGGAACTCTCTACCAGCATCTCCGGATAACTACAACCTAGGGATCTTTAAGTTGCAAGTGAATAGGTTACTTCTAGGTAAGCGTGCTCCATCCTAGACCGCATTTTCACTTAACATCAGGTGAAATAATCGTCAAACGCAAGCCTATCTTATTATGAAAAATAAGTCTATATATAATTTAATAAATATATTTAAGTTCTAGAAATGAAAACTATAAACCATTACAACCACCATTTTGTAGAAAAAGAAGGAAAGCAATATTTTTCAAGTATCACACCGCGTTAGTACTAGCTGTAAGGTTATATTATATAAAACGAATAGTACAAAAAATAAATCCCTTTCTTTTTCAGCATCAGTAATTCAAATTTAAATATTGTTCTTAAAAAGAATATTGGCTAACATTTTTCACACTATGGTTGTGGGTTCGATTCTCACTCCGAGTGTGGGTGTAATATTTGTATATTTTGTATTAGTTGATATTTTTTAATGATGTAAAAGTATTTAAACTTTTGAGAGCATAATAAAAAAATCCACCATCACTTCAGACCATGGATTTCCTAAACATAGGCCTTATTATCTCAGGCGATGTTTTGCTAATACTCACCAAGTTTGGCAGGCGGGTTTTGTATACCTTAACATAAAAATAAATACATTAAATAATAAATGGCATAGGTAAATATTAAAATTAGTAATATTTAAGATAGTATGTATATCACTCATCCAAAATTTTAAGTATTTAATAACATTATCCAGGTCAGCATAAAGTGCAACATGTATTAGTTTCTCTGAAACTCGTGAAAGCCAACTCGTGTATCTCCAAGAAGGCAATCTCACTCACATGTATTAATTAAAGTTCGTCTGTCTGTCGTAGTTTCTGTGTTATGTGCTGCTTACCCCATCTTAATTTTGCTTCAGATTAATGTCATATCAGCGAGTGTACATATGAGATATCAGATACGAGTTATATATTATTATAATATATAAATAAATAAATAAATAAATAAATATGTTTAAGACACACACCAGGCCGTCTGTTCCTAAGGTAGGCAACTTAATGCCTGTGTTTTAGGTAACAGCCGACTGATATATTTTTTTTAATAAATATACTTATAAATAATTCATATATAAATAAACATATATTACACCCAGACTCGGGGTGGGAATCGAACCCACAATCCTTGGAGCAGAAAACAGGGTCACTGCAAACTGCGCCAACGGTCAGTGTGCAGTCGCACTAGTATTTGTGCTCAAAGAAGAACATAAAAATATGATATCCTAAGTAACTTTTGTCGAAAACATTAGCATACTCATTTTTTTTAAAGTATATAATATAAAATATTAATGTTTTGTATTTAAAGTTTATATAAAGCTATTTCTGGTGCATGTTTAAAATATAATCACCATTACGGTGGTGGTTACCACATCAGCCGTTGGATGTCCACCACTGAACGAAACCTCCCCCATAATCTGGCGAGGGTTTTTCAATAATTAAATTATAATAATAATTTACCGACGTCACAGCAAGTGGCTTATGTGCTAGCGATCGCGGGTTCGATTCCCGTACATGACAAATATTTGTATAAGCCATACGGGTATTTATCGTGGTCTGGGCGTTTGTGCTTGTGTGTTGTCTGTCTTTCCGGGCAGGATTATCCTACTGGGGACCGTTGAGTGTGAAACGTTTATTTATTTTTTGTTATATAATAATTTACATAATTAATTCGATGTATACGTCATATCTCTACTTAAATTTACATTTACTGCTATTGATGATCTTGGCGCAGTAGTCTCCCTTCGAGACGTTTTTGGTAAAAAATACTAATTTTTTTATGTTAGTTGGATACGCAAACTGGCAGACGTTCCACCTGATGGTAAGTGGTTGACGTCGCCCATGAACATAAACTAGTTTACCTAGAACTAGCTCATGCAACCAATCTATGTGTTGCCTATCCAGAGACATAAGGTGTTAAAGTCTCGGTGCCAGTAATTACACTGCCTGTCTTGCCCTTTTCTCCCAAACACAGCAAAGCTGTTTCAAGGAAGAAACAAGCAAGATGGTGGTACCCATGCAGCCGGGAGCACGGCATAGCGCATCCCTCCCACCGGTAAAACTCATATATACTTTCAATCATATTATCATAGTATATTTACAATTATATTATGTGTATAAGATTTTAAATTAACATGGTAATTTTTATTACTAAAATTATATAAAACAGGATATTTACCACATTTTTTATTTTATTTTGCGTAGCTCGATATTTTGACATTGTCTTATCATATTTATATTTATTCTTTTTAAATAATCTTGGTATATTATGTGTATCTACAAAAATATTGATTTGACAAAAAATACCATTACTGTATTTAAAAAAAAAATTAAACATTTTGTCATAAAAAAATATAAAATATCAATAAATTTGTAAATACATGTTTCCGATTTCGAAAAAAAAATAATTTTTTCTTCCTAAGGTAAAGTATTTGTGTTTATAATAAAATCCCTTCAAAGATGTTACAGTTGCCATTAAATTAATTCAAAGTTTATATAAAAAAGTATTTAATAGCCAAAACGTGTTTTCCTGTAGATGATTATATAATATGATGATGAGATGAGATGACGATAAAAATTTGGGGGCTTATTAACTCTGATTAATATTTTCATACACGACATAATTATTTATAATGATTAAAATAGTGTGTAGATTTTTTTGTATAAGATTATCTGACAAGTTTCTTGTCGGCTCTTCTCAGAAAAATATATATTTCGAATCCGGTAGTACTTTCACATTTACTGTGATAATTTATTATACAACGATTTAAAAAAAAAAAGCTTTTAAAGCGCATTTTAAGAAAAAAAAAATATTATTTCACTACATTTATTTTCACTTGATTTATTCAGTAGGTCACTTGACAGTTTTACAAAAATCTATTTATTTTGAAAATGTACTCCATATCTTTAAATTATACAGTATATGATATATATTAATGCAATCAAAATCTTACTATCAAACAATTTGATTTCATAATTACATTATAAAACTTAAAGACATAATTTAAAAGTGTAAATATTGAAAATCTTATCAAAAATAGCTACAATTAATTCAGATTTCTTTCTGATCTGATATTTGATCTGTTAATCATTCGAAAAAATAAGTAATTCTCATCCTCTCAAATCGGACTGTTAGAATATAACAAGAAATCTTCAAATTTAATTTATCAATTTTATACATAACCTACAAGGTTATTGTATCCTAAGTCTAAGACTGTTATCTCAACAAGCAACATCAAGTTAGTATTACATAAACGCTCACTACTTACACCAATAACCTGGCGTTGGTAATGAAATATTCAATTTTGAGCAGAAACCAGACCTCTCTGATCCTTTAAGTCTGACTCATAACCTCAATTGAGCCGCTAATGCGAATGTTTTACAATTCAAATGCTAATCCCGTAGAAACCGTGGACCTAATGGTTCGTCGGGAGATTTTGTGCGAACAAGCACGGTATAAGATTTTTCGATATAAAGAAAACTTTTGTGAAGAAAATATCTTTATTTTTATTGTTACTTGTTTTTATATTTACTAATATATAACGAACTTTACTTAATACATAGATATTTGTATCTATATTGATTTTTTTTATAAATATGACTAAAGTTTCTTGCTATCTCTTTTCAATCTCTTTTTAGAATTTACGTTTCAAGATGATGACAACTTCTGATCAAGTATAATATTCAAAGGAGCTATTAAAAGTGTGCTACAAATATTTTTAGATGGGTTATCTTGCAGGGTGTGCGGAGCCGAACATAGCCTGAGTATATAGTAGGGTACACAGTCACTTGGGGCACGACAATTAAGATGCATTTTATTTATATATCTTGATTTTGGTTATAATATATATATAAAACAAATTTGACAAAATAAATTTCGTGTTTCATTTTGTAGCTATGTATATATATATATATATATATATACTAGCGGCCCGCCCCGGCTTCGCACGGATATTTAACAAAAATTTCAACAATTATAAATTTATATTTTTTATCACCTACACCTGCGTCGATACTGGAAAATATTTTATAATAGACGGCTTAGGTTTGTGTCAAAATAAAATGTAATTTAAATCAAAAGCACTAAGGAGTATTGATGTCAACTACAAAGCAAATAAGATTCTACCCCCTTTTAACCCCGTTAGGGGATGAATTTCGATAAAATACGAAACACGTCTTCAATCGATTCTGTTAATAAATGTTTATGCAAAATTTTAAGTAGATGTGACCAAGAAATCACCTTGTCCCATACAAACTTTGTCACCCATTTTTTTTTTTTATACCACGACGGTGGCAATCAAGCATACGGCCCGCCTGATGGTAAGCTGTTACCGTAGCCTATGGACGCCTGCAACACCAGGGGCATCACATGAGCGTTGCCGACCCTTCAAAAACCTATTTACTCTCCTCTTGAAGGACCCTATACTGTAGTCCTGTGGGAAAACCTCGGCAGGGAGTTCATTCCACAGCCGAATGGTCCGTGGGAGGAAATTCCTCTAATACCGAACTGTACGGGACCATTTAGGCTGCAATGTGTGAGCATAAATTCCCTGTCGATGGCGAGCGGTGCGATGATAAAAAGTGGCCCTTGGCATCATTTCGAACAATTCTTCGGAACACAACCCATTATACAAACGATAGAGCACGCATAGGGATGCAACATCTCTTCTTAGACTTAAGGGCTCGATATCGCTCATCAGTATTGGATCGTCAACAATTCTCATAGCTCTCCTTTTAACCGAGTCAAGTGGACCAAGCTGGTATGCCGGTGCTCCCGCCCAGAGATGAGAGCAGTACTCCATATGGGGGCGGACTTGCGATTTATATAGAAGCAGTCTTTGCCCCGGCGTGAAGTACCGCTTCGCTCTGTTAAGCGAGCCCTTTTCACCCCTTAGGGTCAGGATTTTGTAAAATCCGTTCTTAGCTGATCTCTACTCGGCTAAAGGAATATTTTTACCAAATTTCAAGTCTCTAGGTCTTATGGTTCCAAAGATATCCTGATAAGTGAGTGAGTTATTGACCTTTCGCTTTTGTATATTAAGCTTTTAGCCCGCGACTTATAAACAACGCGTATTTCATTATAAACAATATTTTTTGTTTTTCCTTCAGGGTGCTAGAATCACCAGGCTACTCTGAAACATGCCACATACAACTGAGATAGGGGGGGGGGGGGTGAAGCAGCTTGCCGTCAAGTATACTCTTGCTACATTAAGAGTTTGACCTTAAGCTTTGTTTATGGTAAATACACACTCATATACACATACATTATGTTATTATCCAGTATATTATTATCCAGTTCCCGGAAATCACCATTTCCTATTTTAAGCAACAGGACTGAGAACTGTCCGGCAGTAACATCTCCCCTTAGATGGACTGTAATATTTACGGTAAGGCTCAGTTTCGTCACTGAAGGCCACAAATGCTTCTGTACTGTACTGTATTGTATCAGCCTGTAAACAGCCCACTGCTGAGCGAAGGCCTTTTTTTCACTTAGAAGAAGGGTTGGAGCTTAATAAAAAGCACCACACTGCTCCACTGCGGGTTGGCGGATAATATTACTTCCATAAGTAACGATTATTATAAGGTATACATGATAACAAATGGGACCGACGGCTTTACGTGCTCTCCGGGGCACGGTGAGGAAACCCACAAGGACATACACCCAGCCCTGAAACAAATATTGGCACGAATACAAATATCTGCCCCGAGCAGTAATCGAACCCGCGACCACCGGGATTGAGCCGAGGCGTTGAGGCGACTACTCGCACCACTACACCAGAACGGTCATCAATGCTTCGTTCATTATATGGTAGGTATAATTACACCACAAGTCAATACGATTTTGTCTCTTACATTTGAATAAACCCACAAGTAATTATTTTTTAAATTTTAATTGACTCGGCACAGTTGGTAGTGACTCTGCTTTCTTCTCTTCTTTCTGCTCCAGGATCGTGGGTTCGATTCCCGCCTCTAGTCTGGGTGTAAAATGTATTTATTTCCATATGTACTATTTATATGTATATTTATAAAAAAATGTATGTCAGTCGGCTGTTACCTAAAACACAGGCATTAAGTTGCCTCGCTTAGGAACAGACGATCGTGTGTGTATGTCAAACATATATTTATATTTCATAATAGTCTATATTTATATTTCATAATAGTCCAAGACAGCTTTCATCTCCTCCTTCTTAGTGTCAGATAAAGTTAAATGGGTACATGATTTATAATGTTTTCTGACCTTGTTCCAACATTAGTCCATGGTGCCAACGTGTACTAATTGGGGTGTTAATGCCGTATAATTCAAAAATGTTTCTAAGTTCACTTCGGTGTCTTCTATATCTGTATCATTGTGAGCTACAGATGCCTTGCTGATGAGTCATTTAGTTTAAAACCAAGTTTAAAATCAAGTCAAGCTTGAAACAACACCAAACACCAACAACACCAATATTGAAGTAAAAAATATTGTATATAATACTATTTTACTACAAAGCGACCACACGGTATATTTACAACTCAATTTCGTTACGTTTAATATAAAGTCTTGGCTGTTCCACCAGGAGCACCCAAAGAAAGATATCACACCTGCGTCAATACAGAAAAATATATTATAATATAACAGACGTATTGAATTGTCAAACATGTGTCAAAATAATATGTAATTTAAAAAAAAGCACTAAGGAGTATTGATATCAAAATAACTTTCTACCCCCTTTTAACCCGCTTAGGGGATGAATTTCGATAAAATACGAAACACGTCTTCAATCAATTCTATAATAATTTTATAATAATATTTATGCAAAATTTCAATTAGATTGGACTAAGTAATCACGTTGTCCCATACAAAGTTTGCCTCCCTGTTTCATCCCCTTAGAGGTAGAATTTCTTAAAATCCGTTCTTAGCTGACCTCTACTCGGCAAAGGGAATATTCCTACCAAATTTCAAGTTTTTAGAGGTCATAGTTCCAGAGATATCGTGACTATATCTATAGAAAGTCTCCTATATATATATATATATATATATATATATATATATATATATATATATATATATATATATATATATATATATATATATATATATATATATATATATATATATATATATATATATATAAGATATCAGTTATATTTTTATGTCATTTTGAAACTGACGATATTAATACTTAAATTTAAATTTCTTACCTTACCTTCTTTTTAGTTTTTTTTTTTCTTTGTCATTAAAATGGCTATTATAAAACATATGTAAATTTCACCTACGTCTCTTCAAAGATACGAGCGGCCAATGCCAGGTGGACGTGTTAATGGACAGATAACTGTTAGCAACATTGTTCCCGTTTGATCTCACGATACGAAACAAAATATTAAAACGAATATATATTGAAATTGAGAATAATATTAGAATTACTAAATATTAGAATTGAAACAACTATTACAAAATCTTTTTAATAAAATTTGATACAAGAAATTGCATTATCAGGCGCCTATTGCAATCTCGAACATACACCGCTTCACGTAACCGTTTCCATTCGAACATCAAAAATGCTATCATTCGATCCACATCTAATCTTCGATAGCATCTGTCTAAGGAAATTGAAATACGATATGAAATGCTTGCAATATCGTCTGCACCCCCACCTGCGATCAGACCCGAGGTCGAGATGCGAATAGTCTGAGATCTCAGACCCCAAACAGCTTCATTTCTTTCAAGGTAAGTAGGAAACCTTGTTACGCCTGTAATGTTATGGCATACCGATTTAGTTTGGTATAATTGTGTATTATTATTCTAACTGTATATCTGAGATTTAAATAAATAAGTAATTAAATAGCTGTCACATAGCACACGAAAAAAAAAACGCTTAAAAATAGGTAATAATATTTTCTGTTTGCTAGTATATGTGTTATTTTGAAGTCGGTCTGAGTATTACTACAAAAAAGATGACGCAAATCTGCTTAAAACTATCTAATAATTCGATTACATACACACAAAAACCTACGTGTTATTTTTTTTTTTGTGTTCCCTCGATTTCCCTAACCTTCTATTATTATATTTTAATTTAATAACTAATAACTCTTGAACCATCTCTGTAGAATATCTTTTAAAGAAAAATAAGGTTTTTAGTAATCTTAAAATTTGTGAAGACAAGGAGTGTAGGATCTTATACTACTACGTCAGATTTATTTGAACAAACTTTTCTAAAAGATTTCTTGTCTTGTATTGATGCAGAAAAATAAAAATAGGAGAGATTTTTAAAGCTTTAATTGAAATCAAAAATGTTTCAAGCTCATTTTATCCTTAGGAATTACCGTATTGGGAATCCATATCAATCTATGTAATAATAAGATAGAGTTTGTTTCTCTGATTGTATGAGTTAACCTTTCGACGTTTTGAAGGAAATTATTTTATGTTAGGAAACTTATTTATAGAAAAAAAATTTTGAGACCATAAGACATCGCCATACAAAAAAGCCGATCAGTAAGCATAAATGCTGATTAAACTGCGTAAAATCTATTACATGATTCTCATTCTCAGTAATTTTGACCTGGATTTGAACCTGATGCTACGATACAGTGCTACGCTTTTGTTTCGTAGCAAATTCGTAGCACACGTCGAAGTTCTTGCATACCGTCAATAACCATGACGTAAGAGTATTTTTTATTAGAATTATTTTGATCGGATTGGATTCGATTGGACTTGGATTAAAACAAAACTACTTGCATAAAAAGTAAGTTTAGTAGTTTTTGTTTTATATCGATGAAAAATTACATATAATTAAAAAAAAAATATACCCGAATAATAATTTACTTTTTACTTCAACTAGAACTTGAAAATAATATTTATGTAATAAAGAACTTCGTTCTGGTGTCCAACGACACCACACTTTTTTTTAATAAATTAATATATATAGTAAATTAATAAATATATAAATAAAATATCAAATGTACATTACACCCAAACGCAAGGTAGCAATCGAACCCACAACCCTGGAGTTAAAAGCTGGGTCACTGCCAACTGCGGCTGTCAATATTGTTAGGGGTTGCAAGCTATTTTTAAGAGGCTTATATTTTATAATATAATAGGTATGTTCATTCTTTCATTCCACTCATAAATAATTAAATGATTAATTTTTTGTCCTGAGAAGGCTATATTGTATACATATATACGACTTCACCGGAAACGCTAGAACTCCATACCTCGAGGCGATGAGGGTGAAAATTTTTAAATATCCTTTACTGCGACCCTTTGATGTATCTGACAATCGCAGAGCCGATGGTTTATTCTTTTGAACTAGATTTTAACCAAAAGGAAAATCTACCACAAAAATAAGATAAGGAAATTCATTGACACATATCTTGACTTTTTTTATTAATTTTTACTTTCTGTATCCTTATATCGATCCGATACGTTTTGCACACGTACATGATATGGGGCTTATTTGTGTGCTTTTTCTTGTTAATAACAAAAACTGTATGTAATGAGTAATGTTATTCATATATACGAAGACTTCTAAAATCAGTAGTCTTGGCTTGTTTAGCGTAGTAAAAATAAAGAATTATTTATGTGATCAAAATTAAATAAATAAATATAAATATAAATATATATATATTTCTTAACTAAAACAAAAAAAAACAGACAAAGAAATACAACATGGTAATTTAATTTTTAAATTAAGATTAATCTAACGATAAAAATATTATACTTTTTCTACTTTTGTTTTTACTTTGATAAGAATTTTAATTAAGCCTTATCGTTCTAATCTTTTGCTTTGAACGTAACGAAAATTACTCTAAGGTTATTTAAGTTTTGTAAGTTTGTGTATACGAATAATCTCTTGAACCAGCACACCTGTACGTTATTACGTAACTTGCGCGATCGCGATAAATACTAGCTGAGCATGAGCTGAGCAATTAGTATTGATATTCGACACCATAGCGATTTCTCGCGATCGCGGAAGTTACATCTTAGATCCACTGATCGTGAACTCTTTCTGTTCGACTTTTATTCCAAATCTTTTTTCTTTTTTATTCAAATTAATAAAATAACTAAAAAATCTAATCTAACCACTATAAACTACATCATCCCATTTATAATCATAGGCTGGAAGAACACGCAACAATTCAAAGATGAAATTTATCACGTAGATAAAGGTAATTTAAACAATCTTATATGATTTTATATTATTACAATAAAACTGTTAGACCCAAAATAATTTGCGATTCAAGAGACTTTATATAAGTATAACAACAATTGGTGTGGGCTCCCACATTCTAAAATGACTAATTTAACTTGGAACTCCGTTGTGTGTGGTTTTGTTCGTTTTAGAAATCTAACTACTTACTTAACCGTATTATGCAATAATGTTAGACTTTGTATATATCTTGCTTCTGATTAAAAGCATTATCTGTTAAGGATGAGTACAATCGATCTCCTTCAATGATCATAAATGTAATTTTTAATAATGTTCCCCTTGAATATTTAACGATACCAACCTGTAAAACTAAAACCTTTTAACATTCGCGTAATCCATTAAATGGAATATTTCAAGTCGACTTAGTACAAACTAAATGAAACTTCGTTATATTTAAAGCATTAGACATACGAACATAACATTAACATACATATAACATAAGTGATAGACGGATTAATTTTGTACTAAATTACATTAATAGTTAAACTTGTGTAATTATAATAACCAGGATTAAGTATTCAAATAACATGAATTAATAAGAAATTACTAGTATATATTTATTAGTAATACGATGTAAGCAGCGTGATTATTATTTTTATCAAGCTAATATTAGTAGTTAATAGACAAACTATTAATATTTAATGTACTAGGAATTTATAATAACGTCATGCTAAAAGAAAAAAATATAACATTTTTTTTGTTGATTACAAGGATAAGAAATACTCTGTCAAAATCGGTGATTTTTACTGTTATTTTGACACTGCTTTTTTTTAATTTTCAAGTTACCTTATATAATTTAAAAATTTAGCTGTGTCTGGATTAGTTTTTATTTTAATGAGAAACAAATTCTATTCTGTTAAGTATATTTATTCTTCTATTTTTATATATCGTATTCTATAGGTAGAATTATAAGATTATTTTATTAAAATTTAACCTACACTAATATTTTAAATTCAAAATTAATGTGTTTTGCTAGTCTTTTATTGTTTAATTTTCAATCCACGACCTACCTGAGACTAGGCAAAAATTTGCGATAATTTTACTATCGATAATTATCGTATCGTGTTATCGATAATTATCGAATGAACAGTTATCGATAATTATCGGATGAAAATGATCAATAATTGGCGACAGTTATCGATAATTATCGGATGAAAATTATTGATAATTATCAGGCGATTCGATAATTATCGGATGGATTCGATAACTATCGGATTGATTCGATAATTATCGGATGGATTTGATAATTATCAGACGGATTCGATAATTATCGGATGGACTCGAGAGTTATCGGATGATGACAAGTATCGATAAATTTTGTGTATTGTAATGACAAAAAAAAGGTCGTCCGACATCCAGTGTCTACATTTACTTCTGTGTCCTATCAGAATACCTAAAAAAAACATTCAGTGTTGACATTTACCTCTGTACCCTATCCAAATACCTAAAAAAGGTCGTCACTTTTCTCCCTGTCAAACTTATTACTCAATAATTATCGGCTACTATATGCACATAATTATCTAATCCCAATTATCGATATTTATCGGATCACAAAAAAATTATCGATAATTATCGAATCGCACTTATCGATAATTAGCGAATGAATAATTATCGAGTAGTTACGAATTATTATAGAAAAAATTATCGTACCATAAATATCGTACCTCTACCCGAGACCTAATGCGATAAAATTTCATAAAAATGATAATTTTAAATCTAAGATGTGTAGTTAAGGATCATGAGATTACCAACAGTAAACGGGAACAAACAGGATAAGGATAGTGAAATTTCATGTGAAAAAAGTAAGAGGTGACAACTAGGAGCTTAAAATTTTAAAATTTTCTTAAAATAAATATTGAAAAATATAATAATTCTAATTAAATAAAAAAATTACTAGGTGATTCTAGAAGAGATTAATCTAATAAACGACCCCATTGCGGTTTGGCGAACACACGTTTCTAAAAATATTTACATGCAGCTCCCGCCGTCGTAAGACTTCTTAGCTACCGGACTAATTGAAGTGCTAACTCAAATTTGAATAGAAAAAAATACATACGTTCTATCTACTAAAACTTACTTAAATCAATATATTTAAAAAGAATTTAAAAATAATTAAACTTTTTTTCGCGGGTAGGTGGCAAATAAGTAGCAACGAAAAATTTCTGCTAAAAGTTCTTTTTATTGTTTAAAATTAGTTATCTTCGTTATAACAGTATTATTTATGAATATCTGTGATACTTAAACAAAGCCATCCACCAGCAAGTAATTCCTTTTCACTACAAGTCACTTGAATAAAATATTTTTTACAATATGGATTCTTTAATGGACACAATAGCAACAATGTCTGAGTTATTCAATGCCCGGATGAATGAATTCCAACAAGATTTACAAAAGACTTCTTCTCCGGTGACTACCACATCATTAGCTGCTGACTTCAGTAACTTTAAGAAGTTCATCTTGTCTGCTCTCACAACACTTCAGCGGCAAGTTGAATTTTTGAGTCGAGTTATTGACCGTCAAGAGATGAAGACTAGGCGCAAAATGCTTCTGTTTCACGGTGTACCTGAGGATAAGACTGAAGATACATCAGCACGTGTCACAAGCATTGTTGCTGAGAATCTAGACCTGGCCAACTTCTCCAGCACCAGCATTAAGTCTTCATACAGATTAGGACGTCAATCTGGCAAGAAACCACGCCCAATTGCAGTCCGCTTCAGTGACACTGCAGTCCGGGATAAGGTCTGGTACGCCAAGACGAAGTTGAAAGGAACTGGTTTCACGCAATCAGAATTCTTGACCAAGGTTCGTCATAATGCATTCCTAGTGGCTAGAGAACGGTTTGGGGTCAACAGGTGTTGGACACGCGAAGGCACAATCTTCGTTATTACCTCAGACGGAACACGGCACCGGGCTGAGTGTCTGGCGGACCTTGACGAAATCCGTGGATCCAGCTCGACAGAAGGAGCTAAGTCGCCGTCTGTAAACACCGGCACCATCCAGAAGGTACCAGAAAGTAAGGCAGCCGCGTCGCGCTCTAAGCGGGTGATTAAGAATAATTAGTTTATTTGTTCATTATCGCTGTAACATATATATCCTTTTATATTACTTTTATTGTTATTATTGTACTTTACTTTATCTTTTACTTTTCTTCACTTAGTTATTTAAATCAACTTATGTCACAGTATAGTGCTCTTAACTATTGTTTGTTTTTGTAACGATTAATTATATGCGTCATCCGGCTTACGAAATTCCTATGAGTGAGGTTTACCTACTTAAATGATTATATAACAGGTAATAATATGCTTGTTACAGCTGACAATCGACACAGATATATTTTGTTTCATCTTGTTGCTTGTAAACAACTAAAAAATTGTGATAATATTTTTTATTAGATTACGTATAGTATAGTAAACCGTGTACCTAGATTGCTTATATTGTTTACTTTATTGTTTCATTTGTTTTTATCTTTCTTTTGTTATTTTGAGAATTTATAAATTCTTTCCTTGCAGCTGGTGGGTGCGTTGAATGGCATTTACATATACCTACATTTAATTATATTATAATTTTTTGTTATAAACAAAGTTTTAGATACTTAGCTACATATATATTTTTATTGTTATTATTCTTATAGTAAATATACATATATTTTAACTTATTTATTACTATTACTATTATTTACAAAATTATATATAGTAATAATTGGATTTATAGGAAATTTTTATTTGTCATAATAATAATTTTCAAATATATTTTGTTATATACTTATATTTAACCATACCTTTTGATTAAACTGTATATATATATTTTTTAATACATAACTACATTTTAAACATATTTTATAATGTCTTTTATAGACGACAGTGACGCTTTTTTATCACTAACATCTGCTTCCGATGATCTAAGTGATGGCAGTTATTATAGTATTCCATCTTTAAGTGATACGTTAAACTCCTGTTTTGTAAATACTCCCAAGAATTTCAATGCTGTCCATATTAATGCACAGAGTATTCCTGCTCATTATCCAGATTTATTGTCATCTCTCAGTAATAATAATATTCATGCTATCTTAGTTTCCGAGTCTTGGCTTAAGCCTTGTCTGCCTTCTACTTCCTTCTCCTTACCGGGATTCCACCTGATCCGTAATGACCGCATTGGCCGGACAGGTGGGGGGGTTGCAATATATCTTCGCTCTCATATTCCTTTTAATATCATTGACACTTCGCAACCTCAGACTGGTGGAGCAGAGCATCTTTTTATAGAGGTCGTTTTATCACACACGAAACTCCTACTAGGTGTCTTTTATAACCCATGCCTTACTGTAGACTACTTTACATCATTTGAATCTTTACTACAAAAACTGACTCCTCTGTACACTCACACAGTGATCATGGGTGATTTTAACACCTGCCTGCTCAAAAATGACCACCGGTCTTCCCGCCTTAAAACTCTTGTTAACGAATCTAATCTTCACATTCTTCCTTTACTTGCTACTCATGCTTTCCCTAATTGTGTTCCTTCTCTCTTAGACTTGATTATTGTTTCTTCCTTGGACCATGTTGAAAAACATGGCCAATATGCTGCCGATGCTTTTTCCTTTCACGACTTGCTGTATTTATCTTATAAAATCAAACCCCCAAAGCTCAAATCAAGAATTCTTCTGCAGCGTAATTTTAGTGGAATGTATTTGGAAAGACTGCGGAGTGACGCGGCTGAAATCGATTGGTCTGCGGTTTACAATGCAGATACAGTTGACGACCAAGTGGCTATTTTTAACTCGCTGCTAACAAAACTATACGATGCTCACGCACCCATTCGACCTGTACGGATAAGGCATCTTCCAGCTCCATGGATTTCTCCCGAAATTAGAAAGTTACAGGAGGAAAAGGTTCGTGCAAAGTCGCGATATAGACTGAATAACAGTGAGGCTAATAGAGAGAGATATGTAAAGGCTCGGAATCGCTGTAATAGGGTGTGTAGAGACGCACATCGACGCCATATCTATAAATCTGTTCTCGAAGAAGAAGATTCTAGTAAAGTCTGGAATTTTCTAAAATCACTGGGAGTTGGCAAAGCTCATCAAAATAATCATTCTCACAATTTAGATCTTAACGAGTTGAATCTCCATTTTTCTTCTTTTGTTGCCATTGATAGTGTGACTAAATCCTCTACAAGAAATCACCTTTCATCTTTGCCATTTCCCGATACTCCTACTTTTATTCTTAATCAGTTTACCGAATGTGATGTTAAGAAGAATCTCTTAGATATTAAGTCTAACTCCGTCGGATCTGACTGCATTAGTCGTAAGATGATTATTCCTCTCCTTGATATATTAACTCCGATATTAACATCAATTTTTAATACTTCCATCTCCACTGCTTCTTTTCCATCAGGGTGGAAAGATGCTAACATTATACCTATCCCTAAGAAATTCAACCCGTCCTCCTTATCCGAATATCGTCCCATTGCCATTCTTCCATTTTTATCCAAAGCACTCGAGCGCCTCGTGCATCAACAGCTCAGCCGTTTCCTCTTGAACCATAGTCTTTTAAATCCTCTGCAATCCGGTTTCCGCCCAGGTCATAGTACGACTACTGCACTTGTCAAAATAATTGATGATATACGATTACGTATGGACAATCAAGAAATTACGGTATTGACGTTACTCGATTTTAGTAACGCTTTCAATACTGTGGACTTTGATATCCTATGTGATACTTTGCGTTCTCTTAACATATCTCCTGAGGTTACTGATTGGTTTCAAAGTTACTTGCGGGGTCGCCGGCAGAGAATCAAATTGAATGATTCATATTCTAATTGGTCAATGGTTGATGCTGGTGTCCCGCAAGGTGGCGTGCTGTCTCCTCTTTTATTTTCAATATTTATTAATTCCATCTGTAATGTGATAAATTCTTTCTACCACCTCTATGCAGACGATCTCCAGATATACTCTCACTCCACTGTGAGTAACATTAATCAGTGTATATCATGTATAAATTGTGATTTATTAGCCATTAGTAAATGGAGTAAAGCTTACGGCTTAGTAATAAATCCAATTAAGACTAAGACTATAATTATAGGAAGTTCTAAATTACTTAGCCGTATAAATAAATCTCAATTGCCTCCTGTAACTTTTGATGGAGTTGAAATCCCATTTAGTGAAAACGTGAAAAATCTAGGAGTTACTCTAGATCAACATCTTTCGTGGGCCCCGCAGATATGTGAGGTTAGTCGCAAGGTTTTTGCTTCAGCTGGTTCACTCCGCAGGCTGCGTAATTTACTTCCTATTCCTACTAAAATTGCTCTTGCACATAGTCTCCTCTTACCAATTCTTGATTATGCTGATACATGCTATCTTGACATTACTGAGGAGCAACTTAATAAACTTGAGCGCATTCAAAATTTATGTATACGATTCATATTTGGACTTCGCAAATATGATCATATTTCCGACTTTCGCAAAAAACTCAAGTGGCTCCCAATTCGCCTTCGCAGGAATACTCACATTCTAAATCTACTTTACTCTGTTCTATTTAATCCTGTTACACCACCATATCTAAAGGAACGATTTAAATTTCTTAGCGATTCCCATGAGCGCTGTCTGCGTTCCAATGATAATCTTCTCCTTAAAATCCCTTCTCACTCCTCTTCTTTTTATACTAAATCTTTCACAGTTGAAGCTTCTCGCCTTTGGAATTCATTACCTAAGCATATTAGACGTATCCAAACTCTTTCTCTTTTTAAAAAGACTGTAAGGAAGTATTTCCTTGAAATTCAAGATTAGTCTAAATTACTTGTTTGTATGTGGTTATTTATGTATGTGAATATGTATGTATGTAGTATATATGTATGTATGTATATATGTATGTATGCATGTATGTATGTATTTATTTATTTATGTATGTATGTAAATGCTAATATTAAATTTGTACACCTATGCCGACTATGAGTAAGACCATTCCCTCTGCCCCTAGGTTGCCTGGAAGAGATCGCTTTTCAGCGATAAGGCCGCCCTTTGTATAATACCTTGTTATATGTTCATGTTTTGCTTATGTAACATTTCTGTTTTGGTGTACAATAAAGTGTATTATTATTATTATTATTATTAAACAAATAGTGGATTGAAAGAAAAAAAAAAAAGAAAAAAGTGCACGTTTTATTGTTACGTAATATGTTTTTACTTGAAATGATCTGTGAGTCTATTAAAAGGTATAAACTCAAAGTACCATCTTAATAATTCACAATAATCTCATTACATGGTTTGGCGTGATCGTCTTATCTAGTTTAGCACTAGTTAATATACAAATAACGTAATTTGTCCGTGCACGAAATACGTTAAATTTGTGAAAATATATTTTTGTTATAATACCTAGACAAATTTGAATGTAATGTAATACTTTGAAAAATATGGCTTTGATGGTTCTGTGGGTGACCATGAGTAGCGTGTTGTACGCTAACCATGGTCCCGAATTCGTTTAGCGATGAGTTTTCAGGTGATGATCCATCAAACTCTATCCAAATACTAGAGTAGATTTTAGTTCGTATTCTTACTTTAAGAATAGTAATAAATTTTTTCTTCTTCCTTCTTAACAGAAAACGCTGTGATTACGTGCAAAATGGGTAAAATGTCACTTGTGATTTGCATGTCTACTTAGACAGAACTAAAATAAAACAAATTTTACTTCATAGAAATAATAAAAATCTTTTTTTTCCGAAAAAAAAAAAGACTCTTAGCAACTACAGCTTCCAGCCGCGGTATGCTTTGACAATTACACCACTTCCGCAAATCTCGTCGTTACTGACTAAGTCGCATAGATTTATGCCAACCATAACTCTTACCATTTGAGCTGAATTTCTTATAAAGCATTTTAGAAGAATTTTATCTAAATCACTAGCAGTAGACTTTACCCATTCAGGCACTGAGGAATTTTGTACATAACGAAATCGCAAACTTTAAAAAAATTCAACTCAGCTGGGACATAAAATCACAAAAGTCAACCAAAATCCTTATATATTTAACGCTTTTTTTTTATTTTTGACGAATTTTTTGGTAGGTATTTAAAAATAATAATTATATTAATTTCCATCATTTTTAGAAAAGTTTGTCTGTATGTCTGTATTTCTATTTGTTTGAACACGTGTCACAGCTAAAGTAATAAGAGTAGGATAAAAATTTACATGAAAATCATAAAGCATGTAGGTACTGAGCAGCTAACATGTAGTCTTTAATTCATCACTCGTTGTCTAAAGTTATTGTAATTTGAATTTTGTGATTTAAATGATGATGTGAGAGAGAGAAGAGTAGGTATGTTAAAACGTCGGGGCGTCACGGTGGCATGCGCCAGCGATCCCGTGGCGTCCTTGTACGACGACGAGGGCACCGCTGTGTTTTAGTGGGTATTCTGACTTCGCTGTCAGCGAGTCCCACATACCCGTCGCCTGCGGGTGGCGGGATGCGTAAACGCATTTCACAGCGTAAAAAAAAAAAGTTATGTTAATACCTTTAAATGTGATGAAAAATGGTAATAACGTTGCGAACAATAATCTATGATAGCATTTAATTACTTATAAATAATTAATACTGATTGAGATATATTTTCAAAAAGTGCAAGTTTTTGAAGTGCAAAATTATCATAATAGATGGCGCTGATGGCGCTTTTTGAATCGTAGTTAGTTCCTTTCACCCCTTACACAAGTACATATTAGAGTAAAAATTAAGTTTGGGCGACGCCGTCGGCACAGCTAGTAACAAGTTAATCTAAACTCAACCCCGCTGAAACCGCGATAATCGTCTAGTTTATAAATATAATTAGTTTCATTCTACTAATTCGAAACCAATATACACTTTTGTGTGAAGAGCTATTTGACACATTAATTGATCACGTATTCCAAACTATGAGAATGTAATTAAACGATGATAAACAATGTTCAATGATGCGATGAGAACGGACAAAGGCATTTACATAATGAGAGGACAAAAGATCGATACGTTTTGAAATACCTGTCGCTTTTGTTGAGTATGTAAATAGAGGGACTGGCTCAGCGTTCAAAGGTTGGCTTTAATTGTTGCGTATACAAAGCGTGTGTTAGAGGTATATATTTTGTAATTAAAAATATATATGTGGTCGATAGTGTAACAGATGGAGTTTACTATAAGCGGCATCTAAAAAAACTGGACCGGATTTGTGTCATTGGTTCAAATTTCTTTATTCTGAGTCATAATGTTATATACAATATTATATATAGGTCGTAGTTTTTTTTTAATAAATCAATAAATAGGCGTCTGAGGTATCACTGTTGTGACTAAGAAATTGTATAAGTATTATAATTTAATTAAAAGCCGAGACCGGATTTTATCGCGTTTATTTGTTTAAAAACTTTACTTTTAGTTTAACGATTTTTAAATTATTTCCGACGTTTCGGACCCTTCACAGCGTCCATGGTCTCGGGGACAAATAAACGCGAAAAAATCTGGTCTAGACTTTTAATTAAATTATAATACTTGTACAATTTCTTAGTCACAACAGTGATATCTCAGAAACCTATTTATTGGTTTATTTAAAAAAAACTACGACCTACATATAAATATTGTATTTAATTAAATGAGTAAAATTCACGTAAATATAAGAGAACAATAAGTATTATAATTTTGGTAGGTAATATGACAGCTTATATACATGTATGGGTGAAGGCTTCTCGTATGAAGGACAAGGTTTTGAGCTCAATACGATACGCTGTTTTCGTACTGATTGGCTTATATAGGTAAACATTATAGAACTTATTCCAAAACATTGCGGGATTCCCGTCGATGTTTTATTTCATCGCAGAACAAGAGATGAATACAAAAGACAAATTTAGAACTGGAAATGACAGCGATGCTAGACTAAGCCCGTAGCTGTGGCACGTGAATTGTGTTAAGACTAACTTCGCCATTTTGGATTATTTGGATATGTTTCTCAGTTCATTTGGTCAGTAAGCATTGGTCTATTAATAAATATTATCACAACGCATGAAAAAAAGCGTTTAAAAAAAAACAAATTATTATTGAACGGTTATGACTAGCCCATTCGCGCAGTTGGTAGTGACGCTGCTTATCTTCTCCAGGGTTGTGGGTTCGATTCCCACCCCGATTATGGGTATAATATATATTTATTTATATGTATTATTATACGAACAAAAAGAAGAAAATGTATATATATATTATAAAATTTTATCCAATACGACTGTATTGGATAAAATTTTATAATTAATATTAGGCTGTATGCTAGTTGTCTGAACTGTATAATTAATAAATTAAGTTTAAACTGAGAGAAATCTTGTTTATTAACCAAATATCAATAAGTCGACTGTTACCTAAACACAGGCATTAGGAACTGACGACCGTGTGTGTAAGGTAAGCATAATTATGATAATATGTATTTATGTAATTATTTTTTACTACTCCGAAGCTACAAATGCTGATAACCTGCAAAAGTAAATATAGAGTTAGTTTCAAATTAGCGTCATATTTTATTTATTTTCTCTATCTATATATTTATAGAAAAAATACCATATTCTACGCTTACTAAGATTTTGAAAAGGATTCTAATTATTCTAATATTTAACGTATCTATTGAATTAACGTACTTCTCGAGGAGAGGTGGAGGAAAAAAGATCCGAAATTCAGACAAAGATAAAATATTTATATTAAAAAACCGTTTGTATCAAAAAATATATTGAAAGCGATTGTTCATGGTGAATTTTGTCTAAATCGGGTACTCAATTTTTTTTACATTTTTACAATAAAAAATTTATAACCATAAGCGTTGAAACACATCTAATATTCATTTGCTTAAATGATGCGAGACGAAATCCGACAATCGATTCGATAATTCGATCGACTGAATAAACTGATATATGCAAACGAATTCAGTTTCACATAAAATATGTTGTAATAAACATTAAGTAAACAAACGCGACTCTATTTAACTTTTTTTCCGAGTTATTATTTTGTTCGTAATAAAAATAAATAACAATATTTCACCGACAAGGCTTCATTTATGTCTTAGCATCAATATTTTCACTACTCATTTCCATTGCATTATTGTGATTCATATTGTGATCGTTATATGGGAAATTTTGGTTCAAATAAAGTCTAATTTTCAATCAAGATTGTTTTTCAAATTAACAATAATAACTCAGTACTTAATACACAACATATCACTTCACGATTACTATGTACAGTTAATACGGAACGCGAGACAGTTCCTAGTAGTGTACCGTGCGACAGACCAAGCCGTAACTCCGCTGGCCGACTGCCACGATGTAGACTCTGTCAAGCATCAGTAGATGGCGCTGGCGTTCCGATTAGTTGTGATAACGACATATTATACATTTTTTTAACAATTATACAACCTTTGTGGTAGTGATGCAAGTAGTCGTCATAGCATCGGTATTCACGGGTTCAAATCCCACTCGTGGCAGATGTGTTTGTACAAATATTTATTAATGGTCTGATTATATTGCCTTATGGATCTCCCTACCATGATCACATGCCTATCAAGCCAAGGAGATCTTAAAACAATAGATCCCGCTTTTTATCATAGACATAGACAAATAAAAAAAAATTGAACTTTGTTGAGTTTTTCGAAGTTTTTTTTTTTTTTTTTTGAAGTTTTTTTTTTATCAATTATTTCCCAAATTTTATAAGAGCAACAGTTTGTATTCTATGTTATAATTGAAAGATAAATCTTTGTTTTAACGCACGGCCCTTAGGAGTCAATGGTAAAAGCAAAAAATGCTTTCAGCGTTAATTAACCCTTATATTAAATTTAGTATATATAGATTATGATCTAGTCTTATAGGAAATCTCTCAGTTATAACGATTACTCAAAGCAGAGGTCAACCATCAATCAATCTAACATCATTATGAGAAAATAACGTTCTTATCAAAAATTGTATGCTTTATGTTTTCCTTTTATTCAATTGGTTTGACCAGTATGAAAAGAACCAAGATAGTAGAGCGAAGAAATTCGTAGCTTAAGTTTGACGGTCTAAAAAAAAAATTAGTAATATCACTGAGGTTTTCAGAGCATTTAAAAAGCTTTAATTTTCTATAGTTATTCGTATTAAATACATTTCTATTACCCTAGATACCCACTGCGCCCGTGACATTAATATGTACTTTTATAACAATCTAGGCAAGGCAAATAAATATGTAGGTGGAGGAGTGGGCGCTAGCTGCCGGACTGTCCCTACTCAATGTGGGGGCAGTCCAGACGTGCGTGCGCTGGTCGGGAGGTTCCGTGGTGGACGTCACCTTCGCCACGCCGGCCATCGCGCGCAGAGTGGAGGGGTGGAGGGTGGAGACGGGAGTGGAGACTCTCTCGGACCATCGGTACATTAGGTTCGAGGTGTCTCCAGCTCCCGTCCGTCCGGCGTCGTCGTCAACGTCGTCCAGGGGGCGAAGCCAGTTTCCGCGTTGGGCACTGTCCAAGCTTGACCGGGAACTGGCAGAGGAGGCCGCTATCGTCGGCCGCTGGAGCCTCCCGCCGCTGTCGGAGTTTGGGTTGGATGAGGCGGCTAGTCGGCTCTGCGACGCATTTTCTGCTGTCTGCAGAGCGGCCATGCCGCCCGCGAAGCGTCCACCCCCGCGGCGGGCACTATACTGGTGGTCGGCCGAGATAGCCGGTCTCTGGGCTGCCTGCAACGGGGCCAGGAGGGAATATACCCGGAGCAGGCGGAGACGCCCCCAGGACGTTGACAGGGACGATAGGCTGCGCAGGATCTACGTGGAGAAGACGAAGATCCTGCAGCAGGCCATATGCCGAGCCAAGGAGGAGGCCTGGCTGGAGCTAGTGGGGGGCCTAGAAAGGGACCCCTGGGGGCGACCGTATATGTGGGCGCGGAACAAGCTTCGCGCCCAGTCGGCCCCAATCAGCGATACGCTCCAGCCGGACCAACTAGGGAGGATCGTCGGGGAACTCTTCCCCGACGAACCTGAGGACTTCGTTCCCCCCAGAATGGCTCGGCAGACGCCGGACACGGAGGAAGGTGTTCCGTCACCCGTCACGGAGGCTGAAATGGAGGCGGTTATTACCCGCCTCCAGAGTAAGAAGAGGGCGCCGGGTCCAGACGGGGTGCACGGGAGAGTTCTTGCGATCGCTCTCGGGCACCTCGGCGACAGCCTCCGTGAGCTGTTTGACCGCTGCCTGCGGTCTGGCCAGTTCCCGGAGGCCTGGAAGGAAGGTCGGCTCTGCCTACTACCTAAGGCAGGGCGGACCCCGGACTCGGCTTCGGCGGTGCGACCGGTGGTGCTGCTGAACGAAGCCGGTAAAGCCTTGGAGAAGATAGTGGCCTCCCGGCTCGTTCAGCACCTGGAGGAGGGCTCGGGACCCGGACTTTCAGAATCCCAGTTCGGGTTCCGAGCACGTCGGTCGACCGTCGACGCCCTCAAACGCCTGCGGGCGGTGACGGGTGAGGCGGAACACGGAAGGGAAGTGGTGGTCGCGGTGTCGTTGGACATCGCGAACGCCTTCAATGAATAAAATAAAATACTTCGGAGTGCCCCCGTATCTAAGGAGGCTGTTGGAGGCGTACCTCTCCGATCGAAGGGTAGGCCTCGAGAACCGGTCGGGGTCCGTGGAGTGGTGGCGAGTCGGCTGCGGTGTCCCGCAGGGATCCGTTCTGGGTCCGATCCTGTGGGACATCGGGTACGACTGGGTCCTGCGAGGCCGCCTCCTCCCCGGGATGGGTGTCATCTGCTACGCGGATGACACCCTCGTTTATTCCCGGGGACGAAACTACAAGGAGGCGGCGCGGCTGGCCGAGGTCGGACTCGACCTCGTGATCAGCCGCATAGAGAGTTTAGGGCTTCGTGTCAGGATTGACAAGACCGAAGCCCTGCTCTTCCGCGGGACCGGCCGCAAGGGACCTCCACCGGGGGCTACCCTTCAAGTCGGAGAGGGGAGAGTCAGGATGAGCCCGCAAATGAAGTATCTCGGGCTCATCCTGGACGGAGGGTGGACCTTCGGCCCACATTTCGCAATGGTGGGACCGAAGGTCGTGAAGGCGGCGAGTGCGCTGGGCAGACTCCTCCCGAACCTCGGAGGACCCAGCGCCGCCTGCAGGCAGCTGTACTCCGGAGTCTGCCGGAGTATGGCGACGTACGGTGCCCCGGTTTGGGCGGATCGCCTCACCGCGAAAAATAAGGCGGCGCTGCGCGCTGCGCAGCGAACAATCGCGGTGAGGGTGATTCGGGGGTACCGTACGGTATCGTGGGCTGCAGCTACTGCTCTAGCCGGCGACCCCCCGTGGGAGCTCGTGGCGGAGGTTCTTGCCGAGACCTACTCATACGTCTCGGGTAGGAGGGCTCTTGGTGAGAACCCCACGTTGGACGGGATCCTACGTGTGCGTCGGATAGGGCAGGAAGCGCTAATGCGGAGGTGGGGGGAGGACCTGGCGGTGCAGCCATATGGCACACGCGTAACGGCTGCCATTCGCCCGGTCCTTGAGCGGTGGATGCGTCGAAAACGCAAGCCTCTCACCTTCCGTCTGACACAGATTCTCACCGGGCACGGTTGCTTTGGTGACTACCTGTGTCGGACGGCCCAAAGGGAGCCGACGACTGAGTGTCACGATTGTGGCGCAGCGGTGGACTCTGCCCAGCACACCCTCGAGGTGTGCCCGAGATGGGCAGTGCTGCGTCAAGGTCTGACGTCGGTCATCGGAGGGGACTTGTCGCTCCCGAGCGTCATCACCGCGATGCTCGGCGACGACGAGTCCTGGAAGGCGATGGTCTCCTTCTGCGAGACAGTAATGTCCCAGAAGGAGGCCGACGAGCGGATGAGAGAGGAGGCCGCCGACGTGGCCTCTATCCGCGGGCGACGAATGGGGGTGCGTAGGAGGCGCTACTTAATGCGCCTCCTGTAACGCCCTTGTGCCCGTGTCGGGCCGGGATGGGAACCCGGTCCTGCTAGACACGGCGTCGTCGGGACTGTTCAGAGGTTAGCCGGACAGTCCCCATGGAGGAGAAGTCTGGCCTTTTCGCCAAGGCCAGCCTGTCGCTGGAGGGATCCTGTTGCCTGCAGATCCGGGACCCTCCAATTAAAGCGGCTGAAGGCTCCCGCAGGGGTTTAGTACGGTATTGCACTCCCAAAGTACCGAGTCCGACATAGGTCTAGGACTGCCGACCCGGGCATCCTGGATATCATCCGTAAATGGATTCCCCTGCGTAAAAAAAAAAAAAAAAAAAAAAAAAAAAAAAGAAAAAAAAAAAAAAAAGGCAAATAAATATGTCCGTGAAATCGACAAAAAGGAGAGAAAAGTTTTGCAATACCCCAAAGACGTTGGACTAGTATATATTTTTGAGCTGTAGTATTAATATGTATTACAAGATTCAAGAACACTCAAATGTGATACAAAATTACATCACGTAGTTGGGGATTGGTTTAATCCAACACGATTCAGAGTTGCAGTAAGAACTAGGACACACAGCGAAAGAAATCAGTACGTTTTTGGTTTTTTAAATAATGTGACATGACAAGCGTTTTAAGGCTGCCGAAATAATACCGCAGAACGCATACTAATTTGTCGAGATAATACACCACCACCATAACACACCACCACATCAGGTATTGGATACCCACTGCAGAACTTAGGCCTCCCTCATTATTTCTTGGAGGTTTGCCAATACTCGCTACGCCTGGCAGGCGGATTGGGGAGCGCAGTGTATTGTGGCAAGTTATGACGACGCTGCTTTCCATCACCATCCTTGTTGGTTTATAGTTATTCGCACCACTATATACTTAGTCATCTTGTATGACACCGCGGCAAAAAAGAGTTCGGGAAAATTCTTCTGTTTTAAAAATAAAAACCGTATTTCAACCTCGCCACGGGAAGCTAGGTATCATAAAACAAGTAAATTTTCACCGCAAAGTCCCATGTATAAAACAACTGAGTTCGACCCTGTATTTTGAGCTGGGTATCCATTGATTCGTTGATCGATCCATCTAAAAAGAATTATCAAGTTTCTGAAAGCAATAAAAAAAAAATAAACAAATCAAAAAAAGATAACACTTTATTAAGCACTTTTGGATAGTTATTTTACAATAGTATATTTTAGTTAAAGTGTAGCCACAACGACGTCCGGAATGTGGATTCTACTGAGAAGAACTGGGAAGAAACTCAACAGTTTCTATTTAACAAAAACCGTCATAATTCTAAATTCCATGGTATTTTTAGAATAAACTCAAATTCTCATATTATTTCCCGTTGAATTGCTGGTTGATTTCAGTATGTGGTTGGCTTAATTCCAAGACGAGGGTCTCAGCAAAGATACCTCACGTATGTAACTTTTAATCTCGAAACGTGGCATCGAGAACAAAGTTACGATATGTACTTGAGACGTTAAGACTATAATTTAAAAAAAAAAGATCTAAAGGAGCATCTTCTAATGGAGATCGAAATGTTATAAGATTATTTTTATTAAGCATATGAGAGAAGAGCCAAGATGGATAGGTTCATCCGAAAGAGATTAATCTTAACTTAAGCTTAGTAGTCACTGGCACCGATGAACTTTTATATACCAAAGTTTTAATATTGTTTATATTATCGTTATCATCGTCATATTAGCTATTAGATGGCCACTGCTGTAGGCCTCTCCCGTTGAACTGCAGAGCAACCGCCTGTGCTCTGTGCTGTGCGGAGGTTTGTTAATATTCGCCACGCCTGTCTATATATTGTTACGAGTATTTTGAGGAGAATTGCACCTTAATCTATCACTTTGATCCATTAAAGTTTTCCCTTATAAGTTCAAACTAACTTATTAGTTTAAAACTTATAAGTTTCTTCACGCTTCAATTCTGAGCACTAAATAATTTGTTAACAAATTTACCAATCAGAAGTATGTATAGCGGTGGTAGGCCTGAAACATCTTGGCTCTCGTAATTTTTTTATAAATTGCACTTAAGAGTTGAGATCACCGGGTATATAATTAATAATTGTTAATATCTGTATGAATCTGCAGCTCAAAAGCTTTAGTATTATAAATTGAATAGGTTTGTGCATTATTTCAAACGAGCTTAATTAAAAAATAAAAATTATCTAATCTGTAAAATTAATGTGACTAGACTATTTATTGAGAATAATATTGTTCAAATAAAACATGATATTTGTGCACCATGTCATATCATGCATGCTGATTTTGATTTTAATTTTCCACTTGAACTGGGTGATTGAATAAAACATAATATTTCTTTATTATGCACTTTTTGAAAATTCGTATTATCATAGCGAATTAACCTCAAACCCCTTTTCTCCTAAAAGGCCTATATCAAAGAGTAAAGTGTTTAAAGGTCGTTACCGTACTGCACAACAATTATTGAGAAAGATTAAAAACATCGAGAAATTCAAAGTAGAACGGAAAAAAAATCACAACTACTAAAATAACATGGGTGAAACCACGAGAAGAGTTTAGCTTACGAAATATTGTATCATCATACGAAATAATTTTAAATATTCCAAATTATTGTCACATTACCCTATGTGCAACTTAAAACAAATAAAAAGTACAAAAATAGAATTATTATAAATAATTTAATATTAATTAACATAAAAGTATATATTTCAAATATGTACACAAACTTAAAAACATTTCTAAAAATATTTTTAAGTAACCGAAGTGAATAAAAACCTTCTTTATTTTATCTATAACAAATGTTGAAAGTTGAGCGTCGTGCGTCGCGTTCACTTTGAATAATCATGAGTTTAATAGCAGTTTCTTGGAAAGTTCTGCAGGAAGAACATACATATATTTATAAATTCATAAAATTTTCTACATCAACAAATTATTAATAAAAATATAGTAATATTCTCACAGCCCTTTATTCGTATACCCCATTTTTTTTTAAATTTAAATATGAAACACCAGAGAATAATTGAATTTTTTTATTGAAGCCGTGCACCGGTATTTTTTTTTATGTATATAAAACTTATTTAGTTAGATACTGTATTAAAATAGTGTACTAAACTAAGCTTAACTGAATCAGTCAGTGTTAACGTCGCACTGTGAAGCAAAGGCCTCTTTTTTATAAATAATGGGTTGGAGCTTAATCCACCACGTTACTCCACAGCGGGTTATTTAAAGCTTTTTAATGTAAGCTTTAAATTTTTTGATTGGCAATTGTAAAATCGTTTGTGCGATTTTATTATATGAAAAAATCCATCTATATATACATATATAGATATATAATAATAACTCTTTTTTGTACACCAATAAAAAGTTATCTTACAAAAAAAAATACAATATTATACATATTATGTACAAAGCAAAACTTAAGCTAATTATTTATAAAAGTTATAGTATAAATCATGTCCGCGTGGAATGGTGCCAAGAATACTAGCAACGTTTCCCCGTTGAATCGAAATTCCGATTCTCTGGACAAAAAATGTATCAGCCCTTCTGTCACCAGTGCTATGAGACGGGGTTAATTCTTTTAGATATTTTTTTGCACTACTACTCCAAGGTCCAAGTGATTCGACAGCAAACGGCACAAAAACATAACTTGGGATAAGTGATGAATATTTATGTCCCTTAGTCATTTCAGCTTTCTCCGCAGCAGCTCTTGCTCTTAAAGCTAAAAGAAAGAAAGACCTAAACAGAAAGTAGTATAGAGATAGATAGAGAGTAGAGTAGTAGATAGAGAGACCTTAAAATTAAACATATTATGAAACGTGTAATTAATATATTTTTAAATTTAAAATATAATTTATTATAATATGAATTACCAATTGTATTAAATATGTAAATTTATTTATATAATTATATAAATGTAAAGAATTTTAATCTACCGGATAATTCCAATTCGATACAGCGATAAAACGGCGAAGACTGCTTTTAATACAAGGCAGCGACTGTATAACCGTAAAATTCAGTTGATCGTTAAAATACCTCCCAGAATGGGAATCTAACTGAATCAAAGGATTCCATTTATCCGCTTTCGTTGCATTCCAGACTAACATTAGCTATCTTCAAAGAATTTCTTCTCACTCTATTTGGAATCCGACTAGATCTTAATAATTCGAGTCTTAAACTAAAAATATTAGCCACTTATTTCAGTATTTCAAGTATTCCTTTATTTCAGATAAAAGCTTAAGTATTATTCACATTGATAGTACGAAATTTTAGTATATAATTAATTTTAATAATGATTGATATAAATCATATTCAGCTGAAATGGTTGGAAAAATACTGGGAGCATTTCCAACTGATATTTTAATTAAATAACTGTATCAGCCTGTAAACTAGCCCCTGCTGAGTGAAGGTCTCTTCTCCATCTAGAAGAAGGATTCGAGCTTAATCCGCCACGCTGCTCCACTGCGGGTTGCCGGATAATTTCCCTACGTTGGGTAACGATCATTATCAGGTGTCTACGATAACAACAAAAAAAAAAATTAAACAAATCGTCTTCAGTTTAAGATAGTGACCCTTAACAAAGTTCTTAAATGTTGATAGTGATTTAGTTTTCTCGTTCAACATTTAATTGAAGAAATATTAAATGTTTTTACATGTAGGCTTAATATATTGTAATATACTAGATTACGTCATATTTTTACGTTCCATATTATTTATAATAAACTGTACACAACATACGACGACCGTTCTGGTGTGGTGGTGCTAGTAGTAGCCTCATCGCCGACGGTCGTGGGTTCGATTACCGCTCGGAGCAGATGTGTGTATTTGTGCAAATATTTGTTCCCGGTTTGGGTGTTTGTCCTTGTGGGTCTCCCCACCGTGCCTCGGAGAGCACATAAAGCTGTCGGTCCCGGTTGTTATCACACACACCTGATGACGATTGGTACCCGTAGTAGTTATATTATCTGCCTATCCGCAGTGAAGCAACGTGGTGGATTAAGCTCCAACCCTTTTCCTATATGGAGAAGAGGCCTTTGCCAAGCAGTGGGACGTTTACAGGCTCATTTAGTTCAGTTGAACAATATAACAATTGCATAATTACTTTTAATAGTTACGGACTCGATATCCACAGAGCAGGATTCATTTTTCCGCAACTATATTATATTTATAGGTCTATCTGTTTGTTCTTGTAAGCTTTCATACCGTGTATCGGAATAAGCACAATGTTATTTTAGTTCAAAGTACATACTTGTCCTGATATTTTTTGAAGGTCACATGGCAATGACTTTGTGTATAAATCAGCCTGTTAGATCAGTCTTAGTACATACGGCCTTTAGAAAACACAAAAAAATGCTACATATTTGGTAGATAAGAGATAAATTAGATTAGTTTTGCTTAAGTGTAATATTATGTCAAAAGTTACAAGTTAGAAGTGGGTCTGGAAGCGAGCCAATACTAGTACAGATCGAAACCGCTTATATCGTAAAATATAATTTGCCGTGAAATCCTACGAAAATGAGAATGTGAGTTGATTAATTTAAATTTATTTTTCTAAGTTAATATCTTTAGATTTCATTTGGAACATTAAAGACATAAGATATGACTTCATGATAAATTCGACCAAGAATCTATATATTAATACGTGAAGAAAAAACTTTGTACCCATTTTTACGAAAATTACAGGGACTGAGAAGTATGAAATTTGGTACAGTTAAAGTTTATATGGAGAAGAAGTACAGAATGCTAATATTTTTTTTTTATAATAATACTCAAAAAATATTTTAAATTATTTAAAAAACACTACACACACTACGACACACACACACATATGTACATATAAACACAAAATTGTTTATTTTGTTTTGTTTGTCAAAGACTGTTTTCAACACAGTCTTAAATATAGGTCTTGCAACGCAAATTTTTTATCGATTTTTTTTTTCACAGATCAAGTCCAATAACTGCTGCATATGTCGCTCACCATGTTATGCGCAATCATATTTTTTTATGATGTTGACAATGCTGTCAATTATAGATCAGGTCGAATTTCGACCACTGGGACTACTAGTCACAATAATTAGTGCATATTTGTTAAAAAATTAAAATTATTTGACAAACATCTTATAACGAAGTTAAGCATGAAATTAAAATAACGAAAAGCGTGATATAAAATGAACCTTTTTAGGTTTTAATAACTAAAATAATAATAATAAATGTGAATAATTTCGTTGCGGCAGTAAATAAACGATTTGAAATTCTTTAAAATTTATTAATTAATTCGATAAAACGAAATATTATGTAATTACTATAATATTGATTATTATTTATGAAAAATTAAATTCTATTTATAAAGCTTTATTTTAAATTAGGAAAGAAATAAATAGAAAAACAAAACAACGCCGCCGAAAATTAATTAAATAATGTTGTAACATAATTTAAATTCTTAATTCACATAAACATTTACGAAGTAATAAAAACAAAACACGCGGTTTCACCTGCATTGAAATTTATATTTATTACTCCGGTTCTATAATTCGTAGTGTACCCCGTAAAGCCTCAATAAATAGGACTAATAAGGCTTTATAATACAAAATTAATATTCCAAAAGTGCGCCCAAAAATTATCGTGCTCCCAACATTTTATACACATTAACAACGATGTCAGTATTGTTTGAAAATATTTTGCGTGTATAAATTGAAGTTTTTATTTATTTTCGCAGCTGTAATCAACTTTGTGTCAAAGGTTTTCTGAACTTTACATAACACGACACGCCGACTACGAAAACTTCGTTTGTTCAACAAATATAAACATTGTTTATCGCCACATCGGACTTTTAGGCTAAATATTGACATGTGTATTTTTATAGAATTTCAACGCACCGTAATGCTGTAATACTCTCATTGATTATTCTAGATGCTTAAAATTATTATATAACTATAATAATTTTTATATGCTATAATGAGTAACGATCGTTATCGGGTGTCTGTGATAGCAACCGGGACTGCTTTACGTGTTCTCCGAGGCACGGTGAGGACTCACGGGTACATCCAGACCAGAAACAAATATTTGTACATATACAAATATCTACCTCGAGCAGAAATCTCGGTACCGCCAGGGTCGAGGCTTCTACTCGCACCACTAAACCAATACGGTTTTAATGGCGAAAAATATCATGAAGAATTGTTAAAATATATTGAAAAGGTTAGGTAGATTAATCGTAGGTACTTTGTTTATCAGTCACGTTTTTAAGTCAATTTACGCTGCATTCGGTCTTATACTAAATTCCGATATTTATGTCACGACCTCGCAGTATGGAGTTGAATATCTTTGAAAAACGTAATTTAACGTGGCTCATTTTCTGACAACGAAATTATGGTCATGACGCGGGTTAAATTCAGTAGCTTCCTCTTTTCCAGAAGTATAAGAAATTGCCAGCAGTCGAGTAATAACACGGTGATGGTAATGATTTATTGTGTATTTACGTAATTTATCGTAAGACGCTAAAACGTGTTGATTCCAATTAAATTACAAGAGTTTGGCGATTACGGATTTAAATAAATTATGGAGTAAATTAATTAGAAGGTACATTTCTGACGTAATTAAAAAGTTTAACTTTAAAATTCGGGAATAAATTTAATTTAATTTTACGATTAAATAAATTGTTCCCAGTAAAAGTAACCGTTGCGATTGTGATAGGATACTTTTTTTTATTTGGTAGGTTACATACATTACATGTTGGTATGTTCAACACATCCATTGATCTTTCGTGTAACATCGTGGTGGATTGTATATTAACCTCCAAAGGAGGAGATACCTTCATTGATTTAAAAAAAACCAAACAAAAATTAATCGCAACAAAAAATTATTCGTTTACACTGCTGGACATAGGCATAAAAATAATTGTTATTCATCGAACCGTGAACGAGCATCAGTGGCTGAAAATGACGATAGTGATTTTTCTATCTACATATATTAATAAAATTGCACTGAAATGTGTTAATGTATTTTTTGTGCTTAAAATTGAAACAATTTTCTGAGAGATGTCAAAACTGTCCTAATAAAAATGTAAACAAGTTTATTTATATTTTTAGTAAAACGATGTTATTATATATCAATTTTTTAGAGTCCCGTGGGACTATTATGTAACTTGTGCGATCGCGAAAAACTGCTGTAGGGTCGAATTTCAATTATAATTGAGGCTCAGCTAGTACTGAAATACGACACCACAGTAATTTCTCGCAATCGCCCAAATTATGCTATAGCACCCCCGGACCCCAAATAAGATTAGTAAAGCTCCGCTATAATTCTGTTTGTCATAGGTCTGTATAGTTTAAATCGTAATTGGTAGACATTTGAAATTGAACGACAATAAAAAATAAATGTAAGAAATAATAGACTGTCACCATACAACACATCGATTACATCACACAATCAATCATACAAATTATGAAGATTTAAATATCATACGTGTACAACGGTATATAACCTTTCGTGTATATGTGTGTGTGTGTGTATGTGACACACTTAAGTAATTTTTTTTGACGTGATAACGTCTAGTAAATCGATGAAATCCGGCTACAGGCACGAAAAAGAATAACTCATTGCCAAGTTCCGCGAGCGAGAGCGCGGAAGAAGTGATAGAGAGGCACGATCAGACTAACCGTTCGGCTTGTAACGCATCTATCTCTCTTACACCATCGGCCAATGCGTCCGAGGAGAAGAGACAGCGACAGCACGCAATCTACACGTGACTTTTATTAAAGAAGCTTTTACTAATAAAAGACAACTAGTAGGTATATACAATATTGGTATTGCATTTTATTTCTTAGTATTTATTATTTCATCTATGACCTATTAATTATTGAAAAATATGATGCGTTGTAAGTAGCCATTTTTGTTTGTCATCTTATTATGAATCATATTAGTTACAAGATATAGATAACTTAAAAATTTATATACAGAAATTGGTTTCTTTTTCCAATGTGTTAGTTTTATTAATTTACTTTGTAGTTCGTATCAGTTGAAGGATATTTTGATAAAATAAAGCTAAAAATTTAAGATAGATAAAAGTCCCCCGAGATCATGGACGCTGTAAAGGGTCCGAAACGTCGGGAAATAATTTAAATTAAATTCTTAAACAGTAACTTTAAATAAACGCGATAAAATCCGTTTTTAGACTTTTAACTAAATGAATAAAATTCGCGTAAATATAAGAGAACAGAATTGTAAGATATTAAAATTGATTTCCATAACCGCCATCTGTCATTAGTTGCTAATAACTTCAGCAACAATTAAGTTACGCTACAAGCTTGTAAGTAAAAATTACAGATGGCGCTTGCCACTAAGTCGGCGCATCATTTTATTATAACGTACGTGCGCACATAATTACACACACACACTTTTTTCATCAATGTTTTCTTAAGACGTTATCACAAAATTATCGTCCATAAACCGACTTTACAGACAGCCATTTCTTTTAAATTTCATTTTATATAACTTAAATAAAATTTAAATAAAAAGCAAATGATACAATACCAAAGGCTTAAAAGACTTTGTGATATATGTGGGTGTAGCCGCAGCTTTAAAGATTAGGCAATGCGGTCGTTCAGGATACGCTTCGTCGCGCAGGTGTTTGTTCAAATATTATACAAACAATACAAGAGATAAAAAATAACTTATTTGCTTTTCTAAGTTAATAGAAATTTTCTTATCGACAATTAAATGCTTAAATTAATCAATTAAAAAATTTGATTGTAAATAATTCTCATAATAATTATTCGTACAATGTCTCGCGAGTGTTGACAAGAAATTCAATTAATCAATTAAACGAAACCGTAGGAAATGGACTGTCTGTGAATCAGCCTGTAAACGTCCCACTTCTGGGCAAAGGCCTTTTCTTCATGTAAGAGAAGGGTTGAAGCTTAATCCAAGACGCTGCTTCACAGCGTGTTGGCGGATAATTTCCCTACATAAGTAACGATCGTTATTAGGTGTCTATGATAGCTATTAATCGAACAACGGTTTTCGAGTGAGTTACAGAGCAAAAGAATGAAACTTTATTTCATATAACATATCTTTCATACAATCATACAATAGTTTTAAAATGAAATTATAGATGGCACTAGTTATTTTGATATAATACTAACACCCCCACTTATCAAAATAACAAAGATGCAGCATGCTGTGCTTGAGAGAGCAACTGTTTTCTGCTTTCTAGCCTCCCATGACACTAAACTACCAGCTAATTTGAAACACATACCTGTGTAAGACCGCCTATCAATAATATTATTTCCCCAATCTGCATCAACATACCCTTCTAATTTATCATTACCACATTTAGTATATTTTAACCCATAATATTTAGTCTTTTTTAAATATTTTAAAATTCTTTTTGCATAAGCCCAGGTAACATTATCATAGCAATTGTTAAATTGACTGAGAAAACTTACAGAATAAGCTATATCTGGCCTAGTTAGTACTGCTAAATACATAAGCCCACCTATTAGTTTCTGATAAGGTATTCCACTATCACAATTTTTATTTCCTAAATTGATATTCAATTTTGATTCTAAAGGTGTATCAGCTAGCTTACAATCTGTCATGTTAAATCTATTTAATAACTGATTAATATAATTCTCTTGGCTTAATGTAACAGTGCCACTAATTTTATCAATATTAACAGTCATTCCTAAACAGTTTTTAATCTGTCCTAAATCCTTTAGTTTAAACTTTGAAGACAAAATCTGTTTTAAGTTACTACATTCAATATCATCATTTGTAAACACAAAAAAGTCATCAACATACAATGTTATTATCGTTCTCTTTTTATCCTTAATTTTAGTGTACAAACATGGCTCTAGTTTAGAGCGTTTATAATTATTACTAACAAGACATTCATCAACTTTCTTATACCAGGCCCTTGAGGATTGCTTTAGACCATAAATAGCCTTTCTTAGCTTAAGCACTTTATTACTATTGTAAGTTTGAGAATTTAATAAGCATTCTGGTATTTCCATATAAATTGTCTCCTCAAGATCCCCGTTCAAGAATGCTGTAGTGACATCAAGGTGTGTAACATCTAAGCCAAGTTTTACAGATAATGCAAACAGTAATCTCATAGTTGAATGCCTAACTACAGGCGAAAAAATCTCAGAATAGTCCACATTTTGCTTCTGCATAAAGCCCTTGGCTACTAAACGGGCACGGTAACGAATACTATTATCACTGTTTAACTTTTTACGCAACACCCACTTACACTTCACTACAATTTCATTATTCATTGGCATGTCTACTAACTCCCATGCATGATTGTCCTCAAAACATTTAAGTTCATCTTTCACTGCCTGTAACCACTGTTCCTTTTCTACTCCTTGAAGCGCTTCTTCCAGACATAATCCATTAGCGTCATCAAACACGTCCTGCGGAATACACATATTTGACATTCCATACCTTTCTGGTTTCTTTCTGATTCTGCTGGGTATGACACGCTGCTGAGGTGAGTTAGAAGCATCCTCATACTCACTAGGAACATAAGTATCATCTGAGTTATCTGATGTTTCAAGAAGCGTATCCTCATCCATGGTTGTTTCATTTGAATTTTTTCTAATCTTGACAACTGTGTCCCCCACTGAACATGAGTTTTCAATAATAGATATACTGACAAGATTCTTCTTATCTTCCATTACTATAACATCTCTGCTTGTTGTAACGTTCTTTGTTCTAGGGTTATATATTCGGTAACCTTTAATATCATCTGAATAACCCACTAGTATCAGCTCCTCTGATTTTCTATCCCATTTCTGACGCTTCTCCTTAGCCACATGAACCATGACCTTGCTTCCAAATATTCGCAAGTGACTTATGTCAGGTTTGCGTCCAGTCCAGACTTCATAAGGAGTCTTTTCATTCAATGCAGGTAGAGCAGTACGATTTTGTAAATATACAGCCGTGTTAGTAGCCTCTGCCCAAAACTGTTTTCCCATATTCGCATCAAATAATAAGCATCGGGCTTTTTCTACAATTGTTCGATTATTCCGTTGATGAATGATACCTTCTTTCTTGAGAAATGAGTTGAATTCTTTGTTGCAATATTCACACCCATTATCACTTCTCAATATCTTTATTTTTTTATTTGTCTGTTTCTCAACCTTTGCTTTGAACTCTGAAAAACATCTTAGTGCTTCATTTTTGTGTTTAATAAAATATACATGTATCATTCGACTAAAGTCGTCTATGAATAATATAAAATACCTAGAGCCTGCAAGTGATTCATGCTCCATAGGTCCACATATGTCGGTATGAACTAAATTAAGCAATTCCTTGCTTCTTGAGCCTTCATTTGTAAATGGTAAACGACACTGTTTACCCTCACAGCAAATAGTGCATGACATCTTATTAATATCAATGTTTCCTTGGAGTTTCATTCCTTCTACAGCACTTGTCATTTTATTTAGGTACTTACTATTAAGATGACCCAATCGTCGATGCCAAGTGGTCCCTGAAGCAGTTAAATTAGCCACCACACTATCAGGTACTATCAACTTGTACACTCCATTATTTAACACAGCTGTGGCCACCAATTCACTGTTTCTATTGTATACTTCACAGCCATTTGTTGTGAACTGAACTGTATTACCGGATTTTATTAACTGGCTCACTGACAATAGGTTAGTAGTCAATCCTGGAGCGCATAATACATCCTTGACTGGTATTTCAAATTCACATTCATCAGTTTTAGTTACAATGGTCACATCTCCGGAACATAATACTTGCAACCTCTCGCTGTTAGCAACACATATATCCTTCATTTTGTGATATATAGGATTCTCAATCCAATCTTCATTAGCCGTCAGATGCATGCTCGCGCCTGAATCAATGTACCAGTCACATTTGTTGAATTTACCATTTACGAAAACCGCACTAAACGCATTACTTTGTTTACGTTGTGTTTCTTTCGCATTCATATTGCTATTATCATTATTTGGACACTGATTCTTATAATGACCTGGCTGTTTGCATCGGTAGCATTTGACATGACTTTTGACGCCAGCGCCGCCATTGACGTTTGTTTTCGTTGCGTTCCGTTCGTTCGATTGGTATCTCTGCGCTTTAGTCATAGACGACTTATTACTTTTTTTATGTTGCCATTTCTGCGTACTGCTTGCGAATGCACCATTAACATTATCTGTTTGACCGCTCACTTCCGTTTCCGCCATATCTAAGAGTTTCGTTCTAATGGCGTCCGTTGTGATTTGTATGCCTGAATGTTCAATTGCCATTATCATAGGACTGTATTTTTCAGTAAGGCCCGCTAACAATAAACTGCCGATCCACTCATCACTGATGTTGAATTCTGTCCCACTTAACTTTTGTCCTGTTTCGACTATTTGCGTTACGTGCGACTGCATGGAAACACAATTTCCTAGACGAATCGATATCAAATTACGTAAAAGAAATATTCTTCGTGTAAATCCTGAATCGTCGAATAATGCCTTTAATTTGTTCCATAGCTCCAACGAAGTCTTCACGTCTTTAATGTGAACATATAACGCACTATCTATAGTCATAATTAATTTTGCCTTGGTCCTCGCGTCATCTACGGCTTCTATTAATTTCCCGGTTTCTAGCTTGATGCAGTGCAACTTATCCTCCAGGATTAGAAAATTCTCCGCTGCGAAGGTCCACTCGTTGTAGTTTTCCCTTCCTTTTAGCTTAGGAACATTTACTAAATAGTTCGTTGCCATTCTTGCAAATTTTTATTGCAAATACTAAATAACACTGCTAACTATTTTTTACTACTTTGATTTGAGAATAAACTACTAAATTTAATAAAACTGAATACTTTTAAGCGGCCTGGGCCCATAACCTATTAATCGAACAACGGTTTTCGAGTGAGTTACAGAGCAAAAGAATGAAACTTTATTTCATATAACATATCTTTCATACAATCATACAATAGTTTTAAAATGAAATTATAGATGGCACTAGTTATTTTGATATAATACTAACAATAGCAACCAGGACCAAAGGATTTAGTGCTCTCCGAAGCACGGTGGGGAGGCCCACAAGGACATACATCCACACCGGTACAAATATCGAACCCGTAACCATCGACGTTGAGGCGACTACTCGCACCACTAGACCAGAACGGTCGTAGGAAATAGATTATAATTAGGTTTTATGTAACAGCCTAAAAATATATTTTATTTAAGCTAAGGAACCTTCTATTCCTTAATAGAGCACTTCTACTTTAAATCTTAATACGCTACTCTACTAGTTTGATTGGTATTCACGTCCCAGAACTCCTTCCAGCAAAAGGAACAAGACATGAATCTTAAGTAAATCCAGTCTATTTCATATACCTGTATAAATTAACATGTTTTAAAATTTCCTGTAAAGAATTCTTGTTGACTATTACTACTATTACTATATCTTAAAAAATATTTCGATATAATTTAAAATCTAAAGTAAACTATTATTTTTATCTATTGGCAACAATTGTAATGATCTTATCTTAAACAATGCTATTATACTTTAAAGCCTGCGTATACTTGTGTATATTGTTTTTCTTTTAAGAAATTCTTTCATAAAAATACTTACTATAGTATAAAACAAAGCAATGAAAAATAACGTTTGATCAAAGACATAAAACAGTAAACAGATAGTAAAATCAAACACGACAACTAGTCACAAAAACCACATAATAAAGTTACCTAGTTAGATAGATTTACATACATCAAAATAAATACATTCCATACCAAACAAATAATTTAATGCGTCATACTAAAATTTTAAAGTCCGCCATTAAAAGACTTACGAGCTTATATTTTTTAAATTCGATCCAGTGGAACGAACAAACTTTTTCTCTTTATAATTTTAGTCTCAGTTAATTTTACAACCGATCTCTAAAATACAATACCGGTTCTCTTAATCCTATCCGCTCCGGGATCGCTGCGTTTTGATTTAGAACCTCCATTACCGAGATCAGGTATTCCGTTCTGGAAACTTCGAGATATTTTTCCCGAGAATTCTTCTTCATTTAAGGTGATTACTGAACGTCGTGAATCAAGAAATTTACCTTTTAAATTAATATGAACCCAAGTATTTTTGTCATTTACATTTTAAGTTACGTTCTAACGTATGGTGTCATTAGTATACTTCGAGTATGTTAATAGAGAGTTTTTATTAAAAGTTTTATATCAAAGTTTTTCTTTGAAACTATAAATAATATATCAGAAATGAACTGAAACAGCCTATATATATATATATATATATATATATATATATATATATATATATATATATATATATATATATATATATATATATATATATATATATATATATATATATATAATCTACATGTAGAAGAATAAGATCTTTATCCACCAAGCTAGCCTTGCTCTACCGCGAGTTGGTGAATAATTTCCTTACTCACATAATTATATACTTACGAGTATACTTACATACATAAATGCATACATACCTACATACATATATGCATAAAATACACCTTTATTACGGCGTTGTTAGGAAGATGTGAAAAATCGACATTGATATCGTGTCGGCAAAAAAAATTATAAAGGTCAAAAGGTCACGAAAATCAGTTTTTCGCGAATATCTCAAAACCTCAAAAATTACTTTCTCAACGCTCTACTCCAAAAACGTTTAATTTTACAGCAAAATGCAAGAGGCACTTTTTGTAGATGATTTTACGGAAAACAATTTTTACATTAACCTCTATTGACCTTAAAATAGGTTGCGATGTGTACAAAAATTTAGCTCACTAGAAATTTTTCCGCAGATTGGTACTTAAAATGCCTAAAATGACTGGATTAATTTCCTTAATAAGTTGTAAATGTCATTAAAGACTGAGCGCGTTTTATAGACAGTGGCAATGAGTTTCAAAGGCGACAAGCTTCAACAGTAAAAGATTTAGAATTAAAGGAAAAGGAATATGGACGTATCATCAAAATTAGTCTATCATTTGAGCGAAGAGGCCGTTCCTGAATATCATAAAGAAACTCAAATCGGTTTTTAAGATATACCGGAGTAGCTTGATTGAAGAGGATAGAATAAAGGAGAGATAACATATAAATATTCCTCTGAAGTCGTATAGGAAGCCACTTGAGTTTTTTTTGCGAAATCCAGAAACGTGGTCATATTTGCGAAGTCCAAATATAAATCGAATACAAAGATTTTACAAAATTTTATTTTAATTTTACAAACGCTCAAGTTATTTTCTTTTTTTGTTCCTTATTTAATTTGACATAACAAGTGTCAGCATTATCAAGAATAAAGAGAATATGTGTTAGCATAACCTTAGTTCAAATAGGCAGAAAGTTACTTGGCTTTCTTAGCGACCTCATTGCGGCAAGCAACTTCTTAACATCAAGTTGGAATAGATAATGCAGTTAGTTCCCAGTGGTGGGACATTTAAATGCGTATACTTAATTAACTTGCATTTTTTACTTTAATATTATGCATAACAAGATAAATAAAAATAGCTCATTACATACGAGTACAATTTTTTATTATGATAATAATAAATTATTTATTTCAACAAACTTATGCTATTTTTACAGGATAACCTAATGCAACAGCACAGTAACCTAAACTTAATTTCTATTATAAAAATTTTTTTACTAACCATATTCTAGAATATGTTATTAAAGTAATAAAATATTGTAATGATTAATAATTATTAAGCTTTTACATGCATACTAAGCTTACAATTAAACAACTCGAACAAAACGGGGTAAGCACATAATTTTCTTGTTCGATATATTGAATATTTTTTCAAGTCAGTGTATTAATACTATTCAAAGTAATTATTTTAATATTATATTTGTCATAATTATAAATATAAAATTCATTAAAACAAAGTACAAATAAAAGAGCATTAGATTGTGTGCATATTTTTTTTTGTTGTAAAATTACATATATTACATATTATAATATTATTTACATATTCAGTTACTCCATTTTGTTCGCCAGTTATCATTTGTTTATATTAGACATGTCTGCATACCAATATTTGTAATCATAGTAATTCCTCGAAGATTAATCACAAGTAAATGTTCCAGTAGATGAAAGATAAAACATTTATATGCACCAGAAGATCAGTTAAAATTGAAGCTAATACTTTTAAATTTTTAAACAGAACACATCGCGAGGAAATCTAACCATGAAGAGATAAATAATAACACTTATAGGTATATACGCAGCGTGACGAACTAGACTCTAATCCTGATCCTTATTAAAATATCAAGCTTTTGACCAGTAGTGGAACATTAATAAATACGAATACTAAAATAAACCAAATAAAACCACTGGAAATGATAAGAGTTTTAATTATTTAATTTCCTAGAAAGGATATATTAAAGTCGTTATGGATTCTTGTTTTGGCACTTAAGCTTTATAAATTGTCGTCGAAAGTGATTCTGTCACAGCTCGTTACTGCGCCACTGTTTTAACGCTCCAGACTAACTGACTGATAACTGGGTAACGGGAGATTTTAAGGCACCGTCTAGCCCTCCGGTAGTTACACAACTGATTGTACACCACAAATACATAATAATTATTTATTTATTTAATAATCATATTAAACACAATGTATACAAAATTATAATTATGAGTAGGAAAAGAAAACCACTAAGGTATGTACAATGCTACAATCTATAGTTCACATCTTATAAAAACAAATTTAAGTATAGTTACAAATAGGTCATACAATTAATAATATCAGTGATCATACAGTTGAATATAAATTTATGTTTCCTCGAAAGATAGCCTTGATAAATATAATTTCTTAAGCTTATATTAAATATAGATTAAAGATAGTCAGAGATATAGTAAAAATAGTAAGATAGTTAAATAGATCGAAATAGAAGTTGTGATTTTTCTCCATTACAATATGGAAAGGAGGTGGTTTTGGTTTAATTCGATGTTATCTATAAAATTTGTTTATAAATAACCAACTCAAGTATCGTAAATAAATAAACATCCGTCTCAACAGTTGTTTATGTATAGCTACTGGGTTTTGTTACAGGAAATGTTGAAATATAAATATAACATATAATAATTGACCCACACACCCACACACCACACCCACACACCCACACCCACACACCCACACCCACATTAAGCATTTTGTTATTATTAATTTTGTATAAGACTCTTTCGCATAAAATTTTTAATATAATATTATGTTAATGTTAATATATATTCGAAGAATTTCCAAATTGCAATTTTACAGAACATAAGATTCAGAGCTGTTATCGAGAAAGTAGATTATCTAAAACGAAGCTCAAGTCTGATACGCCACCGTGCGGATGAAGACTTGGGACTGAGATAAGCGCTAAACTTATCTAAGACTAAACCTAACTTTAGATACTTATGTACATAAGTTATTAGTTATGATGTTAACGAATATATAATGAGAACGACGGTGTGGTACTAATTAGTTGCTACAGAATTAGTTACTTGTCTTTTAAGTGGTCTTGGAGCTTGAATGTGTCTGTTGAAGTTTGTATATATAGTAAATACGTGTGTGTTAATAACACAAAATTCTTATTTAATATGTATATATATTTTTTTCTAAATTTAAAATTATATAACAAATGAAAAAGGTGACTAAATTTGAGAATGACAAAATTTTGTGCAATGTTTTTAAAGGACTTGATCAATTAAATGGACATAAAAAATGAATAAATAAATAAACAAAAAAAACAATTGTTCAAATGGTCCTTTTTTATAATTAAATAAAGAGCATTAAATTTCAAAAGCGACACTCTTTAACCTTATTATATTACTAGCCTTACCGACTTATAAATTTACCGACTTTGTCACATATAATGTTATTTAAGTACCTAGTTTGAAATAACATTTGAGATTCTGAATTTGTAATTTTAGTAAGTTAGTTTACTATTTAAGTTTAAATGAAATTAAAAAAGTAAATGAAAACAATTGATTTAACTTAGCATTTCTAATACATAACCCTGTTTAAATATAAACTTTTAATATTATTTATTACGACAAATATGATTTTTTTACGTAAGGAAACACGCTTGTGATCTATATATACCTATTCGTAGATTAGTTTGAATTTCCGAACGGTTCTCGAAAGTTTCAACGAGGTGTTCGAGAAATTGGAATTAGGAAGTGATGAGTTCGCAAATTTCTATGCAAATTTTTATTAAGTAGGATTTTTGTTTATTTACATAAAGTTATGAAATACGTACCTACTCGGGTTTGTTTTATTAATATTTTAGGAGTTCTGAGGAAGTTTTTTCATTTGTTTATTTTATATAATTTATAAGAAAACATGATAAATGAATAACACCAGTACGAAATACTTTTTATAATAAATTTAATTAGTTCAGAATTTTCTAGATTTTTTTAATATTCTAGAGTGGATATGACATCCTACTGTTTTTTTTTTTTTTGTTTTTTTTTACGGACTGATTATTTATTTTAGGTCCTTTTTTTTCTTATTAGGGTGGGTATACTTAGGTCAGCTACCTTTATTTTGAAAAAAAAAAATTGTAGATAAATAATTGATTGACCCGTTGGCGCAGTCGGCATTGACACTGTTTGCTCCAGAGTCGTGAGATCGATTCCCGCTCCTAGCCTAAAAAATGTGTGACAACGACGTGATGACCATAAATTGTGTATGTTAAAAACATTACTACAAAATTAACATTTATTATTTATTTAAACAAAAAGTCGTTTCGAAATCAAATTAAGTTAACTGCCGTCATCAATAAGGTCGTCCCCACAAAAGTATAACATAAATTGTTTATTTTATTCAATACGCTTAGTCGTTGATAATTTTTTCAAGTTTACTTTCTCTTACAAACCAATATTTTATTTCTAGGTAGATTAGGCCATTAAAAAAATAGTTCAACAAAAATTCACATAATTTTTATAAATTGTATTTCAGATTTTGATACAATTAATATAGTACACAGTTAATGAAATAATGTTAAGTAATTATACGTATATTCTAAAAAAAATATGTTTACTGAAATTACCGACGGTGTATCTTTTTATAAATAAATAAATAAAATACAAATCCCACGAATTTGCTCTGAGTGTACGCCGCCTTATATCGCTGCATCTGGTGATAGTTGACGAGGGTCGACGACGCGTTAGCAAAGTGGTCACAGCAACTGACTGATGCGCTAGCGGTCGCGGGTTCGATCCCCGCACATGACAAATATTTTTATAGGCCATAAAGATGTTTGTCATGGTCTGGGCGTTTGTGGTTGTGTATTGTGTGTGTTTTCGGACCCCCGACACAGGACACACCCTACTGGGGCTGTTGAGTGTGAGACGTTTATTATTATTTATTATAATGTTTTAAGTTTGTCATTGAATTTATTGTATTAAAATGTAACAATGTACAAGTGGGAAATCGTATAAAAAAAGTAAGTATACTAATAAAATATAATTTTACAACATTTTCAACACTATCACTTAATATAACATACGTGGCAATATTACTATGTGCCAAAAAACAAATAAAAGAAAGTAACAAAGAACGAAATAAGTAATATATATAAATAAAAGAAGTCGTGAACATATATCTTCATATAGGCCTGTCTTTTAGACATACGCTGCCAACACGAGATGGTGTTTACTGCCAACTAGCGGAACGCTGCCAAGTGACGCCTGTACTAAATAACCTACAATGTTTGTTTTGTTAATAAATATGAGTTGAGGATATACTTTGAGTTGATTCTGATGGCCGTTATTGTTAATTGGGAATAACTCAAATTATGCGAATGGGGAGAACTTAGACTCTATAACGACCTGTCAGATTTTAATAAGACATAAACCTTGATTAAATTTTAACGCGATAATCTTAGGATCCATTAGTGTGAAAGGAAAAATCTTTTTTACCCGACTGCGACAGAAGGAGGGTTATGTTTTTCGAGTGTATGTATGTATGTATGTATGTATGTATATATGCATGTATGTCCATTTCTTTGGCACGTCCTACAGCCCAAACGGCTGGTTGGTTTTTGACATATGAGGTGTCGTTGGATTTGTCTAAATTGTAGTAGTGACAAAGGCTATATAAATTTTCAAAACGGCGCCCGCTAATGGCAGAATGAGGGGGGGGGGGAGTTGAATTTTTTTTCTTACTGTAGCAATATGGGTATCAAATGAAAGCTAGTAAATTGTTTTATTCTTTTTAGTTTATAATAAGAGTATTTTACGCAGTCGGGTTTTTTGATTTTTTTAATTAAGCATACTTGTTTGCATTAGAAATCATGACATTACTACAGAAGATATAACGCTTTGTCTTATGGGGGCCTTGCAGCAACCAGAAACGTCCATAAGCAAAACCACTTTAGTCATCTGTTTTCAATATAATATTCAGAAGGATTACATTCAAACTAATACTAAAGAAAGATGCAAACGACGCAGACTAATTTTTGATAATTAGTGCACCAATATAACTTTTTACATTCCAGTATATTTCAAACTCAAAATTCAAATGATTTATTTGCTAAGTTTACACAAGGTTTTAGATTGCATGTATGGACTTATAAACTTAGATGCATTTTTGCATAAATAGATTTAGTTATTCAATGTCATGTTCCAGTGGTAAATATATTGTTGAATGATTACGAATGAGAAGATATTGGTAGAAGAACTTTTTATAATAACTAGATATAACTAGATATAATAACTGAATATGTAAAACAAATACAGAAAAGATATTCATCTAAATTATGTTTCATTTTTATTAACTGTTCTATTACAATAAAACGTTAAAAGACGAATTGCTTCTACGGTGGCTACTGTGACACTATGACACAAATCGTTGTGCGTGTATTTATAAGTACACACACACATACAACTGCGCAACAAGATGGATTAAACGATATATAAAAGAATAATTTCCCCATATATATCATATGTACAGTGATTAGAATATTCATAAACAAACTGAAAATATATAAAGAGAAGTTCGCTCTGCATTTATGCCATAATTGTTGAGCGGGTGGTCGATTAGGGTGCCTGTCCATCAAAGCGGAGTGAGGCGGCGGAGCGGGAACAAATAGGATTGCAGAGCCCTTGTCCACTGGAGCGGAGGGGAGATTTTTGGCAATCCTTATTGGTTAATATTTCTCCGTTTCTCCGCTCCGCCGCCTTGCTCCACTTCAATGGACAGGCACCTTTAGGGGTCGACTATGAACACTCATGTACTACTCATTTATTCTTAATATAAGAAATAACTAAAAGTAATAACTTTATGTATCACATCTGACGGTAAGTTATGTCTCAAAAGCTCAAGAAAGCTCTATCCAAGGAATATGATTAGATTTTCAGTATGTATTTTAATGATGTTTTAGTAAATTTGACATCGTATGAAAACTTTGTTATGTGACATGGAGTAAAATGTATAAATACAATTTTTGAAGCTGCACAAAAAAAAAGTGCACCGATGTCACTCTCGTGTCACGTTACGAGATAGCTCCGCATCAGTTTGCGCTTACATGAATTTTAATATTTTACATTTTAAAAACAGTGTGCTTGATACACCTAGTTCTTTGTCTTTTTAACCAACTCCAAAAACGAAGGAGGTTCTCAATTCGACTGTCTTTGTTTGTTTGTTACGCGATTATTCCGTCAATTATGAATCATTTTTGATAATTTTTTTTAATCAGTAGGTCATAGTTCAGAAGTTGTCCCATAGAAATTTTATCGGAATCACTTTACCGCATATATATACACATATTAAAAAAATGTATAACGGCGGCCGGCTATTACCTAAAAGACTGACATTATTATACCTACATAAAAAATAAGACCTACCTTAGTAACAGACGACCGTGTGTTAATTTTAAGCATATTTATTTATTTTTTATATTATTTATTATGTTTTCCCAGTCTAGAGATATACCTACGAATGACTGATGGATAGACAGATCCGTAATAGACTGACACTTGAAATTTTCACGGAATATGTATTACAGTAGCCTGTATAACGATAAATAATATTAAAAAAATATTTTTTTCGACGTCTTACTTAAGACTCGATCTTAAGGAACATGTATTATTGAACATTTCAGTATTAAAGAACCCTTGTGAGAGTCGGAGTAAACTTTTCCCGTTTTGTTTTTTTTTTTTTTTAATTTAAAACCTTTAACCTTTTTCAATGTATAATCTATCATATCAACCATTGGATGTCCACTGCTGAACATTAGCTACTATAAAATCAATTTATGAAAAAGTAGCTTAAGTAACACTTCATTGATTATTTACCAGTTTTTTTTTTGTGATATTTGTAAATTTCCTCACAATTTTCCCGTACTGACAAACTCTATTCTAGGAACTAGAAGTTCAATTTTATATAATCATCATCATCATATCAGCCATTTGATGTCCACTGCTGAACGTAAGCCTCCCCTATCGATCTCCAGAGCGACCGGTTCAAAACAGCCTCCATCAAACGGCTTCCGGCGACTCTCTTCAAGTCGTCTGTCCATCTCATGGACGGTATATTTATATGTATATCAATAATTAGTATAATGTGTTCACTTTATACTATCGTTACTCTATCTATCTAATAAATGTTTTTTTATTGACGTGATAACGTCTAGTAAATATATGAACGCCGGCTGCATGTACGAAAAAGCATAATTCATTGTCACGTTCCACAAGTGAGAGCAAGGAGCGACAAGCGATAGAGAGGCACGATCGGCCTAAGCGTTCGGCTTGTGACACATCTATCTCTCTTCGACTCCATCGGCAGATACGTCCGAGTAGAAGAGAAAAATATTTGAATTAACAATTAATAAATTTTAATTTGTTGAAAAAATTGTAATTTTCAATTAACTCCTTCTTTGTATTGTACAAAATAATGATATTCCAGTGATAATAATTCAATTCAATTCATTAAAGTATGCAATTTTTCATCAATGTTTTCTTATGACGTTATCACGTACAATTTTTTTTTTGTTTTTTTTTTTTGTTGTTTTTGTTACATTTTCTTTTTATAAATATAAAATACATTTAGATACTTGATGAACATTTATAAAATCATCACTTGATTTCATGATATTGTATGTAACAACAATTATAAGTGTGTAACTCTGTGTGCATAAAGACAAAAAAAATATATGCAAAAACACTATAAAAATGAGTTGTAAAAAAAACTGTATTTAGGTTAAAATAAAAAAATAGAACAAAAATATATCGATGTACATAAAATTTAAATTGAAGAAGTAAATTAGAGATTCGCAGTATATTTTGTAACGGTTCGAAAAACCTACTAAAATATTATAATTTTGTATTCAACAAACTCTAATAACTAAAAGGGTTAAACTAAATGGGTTTTCCTCGATGTTCAACGAGGTGGAAAACTTGTTATTATTCAATATTTTAATATATATTTTTATGTTAATTTTCGCAACGTTGTTTCCTTTTCTTATTCTACGACATCAAAATGAAGGTTAAGATAACCTGATTAATAACTGAATTAATATCTTATTATATATATATATATATATATATATATATATATATATATATATATATATATATATATATATATATATATATATATATATATATATATATATATATATATATATATATAGTTATTGTGTTTTTAATTTAATATATTGTGCATTATAATAATAAAGTCGAAGTGTTCATATGTTTAATTGTACATTCTTACCACTTAATTAATCCAGCGTAATCATGGTAGTGCAATAAAATTAAATTATTGATAATCTTCATCTTTTAACATTTTTTTTTATTTTCTATTCTATTAAGACTTTATTGGATACAGGGGTAGCTACGATTGCAATAAAGTTTACCTCATCACGCAATTCATATCCAAATACCCTAAATATGCTTAGCAAAATCTTTAATTTTTTTAAGAACCCGTGAGCCGATTGCTTTAGTAATAAATGTGGTAAAAAATGCTTTTCAATATAAATTTTCATTTTTATAATATTATTATAGATATATATTACTTACTAATGAAAATTTATACCAGTATCAACCGAATCAGTTTATCATTAAGATTAAACTAAGCTTAAATTATCTCCACGTTCCTTGCACTAGCTCTTCGAAGTTTCAAATCTGCAAAGAGGATTATGTCTTAGGATAAAGCGAATATAATTACATTTATATTAATTATATCATCAAGTAAGAGTTATCTGTAATTAAAAATTTATTTATATGTATAATTTTAAAGTGATGTAGATAAAATTAATATCCCATGTAAAAATGAAAATTGAACTTAAAAAAATAAAATTACGAGTCACCGCCGCACCACAGCTGCACGTCGCCCGCATTTCTTGCCCGCAACACCACTGTGCCACAGTCGTTTAGAGGACAAAATCACCGCACGTCATATTTTGACTATTGTCAGAATAATACCACCACCGCAACACAGATGCACTCTATATTTTGATTATGTTAATGTTAACGCGGTCGGGATGCGGCGATGTTGCGGTGGTGTTGCGAAGGTGTTGCGGCAATCGTAATTTTATTGTGTCGACATGGATAATATGTCGCGGCTGTGTTTCGGCGGTGGGGCGGCGTTCAAGAAGCCTCGCAGTGAACGGCTTCCTTTGAGATAAAATCATGTGTCTGAGGCTGAAAACATACACATCACAAACACAATACAAATAAACATTTCATTCATTAATTAGCAGGTATTGAACCCAATCAAGGCAAACCCATCATCAAGTGGAAATACCTTGGTTAATAAGTAAAAAAGCAATGGAATTTTTGTCCACATTTTCTCAAGGATTGTTTCGGTATTATATGGTGATTGCAGTGATACTACTCCTGAGCGTTCTACTGCGAGCTCTGGATGTAGGTACTTGTGGGAGTGTACTAATGTCGTGAGAAATTCTGGGCGCGAAGTTAAGGCTTCGAAATCGGCTTAATCCGAGGCTACCGATTTTTTAACCATGGCGATCAAGAGATGGGTCTGGTACAAAATAAGAAAGGTGCGCCAAACTTTATTCATTTTAATTTCTCACTGTTAAATGCGTATATTATGAATTTTTTTATTTACAATAATAATATGTAATTTATTAATGATATAATTATTTTTGACTTATTAATGTTTGTATTTTGAAATGCCTTTGACAGTTATAAATGATCGATTACAAATTCACTGATATTACTGCTATTTTAATTTTTATTTATTTGATTGAATAATTACTTCATTCACATCCTTTGATTGTTATTGTTTATTTTTATAATTATTGTTGTTACTTTTTTAAAAAAAAAAAAATTTAAAATTTAATAATTAACTGCTTAATTTTCGAATTTGGTAATTTTGTTTATAATTCTGTGATTTTGTTCCTATTTTAATTACATGTAAAATATGTAATCTGCTCAAGAATGGTCGGTAACTTGTGAAAACTTTACTGATCATTGAATATGTTGATGTGTACCATAATGTTTGTGTTATAAATACTGTTTGTTTTCCACATAAATAAATAAATAAAAAGAAAACATGAGATTATGAGAGATGTGAAAGATGCAATATTTCTTACTTGTAGTATAAAAATACATAAAACAATTGTATAGGTAAAAGAGTTAAACGTTCGTTAGCTATTCGTACGCGGGGAATCAACGTGTCTTTTTATTTAATCAATCAATCGGTAACTTAATTAATTCAGTCATTTGTGTATTTTTTTTTCTTTTCCATAGAGCTGCTTAAAAATAATAACCACAAACATATGTCCGAAAGCTAAATTTCTTATATTATCTTATATAAGACACAAAATATTAAAAAAATTTTTTTTTCAATCATAGGTGTTAAAATAATGTTCTCTTATATTTACGCGAATTTTACTCATTTAACTAAAAGTCTAAAATAGATTTTATCGCGTTTATTTAAAAAAAATTAAAATAAACGCAATAAAGTTTTATAAAAAATCCTTAAACTGTAAAGTTTTTTTTTTTAAATAAACGCGATAAAATCCGTTTTAGATTTTTAACTAAAAAAGTGTCATAAGTTTTGTTGCAAGCTCTTATAATAATTCCAAATTGAAATATTAGACTCTACTGATGATTACGCACTTTGAACCTTGTAAATAGGACTCATCTCTTTATAAGGGCCTATTCATATAACTCGTGACTCCTCCATTAACACAGTAACTAGATATTAATACGATTTCATTTCTAAAAGTACGTCGTATTGCCATCTTGAAATGACGGGATCCGTAGCTATGAATATTGTATGAACGTCGTCTGTTCAGCCGTAACTGGCGGACGTGTGCTATGTAGAGTGAGGCCGAAAGGTAATGATAGGACGGAAGCTCGCGGAAATAGAGATAGTTCTGTAGCCACATTAGTATTGCTCACTGTAATTCATTTTCGTACTTAATTGACTTTTGGTTCTTGGTAAAAAATCAACTACAACTGTTATTTATATATGTATTTATTTGTTTTTTTTTTTGTTTTTTTTTTTTTGTTTTACGTAATAAATTAATATTAATAAAGTTGCGATGGTTATTTGCAGGCTGAAGTGTATAAAATAAACATGAAAAAAGTGATTTTGCTTAAATTTCATCTCAAGTTTGGCGGTGAAAGAAAATATATTAAGGATTCTTTGAGTACGGCAAGAAATTCAAAACTATTATAATACAGACACAGACACACAACGCACACGCACACGCACACGCGTTTTACTATAGTCACAATTATTTACAATAAGATACTACATCTTATCCATATACATATAATAAAATGGTAGGAAGGTCAAAACTGTACATTGAATATTTTTTTAAAGAATACTTGGGGTGTGATCTACAATCGATTTCGAAGCCAAAAATATAGTTTTTAGAATTTTAGTCTGTTTGTCTGTATGTATGTCCGAGATAAACTCAAAAAGTACTGAATGGATTTACTTCAAATTTGACACGAATATTATTAAGAAGTCGGGTCAACATAAAGGCTACATATTATCACGCTATCATCTACGGGGAACAAACGGAACCTTTATTTTTTCAACGCATTCTGTAACAACGTGTAATCTAATAGCGTTCACGCAGACGACGTCGCGGGCAGCAGCTAGTTTATAAATAAGTAAATCTGGTGTCAGATGTGAAATAGAGTGGAAAAATCTAATGATGCTAATGTAATTGTTTACGAATAAGTGTCTGCGTATAAATTGCTTTTATATATTAATACCAGGCCGTTACGAGCCTTGAATTACAAATAATTGTATTAATATTTAAACACTTATTAGGGTCTGCGCGTGTCATGCGTTAAATCATATAATTATTGTGTGCGAGCTGCTTAGTTCTGCCGTAATGAACAAGACTGCTGCTGTTCCCAAGTCCGCGCCCCGCTCGTCCGGAACGCGACTCTATCACGACGCCGTAAGGTCGCTTGTTGCTCGCTCCCCTACTCCTCTGCTCCCTACAATAAATGGTCCGCTCAATTGGACGTGAAACGTATTTCATCCCAAATAGTTCAATTTTCAATACTATAGCGGTATCGTGACTGAGGTTTGTACACATAAAAGCGATTTAATATATGTATAATCGGTTAATTGTTGTGAAAATTTGGGAATATTTGGTATTTATTTATTTTAATATTTGTTATTGAACTAAAACTAAAACGACTATATCTTAGACATGAGCGTTTTCGGTTTTTAGATCAAACGGCTACGTAGCCGATATTAAGTTTCCATATCGATATTGAAAACCGTTTTCATATATCGATATTAGTACTAATGTTTTGCTATCAATTGCGTAACGTAAACACAAAACGAAACAAACGCAAACTGAACATAAAGGTTAAAACATTTTAAATATAAACTAAAACAAGTTTATATCAAATGTTTTGAAAAACTACGTCTTATGGTTATAAAATATTAAATATTATAGTAATATTATAGTATTATTATAATTTTTAATATTTTAATATAATAATTATTATAAGGCATACTTCAATAAAACTAAAAATGATTCGTTTCACAAACTTTTTCTTAAATACACACATTATTTTATTACTGAAACTAAATAATCATAACCATAAAAGAGTAAAGACTCGACTTTATTGCTTAAACTTGTAGTTATATTTTGCGATGTTCACAGTTGCATTAAAACCGCAAAATCGAATCGAAAACCATATTCGCCTCATCTCTTTTATTCAGTATGAAGTTACCGTTATAAGAAAGAGATGCAGATAATATGGTTTTAGCTGTCGCGCCGCTCTTAGCCGTTGCGCGCCCGTCACCGTTCTACAAGTTTCGGTTTCGTGTTCGCGCTCAAGTTTTCGTTGGTTATGTGAAAACGGTTATATGTTTTAGTATATCGATATGATATGATATGGGGACGCGTAACCGATATTAGTTACGTTTTGATATATCGGTCTCATGCCTACTACATCTAGATTATATAAAGATAAATTATTGCAATATTAATATCAAAGATGTGTCTATATTAATAATTGCTAATTCGCACTAGTTTAAATTTTCTGGTGCCTTTTTTTTTCTTTTAATTATTTTGTTCTCAATAACAACATTCTCCAACAAAACTATATTTTACTAATCAAAGATATATATAAATATACTAAAAAATTTACCAAATCAAAACAAGTTTACAGTGTAAAAGATGTTTCAAGTCAATATAAATAATGATGTCACATTTTATTTTTATTGATGTACTGCTTGCGTCACTAATCTGCTGCGCTGCTGTTGCTTTGTGTGACAAATGAGTGCACCATCATTATGGTGTAACTCATTAGTTAAAAAGATTTTTCAAAAGTTTTTTAAAATTATAAGGGCCAGTTTCACCACTTGCTATTAAGTTCCGGATAACCTATCTGCCACTTATTTTGACACATAACGCATACAATTACCTGTCGAAAAAGTGGTAGGTTAGCCAGAACTTAATAGCAAGTGGTGAAACTGGGTCTTGATTGATTAATTTCATAGAGTTTAAGCAACAGTTTTGACAGCTGCTCTGGTTTAGTTGTAGGAGTAGGCAGATATTTAGTCGACTCAACACCGGCGGTCGCGGGTTCGATTTCCGCTCGGGGCAGATATTTGTATTTTTGCCAATCTATGTTTCAGGTCTGCGTGTATTTCTATGTAAGTTTTCCCACCGTGCCTCGGAAAGCTCGTAAAGCCGTTGGTCCCGGTTGTTATCATAGACATCAGATAGCGAGCGTTACTCATGATACGGAAACATCCGTCAACCCGCAGTGGAGCAGCGTAATGGATTAAGCTCCAACCCTTCGTCTATATTAAGAAAAAGCCTTCGCTCAGCAGTGGGTTGTTTACAGGCCAATACAGTACAGTACAGTAATAATTAACTATATAACAATTAAAATAAAATTATATTCAAATTAGCGTTCATGAAACCCAGCTTGAGTTATATGAGTATGTGTAAGAAACGTTTTTGACAGACTGTTGTATGTACTGAAAGTGGAAAATTAATTCTTATCTTGGGAGAAACCCTGAGACATGTTCATCCCCTAATCTGCGATGGAGTAGCGTGGCGGATTAAGCTATCCTTTAGCGATTAAGCTCTCTTTTCGACTCATTATTTGACTGGCCCGTGGCGCAGTTGGCAGTGGCCCTGTTTTCTGCTCCAGGGTTTTGGGTTCGATTCCCGCCCCGAGTCTGTGTATTTATTTATATATGTATGTATTATTTATATGTATATTTATTTTAAAAAAATGTATATCAGTCGGCTGTTACCTAAAACACAGGCATTAAGTTGCCTACCTTAGAGACAGACGACCATGTGTGTATGTTAAACATATTTAAAAAAAAAATTAGAATTCTTTACTTAGAAATATGACATTTTCAATTTGTTGCACAAAAGTACGTTACAAAGCATGTTTGGTACAGTAGCAAATCGCTACTTAGCGATAAGACTGATAGAGATGTTGTACATAACTAAGTCTTTTAATTTATACTTATACAGTTTTTTCTTTTTTTTTTTAATGTATATAATAAAGAGTAAATAAATAAATAGACAGTTCTAAGGTATGAACTAATTTTAATGAATACAAAAACATATTTATTTTCGTTTATACAGTTTTTTCTAAGCTTTAACATTCTTTAAGAATGCAATAGTAATTGCATTCTAGAATAACGACCGAGCCAATTACTTAAAAGGAACGCGAGAGTTTAAATGCTTTTTGAAATCTTAATAAAATTGTAAGGAACACGGTCCGACATTAGCGCTCGTTACAGTCGGTGTGGGATTCTAATTGTCCCTCTGAGGCTGTTACATGGATACTTTCTAACTCGTGATGAGAAAATAAAACCATAACGAGGAGATTTGTTCTTTATGTTTCTATTAATTTTAGTGCCAACATTTGCGTGTTAGAAATCTATATACGAGTATAATACCTATTTGATTAATTGTAGGTACTCTATGAAAAAATAAAAATAAAAACTTTTGAATAAAAAATGGATAGAAATGCTTTAAACGCCTTTCTCAGCACTCTACTCTAAAAACGGTTAATTTTAGAGAAAAATGCACAGGTATTTTTTGGAGATAATTTTACGACAAACAATTTTTATATTAACCTCTATTGACCTCCAAGTAATGGGTCACGAGATATTTACGTAAAACTGATTTTCGTGACCTTTTGACTTTTATAACTTTTTTAGCCGGCACGATATCAATGTCGATTTTTTACATCTTCATTAAAACGCCGTAATAAATGTGTATACAAAAATTCAGCCCACTAGGAATTTTCCCGCAGAAAAAACCTAAAATGACTGGATTATAATGTAGGCAACTTAATGCCTGTGTTTTGTGTATGTATATATACCAGACCATGGAGCGGAAATCAGGGTCACTGCCAAACTGCGCCAACGGTCCAAACGAAATGAACAAATCCCCTTACACGGATATTTCAAAAACAAAATCACAATATATCTTAATTTACGAAACCGCCGTGAAAAAAGAAGAAATTCATAAAATAAATGTTCTCGAATAATGAAATTATACGGTAATATTCTTAACCCTTAATATTCGCGGACAAATAAAAACTCATACGAGTTTTATACCGCGCTTTAATTAAAAGTATTCGGGCTCGGCGAGAATTTTCGCTATCTCCGAGCAAATAATACTCTTTATGTAAATACGGCTCCTCGCTGAGTTAAAACACGAATATAATTAAAATAGGAATAGATAACGTAAAAAGTTTTCATCCTAATAAAATGTTCATTTGAAAATAATAATTGTAAATAAATATTTATATAATATACATATCAACAAAATTTTTTTTTGCTATCGAACTTTCTGACATATAGCTTTGTGACACTTGTATCGATTATAAAACTCTTTAAATGTCGACATACAGAACTATCTTTAGTTAATAGTTATGTTACAGTAAATTCTACTATTGTGTAATAAAGATAGATTTTTTTAAGACACTGAAAAAAAAATGTGCTCCTATTTCAGGATCAACCAGATCCCGAATTAAAAATAATAATTAAAAAGTTGATTCAATGTATAAAAATAAAATGAAATTAAAGTCAATAGGCGGATAAGCTGTGGAGCTTATTGTTATTGTCGTCTGACTGTAAATGTAAATAAATAAATAAATGTCAGATTGTCTGCGAAAATTATTAACACACGATAAAAATGTCATTTGTGAATAGTAAACCTCGAGTCATTAATAAAGATCCATACTTGACCACAAATCTTTATATATTCATAGACTTTTTAATACAGTCCTTTCTTTGTTACGCCGTAGTCAGATAAAAATATTTTTGCGTTAAAATACTTATTTATTATTATATAACAGAGCATTATTACAATACTCTTTGAATATTAAAAAAAAAGAAAGAAAAAAACAAGGAAAAATAAATCAGTCAAGTTTTCACCAAAAATCATCACAAACAAATGACAAATTAAAACAAAAAAGAAAAATAAGAACAGAAAGTAAAAACAAGTAGTAAGCTCTAGCAGTTTAAAATTATAATTTATATGGTATTAAACTTTAACATGTATCAAATTTACTGAAACGTAATGAGAAATATGAAAATACAAACAGCATTATACTTCATTCTTATTTACGTATGATAATAAGCCATCACCACACCAGACGAAATTTTACATAAAACGCCGGCAGAATTTCCGCTGTCCGAAATGCATAATAACCCTAATTCCTGAGTGATTTCAGACGGGAATGGCGACATTTATATATATACGTATTAACAAAGTGTTAATTTGTAAAATGATGATTCGAAGGTGCTCTTGGGGCCTATTTGAATAAACTTTTTTTTTTGTTTTTAAATATACAAATATAAACGAGGTAAAAACACCAAAATAAAAACTGACTTCGGCAAAAAAAGTCACGTTATTGGTCGCATGGGGTCAGCGCTCTAGAGAGCAGCGACACATACGTATATGTCGATGTTCTGAACGCAGCTGATTTGCCTACCCTCTGGGGAGTTAGGAAGCTAGAGAGAGCGCGGGCATGCTCAAAACACTCAAAGGTATATTTTTTTCGATTTGAAATAGCCGTGACCCCATGTGCCCAATTAAGGGTTAAGTGTGTAGTAAACAATGATCTTAGAAGAAAAAGAGTAGATAAGTTATACGTGCACCGCAAGTGGCACATCAAAGCTTTGCTAATTAGCAAACTTCAGCTCAGTCGTTGCAACTCTTCTTTCCTGTCAACCGTCTTTTTTTTCGCGCGCTACTATAGCCGAGGTTATAGATACACCGTCCTTCTCCAACATTTACTTTCTTTTGTGTGATGTTATAATATTACCTATGCGTTTTATGTGTGTGTCGAATGTGATAATTATAAGTAACCTATCTACATCTTTTTCTTCTAAGATCATTGGTAGAAAACTATTACAACTCATCACAAAAACTGTTTCAATTTGATATAAAACTAAGTACGGGTAAATCTAATTATTTCATAATATAAGTTAAAAATAAAAAGTTTATAAATTAAGCTGCCTTTAAAAAATACTTAAAAAATATGAAATAATATTTTATACTTACAAACTATTTTTTCAAAGGTGCCAGTACTTAATATGAATTTGAATAATATTAGAAAAGGCATAAATTAATTTACTTATTGATTTACAATATCGATTAAAAAGCCCGATTTCACCTGATTTCAGTATCTTTTTAAACTAAAATAATTTATCTTCTACGAATAAATATCGTGTTTATAAAAGTAAATTCAATCCATAGGTTTATAATTATGCGTTCTACGACACAGTGAGAAATTAAAACAAAAATATAAATATATATAATAACAAATATCCAGGTATCATTTGAAATATTCCCATAAATATGTATAAAAATATATCTACCACAACTTAAGAAGTAAAACTGAAAATAGAATTGAGATTATCTCCTCGACAGTGTCCTCGGCTTACAATTAACACAGATTGAGGATTTAGAAGGCACATTGTGTCCTAAACAATTGTGAAGAGGCCGGAGCCTGCAACGGAGAGGTCGTCTGAGAAACAATATAATCTTAAATTAACGTCTCAATCTTTATTAACAGGTACAGCTAAATGTCTATTATCAAATAAGGTTTGGTCATAAAAGTTTTGGCACATAGAATTTTATTCATTACCAAATATGCAAACAAACAAAATTATATTTTCAATAGATTATAATTTACCGTCTTATATGATGAATGACGCAAACTTATTTACTTTTTATAATGGATTATAAAAAGATATAAGATAATACACGACGAATTGTCATTATTAAGTATTTTCTAAAATTGCGACACGATTCAACGGGAATCGAGGCGACACACGTGATCAATACATAAGGTGACCATAAAGCAATAAGGAAGGAGCTTAAAGGTATTATAACTATTTAATACGTATATGTATTACATACATGGAATTTCATTGCGTACATGAAGACGTGGACTATGAGTAAACTGAAGGTTTCAATAACTAAATTGAGGTATCGTCTTAAAAAATATTTATAATAACTTTGATGGGACCGATGTAGTGAGATAGCCGCGACCAATAAATGTCTCATGATTAAACCGATGTGATGTAACAACCCCTACTTCCCGGTTTTGTAGCAATCTATGAAAATCATTAGAAACTATAACAACGATTAATATTCAGCACTGTTGTTAGGTTCTGGAGATTCAAAAATTCCCGTAAATTATTGAACAATATACATTTTAATTCGTTATAATATCACACAGACGGTCTATGAACTTAATTTTGTTTAAAATTCTTAAAGATAAGGTGAGATTTTAGAATTTATAATATATTACAAAAGCATGGTCTGTATTACAATATTTGGCAGACGAAGTTTAATAAAAATTTGACATCACGACTAAAAGGAATTGGTTTTAATTGCCTAACGGAGCGTCTATTTCAAGAGAGTTTTTATATATCGGCTCTAAATATCAGAACTCTCAAGGTCGATAACCTGAGAATAATCGTACACAATACCATGATTCGTTTTGGGTCTAGCAGTATTACAAGAAATAATGTACGAGTATGAACACACTTCTCATAACATTCATATTTCACTTGAATCAAACATAGATTATTATTAACTTGTTGTACCCGTAATTTCGCTCGCGATTACCATTCTTTTCATTATGACTATAATATAAAATATGAAGTCCAGCTTAAGATAAGCCGTTCATGTAAAAGTTTCATTACATTTCGGATTTCAAGTCATTTGGATCTAATATTGAGGATTATGATGGCTGTAGTTTTTGGAGTAATACACAAAGAACCTCGAAATATTTACAAAACTTTCTTTAAACAAATCTTTTCTATTAAAAGAAGAATGAATTAAATCGGTGAGCTATTACGTAACTTGCGCGATCGTAAATAAAATTGCTTTGATGCCGAATTTCAATACCAGCTGAGCCTCAATTAGTATTGAATTTCGAGATCACAGCGATTTCTTGCGATCGCGCAAGTTACGTAATAGGCGCATCGATGACACATTAATGAGTTACAGCTAACGGAACCGTTCGAAATTTTAGGACAAAAGTATCCAGCGCATTAAACAAACTCTAATCAAACTCAGTTTCATTTTATTTAGTAGTTTCAGCGTGATTCGCGAAGATACAGATACAAGATACGAGATACGAAGATACAAAAAAAACTTACAGAAATTATATTTTTATCTTCAGTAATGATTACAAAGAGCCCACTTTTTTTTACAATATCTTTGATGTAAGAATTGAACATATTACAGTTTTGTTATGAATATATATTACTAATTAAATAATTAGATTTAACTGACAGCGTAAAACAGTATCGTGAACTGAGTCAGATTGTTTATGAACATTAAAATTCAGACCAGGATCGGATCAAAGATGAATCATGATCGACATTAGCGTATGGATCGAGTCTTAGAGGTAAAAGACCCTTAATCCCGACCATTCTTTTAAAAAGGTATTTCTAAAGAATTGGCGTTTTGTAAATGTTCGGTACATTTTTGTAAGCAGTTTTTTATTGCGTCGACGATTTTAAAAATCCTTTCTCCATAATCTATCTGCTTACAAACCAGGGAATGTTGTTTTACTTGAGCGAAACAGAATTATATACAAATATTCTTTTAGTGTTACTCACATACTTATTCTGACTTCTAAAACAAAATATTAGATATTTAATTACATATTAAATAAAAGGTAATCGAGCGAATCGTCCTGCGGATATTAGTAAATCGAAAGATAACCGCTTCTACAGACAATTCTGACATAAGATGTGTCTCTTTGATTGCTTGCCTCAAAGATTCCTATTAATAAAATTCGTGAAGAGTTTTATTGTAGAGAGCAGCTCAGAGACTGAAAATTTTGCGAAAAATATCATAGAAGAGTATGAAGGCAAAATAAAGTACTTTTTTCTAAATTGGCAACATTGTTTTTTAACTTATGAAAAGGAGTTCTGTTTCCCTGGTACTCAATTTTGAAAAATTTTGGTAAAATCATAATTTACTTATATAAATATAAGTTGTAAGTAGTTTATCAATAAAATACCAAAAAAATATATTAGAATTTTATCACTCAGAACATGAGAAGGAGTTGGTAGAAAGGATTCCTTTTTAAGATGTCCTCGAAGTTTTGAATTACAAAAGTTTGAAAGAGGTGATTAGGTATCCGGCGTACTCGGGATAATTAGATAAAGGGCGTCAAGGATTGATGAAGAAAACCCTTTCTCGAACTGTTCTTGTTTTCAGAATTCAAGAAGCCGCATTGATTGGACGTAATTTTGTTTGATTAATTCATAACCTTTTGTTGGATTATAAATTATGTCAAGATTGAATAGTATTAATATTTATATTTAATAAGAAATCAACTAGATACAATATGGATGCTTTAGGTCTGATGATCGCAGCTTTAAATCTTGCTGCTATATTCTCCTTAGTCTTGTGCTGCAAAAAATTATATAAGTCTCTTTTCTGGGGAAAGGCCTTTTTTCTAGAAAGAATAGAGCTTAAAGCTTAATCTGCTTCACAGATTTAATGCTGATCATTTTTATAATTTACCGAAACATCGATAAAAATATTTGATGTTTTCAAAACCAAATTCAAATAGCACTGAGCTCAAAAATGATACTATTATTATAAATGCGAAAGTAAGTTTGTTTGTTACGCTTTCACGCGAAAACTACTTAACCGATCATCATGAAACTTTGTATACATATTCTTGGAGAAAAGTAACATATGATACTTTTTTTGGTCACGATAACCGACATCCACGTGAGCGAAGCCACGGGCAGAAGCTAGTAGTCTATATTATATGATTCAGAAACATAATAGAAAAGGACAAACTTGTATATCATTTTATACCCTTATGTGATCATAATAGTTAATTTAATATGCCTTATTACGTTGAAATATTCTAAATTTGTATTTTTATTTTTTCTTTGTTAGCAATATTGCTATTATATTGTTAGATAATTTTTAAAGATATTTTTTTTTTTTTTTTTTTTTTTCTGGTGACACCTGCAATCAGTCGATAGACTTTAATCAGGTTTGTTGAAGTTAGTAATGGCTTTTCCAGATGAAAGGACCACTGTCCTCAGATCTGCACATCATCAAGCCCATTTGCCCGCTTTAATCGCTTTACTTTTTTCATGGTTAAGATGCTGTTTGCTATTGGATTAGGATGGCTAAGCAAGCGTTTTCTGTGTTTTGAATTATAACGATTGATTTCCTCAATGACTGTTGGCAATGACAAGTGTTGGTGTATTTCTGTGTTACGTACAAACCAAGGAGCATTAGCTATAACTCTAAGCATACTATTTTGGGCTCTTTGTATGATCTGTATATTTGATTTGCAGGCAGTACCCCATATTTGTATGCCATAAAGCCAGATGGGTTTGAGGATTTATGATATTGAGGAATTATATCGCCTTCGTCGAGACAGACCTTTAATCGGGTCAGGAAAATTTTTTCCCAGAGTTTGGACAATACCGGTGTTAAACTGATAGGGCGGTAGGATGAAGTCTCTTCCACAGGTTTTCCTGGCTTGGGTATCATAATTACTTGAGATACTTTCCATACTTCAGGAAAATGGCACGTTCTAAGTATGGCATTGAAGAGGTTGGCCAAGAATGTGAGGCACTTTTTAGGTAACTCTTTCAGTACTCTTGGTGTTATCAGGTCAAAACCAGGGGCTTTGTTGGTGTCGAGAAGAGCGATGGTTTGGGAAATTTCTCTAGGGGAAGTTGGCTTCAAGGGCAGACAGAGTTGTAAATCTTGCGCAAGAATGTCGTCAATTTCAGCGTCATCTGAATCAAGGGGCTCGTTTGGCCTAAATACTGATGCTAGATGAGTAGCAAAGGCTTCTGCCTTCTCTTCGTTAGTTCGCGCCCAAGAATTTCCAGTTCGAATGGGAGGCAAATGTCTTATGGGTTGGTTTAATGTGTTTTTAGTAGCCTTCCATAGAGAATGCTCGCCTCGGCCAGTATGACACATCTTCTCTAGGTTGTTTTTCATTAAATTGTTCGAGGTTGTTTTCAAAATATCTTTTAGCTCTTTGATCGCACTGTTGAAACGCGTCTTATCCGCGACGTCACGCGACGTTTGCCAAACACGTCGAAGTCGTCTTTTTTCCTCTATTTTAGTTTTTATTTCAAAAGGAAGCCATACTCTGGGATGTACCTGATTTGTATGAGGAGTATTAATCCAAGCGGCAATCTGGATCATATTAGTAATGTAAATACAAGAAAAGATATTTGTTGTAAAATTTTTCAATATTATACACATTATAATGCAAAAAGTTAATGATACATTTTGATGATATGTAAACATTACCGCAGATAAATTAGTATCGACCTAAACGTAATTAATTGTCCATTCATAAGTATGAATAAAATGATAAATTAACATAAAACTTACGAAAAGGCTAGAAAGTAGGAAATATTTGGTAAAAATGTCCTTCCAATCCCAATTCATAAATCACATTTTCCGGTCCGGAGACAATTACGACGGAAGCGATTCCATTAAACGTCATCACAAAAAATTGTGCTCCTCAAAATTATTGGAACGAAATATTATAAATTTTAACATTTTAATATTTTATTTATTCATTTATAATTATAATTTTTTTTCGTTTGTATATCGACTGGGTCTTACTTATAATATTTGAATATGTAAATTCTTGCGGTAGTGTTCGCGTTTTTTCGTGTGTAAGATTTTCTTTAAAAATAAACAAGATACATTTCTTATTTTTATAAGTACCTATTTCAAGACATAATAAGATGGTGTTTGCCATACCTCCCGACGACTGTTCTGGTGTAGTGATGAGAGTAGTCAGATGTCGGTAGTCTCCATATAGAAGAAGCCTTCGCTCGGCGGTAGGTTATTTGCAGGCTGACACAGTAGGTACAGTACAGTTTGCCATAGAAACCGTATGGAACTCCTAACCGCACCACGATGTTAAATTAAGCTAAATATTGCGGCTATTATTAGAAACGTAATTATAATAAACTTATAATAGTTATTGTTTTTGATAATATATATATTATCTCCTAATATCTTATTGATTCATTTAAATTTTAAACACGAATATAATAATATTTAAAAATCCCAAGTAATATTTCTAAAATGTTATTTAAATTTAGATTTCATTTCAAAAAGTTTTCAAACAAAACCTATCACAAAACAATCAAAAATTTTGTTCGGTCAAAGAAGCTCAGATTCAAATAGGTATTCACTATAGATACGAATGCAAAATGTTTTTCGATACTTGCTCTACAACAGATCAGAGTTCTGTGATGCGAAGCTTCGTTGAAACCAGTGATGCGACTCTTTGTTCTTCTAATCGAGTGACATGAATAAAAAAAATAGAGTGCAAAATACAAACTAGTTTCATTATAATAACCTATTTACAGAAATAAGTTGTTAGAATGAGTGTTCACGTTATAATTACACTTTTGGTTTTTATTTTTAATAACAATTATTCATTAGTTTATTCATTTGGTTTGATGACTTTGAATGGTGACATAAATTCAAGAAAGAAGAATCAAATTCGTGACCGCCGGCGTTAAATCAACTAATCGTACACTAGAGGGGTTTTTGCTACACGGAATGGTTGACAAATGAGAGCGTGCATTCATTTATGTGACTTAAATTAAGAAGATACTACTTTAGTCCCATCACTATTCACTTTATTCAGGTCGAAAGAGTATACCAGACCACAAAACTTTAAATCAAAAACTTTGAATACTATAAGTACGTAAAAATACAACACTACTGTGCGAAGAATTTTTGAAACAATTTTTACATAGTACTTATCGATCGTAGCTTTTTAGAGTGTTAAAGACTGACAATTAAATGGTTGGATAGATTTATTTAAGCTCGTTGTAAAGATAAATTTTTTTTATTTTATTTATTTTGCGAGTAACAACAGCTGAATAATGAAAATACAATGTACAAGATAATATAGAAATATATAAAAAGCTAACAATATTTCCCCACTGGTAGTAATAATGTTGAATAAAAATTAAATATCTACACTTAAAACATTTTGACCATGTAAATAACTTCAAGATAAATCATTAAAAGAATAAAAAATATGAGAATTGGCTACAATACTCTACTTATAATTGTAACTACTTCCTGACCTTTACACAACGTTAAACCTAGACAAGAATATCTAAAAGAACGATATACAGAGCAAATTATCATAATATTAGCTATGCCACGTGGTTTCACCTGTCTTATTCTAGATCCTGTGACAATAGAATAAAAAGATAAGTCATATTCTAATTATTTTTTCCGGACCTTCGGCAGAGTTACAGAATTTCGTATTAATAGTAGTAGTATTATAAGATAAGACTATTCGGACACTACTAATAAGTCTTATTACAATAGAGGGACCAAACCTTTTTTTATTTTTTTTATGTTGTTTTGGCGGGAAAAAATGTACCTGAACGTACACCCTGTCGTCCCGGGATACAACAGGGTAGTGTAGGGCCCTCATCCACTAAAATAACCCGCCGTGCGCCATCACCCGCCCTTACAAGGCGGACCACGGGTACCGCGTACGTTGCTCCGTGGCCGGCAGGCGGCAGCCCCATCGGGCACTCTCTCCGGTGCGACGCCCTGCGTACTTGGGCATTGCACCTTCGCGGTAGGCTGTTTCGGCGGACGGTGGGCAATCCCCGACCCTAACGTCCACAGCCTCGACCAGGGCGGCATTAGACGCATGTGAGCGCGTCTGCGCTGCCCACGCGCCGGTGGCGAATTGGGTCCGAAAGGAGTGAGTCCTCCCGGGCCCTCTCCGCCGCCACCTTCCGCGAGATGACAGAAGTTGGCGACTGCGGTCCAGGCCCTATCACCACCGACCATCACTCGCGCAACGACCGACAGCGACAGGTCCTCTCCAATGACTGCAGCGAGATCCCGGCGCTGCTCAGCCCAGGCCGGGCAGGACTCGAGCGTGTGTTGCGCTGAGTCCTCGCTGCAGTCGCAGTGGTGGCAGCCCGGAGCCGTTTCCCTCCTTGCGACATCGTGCAAGTATTTGCCGAAGCAGCTGTGCCCTGACAGAGGGACCAAACCTAAAGCAACCTATCCGAAATCATAGTAGGACTTACATCAACGACACTCATCACTCAAAGAAACCATGATTGTCAATTAATCTAATAAGGGTCTGTTTCACTGGTTGCTTGCTAAAGTTTATCTCACACATACATTACTGATAGGCTATTAGCAAAAAGAAAAAAGAATAAAACGAATCCTTATAGCTTGATTTACGTTAAGTTATGAACCACAACTTTTGGTTTTACAGGTTGCGAAATGAAATATCTGAGAGATGTCGAGTTAATGATGAAACAGAAAAAAAAAACTTTAATCAAAACTTTTTTAACAGATACAATTATACATCAGACCACTATCTGAAACTATATCCGAAACCAGCAAAACTGGCCCCAAGTGTTGTAAAAATAATGCAGGTGAAACCTGGAAATCTATTTGTTAAAACAAACCAATACCGAAACGATCGACAGAAGATATTCGACATGCCTCGAGCGAAACTTTTGTAAACATAGCGAAGGCGGAGTAAATTTGTTTCTCGAAGGTTCACTCCCGACATTCAGATTCAATCGACACTTAGATTGAAGCCTTGCCCATTTTCACTCAGTATTGACAGGTATTATTTGGTTCAACTTTTATTCGAATTGGCTTGCATTATATGGTTTTCGAGAATACGTGATATTTTTATTACAACTACATCAGAAGGTAACACGTTTCATTATACACCTAAATGATGGTTTGTTTCTTTGCTTGTTTTTTTGCTATAACTTAAATGACTTCGATGCTTTTTAAGGCCAAGATTGAAATAGAATGTACACATTAACACCAAACAAATTTGAGTTCGGGTCTGTACTTTTGAGATTAATGTTTAATTAGTCCTTAAAATTCTTCTTATGCTCAGCAGTGAAAAAGAATTGTGCTAAAAATTGTATGTTTCGGTAGAAAATTTGATAGCCAACCTATAATATAATGTTGGAAAATCATAGATCTGTTAACTCGGAATGGTATAAAAAATAGCATTGCCGAAAATTTTCTAAGCTCGAGAGAGTAGACCAAAGACAAGGCTTCGGGGAATCATACTGCATCACGACAGCTTCGTCACATACGTCTCTCAGAACGAAGGCGCTTATCGAGGAACCCGGTGTTAAAACCTTGCCCCATTCATAAGGTTCTGATTTAACTCCCTATGATTTATTTTTGTTCCCGATAATCAGGGAAAAAATAAAAGGGAAACTTTTTTCGTGTTCCGAATAGGTCGTGGTCGCCTACGAAGTTGCTATTTCGGACCTATCGGATCAAGACTGGCAAAAGTTTTTTAATAGTTGGTTCAGGCGAATGGAACTTTGCATAGAGAATGAAGTGTATTTCGAAAAAATGTAAAAAAAAATATTATTAATATTTTTTATACTTTTTTCTTATGTCAAAACGTATTGAGTGACATACGTATTTTAGACATACATATTCGAAAATATTTAATCTCAACGTAAACTAGTGCATCTTATGGTAAATCAATTTCGAAATTTCGGACATTATTCGCAACGTATTAATACGTAAATATATTAATTTGTATAGGAATTAGTATATTAAATAACAAATTCAACCATAGCAAAGTCACCCATTCAAAATTACCCCATTATAGATTAATAATTATAACAGCTTACGTTAAACGTAACCTGTTATAATTATTTGACTTTTCTCCACAATAAACCTTATATTAAGTGATTAATGTTCTCTTATATTTACCCGAATTTTAGTCATTTAATTAAAAGTCTAAAACGGATTTTATCGCGTTTATTTAAAACTACAGTTTAACAATATTTTGTTTTTAATTATTTCCCGACGTTTCGGACACTTTACAGCGTCCATGGTCTCGGGGACTGAGGTGGTGGATGTCCGAATAATAATAATTATTCATAATAATAAAATAAAATAAAATAATTATTATTCACTGAATATATTTTAAATGAACGGTTACAGGACACTTTGTGTTACAATAAGAGGCGAATTTTTATGAAAAAATACTGATATATCGCACCTTTAAAGTAAAACCGTTACTAAACGAAAATTTTCATGAATTGAGTTATCAATGCTATCTATTTTAAATACACGTAAACTGCAAGATAATCTTGTCTTTTTTGTAAAATGTCGTATTTTACGCCATTTAGCGATAAATTAAGGCGTTACTAAACCGAATTATGATAGGCTCACTAAATACAATATTGTGTCTATACCAACAAGAACATGATCGTAGAAAAGATATGACGGTAGTTTAAAACAACAGTGTTGTTATTTGGATATACACGGCTGCAAAAGTAAACTCAGATATCATAAAAGGAATCAAAAACCATATAGCATAATATATGGTTAAATACCAACATACTAAATCCCAAGAATAATCCCATTGCCTAAGACAGTAACAATTACTATTAATTTATTATATTTTTATATTGCTATTTTCAGTTGGTTTGTTTTTAGTCAAACTAGATATTTATAAATGTTTTAATTAATAATTAAGATAGTAAGATACGTAAATGGCGTGATTTAAAGGTTCACATTTCTCAAGACTGATTGATAAATAAGTATACCAAATGATTGTATGGATCTCTATTTTGTAATAAAACATTATTATTTTTGAATATATATTTATTTATTTATTGAGTAATATTATAACACCGCTGATTGATTATGATTTTTAATTTTAATGTATAAAAATATTATTGCATTATGAAATTTTAATAGTTTTCTATTTAGTAACATTAGTTGCACTGTAATTTCATAGTAATATACCATAATGAACAAATAAAATTAATGGTAAAGTGTTACTATAATAATATAAATCAAAATAAATAATGCTGTAAATAAAAAATAAAAAAAAATTAAATCACATGTCATAATGTGAAAACAGACACATCATAGAATCTCATTGAATGTCTTATAGAATTCTGAACTCAGACTTTATTGCGAAAAAACATTGACTTTTTTCTAATATTGGCTCTCCTTTAAAATTTCATATTTTCGTTTAGTAACAGTTTTACTTTAAAGATGCGATATACTGTTTCTCACTTGAAATTGTACTAGTTAAGTTTGTAAAAATTATGATTAGGGAAAGACACATTTTAGATTAAGGAGAAGAAGAATACAGACCTTAATACACTGCTGCACTGTTGCTCGTCGAATATGTTGTAGAATTTCTACCGACATTTTCCGGTTCCCCCAAGACGCGGTCAAGAAATTTCTTTTACGACGAATGAGACAACTGATATTTAAATATTATGACACTTTAAAATATGGTGACTAATATATTAAAAAAACTGACATTGATAGAATAATAATTATGCTCACATTGAACGATTTCAAACTGTAAATGTTTATAAATATTAAGAAAATATGACAGTTTTAATGAAAAATTCAATGTTTTTAAAAAAAACTAATAGACGTTGTTTCTCCAAAGCTCGAAATTATTTCTTATTATTTTTACTTATTTATATTTATTCAATTTTACTTGATTTTATTGTTTTTATCCAAATTAAATTTTTTTTAACCGTTTTTTTTATTCTTTTTATTTACATATGTATATATATAATCTTGACGTTAATGAATTGCACAGAATTTGTGAAATGCAAAGAATCAAACATATACGAATACCATTAAGTAGATTTTTAAAATCCATAGTCTTTATAAGAGTTATTTAACTCCAATGGAGAATCATCAGTAGTCGTTCTGTATCTTAGTTTAATGGATGTATGTCCTCAGTCGTCAAAAGGTTAATATATATTATAATATAAGTTAATATAATATACAGAAAAACTTTGTAAATCTTGTAACACACGTGTGTCTCTGAGATAAACCTCGCTTGTTGTGTATACCGGCTGCGAGGTAAAGTAAATATTTGTCGTCTGAGCAAAGGCCTCACCTCTTATTACAAAAAGGATGCAGATCTTACACGCTTGCTTCATTATGTGATACAGTATGTATATAAAGGAAAGGGGTCAAAAAAAATTACCGACGCGTGTAACCGCACATTATATCTTAGGCCCGATTTACATTATCTTAGTGTTTAGGAGAGTATTTTAGTACAACTTGAAAGGCAAGTTCTTTAGTGCTTTAGTGCGCTGCGAGTGAACGTTTACATTTCTTCCAGTAGAGTTCATTTCAACGCCACAATGAACGCGCAACGAAGTTGCCAAATACGCGCTATTCTACGCAAAATACTAACTGTAGTTGTAGAACAAATAGAAGACGACATTTTATTCGAAATAAATAAACCGAAACGAATATGGGAGCGTCAATGGATTAGTCGCAGATCCATGCTTGGAGGAAGTTCTTCTGTTTTTAATGTTCCATAAACATTCGTGAACAACATATTCAAACACAAATTTAATAGTTGTATCTTGCGACTATTTACCCATCTTTATAAATAAAAACACGCACGCGTTTCACGGCACTAATGCACTCTCCTAAATATTTTACTAAACTACGTGTTTACACACAATGACACAACGAGGGAAGAGCCGAGTGACGCGCCGAGGTATGCGCGGGCGCGGGAGGGGTATTACTTGAAACAAAAATAGAAAGCGATTCTATTTTGATTCAACTTGAAAGCGAGTAGAACCGTACTAAAGCAAGTAGAACCGTACTAAAGCAAGTAGCGTTTACATGTTTCAACTAAAGTACTATCCTAAAGTACTCTGCTAAACACTAAGATAATGTAAATCGGCCCTTAGCGACGAGATATAGCGGTGAGAGACCCACACATCTAAGGTTTTTTAACAGGTGATGTATGTATTTATGTATATCTATGTGCATACATGTATGTAACTTTTTGTTTGCGTGTGTAAGTTGTATGGCTAAATCTTATATATTTACTATAAATATTTATATTAATATTTGTACACCGACACCAATACATGACCATTTCCTCTGCCCAAAGGTTTCCTGGAAGAGATCGCTTTTTATCGATAGTGCCGCCATTTGTACCGACCGTACCATTCTTTTCTATGTTCATACCATTCTTTTGCTTTGGTGTACAGTATGTGTAATTATTATTATATAAAACTTCTCTGATATATCTCATTGTTCTATACAGATTGCAAATATTTAAAAAGCATACAAGCACACAGAAACACAGTTAGTATAATGTGTGCCTATACTGTAGTTCCTAAAATGTATAAAAAACTTTCCCGGATTAACAATTAAGATTATAGCGGGACAATGAAAGCTAAACAAAGGGGTCGTGAGCGCTCTCAATTAATGGACGTTTCTGATGTTTTGACCCCAGCCCTATATCCACTGGATAATAAAAGACATTTACTTTCACGTTGTCTAATATCCTCCTCCATATATATATATATATATGTATGTGTGTGTGTGTTGTGTGTGTGTGTGTGTGTGTGTGTTTTAATTTGTAGTATGAATGAAATAAATCAATAATATATATAAACAAAAAAAAAAATAATTAAAAAAACTCATAATAGCTTCATGACGGAGTTTTTAAAATATAATTCATCGGTATATAAAAATATCAGTTACTCGCTTTGTCTGTTTCACGCGGAATCGCCGTGTTAATTAAATAAGCACTCATTAATGATTTATGCAGAATGAATGGAGATTTATTCAGGGTCAATGGGATATATTTCACAACTCCAATTAATATTATATTAATATTTTTTTAGCTTTCACGTATAAGTTATTAATCTGTTTTCATTTATTCTATCTTTTTTTTTGTAATAAAAACAAATTTATTTTGAAATTTTACAGTATAGACAAATAAGAGCACTAGTAGACTTAAAAAAAATGATTCAAAAATTATATTTAAAATGATTTAATTAGTAACTAATTAATTGACCGAACAGAGGTGTGTGCTCTTATCAACTGAAATATATAATTTGACGACGCGTTGGCGCAGTGGTCACGGCAACTAGCTTATGCGCTAACGGTCGCGGGTTCGATCCCGCACATGACAAATATCTGTATAGGCCATACGGATATTTGTCGCGGTCTGGGCGTTTGTGCTTGTGTATTATGTATGTTTCCGGACCCCCGACACAGGATAAACATCCTACTGGGGGCCGTTGAGTGTGACACATTTATTATTATTATTTTATTATTATCTCTAATAATATTATAAATTTGAATGTAAGTTTGTTTGTTATGCTTTCACGCGAAAACTACTTAACCGATCATCATGAAACTTTGTACACATATTCTTGGAGGTATTAGAAGTAACATAGGATACTTTTTATTTAAAAAAATATATTTATCACTACACCCACGCGGTCGAAGCCGCGGACAGATACTAGTAATATAAATGTTCATATGAAAATGATGGTTCCTAAATTATGAGGTGATTCGTGTTACATACTTGAAACCCTGATTAAACATTAATTCCTACAATGCGAAACTTAAAAACTAATTATTTACAGACAGTTGTGAGTGTGTGTAATTATTACAAGTAAGTGTAGCTAATTATTACAGTATTGTGCATAAATCATTTCCTCCGAATGTTATATAAGTTAGTTGATAAAAGAACATAAGTTAGGTATATGTAATAATCTAAGTATCCTAACCAGGGCGACATAATCGTTCTTGCGTTAAACCCCTAAATATGATTTTAAAAAATCCGTGCGGAATGGTGCCAAGAATACTAGCAGCATTTCCGAATATCTGGTCAAAAAATGCACCAGCCCTCCTGTTACCAGTGGAGGCAATGAGACGTGGGGTCAATTCTTTTAGAATTTTTTTACACTGCTACTCCAAGATCTAACTCATATTTTCAAGTATACTGTCTCACAGTTACGGATGAATAGTTCTTACTTTATTCTTCTCACTTTTTAAATCGTAGACGCATTTTATAGATTATGTTGTAACCATTCTATCCTATAAATAATAGAAATACGAAAGTGAGTGAGCATGTGTGAATGGGTGTTCGTACTTAATCATTTGTGAATCAATTGCGATGAAACTTGGTTAATTGATAACAGGAGATTTGGAATATCGGAAGCTATTATAAACGTGATAATCATTCAAACCATTTCAAAAGTCATACCTCATCTGGGTAGTTTTGAGCACTACCTTTCATATATATATATATATATATATATATATATATATATATATATATATATATATATATATATATATATATATATATATATATATATATACATATATATATATATTATAATTATACAAATGAAACTTTTTGTCAACGTATATAATAAAAGACTTAACCCTTATTTTTGTATTAAAAAACTTTTAATTGAGAAAATTCATAATCTATAAATCATCGCACTAAGACACCGAGTCAATTCCCTTCTCAACAGTAGCCATGGAAACACGTCATCTGGATTGTAATCAATAAAACAAATATATTTATACCAAGGAATTTATATACAAACTGGAATGAGCACGTATACTCAAAAAACGTTTCGAAGAGAGGGATTGCATCTCTTTCTACCATGGATTCAAGGCAACTCGTAAAAAAGAGACAAAATACTAGTATTCAACGAGATGCTCGGGACGATTTTTTCATTTTACATGTTGGAAATAAATGTCAACCTTTTTTTAAATACTACGATAGGCTTGCGTTTGACCGCTATTTCACCTGATGTTAAGTGAAAATGCGGTCTAGGATAGAGCACGCTTACCTAGAAGTAGCCTATTCACTCGCGACTTAAAAATCCCCAGGTTGTAGATATCTGGAAATACAGACGCTAGTAGAGTTCCATTATTTAGCCGTACGCATTAAGAATGTAGTAGCGAATCGCTTAGTGCGTACGTTATGTCAGTTATTTCAAGGTTCATATTTGAATATACAATTTTATTAAGTGAGCGTTCCAGTTATGAAATAAATTCCTTAATTGATACCATTAAATAAAGCAGCATTTACATTTATAACACTATATACATTCACGACAAGTAACATAAAACAAACGACTGTTTTAAATATAAAACTCACTTTAAAAAAATATAATAAAATAAAATATGTAGAACGAGGGTAGTTACAACAGAACTTGTTTTGTTTTGCATCAGTGCAAACAAACGAGCTGTACCGAGTTAAATTTTATTAAATCCAACTGCTACTAATTTCGCCTGGAGATATATTTCACTGAACTTCAGCAATTACGAAAGTTTAAACTAAATTTTTCCTCCGACAACGAAACAGACATACTTTATCATATTTATTGGCCAGATACGCTTGCGTAAGGATAGTTCACACTAGGGCAGTAATACAAATAAATAAATAAATTCCTTAAACTAAACGGCTCCTCGTAGGACGTACATTCTGTGTCGGGGGTCCAAAAACACACATAATATATAGGCACATACGTCTAGATCATGACTATCAATTGTATAACCAATATAAACCTTGTCACGCGCTGTTAATACAGTCGAGTAATTTAGTACCTAAATAAGCTTGTCTAAAAACCAACAAACTTTAGTCCAGTTGATTAGCTTCAGACCTAGCTTCTGCCAGCCGATTAGCATTCATCCAGGAAGCTCTTGTGGTAGTGAAAAAAAAAGAGCTTAAAATAATAATATCCTTTCCAATCTTGGTACCGTGCAGATATTATTCCGAGAATTTGTTGATGATTCAGTGTTGGTTTTACCTGAGCTACCAACGCCACGTGTGTTTTTCCCAGGTTTCATAACCTTAGTAAAAACACAGCCGATCATATAGAATTCTCTCCGATTCAATGCGTTTGTCGCGTTCGTGTTAAAGAATAAAATTAACAGTCATATGAATTCAAGGGCAATATAGACACTTAACTAAATACATCTTTTAATAGGGAAAAATACTGTACTGACTTACCTGCCGTTTAGCAAAGATAACAACAAATAAAAATATTTACTTATTCTCTGGACGCCTATTATAGTTATCAGTAAAAATTTAAATACAAAGAAGATCCTAGACCTTCTTCGCATCAGATATTCGCGGACCTATGTCACGTCCAACCAATGAGAGACCCGCAAAATACGTTAAAATATCCGGCCTCATGTTTACTAACACGCTGGCTTCAACATCACAACCATCGTGCTTGACGAACGATTTAATAAACTAAGTTTGCTCTATTATGCATTTCTTCCTTTTTTATAAACTTGGGAGAAAATAGAACAAAATGTGCTTTTTTTCTTATTTCGTTTTAGACACTAAACTTGTATCTCGTTCAAATTTCTGAACTATTGCGAACTGGGGTTTATCGAATGTAGTTTCCACATGCAAAATTCTCTTTAATTTTTTTTACATAATTTGAAAATCATAATATCCTAAGTGACTGAGTGGTCACTTGGACTCTCTCCCCGCCCGCACGCCTCGCGGACTACCAAGTCTATACTTTTCCGCGTATGACGTGAACAATGTAATACAATATTATAACGGTCATATTTCATTAAACGATTATTTTAGTTAATAACACGAGTACTACAGTACTAATCCCAAATATTAACATGGAATATAACATCAAACATGTATAATCGATACACGAATGTATTCAACGTATTATGAATTAGTTACACTAATGGCTCACAAATTAGATCATGGTGGTTCAACATTGATTCATTTAACGTTGACCTATCTAAACTGGAATTATAGCTTATAATTCGCCTGCGGTTATTGCTTATTCGTTTACTAGTGGATATGGTTTTATACTCATATCAATAATAATACCTAATTGGTAAGATTAAACTAAGAGCGAAGAGTTAAAAGCCTGTAGGATTATAGGAACAAAATTCAAAAATATATATTCAATATAAGAGTCTCTTATCATTATTAAGAGATACAAAGAGAATCGTTTCGTTATTACCACTTTTAATTATCTTACATTTTTGACAAAATTTATGTATATACTGTCAAAGTTAGCAGGGAAGTGGACACTAGGTGCCAATCAAAATACCAAATTGTAAATTTTGCAACATTTCGATGTTATAATTAGATCTTCATCAGACATCTACAATGTTTGGCCGGCAACGCACCTGCTAATCCTCCGATTTGGCAGGTGTCTATGGATATCGCGTGCACTTACCATCAGGTGTACCGACTGTCCGTTTGCCCCCTCTTACGTAAAAAAAAAAATAATAATAATAGTCAAACATGAGTGATATCGTTGTTATGTATTTTTAAATAACTGTAATTAAATCAACATCCTAATACTATACGTTGGAGGACGAAATTCTGTAAAAACAATACTCTATCCTATACCTATACTCTATCTATGTAAAATAATAATTTTAACTAATAGCAGTAAATACTTTGGTTTTTTTGTTTTTTAAAAATAAAATAGAGAAAAATCCATATATATTTGGATTGATTGACACTTATTTGTTGATAAAACTTATACGTAACGTAAGGAGGTTATGATCACTGCATATTAAGGTAAAGGAGGGGCAGGTTTGTGCTGTTCCCTTTGTATTGTTGAATGTACTTACAAACTTTTCTTTAGGTAGATTACAGTTCTGTAAAAAAAAATTGTTTTTAGATTCATGAATAGCATATTTAACGTTCAAATTTTGAAAAAATTGTTTCCAAAAATTAAAACTATATTCAATAAAGATGAAAATATAAAGTTACTAATTGGACAGTACATATAAAGGTAAAGAAAAAAGAAAAAAGTTTTGTTTAGTTCACTTATTACTTATATTTTGTGAATTGTATGTATGGCCTTTCATTCATGTGTAACAAATTTTTTTTGTAGATGTCTGATGAAGGTCCAATAAAGGATCGAAACGTCGCATCAATTTGCAATTGGTGTTTTTGATTGGTACCTGATGTCCTCTTCCCTGCTGACTAACAGTATATATAAAGACTGGACACAATAACAAATAAAATACTCTATCCTTAGACAAAAGGAATCTTACGAATATTAGGTGTAAACGAAATTTCTCCTACGTCAGTTATAATTTAAGCCGTCAAATTACATTAAAATAAAAACTAATTTCAGCCTAATACAAGCAATTCGGCCCTGAAAACTATTCGTTTTTTACCGACAATATTATCACAGCATTCGTCAAAAACATCTAACTTAGCAAGAAATAAAATATAGAAACATTCAGGTTATGGTCAAAACATATTTATTTATGTGGGCAGCGTTAAGGAAAATTTATGACATGGTTATATGACATAATTTTATAGCTCTATAAATGGATATACATGTTGCAAAACAAATGCGGACACGAATAAAAAAATTATGAATGCGTAAACGTAAATATTTATGACGCATGGTCAAGTTATAATTGACACTTTACAAGAATACGTATTAAATATGATGACAGTTTCCTTGTTTTAATCCGAGTTTTTTTTTTGTACTCACACTGTTTAAAATGTATGGGTTACTGTTTACATCATAAAATCCTTACCCTATATATTCTTTACTCGAATTTTTTTTTAACTGCTAACAAACAAATTTCTTAACTTCATTATTTTAGTATTGGTATAAATTTCGATAGGCAAGATATCTGTACCCGAAGACTATGAGCTTCTTACGTGTTATAAACAATTATGCTTTTCTGGAATTTCCCGATTGTAATTTCACAAATTAATTTTTTTTTTCTCTAGAGGATATTGAATACATGGCGAAAACCTAAGACACAGTGACCAAGCGTGGTATTTTTGTAGACCCTCCCCCCCTTTAACGGATCACGTAGAATGGGTACGTTCCCTAACTATACTCATAAAAATGTCGTATTAAACATCCATACACATTAAACACATACATTCTTAAGAATAATCCCGTAAAGTGTAGTACGTTGTGTCTGTTAATGTATTTTTAAAGGCTTTAAGAGATTTGCAAACGTAAAATTGTTACCAGTTTGTTGAATGCTAACAATAAGGCTTAAATTGTGGGAAGATTGCTTAAATTGCATCATTTACCGGGTGAAATGAAACTTTATTACGTGAAAATGTGCTTAAAGTTTTCGTGCTACATTTACTCGCACGTCATGGAATCTTACTGATTTATTGTATTATTTTTGAACACGCGATCGTAACTCGTCGTTTTATTAGTTTAAGATGAGGCAGTTATGTTCGTAGTAGTACTAGATTAGTTATGATCTAATTTAAAATTATCCTTCATTGGTTTATGTAACCCAACATAGCAGATAGTTCTAGATAGCTCAGGATTAGTTACTATTAAAGTAGTTCGTTATTTCTTACAAGCGATCCGCTCCGCCTGCGCCTGGGTTATGTATGTGTACTTAAACCTTCCTCATGAATCACTGTATCTATTGGTGAAACCACATAAAAATCCATGCAGTAGTTTTTGAGTTTATCGCAAACAAACAGACAGACAAACAGACGCGGCGGAGGACTTTGTTTTATAATATATTGTGATTAGTAAATATGTTATAAAATGTAAACAGGATATATCAAAACGTTTCGAAGAATTTCCTAAATGTGATGTTAAATATTAAGACTCACGAATGTCCACTTCTGAACATTGTGAAAATGGCGCTTGTTTGACAATTTAGAACGGCTCTCAGAAGATCTAACGAACAATTGTTGATAGTGTGAAGTATTGACAAAATACTTTTATTGATACATTCATTTAAAACACATTAGATATTTTAAAACCGCCAACTTGAAAATTATTTTAAGTATACATATATGTATATAAAGTTATGACTTGTAAAACTCAACTATCAGGAAGTGAATCATAAAATAAAATTTTATATAACTAGACTATATAAAATAGCCATTATATCATTTTTTTTTCGAAATATATTTTGTTGACAAGAAGCTCGAAGTACCAACAATCAGGAATGAATATTCTCCTGAAAAAAGACGAAAAGAACTTAACAGTTAATATTTTAAAATTATTCAATTAATATTTTATGAAATATAAATTTATTTAATCCTAAATTGAAATCAGCGCCTCTAAAGCCACGTTTTTTATCGTATTAATGTATCTATTTTTTCATTCAAAGACTGAGGGCAGGCCACTTGGAAAGAATGCTGGAAATCAGGGTAGCCAAAATAATATCTGAGTGGACACCACAGCAGAAGAGACCGAAAGACCCAAGAACAGATGGAAGGACTGCATAGAGGAGGATCTAAGGACGATGGGCAAGTTTACGAACTGGAGGAGGGTCGCCAGATATCGTGACAAGTGGAAGAGAATTGTAGAAGAGGCCAAGACCCACAAAGGGTTGTAGCGATACTAGAAGTAAGTAATATATCTGTTTAGCTATAAAACCTTTTTAATAAAAAAAATAATATAAATTACCTAATAAAATTTATCGGTAGCACACCGACACTAAATTACAAAATAAATATACAATTTACCAACATGTACAAAAAATACAAACCCGCAGTAGAGCAGCGTGGTTATTAAGTGGCTTGTATGTTATTAAGTAGAGTGCTAAATTATTTATACATTCAAATAAAATTAAAAAATCAATTTATCATAATATTCCCTTCAATCAGAAATATATTTAAAAAAATAAAAACAATTCAAATTAAATTAATTGCTCCACGCACACTCTTTAAAACGACTTTTACGTAAACTAAAATTTAATTGACTGCTAGGACATACTCGTACACGTTAACTTTTAGAAACAATTATGCATGTCATCGCATTCAGACTAGTTTCAAATTTTCAAAAATTTGAACTCTATAATTATAAGCATAGATATATAAATGGAATTTTTAGCCGTTATTAATGTACTCTTATAAGAAAGAATATTCTATATTTATATATATATATATATATATATATATATATATATATATATATTATATATAAATTCTTATAAAAAAGAATTAAGAACACGACGTGCATTCATTGTATAATTATGTGTAATAATCAAGAAAAAATAAATTAATGTGTTCGGTAAAGTTGTACAAATATTATTTTGTACATACATATTGTAATAATATACTTTTTGACGAAGTCATACAGACTTCGAGATAGATAGATAGATAAACACTTTATTGCGCTCACATAAAAGTATACACAAAATAATGACATAAAATAATAAAATAAATCATTTTATGGTAAGTATAAATTACAGTAGATGCATATTTTTTTTCGTTCATTAAAAACTCTGTTGAACTTTCGTTTACAGTTTCAAGAAAAATAAATATCGAACGTATTTCAGCGTCATTATTCGTGAGTTTGAGTTCGCAACACGCTGTCAAACTCATATACCGAGCGAAATACATTTATAGAAAGTTCGTCTGGTGTTTTGTCCAAAGTTCGGTATAACATTGAAAACAGATATCCGAGTTAGAAATTTCGTAAGAGATAATAATTTTCAAATTTAAACGGATTAAATTATTTTGAGTGATCTAACATAACATACAATCATGTGTGATGACATTTATACTATGCGATACGACATCGTTACGATACTCTAGTTAATAATATTTTAAGTATTTTTTACGGTATCTTCAACTTTAATAATTCTAATAGACTGCAAATAACCCTCTGTAGGACAAAGTCCTCTCCTGCTATGAAGCAGAAGGGGTGGAGTTTAATACGCTACATGCTCAGCTGCAGGTTAGAATGGATATATCTCTGAGTTTTTACTGAAACATCCAAATTTTTTAGCACTGGACCTTTTAATATTTGTCATTTCTGCGGTGCCATATTGATTTGGAACCAACAACTATTTGGTGCCATTTTGATTTGGAACCAAGAACTATCTATATTTACGTTTTCTACCTACTAAACCTACCGGTGGGGCGATCACGTCACTTGCAAATACCGAACGACAGCGAAAAATCGTTCTAATGTCACATACTGGTACATGTACGAAAAGTTGAGCTCGCCACAGTGTTGCCTCTAGCGAGCATGTGAGATTACAGCGATCTTTCGCTATTTACAAGTTATGTAATAGGCCCATGGACTACACAGTACCTTCCCATCAAAATGTAATATTAGATATTAATAAATTGCTTTAAAATGATATTTTTACACATATATTTATTTATTTATTTATTTATTTATACTTTATTGCACAACACAAAATTGAATTGTACAAAAGCCGGACTTAATAAAAGCTAAAAGCATTCTCTACCAGCCAACCTTAGGACGTACAAGAGCGAAAGTTTGTAGGTGTGCAAAAATTACGAAAATGTATAATAGGCCTAAATAAATAAATAAATATATAATAAATAAAAATATTTAAATAAATATGTATGTATATAATAATGTGTATATAGAAGGATTGAAGCTTATTCTACCATTCTGTTTCAGTGCGGGTGCCACAGACCGGAAACAAATATTTGTACAAATCGAAATATCTGCTGCGAGCAGGAATCGAACCCGAGACCGCCGGCATTAGGGCGACTACTCACTCATCTCATCTCTCATCTCATCAGCCTATAGCAGTCCACTGCTGGACGTAGGCCTCCCCAAGCTCGCGCCAGACATCTCACACCAATGTTTAATCAAACTATTTAAGTTACTTGCTTAAAATATTATTTTATATTATACTGTACGGCTAATTTTACATTACCATCATCATCGCCATCATAATTTATGCGCATTGGATGTGCTCTACTGAAAGTAGACCTCCCTTATCTACTTCCAGAGCTACCACCTAGACTCTGTATTTCTGGCCAATTTGGGGAGGTTTCCCAAAACTCGCCACACTTGGGAGACGGATTGGAGAGCGCAGAGTGCTGCGGCAGGGTATGACACTATCACCATCTTGTTTGGTGCACAGTTGTTCGCACAATTAAGGCCTGAATCGCCTTTTTAGATACCTCATCAAAAATGAGGTCGGAACTTCATTCTTGCTGAGGTTTATTCTTCTCTGCGGGATCTGTTATTATCCCTAGAATTGATTATTTCAATAACCTAAATAGAAATTAAAAAGTCAGATAACTTTCATACATTTAAAAAATGTAATTTTTATAAGAAAATAAAGTATATTAATTAGTATTATTTTATCTCGTTCTAAATTAACATATTTTAAAATTCAAACATAATTCAGTGCACAAATTGAGAAAAATTACATTACTCCTCATTAAGCTTTAGCTGAATAATTTAAGAATATCAAAATACATTTTAGTGAAATGGGCTTTTAAAAGCACTTTAGAATCGTAATTTTTTGGGATAAATTAAATAATTAAATTAATTATTATATCTTCTAATAAACGATATTTACTCGTAACTAGATATTACAGAAAAAGACAATTACAAGAAATAAAATTTTTAATTGCAAATACTGAGAAACCATGAATGAACTAATCACACAGCCTCGATCGAATAACTACTATTATTAGTAGGTTTTTAAAAATTATACTTTCGTAATTTCGAAACAAACACGATACAGTATTCAATACCAATTTCGAAGCAATTGAAATCAGATTTCGTGCAAACCAAACAAGCATAATTTGGTGTGACGCAAACGGCCTGGCACCGGACACAGCGACGCTAATGCCGTGAATTCTGATGTTTACGATAATATCCTGAACTGTTTATTGAATCAGTTCTGCTTTTATCAACTGTTGCGGTTTATTGCTTTACTATCTTATCTGTTTTTTTTTTTGTTTTTTTTTTTGACGTGATAACGTTCTGAAAATCGATGAATGCCGGTTGCACGCACGAAGAAGTGTTATTTGTCGCGACCGAGAACGCGGAACAAGCGATAAAGAGCCACGATCGGCCTAAGCGTTCGGCTTGTGAATCAAAAATAATAACGCAGGTTGGAGGATCTTAAATATCACACATGTATGTATATAAGTTGTAAATAAATTGTTAATAGCACATTGTTACTTGTAATTTATCTGTATAATTTAACTAATAAAATATTTGAATTAACGAGTGTAAATAAATGTTAATTTATCGAAAAAAATTGCAATTTGCAACTAGCTGAATTAATTCATTCTTTGTATTATACAAAATAATGATAACTCAGTGATAATAAATAAAGTATGCAATTTTATTTAATGTTTTATTTTGACGTTATCACCTAAAATTATCGTCCGTAAACCGACTTTTTGGACGTGATAACGCCTAGTAAATCTATGAAAGCCGGCTGCACGCACGAAAAAGCATAACCCAATGTCACGTTTCGCGAGCGAGAGCGTGGAACAAGCGATAGAGAGGCACGATCGGCCTAAGCGTTCGGCTTGTGACGCATCTATCTCTCTTACACTCCATCGGCCGATGAGTCCGAGTAGAACATAAAGCGGAAACACGCAACCTACACGTGAACTGTTTTTAAAGAAACTTAGACTAATAAAAGATGAGTAGTATATTTAATATTGGTATCGCATTATATTTCTCAGTTTTTATTATTTCATCTATTAACTATTATTAAAGAATATGATGCATTGCAAGTAGCTATTTTTGTTTGTCATCTTATTTTGAATCATATTAGTTGCAAGATATAGATAACTTTAAATTAAATTTGTTTTCTTTTTCCCATGTCTTATTTTTTTAATAACTTCGTAGTTTGTATCAGTTGAATGATATTTTGATAAAATAAATTAAAAAATTTAAGATAAAATTGTAAGATATTAAAATTGATTTCCATAACCTCCATCTGTCGCTAGTTGCTAATAACTTCAATAACAATTACGTTACGCTACAACCCCGTAAATGCAAATTACAGATAGCTCGCGCCACTAACTCGGCGTATCGTTTTATTATAAGTATAACTTTTTACGTGCGTACGTAATTACACACACTTTTTTCATCGATGTTTTCTTATGACGTTATCACGTAAAATTATCGTACGTAAAGTGACTTCATTAATAAATTAATAGTGGAGGTAGGATTTCGGATTTTTTTTTCTAATCTCATTTTAATATAGCTTTTGTATTTTAAAATATATAAAATAAAGAGAAGAGGCACTTACTAAATCCTAACAAAGAAAAAACAAACCGGTTATCGATAATAAAAATAATTGATTGTCGATAAAATAATTTTTTCTGTACAAGAAATTCCAACAGTCTCTAGTGACCTACAAAAATTAAGAATCTCGTCAAAATCTATTCGAGAATCATCATAATATCTCCTTTCATTATATAAATTATTAATTTCTTGCAATTAAAATAATTTCTCTATGTGGGATAAGAAAAAATGAAATTCGTCATGAGGGTAGTTCTAGGTATGTTTCAACAAAGGTTAATTTTAAATCAATATTATTCAAATCAGTTGAAGTATTTGTGTTCTGGTTTTAGGTTACATGGGTCTGTAACTGCCTATAACTATCCACAGACATCGAGGGTATAGTAGCACCTAATACTAGTAAGGAAAATAATTGTCCGTTTAAGTCCATCAGGATCCGTAAGGCTGCTTCATATTCTCAAGTTTATCATTATACTCTCCCAGTTTTATTATCATGTCCCTAGGGAAATAAACATAATTTTTTTTAATTAATTTCAGTTCGAGTTTGATTCACGTCTTTTTCTCGATCACCTCGGCTTATCTGGCAGAAAGGGTAAAACAGCGTATTGTCATTTTTAGTTCTCCCCATGGAGTAACAAAGCACAACATATTATGTTATTTGTTTATAAAACGACGGTCTAATATCATTAATGAGCAGGCGTCGTTGTTTACAGATTTAATGGCATGTAATATAACTTGACGGTGAGTCGTTATGATGTCGTACGATTAATCGTTACGCTTTTATGTCGCTAATATAATGTTCACAATGGAACTGTTATAAAATTTGTCTTATTACATGCTGAGGTCTTTGGACGGTAAATGGCACGATTTATATATTTAAATCAAGGAACTTACTAATGTTTTTAGTTTTTTTTCGCTTGTATAGTATAACTTAAGAAGAATTTATATTTCATGTAGGTATATTTCATAAACTATATGTTTTTCTATATACTAATAAATGAAGAGACGTTTTTTTTTGTTCGCTCTATCTGCAAAACGTACTCAATAAACATGAATCAGTGGAATTTTCATTAATTACGTTAGTTAAGCTATATTGACTACATATAAATGAATTTCAATAACAAGTTAGTGAATACAAACTAATACACGTACAAATATTCAATGACCAAATCAGTGGACTCTGATATTCATACATTGAATTGTCACTAATTCTGCGTGGTACGATTCTCACATTGATAAATGTGAATAGTCACTCAAAATTAGTGAAATTTCACTTATTCATATTTGGAGAGTACCTACAAAACGGGTAGACGTGGAACTTATTTTTAGTTTAGTAGGTATATAATATTGATGTTGAGTCATTAAAAGAAGGTTCTTGACTCATCAAGGAACATAATATTTTTTTTTTTTTTTTTGTTTGAAAGATAATAAATTTTTGTATCAATAAAATATTGTAATTCAATTTAATTAAATTCAATTTTACATTTAGTAAATAAAATAATGCCAATCAAGGGAAAGACAAGGAATTCATTGACTGATTTGCATTTGAGGGACATAATATTTATTCGCTACGTTACAACAGGCCCAATCGATTATGGCCTCCATCCGCGGACGACGAATGGGGGTGCGTAGGAGGCGTTAGGAAATTCAGTTAGATAAATAGTAGTAAATATGGTTATATTATTTATCTGTCAAAACGATCATATAAATATTTACATTTGAAAATGTAAATGTAATATACAGCAAGCTAAAAATATATATACTTAATGACTAATAATTAATTAATATATGTTTTATTTAAAATGTATCAACTTTTTTTTAAATAGTAATTATTATAATTCATAGAATAATAAAATATAATATTAGTATTGAGCGAACTATTTCTCGATTCAATATTTATCGTCGAAAATGCAGAGGAATAAAAAGCCACAACTGGGGCGGTTATCAGCCGGTGCAGCCAAGAAATTTTAATTAAGTAAATGGGCCAAAATTCTTTTTTATGCCTATTTTGAGGCGAAGTTTTTTAAAAAAATTTTGAAATTCAAATTAATATTTTTTTATTTTCTATTGTTGATATAAAAGAGTTATAGTATAATCTATAATATAATTGCATTTGCAGCGATGTTTTGAATGATATCACTATATTTATGGCAATTTGTTCACTAAGTGGTAGATAAATTAAACAACAGCGTTACTTTAATACAAATTTAAGTTCCATATATATAATCGTACAATTGAACCCAATAATGTGCCAATTTAAACTGTTGTACTAATATTAATTTTCCATAAAGTTGAATCACAGAAATAATCAGTCCAATAAAATATTCTTAATAGCTTAGGTCACTGCGTTACCAAAGACATACTTAAAAATTGTAACTTTTCTAAAAAAGACAAAAAAATAACAAAAAATATTAAAAAACTGGTGACAGAAACTTCGACTTATGATAAACAATATGTAAATATGAAATTAACACATTTTTAACTAATCAGAAGCCTAAATATTACAGTAAATGCTATAAGAAACTGGGGACAAAAAGTAACGCAGTAGTAATATTTATAACACAGTAGTTTCTTACAAACACTTGTATACTTTTTTGGTAAGTGATGAGGAACAAGGGTGTGAAGTTCCTCATCCACCATTGAAAATCACGTCGGGGTCACCAGTTTGGCGTGAAGAGGCTACCATTGAAAAGGAAGGATCCATCGACCAGACGGATGTGTGTCTGGTGGGCTACGCGCCACTTAACGTTTGTTGTCGGGATCTTGTATATATACTCAATCTTGTTGAAAACTTTGATAGCGCGATGTAGGATACGTTAGTTTCTTCTAGTTCGTATATAGCGAGATAGATGTCGCTACATCACTCCCCCTCCGAGACCGGAGGTCGATAGCAGGTTGAGTCATCCATACATCTTGTGATGCTTGCCGGGCCAGTGGAATGTTCCAGTGAGTTGGAACCAGATGCCGCATAGTTCACAGTGAGTCGGAACTGTCTGCGGTGATGCCCCAGTGAGTCGGGGTGGTGCAGTGATGCGTAGTGGCTGTCTGCTGCGTCGACCAGGAGAGAAGTGCGTCTCTGCTTGCTGACCGGCCGAAGTGCAGTGTGATGTGCCATGGTCGCTGAGAAGGCTGTGGGCGATGACCAGGAAAGTGCGTCCGCTGCATGCTTGTGGTCAGGATACCCTTAGTAGCCGTGGATGCTGGCTGGCTGTACGACTCGGTGCTCAAAAGCTTGAGGAAGTGAGGATGACATTACGATGATACGTCATCGTGCGATTTGCGAAAGCTGGGCTGACGTTCATGCTCGGGGTCACCAGTTTAATAAGTGATGAGGAACAAGGGTGTGAAGTTCCTCATCCACCATTGAAAATCACGTCGGGGCCACCAGTTTGGCGTGAAGAGGCTGCCATTGAAAAGGAAGGATCCTTCGACCAGACGGATGTGTGTCTGGTGGGCTACGCGCCACTTAACGTTTGTTGTCGGGATCTTGTATATATACTCAATCTTGTTGAAAACTTTGATATCGCGATGTAGGATACGTTAGTTTCTTCTAGTTCGTATATAGCGAGATAGATGTCGCTATACTTTCATAAAATAGATTAGAAAACTAAATAAAAAAATTAAACAAGTGCGAGTCGGACTCGCCCATGAAGGGTTCCGTAGCAGCAAGTAACATCATATAAAAGTTCTTGTAGTTCGTTGTAACTTTAATCGATGTTTTAATAATAGTGTATTTTTTTTTTTTGCAGTCTTCCATTTACGCTTAGTAGCTTTATGTTCTCGCTCTGTCATATCTTTCACAAGATTTTTTTTCACGTGGCATCTTTCCAGGTGTTTCCTTTTGGCTTCTGCCTTTTTACGGGGTCCAGCTTCAACTTCAGCCTAATGCCTCGTTGCTTTTCTGCGGGTGTCAGAGCCATTTACTATAGAAGCTTCTTTCTGAAGAAACAAAAAGAAGTAAAATTTTGGTTTTGAATATGCATTGATACTAAAAAATACACATAAAACAACTGTGTTACCTGTACAAAAACTGCGTTACTTTTTTATAGTAACGCAGTGTAGCAGTAACGCAGTAGTAAATATTTCATTATATCGTAAATGTGAACTAAATGGAAAACAAAACGAAAACATTTTGTTACTGTCAAAACCAACACCTAAACAGTTGTGTATAAGAATAATAATAATGCAAATATCGACAGTACTTACCTTTCTATTGCGGTAACTCAGCAGACACGCAATAAACACACGCACCTCTCCAAATGACTGTGAGGCAACTAATTCGTCTAGCTTGTTTCTCCCGCGCGGCGGCTGTCATTTTTTTTATGAGTTACAACAAGTCGAACAAAATGAGGTACATTCAATTATAATACACCGGCTTTAAGGTTTATTTTCATGTAAGAACGCAAGGTAGTTACAATTTTAATCCTTGTTAGGGACACAGTGTGAAATATTTTTTATTTTACTTAATATTTTAGGTAATAAATATCTATTGGAATTGTAATAAAGTTCAAAATACAAGATTTTAACGACGATATTCATGTACAACGCCACCTAGGAAATATTATGAGAAATTTCTGTTCAAACATGAGACACATGCTCTAGGACAGCAATATTTTGTATGAGATACAACAGCGTTACTAACAAAGACAATGTTGTTACCGTAAATTACGAATAAAAAATATAAAATTATGAATATATTTTATATTGCTGAGTGGGAAAATACTGTTACAATTATCAATTAATTTATTTTTTTCACAAATTTGTACTGTTTGCTGATGAAAAATGAAATACATCGAAAGGGACCGATTTTTAGGCATCAAAAAGAATTTTGGCCCAAATACAAAATACATGTATAGCTATATATAAAATGTGATACACAGCTAACATTAATACATGATATTAAGTAAATGTCACGACCTAAGAAACGGTCGTGAATATTCAGAGATAAGTATATCAACTTAATCAAATTTTTCCGATAGTTTAAAATATCTAATATAAACAGTTATGAATTTTCTATTAGAGTTAAACAAAATGAATACTTTAGAAATTTAATAATCAGTATTTGTTAATTTCACCTATATATTTAATTAAAATATTTCATTTAGATTGGTAGGAATTATACCTAATATAATTGGCATCAAGACGTCCATCCTGTTTAAAAAAATAATTATAACTGTCGATCGGAGTGGCATTGAATATTTAATTATGATGAGTGCTTATTCTTCCCGATTTATTTTAAAATGTCATAAATTCCAACTGAATTTCTTTTAAATTATTATTTTAGCACTGCTTAATCGGATTAACTTTCATTTCTGTAAGCTAACAATTTAAAGTGATTAATTTTCATTTAGATTTAAAATAATTATTTTCAGCTCACTCATATTTTAATACTGAGGCTTAATTTAATGAAAATAATACGAGCCCTATTTGTTTACAAGTTCAAAATAAAGATGTGCAGAGAAGTTTATAGCTGTGGGTTACCCACTTATCTTACTTATCTGCAACCATTTGAAAAAAAGGTTAAATAAAATGTAATTGATTACGAAAATTAAAATAAGATTATTCTTCAGGATTTTATTATATTTAACAATTTTCTTGATTTGTTGATTTATTATATTTATTGATGTTAGTTGAAAATAAATTTGAAATTAAAAACTTCTCTGAGACTAATGCCAAACGAAACGGGCAAGGAAAAATAAATATAGACGTTAAACTCAATAAATATAAACGTAAGTACCTAATAAATATAGACGTAATAATATATAAGTAAATGACAGTGTGAGCAGTTATAACTGCAGTTACTTCTAATAATATTTTTATTGAATTTCACTCAACAAGGAGATATGCACTCAACGGCTGTTTGAACAAAAATATCTCGAGTAACACTAATCACTCGTATTTATATCACAATCATGAGTATGTAAATTTATGAATTTTATAAAAACTGTTATTAATATAGTTTTTGTATTAATATGGACTATTTACATGCAATTATTTTAATAAAAACCATTACAGTTTAGCATTAAGTACATTTTTAGAAAAATCAAAATAGTTACTATTTTTATATTATATTTTAAATGAAAACATGATAATGAAAACGTACTAGCAATAACATTCATTTTTTTATAACTAATAATATGAGGGAAAAAATCATAACATCGTAACTGAAGTAATTGTGTCATTGCGCTGATATATTATTGTATATTAAAAGAGAATAAAAAAGTGTAAATTATTATAATAATTTATCATTTTTTTAATGACTCGTTTTAATCTTTTCATCTACAATATTCTCTTTGTTGTTGGGTTCTAAACTAATGTTAAAACTGTCAACCGCAGTCAGTGACACAGCTCTGAAGAAATTCTGAGACACTTGAGAATACCCATAGTGGATTACCGTACTGATTCTCCTTAACAGAAGAAAATATCACTACACAGTATTAGCATAGTCTGTTACTGTACAGTACAATTTCAGTGTTAGCTTTTACACTATATATTATTTAGACTCTTGAATAAGATGACTGTCCCAAGGCGCTTGCCATATATTCGTATCAATTTGTCATGTTAAATGTGAAATGTTCTGTCCGTACGACGGACGTTCACGACTTTAGGGAACAAAATGAACAATGATGTCTTTGATCCTCGAGGCTATCTACATAAGAACTTGATAAATATTAAATTATTTATGTGAATTAGAATTGCTAATACGAAAAAAAAATTGTAATCCGTCCACCACCCGATCAACTTTTTACGTAGATCTGATAAGCTGACGTCTTAGTGAGAGCGTTGAGATAACCGTATTGAAAAAAAATATATAATAATAGTCAGTTGCTCCTAAGGTAGGCAAGTTAAAGCCTGTGTTTTAGGTAACAATCCACTTACATTCGTAAATACTTTTTTTAACTAAATATACACACATAAATAAGAGGTCAATCGTCGAATCCAGGTAGGATGACCAGCGTTCGAGAAATTAAAGAACATCTTTTCATCCGTCATACCTCAGTGCCTGAAGTCGAAAGTCTTCGACCAATGTGTATTACCAGTGATGAAATAATATGGATCTGAGACGTGGTCTCTGACTATGGGCCTTTAAACAAGCTCAAAGTCGCACACAACATTTGTCACGAGCGGATTCAAACTTGTGACTGCTAGCCCAACAGTCAGTTGCTGTGACCACTGCACGCACTGCATCAGCTTTACTATTTAAACATTATAGCCAAAATGTTTTAAATGTGTCGTCTCGATTCCATATCATTTTCAGACTATGTATTCAACAAACTGTAACCGCATATATATTATGTATATTATGGAATATGAACGAAATTAAAATTTTATCACATAAATGTCAAAGCGAAGTATAAACCACCGGCAAATCGTGAGTCGTATTCGAACACGAAGGGTCTGTACCACCTTAAAATGTTTACACCTTGAAATGTATTTTTTTTTTTCGTTATACTTTTTAGGACGAAAGTAACTAAAAGAAACGTCTCTTTCAAGAGTAATTACTTTATCATTTATTTTAGTTTTAGTTTTATTACTTTTCGTTACAACAGTCATAAAATAGTCAGTAAATCTCTATAAAATTTCATATGCCTCGTACAGATTCTTTTTTTTATATAGTTTAACATACACACCGGTCGTCTTTTTCTAAGGTAAGCAACTCAATGCCTGTGTTTTAGGTAATAGACGACTGATACAAATTGTTTAAAATAAATATATACATATATAAATAAATATATATTACACCCAGACTCGGGGCGAGAACCGAACCCACAACCCTGGAGCTGAAAATAGTGTCACTGCGAACTGCGCCAATGGGCCAACCAATGGTTTCAAATATACAGCACCGTAACTGACGGAGTTTTTACATTCCCAGTACGGAATTCTAAAAACATTCAAGGTAACGAGGGTACACGATCATTTTAATATTCTAAAGCGTATAAAGAATACTAAAATAGATGTTCTAAAATGTTTACTTATATTTTACGTTGCTTTCATAATTTTGTGAATGTGAGTCTCGTGACCACTTGAGATAGAGCTCCGGTTACAGCGTATGGCGTATGTGCGCTGCTTTTAGTTAGATTAAGACCTAACTCGAATATATCAAATTTAAATTGAATAGGTTGTATTCAGTAGTATTTTTTATTTTGCTTTTAGTAATAAAATTACCTCTGTGATTGCTACAATTAAATTGTAATAAAATTTATTCTTGTATTTGTATTTTTCTCAAAATGTTTAGCTGTTTCTGCTTATTTCAATCTGGATTTGACAATAGCGATTGTCAACCGACCTCCAAAATCAACGTAGTCAAGTCGATAACATTTTAGATAAGAATAATTAATTTTTCCAACAAATAGAATAATTTTTTGTTTGTTATTTTGTTAAAATTCTTTTTATACAATACACTTACACAAGTGCTTACAAAAGGGGGGATTAATGCTACTGCATTTTTACCAGCCAATCTTGATATGTGCAAGAAAGTTAAACCAATAAACAAAACTAAATAGATTTTAATAATTTTACTACTTACTTACTACTTACATACTACTACTTACTAAAATCCCACAAACAATTTTGGAATTGTCTCATAATAAATTTAAAGAATTCATTAAAAAAAAATAATAGATAAAGCGTATTATTCGGTGCAGGATTACTTAGTCGATAAAGATGTGTGGACTTAGTGGCTCTGTATTTCATGCAAGATATTACTAATTTTGTACTAAAACACAGTTTATATATTATTTTCAAAAGAGTAACTGCGGAGTTTCTTGCCGATTCTTCTCTGCAGAATCTACATTCCGAATCGGTGGTAGCTTTACTATTACAAAATAATAATCACTTGAAAGTGTTAATTTGTAAAATGACGATTCGAAGGTGCTCTTGGGGCCTATTTGAATAAAGTTAATTTTGATTTTGATTTTGATTTTGAAACTTATAATAATTTTCTTTATAGTATTCTATAATATAAATGCAATAAAATGATTGTTGTCAAACATATCTGATAACAACCGAGACCGCAAAGTTTACGTAAATTCCAAAACGCAGTAGGAAGGATCATAAGGACCAACGCCATAACCGGAAACAGAACAGATTAGAAAAGATATTTGTATAAGTAGTCTGTTCTTTTCTACTTAGAATCGAATCAGCAACCGCCGAGCTTGAGCCTGATGTATGATGATGTACGTTAATAATTGTTTCCAGTGTAATTGAAATGGTAAAAGAAAATTTGTGAATGTGAAAATGTTGAAAGTGAATGAGTTGAAACGAAATTCATCATTCCTCCGCTTTCGACTCCAGATATAATTTTTCAATACTAAACTCTATCTGGATAACATAATAATATTTCGGATGAAAAAAAAATGTTTGACACTGTGTTTGATAGCCAATGACTTGCCGTGCGGTGACCGGCAGAGAAGAATAGTTCCGACCTCCTTTTTTCCAGAGGTATCGCCAAAGGCGACTAAGGCCATAGTGGTGTGAAAAAATGTACACCAACCAGGATAGTAACTGCTTGCTTTTATACACCAACCAGGATTTGATTTGCTTGCTTGCCAACCCCACTAGATGGTGGGAAAGTTCTGCAGTAGACATCGAACGACTGATGTGGTTGTGGATTGATCCATTCTACCATCAAAAATTTAAATACATTTACATCATAGGGCTGAATCATTTAATAATAATAAAAAATAAATTGCAGATATAAGTTTTGCTGTTAGTTTTATATATTTGAATAAAATTTAAATATAGCCTACCCTAATAGTATATGGAAAATTATATTAGGTTAATTAATATAAAGCAAATTAATATTCAATCTTTATTATATAAAAATGAGAATTTTAATTAGAGAAATAATTAGAATATAATACGATATACCTGCACTGCGTTTCATGTTCTTGACCGCTTTTTATCTAGCGCTCACCGTGTATGATGATGTATGATGATGTATATAAAATTCTAAACTAACAACTGCGTATTAAGTTTTTATGTAAACTAGCTTTTTTCTAGATTTTCGTCTGTAAAGACTTTGTTAATGTATTTTCGAGGGTAGAATTTAAGTAATTTATTATATTAGATAATTCTGAATTACGTACTTTAATCTTAGAAGATTATTATTTAAGAAGGTTATTTTATTTTTATGTAATCATTTACAAAATAACATTAATCTTTGGCATTAAAATCACTAATTATTTTTTTTTATCCCCAACCTATACAAATAATTGGTCGTCCATGAAATATTTAACCTAATATATTCTAAAACGTTTATTTTAAAACGTTAACAAGTAGTATGATTTTTACTTAGGACCAACATGTTTTCGAAAAAAACCTTTTTCAAAATTAAACTTATTATGTAGAAACAGACAAATGTATAGACAGATTTAACTTCCCATTATAATAATTAAAATAGCAATTGTATAATATACAACTCTCCTGTATAATTATGTCACTAAAATGCTTGGAGCGAATTCAATTATTTTCATGCGTTAAGTAGATTCTTAGATAGTTTATATTTGACTAAGCCATTTTTTCTGGAACGAAACATTGGACTTCCTCAGAAATTGGACAGAAGTGGTGCTGCGATTGGGTTCCAGATTTTTTTTCCGGGACAATGTCTACCAGGTCTGCTAGTAAAATATTCTTCTCATTTTATTGTGTTGCTCTTAAAAACAAAGTTTTATTTTACAATTTTTCTACAAAAGTAAAATATAAAAACCTATCTAAAAAAACGGAAAAACGACATTCAAAGCTATTTAACTGATTTCTTTAAATTAAACAAAAATTAAATATTTCTTTTATACCGCTTCAATCAAGTGTCAATATATTTTCATAAAAAATACATGTCACTACTGTTATAGAAGAGGTACACTATATTTTATATAAAAATTCGAAGGAATCTCACTTACATGTATTGTATATATTTATCTTTATATATGAAATCAACATTCTTTGTCATCATAAAGTAAACTTTTGCTTATATTTCTAACTTTTTATTTCATTTGTGCCCTGTAGATAAGTCCTTCCTCGACGCATTTTAATTTTCCTTTTCCGGGTCAGTCTTGTCAGATTTTCCCAGACGTCTTCGTTAAGTTATCTTAATATAAAGGTTTAAAAGACTTCAAAGCAAAAATGTATTAAATATATTTGTTGGGTTGGATTCAATATCGCTCACCACGAATTTGGATGAGAGAGTTAGTTAGGGGGGTGGAGGAGGGTACCCCCAACTCCCCCATAATACTCGCAATACAAGGTAATGCACCATTTTTGAAAAAAAGAAAAAAATAAATTACGTAAAACCGATCTCAAAATTTGATGTTAATCGGCATAATTTCGTTCCTTGACGTCTCCGGTGCTGTGGATGTCCATTGGTCTTGTCTTAAAAAACAAACGTAGAGACTCACGATTGCAAAATACAACATTTTCAATTATTTTCTTTTAATTTTTAAAACTTTAGTTTTACGTCTTTAATGATAATATTTACTTTTCACTTGTCTTAATAATATATAAACTTGGGTTAATTTCCCCCTCCCCCCTCCCCCCTCACCCCCTCCCCACCCTTAAATTCGTGGTGATCGATATCGAATTTTAACCTATTTGTTAAAATGACTTATAATCCACTTATTATAAACTAGCATCTTCCCGCAGCTTTGTCCGCGTAAGTAGCCTGTGTTCTATCAAATTTCATCACAAACGGCGCAGCAGATTAGCCACGAAACATATCTTTACATTAATACAAACTAAATAAGTAACTAGAATAAAAAGTAACCTATATTTCTACTTAAAGTATACTAACTAAAAATAATAATTATGCCTGCTGTACTAATCGTAAGTAATAAATCGCTCCGAAAATCAAATTAGCTATAAGAAAAAAACTCAAAATGAACACAACCATCAATGGCGTCTACCCTCACGTACCACTCATAGTTAGGAGTGTATGATATGTCAATATATCTTCATTCGATAATTATCGAGTAGTATCGATATTTTTCATTCGATATGTATCGAGTAGTATAACATTCTATCCGATATATATCGATAGGTTGAAGCGATGACCTTTTTTTTCGTGTGCACTTCCGACCGATATTTATCGATAAGTATCGATATATGTATCCCGTATACCGGATCGAAAATTATTATTGATATAGTTTTAATAACATATATTTTATCGATAAAAATATCGATACTTTTTTTACGTGAACATCCCTATTCATAGTATGCGCTTAAAGCGCGAAAAGAAGATCATAAGCGCCATGGAATTGGTAGCACTTACGCGTTTTCACGTGTTATTTTTTAAACTATGTTATATTATGGCCGAATTACACGAAATCTTTATAAATTATAACTTATGTGTTATTCTGATGTATAAGCTATGTTACTGTAAACTTTCATCTAAAACCATTCAGTAGTTTTTGCATGAAAGAGTAACAAAGATCTAGACAAACAAAAATATATTATATGTCATTGTGATCATTCAAATAGTTTTTATTGCTTCCTGTAAAATTTGTTGATCATGGAAATAGGACCTTTTGAACAGACACTCTTCAATTCAATTCTATTTTAAAACATAAGTGCAGGTTGCATACTATACCCACATTTATCTATTTTCAAGGTAGCAAGAATTATTTTAACTTTAGTTAGAAGACTGTGATTGTTGAAATTAGAAATAATAATTATGGTATGATTGATTCGTGTTATATATTTTTGTAAGTAGTTAATGAGCATCATAAAATATTTACAATAAACAGAAGTACAAAAAAGTTTTATCCAACATGAACAAAACCAATAAAAGAAAGATTTTATAAAACTAAGATTAAAACATTATCAAAAAAGATGTATACAAATTTGAATAGGTTTAATATCTGATTGAAATTAGCTTTATTTCTGACAATTATAGACTTCTCTCCTTCTTTCTTTTTTAACAATATTCCATTAGAAATCCATCAAAAGAAGTATTTATGCAATTTAGCGCAGACACAGGCAAGAAAAAAAAGGGCATTCATCTTGGGCGTTAAACTCTATGACAGAAACGATAATTTGAATGGTCCTGGTAACTTTAATTTGTCGGTCTTCTCTCTATTGCTTATTCTGTGCATTTGAGTAACCTTTTCTTTCATTATAACTCCCGTAAAGTCTATAAGAACCGTACGATTTTCGAGAATCATTGCGAAAAACGTACTTCCTGTGTTTAATAGGGACATTTAAGCTGTTGGTTGCCTCTGAAAGTCCAGCGTTTTAATAAGAGCCCGAAGCCCCCAGCTAGAACGAAATGGTACAGACTGGATGATAGGGAATTAGAGGCAAAATTCAAGAAAAGAGTGATTGGTAAAATGATAGAGATGGGAGATATTGCGGAGATGGGAGTAAATGAGTGCTGGAGTGAGATGGCAATATGGGTACGAAGTGTAGCGAGGGATGTCTTTGGGGAAACGAAAGGGAAAAGGAAGATAGACAAGGAAACATGGTGGTGGAATGAAGAGGTGCGGACGGTTTTGAAAGAAAAGAAGAATGCTTTCAAAGAATGGAAAAGGGTGGAAGATGGAAATGATAGAGAAAAGAAAATAAAAAGATCAGAATATCAAAACAGTAAAAAGAAGGCTAAGAAAACTGTCGCAATTGCAAGGGCTAAGGTGCAAGATAAGTTGTACGATTCTCTGGAGAGCCCACAAGGCCAAAAAGATCTTTTTAGAATATTAAGAGAGAGAGAGAGGAATGCAAGAGATATAAATCATATGAAATGTATTAAAGACGAAGCGGGGAAGATCTTGACGGATGATGAGGAAATAAAAGGACGCTGGAAGAGATGCTTTAATAAATTAATGAATGAAGAAAATGAATGGAGAGGAGCGTTAGAAAATGTACGTAGTAATGAAGGAAGGGTGAAAGAGGTAAGTATAGAGGAAGTGAGGATGGCAGTGGAGAGTATGAAGAATGGAAAAGCAGTTGGGCCAGATGGTATACCAGCGGAAGTATGGAAGTTTTTGAAGGCGGATGGATGTAAGTGGCTGACTTTATTCTTCAATAAGTTGTTGCAAGAATAAGTTATACCTGAGGAATGGTGCAACAGTTCACTGGTGCCCATCTTTAAAAATAAAGGTGACATACAGGATTGCAGCAATTATCGGGGAATAAAGCTCATGTCACACAGTATGAAGATATGGGAGAAAGTGATAGCGCGAAGAATGAGAGAAGAAAGTGAGATCACACAGAACCAATTTGGATTTATGCCGGGCCGGGGAACTATGGATGCCATATTCGCACTCCGCCAACTTTGCGAAAAATACCGACTTGCACAAAGAGACTTGCATATGGTGTTCATAGATCTGGAAAAAGCATACGATAGGGTTCCCCGTAAGGTTCTGTGGTGGGCTATGAAAGAGAAAGGTGTGCCAGAGAAGTATGTGCGAATTGTGCAGGCGATGTATGATAGAGCTAGTACCCACGTGCGGTCTGAAGCCGGAGTAACTGGCAAGTTCAATGTGGCTGTAGGCTTGCACCAGGGGTCGGCTTTAAGCCCGTATTTGTTCCTCCTAGTTATGGATGCTCTAACATCAGACATACAGGAGGAAGCACCCTGGTGTATGCTATTTGCCGACGACGTTGTCCTTGTCGGAGATAATACTCTTGAGGTTCAAAGCAGACTGGGAAAATGGCAGGAAAGACTGGAGAACGTGGGATTAAAAATAAGTAGAATCAAAACGAAGCACTTGTTCTGCGATTTCAGCGGTTTATCCAGTTTTACCCATATTGCCTTAGATGGTGTATCCCTACCAGTCTGTTCCGACTTCCGGTACCTCGGGTCATTGATACAAAATGACGGTAATGTGGACCGTGACGTGCAAAATAGAATAAATGCGGGATGGATGAAATGGCGACAGGGCTCGGGAACACCTTGTGATCCACGAATGCCTCTTAAACTTAAGGGGAAAATCTACAAAACGATCATAAGACCTGTCGTAATGTATGGATCAGAATGTTGGGCAATGAAAGTGGCGGATGAAAGAAAAGTGCACGCAGCCGAGATGAGAATGCTGAGATGGATGTGTGGAGTGACGAGGAAAGATCGGATTAGAAATGAGTATATAAGGGGAAGTTTGAAAGTAGCACCCGTGACGGAGAAAATGAGAAGCAGTAGGTTAGCATGGTATGGGCATGTAATGAGGAGGGATGAACGATATATTGGTAAAAGAATGTTAAGAATGAATGTCGAAGGACGAAGAGCGATCGGCAGGCCAAAAAAGCGATGGATGGATTGTGTGAAAGAGGACATGAGAAAGAAAGGAGTAAGCGCTGAAGTGACGAATAATAGAGAGGAATGGAAGAAGAAAACATGTTGTGCCGACCCTACATAAGTGGGATAAGGGCAGGGAGATGATGATGATGATGCCCATCTTGATGATTATTTTTAACAGTTAAACTTTCGTTCCAAATGAACTGTAGGAATATTGTTAATTTCAATACAGATTGATCTCTATAATTATTCATGTTTTTCATTATGGTTTCTAATAAACATATTTGGTAAAATTTTTACTGTGTTTTTTATTCTAATTTGTTAAATTGATTAATGATAGAGTCATAATTCTGAGTTAAAAACTGTACGGACGGTTCAATTTCGCAATTTTTTTTTTTTTTTTTTTTTGTTTCGACGATAGCCCCAGAAAATTAATCAAATTTATATTTATATTATATCAAATTATTTTGTTATTTTTAAAGACTTCAATGAGATCTTTAAATTCAATCATAAAGAACCCAACGTTTCACCCACTTCATCAGAATGCGTATGCATGCATTTTTGCCGAAGTCATACTTGGTGTCAAAAGTTTATTTTGAGATACAATGCTGAAGTGACTTTGAATTTTGCATATTCACTTAAAATACAAAAATAAACATGGATGCGTTAACAAATTGTTTATCATTTTGTTGATTGGATAATTACGTAACTGTTTCCAAAAAATACACTGAAATGCTCACTTTTGATATAAAAGAAAAAGAAATTATACATATTTTAGAGAAATTACTTATTCATATTTCATAAAAACTCCACGTACTAAAATAATGTTAATTTAGTTTGCGTACATTTCTTTGACGAGACTTGGTAGGACGTTAAATATTTATATTAAAATGGATTACTTTTAAAGTACATCATAAGTTAATGTATCGAGAAAGGTGAATTTTTTAATAGCATTTCATCTCAAGAGAATGACTATTTTTTTTCTCATTCTACCAATAGGAAAACACAAAAAAAAATCAATTGAATTAAAATCACTATGAATAGAAACAAAAAATTAAGAAAGATGACCTACCTATTACATTTATCCGGTATACAGAGTCAAATGTAATAATGTTATTAAATTTCTTGGCAAATTAGATATATTCTAATCTGGGGGTGATAGCAATAAAATGCGCAAATGTATTGTAGTTAATCTTTGGTTTTTATTTATTATCGAATAGCCTGTAGTGAATCACTATGGCAGAATAAGTTTTAACCCTTCTTCTGTATGAAAAAAAGGATTTTTCTCAGCAATGGGATGTTTAAAGAATGTTTTAGTTTTACAAATTCATTAAATTTTATAACTCAAAGATATATTAACATTTTCCATTTCAACTATACATCTATCACTGAATCCACTTTGATCAGCGATGCGCTATGATGTCTACATCTAAGTAAACATAATACGGTTCTACATTTATTTACTTAAGTAAGTCAAACAAATTGTTCATTAAAATATGCAATATGACATAACTTCTTAAGTTAACTGTAATCAGGAGTAAAGTAAGCTGAGTTTCCTATCGACTATTCTCGCTAGGACCTACATTACTAATTAGAGATAGCTAAGCGAATACAAAATATAAAATAAAAAAGTTATAAATTGACGACGATCGTCCTGGTATAATGGTGCGAGTATTCGCCTCAAAGCTGCGTGCCAACGTTCGCGGGTTCAATTTCCTCTCGGGACAGATATTTGTATTTTTACAAATATTTGTTTCCGGTCTGGGAGTATGTCTCTGTGGGTCTCCCCATTGTGTCTCGGAGAACACGTAAAGCCGTCGCTCCCGGTTGTTATCACAGACACCTGATAACGATCGTTACTCATGGTAGGGAAATTATCCACCAATCCGCAGTGGAGCAGCGTAGTGGATTAAGCTCCAACCTGTCTTCTATATGAAGACAATATCGCTCAACAGTGGGTTGTTTACAGGCTGATACGATACAGTACAGTGCAGTAAATTGACGATTCAAAAGTAAAACTCTGTTTGAATAAACTGAACTAAAGTAAAACAGCCTGTAAATATTCCACTACTGGACTATCTATAGTAAAAGGATTGAAGCATAAACCAAGCTATTTCGCTGCGAATTAAGGACTTATTTATCTACTAAGACAACCGGAAACGATATCATTATGTGCTCTCCGAGGCGTGATGGAAAGAGCTGCAAAGATAAACAGACAGACCTGGAACAAATATATATTTATATTATCAAGTATAATTCAAGTGAAAATAGATACCGCTACAGTCAGGATTGATGGATGTTTTTTCACCAATACACCAGAACTGTCGTAACTTGAATAAAGTATTTTTAAATTTTGACTTCTTATGTCTTCAAAGCGATTATTATATCTAATTATGGGTATTTTTGTCTTAAGACGTTAATATGTGATGATGATGAACATTCAAAAGCTTTTAATTACATGTCATAAAATCTTATTTCACGTGACAATAAAATTTTATTATTTATCTTAAAGGATATGTATTAAGACATTAATTAATGTCAAAGTTTTTATCACCGTTGATACTGCTATCTTTATTGTCTCACGTGGTATAAGTCTTGATTGCATTACTTCTCCCGCCTTATGAGTTATATCTTAATCTTTTTATATTCATATATGTGTATATTTTTGAAATATCCAAAAAAATACCACAATTGAATGTTTAAAATCTAACTGGTAGGTAACTCCTGACACAAGCGCCTTCATAAAAACAAAAAAATAAACTCTTCAAAAATATTTATTGTAAAAGACAGAATTTGGAAAAGCCAGTTATGCAGTAATATTTCTTAGTTTATAAGAATACCATAAAACCATTTATACTCGTACCTACCGTATCATAAGATATAGAAAATTAAAAAAATCTGTTTGAAATGTTTGTTCGCCTTGAGGTGACTGGCAGACAAGAATCGTTTCGACCTCTTTTTCGCCGAGGTAAAGTAAAAGGCGACTAAGGCCATAGTGGTGCGAATAACTGTAAACCAACTAGGATGGTGATGGACAGCAATGTCATCATATCATCTCCTCAGGATGGCTCGGCAGACGCTGGACGAGGAGGAGGATGTTCCGCCACTGACCGCCAGAGACTGAAATGGAGGCGGCTCTGTCCCGCCTTCAGCCCAGTCGGGGTCCGTGGAGTGGCGGCAAGTCAGCAGCGGTGTCTCGCAAGGATCAGTTCTGGGTCCAATCCTGTAGGAAAACGGGTACAACTGGGTCCTGCGAGGCCGTCTCCTCCCCGGGATGGGTGTCATCTGCTACGCGGATGACATCAAGCACTGCGCTGCATCAAGATCTGACGTCGGTCCTCGGAGGGGACTTGTCGCTCCCGAGCATCATCACCGCGATGCTCGGCGACGACGATTCCTGGAAGGCGATGGTCTCTTTCTGCGGTAATGTCCCAGAAGAAGACCGAAAAGCGAGAGAGAGAGGAGGCTGCCAAAGTGGCCTCCATCCGCAGGCGACGAATGGGGGTGCGTTGGAGACGCTACTTACTCGTAATGCTCCTGTAGTAACGCCCCTGTGCCCGTGTCGGGCCGGGATGGGATCCCGGTCCTGCTAGACACGGCATCGTCAGGAATGTTCAGAGGTAAGCCGGACAGTCCCCATGGAGGAGAAGTCTGGCGTTTTCGCCGAGACCAGCCTGTCACTGGTGGGATCCTGTTGCCTGCAGATCCGAGACCCTCCAATTAAAGCGGCTGAAAACTCCCGCACGGGTTTAGTACGGTATTGCACTTCCAAAGTGCCGAGTCCGACTGAGGTCTAGGATTTCCTACCCGCGAGTCCTGGATATCAATATAGAATCAATAGAGAAATATTAACCAATAGCCCTTGACCACTGGATCGGATGGGAGATTTTTTGCAATCCTATTGGTTAATATTTCGCCGTTTCTCCGCTCCGCATCCTCGCTCCGCTTTATCCCTAATGCTGATCTTCCTATAGGGGAGGAACGAATAAATAAATTACTTTTACATTTATTACGCGTTTTTGTGATTTATAATATATTACTAATCATTCCTTGGGTATGATATTCCATGTGACTCGAGGAAAAATAAAAAAATAAGTGTCACAGGAAAAACAACTCTCCCACAGATTTAATTATGATAAAGAAAATGGAACGCGATATCAGTGTTTTATAGGTAATCAATGAGAAGAAAATTTACTGGGAAATTACACCTGAAACAAGTAGTTATCTCATAGCTAGCATTGCAATTATACCATAAATATTTTTCAAGAGGATTTTTTAAAACTGTATTTACAACGTTTAACAAACGTTCCGTCACGATGTTTGTATTAGTATTCGTACAAATATTTGTTTCTGGTCTGGGTTATTATGAATCTCCTCACCGTGCCTCGGAGAGCACGTAAAACTGCCAGTTCTGGTTATTATAATAGACATCTGACAGCGATCGTTACCATCGATCGGTAGTCAACCAACATTGGTGCAAAGTGGTGTATTACGAGACCACCCTTCTTTTATATGAAGAAGAGGTTTCGCCCAGCAGTGGCACGTTGACAGACTGATTCAGTTAAGATCTCCTATTTAAAATATTTTCTGATAGAATATATGTATCGCCGCTGATAAAATAAATACCTGCCCTAAAACTTGTCAATAAATGTACAAAAATATTAACCCTGCACTTGTATAAATAAATTAAAAAGTCCCGGTACAAAAAGTCACGATGAAAATTGTTAGAAGTTTCTGCACATCGTAAAAATTGCCGTTACCACTCCCTAACACGAACAATGGAGTATATTGCATGTGGTATACCTACCTCTTTTCAAAATACGAAACATGAAAGAGATAGCTGATAAATTTTAATGGACTGTTACTGCAGTATTTCAGTTCAGTGAAAGTCTTTTATTTATCATCGAGAGCGAAATAAATGAATTTTGTTATTCTGTACCGACTCACCTTTCAATTTGCATAAAGGCGTCTCTTAATATATTCACTATTGTTTTTTTTTTTTATGCATTCCAATTTCAAAATGATCTCACATTTATATCAAGATCCTGTTAATATTATTCGAGCAATTAAACGAAATTCTCCCAATATTAATATTAAATCATCACATAGCTATTTTTATACTTTGTTGTCATAGAAAAAAAAATTAAAATGACAAACATTCCAGAACTTACTTGAAAATTTTATCATATTTCCATACAATTTAATTTGAAAAATAAATTCGTCAATCTCTAAAACATTATTTTTCAAGGCTTTGATCTTCCAGAGACATTTTTGAAATTTGAGTATTTTTAAATATTAAATTACAAAAATTTTATTTTATAGAAACATAGTTGAGTTAAGATCAATATTTAATACTACGACTACTTTTACTTCTACGACTAAAACGACTTAAAATTTAATTCGAAAAATTAATAATAAAATGTATTTTAATTATAAAAGCAATGAAAATCTTACTGTTTATCGCTCGGGCTTAAAATGAACGCCCTTTTACGATCTGTAAATTGGACGATCGGAAAACGAATTTTATCACCTCGTAAAATAAATGAAAAATAGAACTCAATTTGCAATTAGAATCGTTTATTAACCTTTTTATTACATTAAACATATTTTACGGGTATTTTACGGTTATCTGTAATCATCCTGTAATTTAGAATCACCCAAATTTTTAGTAGGTAGTATTTAGCCGTCACCACAAATGTTTTTTTTTAATATATATACATTAATAGTCTATTTTTTTAAATATGTTTAACATACAAACACGGGCGTATGTTCTTAAGGTAGGCAATTTAATACCTGTGTCTTAGGTACCAGCCGACTGATATACATTTTTATTTTAAATAAATATACGTAGCTATATAAATAAATATATAGATATTACACCTGGGTGTACGAGTCTGACCTCGTGGCGGAAATCGAACCCCCAACCCTGGAGCACAAAGCAGGGTTACTGCCAACTGCGTCAAGGGGTCAGTTGAAATTATTATTATATATTATTACTGCCATGCATGGACATCTGCCACACTATAGCATTACCTGTATTTTTTTTGTTTAGTTATAAAATTCATTGATCGTTAACGGCTTATAATGTCATCAGTCGTCATTTTCTAACAGTATGCCGAGTTTAGTACGAAATGTAAGCAGCACACTGTATTAGAATTTTGCGGATAAAGTATTCGATTAATTTACGACATAAATCTGCATTAATATCATGACTTAATAAATCCAGAAGCTTTTCCCATCGAATTCTCATCGTACGCCATGATGAACCAAGTTCAGTAAAAATATCTCCCAACAATCTCATTATTCTATGAATCTCTTATTTTGACTAGTAGATATTGAAATTTGAGATAAACTCCATACTAATTTTGTCAGAAATATGAACTAGTTAATATATTAAAGATAAATTGATTGATTATTATATAGTAATACATTACAAAACATTATGAATAATAAACTGAAATATGTATATTTAATTTTCTCCAAATTATAAATATAAATATATAAATATAAATATGTTTAACACACACACACGGCCGTCTGTTCCTAATGTAGACAACTTAATGCCTGTGTTTTAGGTAACAGCCGACTGATATACATTTTTTTTTAAATCAATATACCTACATATAAATAATACATATATTACACCCAGACTCGGGGCGGGAATCGAACCCGCAACCCTTGGAGCAGAAAACAGGGTCACTGCAAACTGCGCCAACGGGTCAGTCAATTAAGTTTTGTCTTAGAGACTCAATAGACAGACTTTTTATATACATAATTGACCAAATTGATCATAATCTTACATGATAAAAAGCAGAAGTGAAGTCTTAATATAACAGCCCTTATTTAGTTAAAGCCTGTTCAATCTTCAATAGGAGGTACTCAAGTTATATTTAGCAAGAAAAAACGATGCAGGGTGTTTCACGACTTCGGATTCCATATCGGAAACTTAAATGAAAAACGTATATAATTATAACTTATCAACTAAAACCGTTATGGTGTAACAGTATGAGTAGTCAGCTTAACGCCAGCGGTCGTGGGTCCGATTACCGCTCGGTCCAGATATTTGTATTTATACATTTATTTTATTTTTATTTTCTGGTATTACCTACGTCCTTGTTGGTTCCCCACTCTGCCTTGGAGGGCACAGTTTTAAAGCCATTGGACCCGGTTATTATCATAGACACCTGATAGCGATCATCACTCATGGTAGGAACTAATCCACCTACCCAAAGTAGAGCAGCATGGTAAATTAAGCTCCAATCCTGCTCCTATATGTGGAATGTTTACAGGCTGATTCATTACAGCTGAGTTCAGTACAGTAATATATAGTATAGATATTCTCGTAAATATTGATAAGTATAAATTTTATTTTCGTTTCAAATTAGTTTTTTTACTTATCATCAAAATGAAGCTTTTACCGATGACGTGACGTCTTTTGATCCCTACGTGATTTCCTACGTCAGCTTCAGTCCATTAAGGCTTTTAATGAAATGAAGAGTGATTTACGTTTTATAATTAAATTATTTAGGTCAAAACGCAAAACGTCTTTAAGTTTTCTTATAACGTAATCTGGACGACAGTGTAATAAATTGTTCTAGAGGTCACAAAAAGCACTCAAATGTCACATAAATCTCTTTTTTTAGGATTATACATTATCAAAATTGATAATATTATTTTAAACTATTTGCTTCCAGTTGATCCTGTTATTTTTTTATTTTTTTTTTTATTCTAGCATTTTTAGTAGTCCTAGAACAGTTAGTTATTACGTATTTACATACATAATAATTTTGTATGCTTTACATATAAGCTAGCTAGCTGAGCTCTTACATAATTATAGGCTTAGAATGTTCCATAATAAGATGCAAAATTGTTTCTAAGATTTGTAAAACCATTTCAAATTTTAATAGATGTCCGGATCTGGTATTAGTAAAAGTTTTGGTAAAACAGAAGTACTGCCAACAGAAGTGAAAGCTTAAAACAATGGAAAAATAATATTTAATTTTTCAAAGCAAATATCAATGACAATGTTTGAAATATTTGATAATAAATGCTTTGTTTTTATCATTTATTTTTTCACAGAAACATATAATTATATTGAGTACTCACTATTGTACTGCACAGTTATTCACAATTAATCAATTCAAATAATTATTATTATAGAAAACACAGTTAAAACAATGCACAGTATACACAAAATAAACTTATCGAGTGGTCAATATAACTTCACTGACTGCTATTACAGCATGTCGGTTACGCAAAGTCAAAGATTTTACTCACACAAAAAGTCAAACACGCATATGCGTATAATTGTACACAGGCCGCTATGCTGCGTGTCGCTAGTCTGGCGCAAGCGGCAATACGTCACGATCATGTTGAGGTCATTGGTGACACGAACCTATAAGTTTTCTCCCTACCAATAATAGCTCAACGCGGCTAAAGAAGTTTTCACTTTAAAAGAAAGTAATATATATATATATTTTTTTTTTTAAATTCCGTGGGGGATATAGTGTCACTCACGGTAGCTACTTATATCAAATTATTAACACGAGTAAACGAACTTTGGAGCAAACAAGTTGTCTCGTTGAATCTGGCATTACGAACCGATTATACAGTACCAGTTTACCGCATACTACCGCACGTATCGAAGTACCTCTCACGGATCACCTCATTTTCTTAAAGCTACCTTTCATCCGGGAAAAGTTAATAGTTCCTTAGGGATTGATTTTTCCTTAGCAAAAATAGCGAAAGAATCACCTCAAAAATTGAAAAAGTTACGCATTTTTGAAATTTCACTTTGGGCCGTTCCTACTATCCTTACTAATATTATAAATTCTTAAGATTAAATAGAGATGTCGAAATTGGATTGAGTTCCTGGTTTGGTCTCAAGTGATACCAAGACTCCAATCGTATCACCTGATGTAAAGGTTCTCAAGTTGTCCAAAATAACCAATAGAATGAAGAGAGCAATTAAAAAAATAGACATACTTATAGTACTAGCCATTTTTTTTGTCGCAGAGGAATGCATTTACGGATGATATCCAGGACGCCCGGGTCGGCAGTCCTAGACCTATGACGGACTTGGCATTTTGGGAGTGTAATACCGTACAAAGGCCCTACGGGAGCCTTCATCCGCTTTGATTGGAGGGTCCCGGATGTGCAGGCAACAGGATCCCTCAAGCGACAAGCTGGCCTCGGCGAAAAGGCCAGACTTCTCCTCCATGGGGACTGTCCGGCTTACCTTTGAAACCTTATAGTACTAGCCTTCTAGTTATTTTTTAATTACTTGTTGGACTTATTAATGTAGGTAAGGTACCTCTATTTAAATACTTACAACCCCCTTCCCTCCTAAGGGCGTAAACTAAATAGTAAATATTAATTTCCAAATGCTTTTAGTTATCAAGAAACGGCTTCTCGAAAATTTAATATTTAGTCGTAAAATACTTCAATAGCCACCATTCAAATGTAATGAAACAAATTTAATATTAGTTCAGGACTATTAAGTTTGTTTGAGTCGTTTTCACAGTAAATATAAATATTTTAAATTGTAGTTGATTTATATATTGAAAGACGCGCTGACGCAGTTGTCAGTAAACCTGCTTTTCGCTCCAGGGTCGTGTTTTCGATTCCCAACCTCAGGTGAATTTTTAGAAAAAAACTATATCTATAGAAGTCGGTTGTTACCTAAAATACAGGTATTAAATTGCCCATCTTCGGAATATACGATCGTGTGACTGTATTCAGGGTGCGAAAACTAATAACATAGTATGCTATATATCATAGTTGTCTTGAGCGGGTTCGATCACGAAGCAATTACAAAGAGGAGGTGTTGTAATCAATGTAGTCTAGCGTCCACCAATGTAGTCCACACATCAAACCGTAGTAGATCTACTTACCACCAGTTGTCGCTTTCGTCAGTACAGCTGTCGTTGCCGGACAATTAAGTTGCTCTCGTGACTAACTCCTTTTTAACCGACTTCAAAAAAAGGAGGAGGTTCTCAATTCGTCTGTATTTTTTTTTTTTATGTTTGTTACCTCATAACTTTTTACTGGGTAAACCGATTTTAATGATTCTTTTTATAGTCAAAAGCTAGTTCTCGTCATGTGGTCCCATTTAAATTTGAGCGAGATGTGACTAGTAGTTTTTGAGTAATCCTTAAATAATGCGTATTTTTTTCCTGATACCGCGCGTCGCTGCGCGGGTCGCGTTGCATACAATCGTTCCTTGTGACTTAATTTGTTTCGGAAGACTATCACATTTTATGTTTTTTATGTTTACTACGAGTTAAACTATACCATATTATATTTTGTTTCTCAGATTACGACTCAGGTGTAGAGTTATGTTGCGCTGAACTTTAAGATTTCAAGCGCGTCCTGTATTTAAAAGATCATATCTCGAAAATAGTTATACAGCAAAGTGTAAAGGAATAACTTTTCATCGGTGATTAACTAGACTAACCGTTTACTAACTGTTACTAATTGTTTTAAAATTTTTAATTTGTTAAAATATTTATCGGACACCATTTTGCGTCATTTGTCATAGACTAAAATCTTAAATGTGACATTGTGTGTGCAACAATAGTGTACCTAAGTATTAGTCTATTAGCAGCGGAATCTTTTATGATGTAATCTCAGGAAAGTAATGACAGTTAGAATCTTGGGTGTCATTGAAATGAAATAAATAAACAACTTAAATTAATTAATAATTTAACTTAAATGTTTATAACATAATATATAATAAGTAATACCTAATGAAAGGCAGAAAGGAAGGCACGTTATGACTTATGCCGTTGTGTCGTTACGTTTCCATAATGCAATTCGATAGGCAGAATCAATTGAATATATCATTGGGCAGAATATAAACAATATATCCCATCTGTAATAGATTTCAAATAATCTGACGTCTTTCCACTTGAACGTAAACAATAGGGGTAATAAACCAAACACTCACAGAGCCCATTCATTTTATCTATTCATTCATTTCTATTTGGAAAGAATAAATAATTAAATTTGTTACAGTATTTTATTTGAATATGTATTCAAAAGTATCGACATTGGTTAGTTTGTAACACGCACATGGTGAACAGATCTTGTTCGGGTAAATAGACGCTAGTAAAAAATGGCATGGTGCATCTTATGCATCTGCGACGGCTCGACACAATACGCAAGCGGTCAACTGTCAATTGTTTTTTTTAACCAACCTTTTTTTGTTTTGACTTTTCGGTTTGGATAATTGAATATAATTAATCAGGTAGAAAATTTTACTTAGAAGGGAGATAAATAATACAAATCGACCTCAACTATAGTTGACATGAACGGTTGAGCGGATATTGATTAAGGGATTTAAAGATCATTAAATACGTATTTAAAAATATGTCATGAATGAAAAATAATAACCTTTGTTTTCAATAAAAAAAATTATATCGATGCTAAATTGACAAAAAAAAGAAACTCTATAGGTGATTTGTAAGATCATCGTAGTATTTCGAGTTGGTGTGGATTTTTTGCAAAAAAAAATTCCTTAGGTCGATTGCGGCTTTTTCGAGGGTGGTAAAATACCTGTAGCTTGTGGACTGTAACCGCCCAGCTTTGTATAAATAAATCAGTTATCGAACTACAGATTCACTAAAAATCAAGAAATAAAACAAAATTTTAAGAAAAAAAAAATAACCGACTTCAAAGCAAATAAAAAACGATAAAACAAAAATGCACTAAAAAGTAAAAAAATAATTACGTATTCTTTTGTCTGTAATCAAATTATTATGATAATATAATGTACAATTATTGTTGGTTTTGGAGTCGGTGTCAGCCAAGGAAATACGATAATATATGTAGCAATAACAATAGTGACTGTCACCGCCCAGCTTAGTATCTTCTAGGTAAAATCTTATAGGTAAATAAGATTAGTTATCGCACTACAGATTCACTCATTCACAGATCAAGAAAAAAAATTAAATAAATAAATAAACGACCTCAAAACAAATATATATATTTATATATATAACAAAAACTGGTATATTATCATCATATTTCCTGGGCTGACACCGACTCCAAAACCAACAATAATTGTACATTATATTATCATAATAATTTGATTACAGACAAAAGAATACGTAATTATTTTTTTACTTTTTTAACCGACTTCAAAAAAAGGAGGAGGTTCTCAATTCGTCTGTATTTTTTTTTTTTATGTTTGTTACCTCATAACTTTTTACTGGGTGTACCGATTTTAATGATTCTTTTTATAGTCAAAAGCTAGTGCTCGTCATGTGGTCCCATTTAAATTTGAGCGAGATGTGACTAGTAGTTTTTGAGTAATCCTTAAATAATGCGTATTTTTTTCCTGATACCGCGCGTCGCTGCGCGGGTCGCGTTGCATACAATCGTTCCTTGTGACTTAATTTGTTTCGGAAGACTATCACATTTTATGTTTTTTATGTTTACTACGAGTTAAACTATACCATATTATATTTTGTTTCTCAGATTACGACTCAGGTGTAGAGTTATGTTGCGCTGAACTTTAAGATTTCAAGCGCGTCCTGTATTTAAAAGATCATATCTCGAAAATAGTTATACAGCAAAGTGTAAAGGAATAACTTTTCATCGGTGATTAACTAGACTAACCGTTTACTAACTGTTACTAATTGTTTTAAAATTTTTAATTTGTTAAAATATTTATCGGACACCATTTTGCGTCATTTGTCATAGACTAAAATCTTAAATGTGACATTGTGTGTGCAACAATAGTGTACCTAAGTATTAGTCTATTAGCAGCGGAATCTTTTATGATGTAATCTCAGGAAACTAATGACAGTTAGAATCTTGGGTGTCATTGAAATGAAATAAATAAACAACTTAAATTAATTAATAATTTAACTTAAATGTTTATAACATAATATATAATAAGTAATACCTAATGAAAGGCAGAAAGGAAGGCACGTTATGACTTATGCTGTTGTGTCGTTACGTTTCCATAATGCAATTCGATAGGCAGAATATAAACAATATATCCCATCTGTAATAGATTTCAAATAATCTGACGTCTTTCCACTTGAACGTAAACAATAGGGGTAATAAACCAAACACTCACAGAGCCCATTCATTTTATCTATTCATTCATTTCTATTTGGAAAGAATAAATAATTAAATTTGTTACAGTATTTTATTTGAATATGTATTCAAAAGTATCGACATTGGTTAGTTTGTAACACGCACATGGTGAACAGATCTTGTTCGGGTAAATAGACGCTAGTAAAAAATGGCATGGTGCATCTTATGCATCTGCGACGGCTCGACACAATACGCAAGCGGTCAACTGTCAATTGTTTTTTTTAACCAACCTTTTTTTGTTTTGACTTTTCGGTTTGGATAATTGAATATAATTAATCAGGTAGAAAATTTTACTTAGAAGGGAGATAAATAATACAAATCGACCTCAACTATAGTTGACATGAACGGTTGAGCGGATATTGATTAAGGGATTTAAAGATCATTAAATACGTATTTAAAAATATGTCATGAATGAAAAATAATAACCTTTGTTTTCAATAAAAAAAATTATATCGATGCTAAATTGACAAAAAAAAGAAACTCTATAGGTGATTTGTAAGATCATCGTAGTATTTCGAGTTGGTGTGGATTTTTTGCAAAAAAAAATTCCTTAGGTCGATTGCGGCTTTTTCGAGGGTGGTAAAATACCTGTAGCTTGTGGACTGTAACCGCCCAGCTTTGTATAAATAAATCAGTTATCGAACTACAGATTCACTAAAAATCAAGAAATAAAACAAAATTTTAAGAAAAAAATAATAACCGACTTCAAAGCAAATTAAAAACGGTAAAACAAAAATGCACTAAAAAGTAAAAAAATAATTACGTATTCTTTTGTCTGTAATCAAATTATTATGATAATATAATGTACAATTATTGTTGGTTTTGGAGTCGGTGTCAGCCAAGGAAATACGATAATATATGTAGCAATAACAATAGTGACTGTCACCGCCCAGCTTAGTATCTTCTAGGTAAAATCTTATAGGTAAATAAGATTAGTTATCGCACTACAGATTCACTCATTCACAGATCAAGAAAAAAAATTAAATAAATAAATAAACGACCTCAAAACAAATATATATATTTATATATATAACAAAAACTGGTATATTATCATCATATTTCCTGGGCTGACACCGACTCCAAAACCAACAATAATTGTACAATATATTATCATAATAATTTGATTACAGACAAAAGAATACGTAATTATTTTTTTACTTTTTAGTGCATTTTTGTTTTACCGTTTTTAATTTGCTTTGAAGTCGGTTATTATTTTTTTCTTAAAATTTTGTTTTATTATATATTTAAAAAATATTCTCGACCCGCGCACGTTGTGAACATGAAGTGCTGTGTTGTATCGTGTAGAAGTTACACGAACAAATCAAAATCAAATGGAATAAACATATCTTTCTTCTCGTAAGTAATATTTAAATTAAATATATTATTTATTTTGTCTAGAAAGTTCGGTGATTACCATGCCTCTATCGGTAAGTAGCAAAACTACTGGTCTAGCCAGGGCCGTACTTAGAATTGAAATTTATCTCTACAATACGATCCCAGATACTTTTCAAAAGCTTTCAATTAACAAAGTTTAAAAAAATTGTCAATGAGCTTATGTGATGAAGGTTATTACAAAATAATTATTGAAGATAGCTCACTCACTCAGCGAATAACCGCTCAACTGCTCGTCTCGACTACTAGTTGACAAGAGTTTACAAGCTAACCACAATAACTGCAAGCGCCCGTGTCATGTAATGGTCACCATGGCTATATTGCCCATGTCAATTTTTTTTCGACACGGGAATTAGTACGCAAAGTGCACCTGTCAACTACAGGTTGATTAACGTATACTACATTATCACCGGTGGGAAATAACGTAACAAAACGTGAGAGGCCTTGGACAGTTTTGTGCAGTTGGTAAACTAAAAGATCATTGTCCGGACACTCAAGCGGATAAGGTGTTCTTCCGAGGCAATTTCAGTCGAATTGTTGTAGTGAAAATTCTAATTATGTAATTTTATATTCTGGGCTAAGGTTCGAACCTATAGTAGTTGGTTTTGACGTTCAATATTTGAATTTGAATAATCTGATCTAATAAAAAATATTCTTTCTTGCTATAATAAGAAATCTATCAGTATCTACAATTAATAACTGTTGTTTATGAAAATAAAAGCATGTTATGTATCATATTATGCAGCATTATTCCATTTTATTTACACTACGTCTGGCTTGGGAAAAGGTTTACCAATTTTGGTTTCCTTTCCGTTTTTTTTTTTAATCACTCCGATAATAAAAACTTTATTGCATATGCAAAAGCAAACTGACTTTAGTACGCAATTATCGACCAAAAGGTCAATAATTGCGTATTGAGAAAAATCTCAAATCGATATTACACATGGCTACATAATGTCAAGCTTTAATTTTCCAGCATAGGATGACGACCTTTCATTGTACTAAAATCCTACAAAGCGAAATCAGCTTATCAATACAATAGTAAATCATGATAATATTATATAGCAGTGTGTGCCATCCAACTTCAAATTACATATATGCTTAACTAAAAAATTCTGAGTACGGCCCTGGCAGACCCCTAGTGACATATAGTAGAACAATTATAACGTCTGTCAATTTAGTCAATTACTTGTTTTAGCTACTGGTCGCTAGATGGCTTGCCGCTATTTGAAGCCCCTCTCACCCCCGCGCAGTTGCGACACTACATTATATGAATAAAGTTTCTTATGGCACCTCCTCTTTGTAATTGCTTCGTGGGTTCGATAGAACCTGCGACCGCCAGCGTATACACGTAAGATATAGATATATAACCTATGTTATCAAATACAGATTCAAATAGCGTCTTTGGACATTAATCTTCACATACAAATAATCTCAATTACCAACCCACGCGAAGTATAAAGGTTACGAACAAACTGGAGCACCAGTACTGTCATTAAGAAATTCTATCGAGATAATATTGCAACCCCTCGATCGACACGTGCCATCATATCCCGTATGCCATCATTATCTCACTCGTTATAACATACAGTTCAAACTAATGAGGTACAAGATTATATTTTCAATATCGCTTTAAACAGATATTACGGAAATATATTTTCGGGTCATTATCATCCATTTGTTTTTTTGTCCTATTTGTTACTTAACGTGATTAGCGAATCTGTTAGCTAAATTAAGGGATTTGCTATCATCGTGCGATCGTAGTCTTTGTAACTATATATCATCTATAGCCTTCGATTGTCGCACACTGTTGAACATTGGCCTCTAGCATTGATCTTCAACTATCGCAGTCTTGGACCATCGTATATAAGGGTCAGGAGAAATTTTGCACAAGCTCTGTTCGTATTTAGGGTAATTAGAGGAAAGTTACATCAGCCAGATATACTGGAGCAGATACAACTGTGTGTTCCTGACACATGTGTGGCGAAGAAGGAGACCGCGGCTGCTTGTAGTACCGATAGATAGGACAGAATTAATGAAAATGGCACCGCTGTCGCGAGCACTTTGTACACTTAACCTAGTAGTTGAAAATGTACTAGACTCGTTCTGTTGTTCTTTGAGGGAATTCACAAAAATTACTCTGTATATATTATCATTTAGATTATAAAAATTAATAATTAAGACTATTCTAGAATATGATTATTAAAAAAAATGTTTATAATAGAAATTACGTTTAGGTTACTGTGCTGTTGCATTAGGTTATCCTGTAAAAATAGCATAAGTTTTTTTAAAATAAATTGATAAAAATAAAATATCAGCTGTTAACAGTGACTCTTTTCAGCTTCATCAATTTGGTTGAGAATCACCACTTTGCGATTCCCAGTTTATCAGTTGATGGATCGAAATCGTTCCAACATCCTGAAGCAACAATAACCGTTCTCCGAACTATGTGCCTAGCCTTTTCTCAGTTAGGAGCGCGAAGCGTTGACCTATGTGGATTACTCCAGTTCTTCTTAACATTTCCTCATTGCTGATTCAAATACGTAAACATACGCCGAGTTATATTCTCTATATTTTTCCTTTGATGCCCACAATTAGCAACCATGAATAGCAATCTACAAATAAATTATATTAAATAAGATATCAAAATAATAATTTGCTAATTCTAATCAAATATACTTTTCCCATTGAAAATAATCCAAAACTAATATATTAGTGATTATAGTGATCTATTAAGAACATATAGCTTTGTATATATATGAAATATAGTTATGAACATAGATAAATATCGCTCACTATATAAAGACGATCTTTATTAATACAGTAATTTAAAACAATATTTTAATGTAAAAAGCAGTTGCATTTTTAATAGAAATATAGGTTACTTTGTGAAAATTCATGACATGCAATATAGGCGAGATTAAAATAAATCTGCATGGTGATGAGTACGTACAAAGCCTCGCTCTTACGCAAGCACCACATGGTTGAAGCTATAATACAAAGGATCGACTACACTTACAAAAGCAAGCGAAGCGAATACAACGCGATTGATATATCCTTATTAATATTAAATTTCTTGCTTATACATAATTATATTATCGAATTTGAAATAATATTTAAAATAATATCGAACTTTTTTAAGTTTAACAATTATCTCAAACTCTCACCGTTTTCGTTTTATTAGATTTTGATAGATAGTCTATTTATTGAGATTTTTTTCCTTTTTTTATTTAATATGTAAATAAAGTCTTGTAATATAAATTTGATGAACTAAAAACGTCCCACTGCTGGGATATTAAATCTTAGACTTGTATATTAGTTGTTACTAATATACAAGTTACAGACATTACAGACCATTACTAACATATAAGACCTTATAATCTAACAACATTGTGCGTGTCACACATCACTGCTGTCCTCCACATGAACCAAAAAAGAAAATCAAGCATTGCGAGTACAAAATTCAAAGCAACGCTTCGTCTAACTCGTTACCTATTCTCTTTTAAACATAAGAGAAAGATGCGCTAAGTAGAATTAATAACTTCCATAGCGTAAATAAAAATTCACATCGTTTCGTTGGGGTTGGAAGTAGGGCGACGCCCGCGGCTCCGCGTGGGTATGCTCTGAATGACGCTCAGGAATGAGGGAAGGAAGGCCTACTTAATAATTAATGAGTGGAATAATAACTAGAACGATGGTATGCTGTTAAAACCTGTTATACATTTATATAAATGTGATATACAAAGAGAATAGTTGTTAGCATTTAATAGGAGGATTTTATAAGGACAATTCCTTATAATATATTATTAAAATATTTGATTTTATAAGAATTAGTATTAGTTTTTAAACTTTCATGGTTTAGTATTGTTACAGTATGTAGTACATTATGATTTATGTATATGTAAAACGGGATATTCAACATGATTTTTGTTGGTCATTTTGAGTTTCCGATATTTCAGCACTATTACAAGTGCTATGGTGATGTGCTGTCTGTGCATGGCTGTGGGTACTAAAGTCTGTGCGGATAAATGGTAAAAATATTTATTGATAGCTATATCGGTCTAACTCCTGTCTTTTTCGTTCGTTATCACTATCTTCTTTTCTATCTTTATTATCTTTTCTACGCACAAAACTTTTTATATAAGAAAGATTGTAGTTGCTGTCAATCATACATTAGACAGACGAAACGGACTGTGTCATATACATACAACATTTACTAATTAACAGTTGGTGTGCAAAGAAAACTTATCGCCTATTTTACAGTTTTTACGCGAAAATATAGCGCCCTTTAAATTTCTGAGGCAATAAATTGTACGTTATTAATTTGGCTTCATCATCAAAATGCTGAGGTGGTTTGGCCATGTCGAGAGAATGGATGAAGAACGGTCGACGAAAAAACTGTATAAGGCGAGTGTGAATAAAAATGCTGGAAGGGATAGACCTAGGCAAAAAAGGCCAGGTCAAGAGTGCCCTAAACCGAAGAGCATGTATTAAGGGAATAATGAAAGTGGACGAAGCGAAACAAGTATGTAAGGATCATAGCAAGTGGAAATAAGTGGTCTCTGCCTACCCCTACGGGAAAGAGGCCTGATTATATGTATGTATGTATGTACGTATCAAAATACGAATAATCTCGTCTTCGGTTAGTTCAATGTCAGACTCATCTGACCTCATTGCGATTTTTATACTTAATTATTTAAGATAAAAAAATATAATATATAAACTTATTGCACTTAACGAATTAATTTCATATGCTTATACTGCTGTTATAACAACTAAATAAATATTTTATTGCTTAGTTACGCATTGCTAGGATCGCGACATCATCGAGAATATAAAAAATATTTTTACTATCTCATTCTCTTCCATACATTTATGTGTTTGTTTCGTTATCGTGACGCATTTTTCGTTACATCGAGTTTCAAATCACGATTCTAAAGAAGTTTCACTTCAAAACCAAATCTTAACTATTTGAAATGTAAACAGTCCAAATCTGTAATATACGAGTAGTACAAACTACGAATAATTGCTCCGTTTCGCTAAATTGCAAATATTATAGTAAGTATATATTGACTATTAAACTCGCTTGGGAGTTAGAGACTGTATTTAATGCTTAGCAAGTTTAAATGAAATAATAATGGTATGAACTACCTACTCACGCGAACATCAGACGGAATATCATTCGGGTGAAAGGATACAGAATAAGTTTCAATATATGTTGGTTCATTTTCTAACATATTGTGTTTAAAACTATTTATATACATAGGTATATATACTTTTTTGATTAAAAGTCTATACCGGATTTTATCGCGTTTATTAAAAACTTTACAGTTTAACAATATTTTAAATTATTTCCCGACGTTTCGGACCCTTCACAGCAGTGTTTCCCAACGTGGGGCCCACGCCCCACTGGGGGGCAATTTGATAGTTAAGGAGGGCAATTTAAAAATGGACTTGACACGACTTTCACCCTTTCGCTTCGGGTTATTTAAATGCAATATTATTTAAATGCAACCTTGTCCAACCGTTTATTATCTTTTTGACAGCTTCTAGCGTCTATAAATGCGTCTATAAATTACAGTTTTTTTTTTTCGGAATAATGTACTACATTTTGAATTTCAGTTTTTTTTTTTCATTATATGTGTTGAAATTTTACTTACGATGTTTTGATAACAATTTCATAGTGATTTCTTCCTAAAACTTATCATTTATATTTCTTAAGGGAACAAAACAATTTTAAAGGTTAAAAATCATGCATGGGGGCATAAAAAATTTAGAAATATCAAGGTGGGGCATGGCCTAAAAAAGGTTGGGAAACACTGCTTTACAGCGTCCATGATCTCGGGGGACTGAGGTGGCCGATTATTATAAATATTGTTAAACTGTAAAGTTTTTAATAAACGCGATAAAATCCGGTATAGACTTTTAATCAAATGAGTAAAATTCGCGTAAATATAAGAGAACAGTATATAATTATATACTTTATTTGTCTATATCGTCTTTTTGTCGTCGCCATCGTAGTGTTGATAGCCTTATGTCACTGTTTCTGGAAATGTTCACAAATACCTGCTAATGATTATATTTTTTGACTCAAGGGAACCTCAATAGATTTAGGAATTAAAAGTGTCTTAGGTCGTTTCGTTTCATTTAATATTGCCTTGATATGCAGCCATGATACAGACAGACAGACAGGTTTATCGTTGATATACCTTATCTTCCAAATAAAGCAAAACATATGCTGATACCCAGTGAAATGACGTAATAGACATAATTATTATATTAACACTAGCTGTGCCCCGCGGTTTCACCCGCGTTAATTTAAGGAAAAGACGTACTTAAATATTTTTAAACAATTAATCTAAAAGTAGGTACCCGCCTCGTTGGTCGAGTGGTTGCAAGCGTTACTGCCGAGCAAAGGGGCCTCAGGTTTGATTCCTGGGTCGTTCAACGTATTATTGAGTTTTTTTTTTCGAAAATTCTCAGAAAAAAAGTGATGTTATATTTACTTTAAAAGTGGAACTATAGTTAAAAAATGTCTCGAGAAGAGAAACAATAAAGGACGCAACGGAAGCTCTCAAAAAAGTTCCCGTTTTTGTAACATTTCTTATTATTGCTCAGCCCCTATTGGTCAAAGCGTGATGTTATATAGCCTATAGCCTTTCTCGGTAAATGAGCTATCCAACACAAAAAGAATTTTTCAATTCGAACCAGTAGTTCCTGAGATTAGCTCGTTCAAACAAACAAACAAACTCTTCAGCTTTATAATATTAAGTATATTATGTATAGATTATATATTTACGCTGAAAATTTTCTTTGCTTACACACTACTAAACTTTATAGTGGAAACTCTGAATATCATTAATGATATCAGGGGAATTAAACCAGATTCCCTTCGACAGACTCTATTAACCGAGAGTCCCCCTTATATGACACACGTTATATCAAACTACCACATCTATTGCAGAATGATATTAAATATTATCTTTATGTTACATAATAGTAAATTTCGAACAAGAAATTACTTATTAAAAATGAAATTTAATCAAGAAAAACCTCGTTATATTACTGTATATTAAACAGCCTGAAATAACTTATGGACAAAGATCTCTTCCCAATGTGAGAAGAAGGATTTAAAGAAGCTTATTTACTACTGCCTCGGAAATTCTATTTTTATAATTAAAGGATTTCACTATTGCTAAGATAGCATGAATTATTTCGCTAATGGCACGTAGAATGGAGAAAAACTGATCGCATTATGGGGAATTTTTGGTAACCCTTAAACTAGAACAACACAAATATTTAAAATACATTATATTATATTCCTAAATACTGTTAGTAATCTATTTACAGCTTACAATATGTTATGGGAAATTCTACTAAATATTATATATCTATAATTATCAGCAGGTCGGCTATGAATCTGTGACACTATACAAGGAACTATTTAGGCTTACAAAATCTTAAATACCATGTTTAATAAAAACAATCTTAAAATAGTAAATATATAATATAAAATATAAACAATATAAAATTTCCAATTTTGCAGTTGTTAAAATTTCCATTTGTTAGCTACGGTTAATCACGTTACAGATACGAGTATACTCGTATCCATGTTACCGAGGCACTTTGAAAATTGTTAAATTAATTTTTAATTATAAAGTTATTGTTTTAATTATACATCCATTAAAGATGAGTTAATTATGAGAAGTGTTTTAAAGTTTGTTATACGGCGTGAATACAATGATATTACAAGTTGCTTTGTAGTTCAAATTACATCTGAATTTTATACAATTACAATAAATTGTTAAAAGCCTTTCTATTATAACAGAAAATGTTTTATGTAAATTAACTAAATTTTGAGTGAAATGAGTATCATATTTTTAGATATATTTTTATCTTTAATTCTCTTCTATCTTTTCAATATTTGGCTATATTAATAATACTACCTAGACCTGCGAGTTTCGCAACTGAAAATACAAATTTTATCCTGTCTCCTAAGGAAAACGTACTGAATCCCAGAATAAAAATTATCAAATGTCCTAGCTCATAGTGTGAACTCAAATCGTACCAGCTTCATTTAAATTAATTCAGTAGCATCAGTGTGACCACTGCACCAACGCGTCGTCAAATAAACTCAAGTAACCTCAAAGATTACCGTTCTAATTGTGCTCGTGATCGATATTTGTTAATGTGAAAATATTGTTTTCTAGTTTGGATATTTTTAGGTCTGGCACTTGAAACCGGCCGGCGGTACGGTGTTATCATAATCAACTAATGACGATCATTCGGCTTCACATGCAAATTACTCACCAATTGACTGAAGATGACTGACCCGTTGGCGCAGTTTGCAGTGACCCTGTTTTCTGCTCAAAGGGTTGTGGGTTCGATTCCCGCCCCGAGTCTGGGTGTAATATATGTATATTTATATATGTATTATTTATATATATATATATATATATATATATTTGCTTTAAAAAAATGTATATCAGTCGGCTGTTACCTAAAACACAGGCATTAAGTTGCCTACCTTAGGAACAGACGACCGTGTGTGTATGTTAAACATATTTATTTATTTATTTAATTATTGTAATAGAAATATAGGTACCTGATTCAGTTAATTCAATTCAGCTTTCTTATGAAAGTAATCATTAGAAAATCGATAAGTCTTTATCAAGTAGTAATAAAAGTGAAATAATATAAGCAACCGATCTGGTGTAGTGGTTCATGTAGTCGCATTAACGCCAGCGGTCATAGTTTCGATTTCCACTCAGAGCAGATGCTTGTATTTGTTTTCAGTCTGGTTTTATGTCCTAACAGTCACCAGATAACGATCGTTACACATAGTAGGGAAATTATCCGCCAATTCGAAGTGAAATAGCGTGATATAAACTCTGATCCTTCACCTATATGGAGAAAAGACTTTTTCCTGGTAGTTAGGCATTTACAGGCGGATTGAGTTCAGTTCACAATATAAAATATTCTCTATCCAATTATATTTACTGGCCATTTAAAAACAATTAAAAGAAATATTTTAATCCAACGAAAGAGAAAGTCTTTTATATCTTTTATAACGCTGGGGTTAAAACATCTGAAACGTCTATTAATTGAGAGCGCCCTCCGCACCTTTGTTTAGCTTCCATTGTCCCGCAGTAATCTTAATTGTTAATCCGGTGAAGTTTTTTTTTTTTTTTTTTTGTTTCGCCAATTTTATGTTTTTTAATTATTTTTTTTCAACTTGTTAAAAAGTCTACACCCATTTCAGTACGTCGAAAAATAAAATTCCATTTGTAGGTTTTGAATGGCAAATTCTATTTTAAAAGGAAGGTTTTTCATTCGGTTGTATTAATTTGTTAAGTAAGTAGTTTTATTTAAAACAAATCGGCTTTGGGTCGAATTTTGTCAGGAGGTCGTTAGTGAATTAAAAATAAGTATTTACCCAGTCTATTCATGTCTACTGAACCCTGACCTGAAAGGAGAATATATTTTGAAACTTAATCTGTTTCGCAGCTCCATCAGCAGAGACAGGTATATTATCTAACACTCAGTATGTTAGATGATATACTTGTCTCAGAATCAATACAAAACATGCAAGTCTCATCACGATCTTGTTTTTCTCCACCTAGGACGAGACACATTAAAAAAACAAAATAGCATATGAAAAGACAGCATTTTTGAGAAATTTTTCAGAAAAAATTCAAAGATTTTTAAAAAAATTGTATTATGGAAGTTTCTGTACAATTCTATGAAAAAATAATATATTCGTACCCTCTGTTGGGCTGTAAATTCAGTTAATTTTCTTAATATGTTAAACAGAAATTTGGGAAATCGCTTAATATATGCTCATTAAAATTAAAAATTCCTTTAAGCTGATGACTCAAAAAAAATGCAAATATATAATTTGAATTGAAAAATCTACACACGTAACAGTGGCACAGATCCGACGAACTCAACAAAGTTATTGTATCCGCTGTCCAGGGCGAGTGACGAAAAACGACAAAAAGAGAGGCGCGGCGATGTTACAATACGACCAATATTTTCATCGCGAATTTCATGCGATGTGAATTAATTTTGTCCGTTGACATAGGTCAATGGACTGCCATTAGATATTAAAATTTAAATTAAGAGAAAATTTATTCATTTATACTTTTTTTTTCCTTTTAATTTTATTTTAATTACTATGGTCTGAAAAGAATGTAATCGGATGGTTTGTTACTTAATCACGCCAAAATACGTAAACGGATTCGGATGAAATTTAACGCCCAAATAGATTTACTCTGGAATAGCACAAGGCTTCTTTTTATCTTGGAAAATGTACAGTTCAAGTGGGAAGTACTCCCTCGTGAACAAAGTCACAAACAAAAACTAGAATACATTAAACATAGGCTTTAACAAGATTTAGTACTTTAAAATGGATTCGTCGCTTGTTCATCCGCATTCTATAATTATTATATTTCTCCTAAAACTTATTTACAAGTAGCCTTCAATACGGATTGATTTATTCACAAAGAAAATTCAAACATAACTTCTTATCACCTTATCTACAAATGGTTTCTAAGGAAATTAGTTTTTCGATGTCGTCTCTATAAATAAAAGAAATCACATTCCGCTGGTGTACGAATGGCTTCTGATTCGAGAACTGAACGTGAATGAATGGACGACATTTTTCTTTTGTGATAAGTTTTTGTTTCATGCTTGTGTCTACCAAATAAAGCTCCTGTTTTCATTTGAGACATAATTAAATAAATGAATAAATAAATATGTTTGACACACACACACACAGACGGCCGTAAGCTCACAAGGTAGACCACCTAATACCTGTGTTCCAGGTAGAAGCCGACTGATATACATATTTATATTTATATATTTTAAAATAAATACATAACACACGCCTAATAGCGAACGTTTGGCCGAGATTCGACCGTTCCCGGGGACTAAACTACAAGGAGGCGGCGCGGCTGGCCGAGGTCGGCTTCGACCTCGTGGTCAGCCGCATAGAGACCGAACCGACCGACAAGACCGAAGCCCTGCTCTTCCGCGGGACCGGCCTCAAGGGACCTCCACCGGGGGCTAGCCTTCAGATCGGAGAGGGGAGAGTCAGGATAAGCCCGCAAATGAAATATCTCGGGCTCATCCTGGACGGAGGGTGGACCTTCGGCCCACATTTCGCGATGGTGGGACCGAAGGTCGTGAAGGCGGCGAGTGCGCTGGGCAGACTCCTCCAGAACCTCAGAGGACCCAGCGCCGCCTGCAGGCAGCTATACTCCAGAGTCTGCCGAAATATGGCGACGTACGGTGCCGCGGTTTGGGCGGATCGCCTCACCGCGAAAAATAAGGCGGCGCTGCGCGCTGCGCAGCGAAAAATCGCGGTGAGGGTGATTCGGGGGTACCGTACGGTATCGTGGGCTGCAGCTACTGCTCTAGCCGGCGACCCCCCGTGGGAGCTCGTGGCGGAGGTTCTTGCCGAGATCTACTAATACGTCTCGGGTAGGAGGGCTCTTGGTGAGAACCCCACGTTGGACGGGATCCTACGTGTGCGTTGGATAGGGCAGGAAGCGCTAATGCGGAGGTGGGGGGAGGACCTGGCGGTGCATCCATATGGCACACGCGTAACGGCTGCCATTCGCCCGGTCCTTGAGCGGTGTATGCATCGAAAACGCAAGCCCCTCACCTTCCGTCTGACACAGGTTCTCACCGGGCACGGTTGCTTTGGTGACTACCTGTGTCGGACGGCCCAAAGGGAGCCGACGACTGAGTGTCACGATTGTGGCGCAGCGGTGGACTCTGCCCAGCACACCCTCGAGGTGTGCCCGAGATGGGCGGTGCTGCGTCAAGGTCTGACGTCGGTCGTCGGAGGGGACTTGTCGCTCCCGAGCATCATCACCGCGATGCTCGGCGACGACGAGTCCTGGAAGGCGATGGTCTCCTTCTGCGAGACAGTAATGTCCCAGAAGGAGGCCGACGAGCGGATTAGAGAGGAGGCCGCCGACGTGGCCTCCATGCGTGGGCGACGAATGGAGGTGCGTAGGAGGCGCTACTTAATGCGCCTCCAGTAACGCCCTTGTGCCCGTGTCGGGCCGGGATGGGAACCTGGTCCTGCTAGACACGGCGTCGTCGGGACTGTTCAGAGGTTAGCCGGACAGTCCCCATGGAGGAGAAGTCTGGCCTTTTCGCCGAGGCCAGCCTGTCGCTGGAGGGATCCTGTTGCCTGCAGATCCGGGACCCTCCAATTAAAGCGGCTGAAGGCTCCCGCAGGGGTTTAGTACGGTATTGCACTCCCAAAGTGCCGAGTCCGACATAGGTCTAGGACTGCCGACCCGGGCGTCCTGGATATCATCCGTAAATGGATTCCCCTGCGTTAAAAAAAAAAAAAAAGGTCAAGACTCGACCGAAGCGGAAACGAGACGTCCGGCGCGAATATGTGTTTAGACAACCAATAGAATTTCGTTATTCACACACCTCGTCTCCCCTCCGCTTCAGTGGATACCACTGAACGAAATTCTATTGGTTGTTTAAAACACATCTCTGCACATCTCCGCTCTGGTGGAGTCCGGGCCTTACTCTTGGTAGGAAAATCATCCGCCAACCCGCAGCGGAGCAGCGTGACGGATTAAGCTCCAATCCTTCTCTTCATTGAAAAGGAAGCCATCATCCTGCAGTGTGATATATACAGACTGTTTCAGATTCAAATTCAATAGTAAACGTTTAATTATGATTCTAATTAAATAAATCGGAATTAACTAAATCGATTTTTGAATAATCTAATTTTATCCTCATGAATTATGGACGAGATCCTCTGAGACATCCGCTTAGAGGAGTCGAGATTGCATTTCCTAGTATCGAATTAATTGACCAGAAATGATCATCGTGCACAATGCAATCAATATGTTAAGTATAGGTCGTATTAAGAATAGATAGTTATAGTTTGAATTATACTCAATTACTGTCTACACTTAACACTGTGGAATCTCGTTTACTATGAATTAATCATGTAATATAATCATTCCAATAATATACATCGTTCGTTTGTCCGCATGTCTATCTCATACAGGTCAAGTTGTTTGTAGTATATAATATACATAATTATTATTTATATATAAAGTTTAAAATGAACTCGAGAAATTGAAAAAACCTGTTTATTTTTTCATTATTTTTTCCCACTTCTTATACTGTACATAATTAGACATTACCGTGTCTTTTACCCTTAGTTCGATAGTATGATATATTTGTATATAGATGGTTGTTCCAAATTAGGTATATTAAAACTACATGAAGGTAAATAAAAAAAATCTTTAAAATTCTGTACAAAAATTACTAGCTAAAAAGTTATTCCTATAAGAATCAAAGTTATTGTTTTAAAATAAATTGAAACAGTTTCAGAAAACTTTTCTCAAGGAGATTTCATCATCTCAGTACAATTTTACTTAAATAAATAGTCCCGTATTATATACATTTTGTCTATGGATTTTTATGGTATGAGTTGAAGAATAATAGAAACTAATTTTAAAGAATTGTTAAACTAATACTATGAAAAAGTTAAAGTAGTACTATACTTCTAACGCTGAGAAAAAACAAATCCTAAAAATTGTTTGAAAATTGAACTAAAATATTTTATAGATTTAAAAAAAAATAATAAGAACATAACTAACCTTTATGCTACCCGATTTTGAATCAAATGTGAATATTGATATAGCTTTATCAGGGTAATTTATTTAAGTTTAATTTAACTTAGTTTAATTTAATCTGATTTTCTTTTATTATATTTTTCTTGTATTAACTTAATCTATAATATAAAAATAAGTCGGGTTTTCCTTCCTGACGCTATAATTCCAGAACGCACGAACCGATTTCCACGGTTTTGCATTCGTTGGAAAGGTCTCGGGCTCCGTAAGCTTTATAGCAAACTAAATTCAGAAAAATTTTCAACAGAAAAGCAGGAAAACAGGGAAAATCATAATAATATAATCTTATACTCTCATAATGAACTGAAGTGCATTGAATCAACTTCTAAACAACACATTGCTTGACAAAAGCCTCTTCTCCATATAGAAGAAGGGTCATCATTGACTCTCATCAAATGATTTAAAAATTATAAATGTTGTAATCTATAATATAAAAATAAGTCGGGTTTTCCTTCCTGACGCTATAATTCCAGAACGCACGAACCGATTTCCACGGTTTTGCATTCGTTGGAAAGGTCTCGGGCTCCGTAAGCTTTATAGCAAACTAAATTCAGAAAAATTTTCAACAGAAAAGCAGGAAAACAGGGAAAATCATAATAATATAATATTATACTCTCATAATGAACTGAAGTGCATTGAATCAACTTCTAAACAACACATTGCTTGACAAAAGCCTCTTCTCCATATAGAAGAAGGGTCATCATTGACTCTCATCAAATGATTTAAAAATTATAAATGTTGTAATCTATAATATAAAAATAAGTCGGGTTTTCCTTCCTGACGCTATAATTCCAGAACGCACGAACCGATTTCCACGGTTTTGCATTCGTTGGAAAGGTCTCGGGCTCAGTGAGCTTTATAGCAAACTAAATTCAGGAAAATTTTCAACAGAAAAGCAGGAAAACATGGTAAATCATTTTTCACATACAGCGCCATCTCTGATACATAGCATGTACTACTTCATCTTTTAATCCAAAAAAGAAATGTTAAAAAAAAACGAAGACATCTGGTGGCGAAACGGAGTTCGCCGGGTTCGCTAGTTCATTATAATTGTCTGAATTTGATTCATTTGTATTAATTAAATGTATATCAATTGTATTAATTAACTGAAATTAATATATTACATCATTATCTATTTCTTGAATTTGTTGCCTTTCAAACGAAATATATTTTTTCAATTTCCAATTTTTGCACACCTACAAACTTTCGTTCTTGTACGTCCTAAGGTTGGCTGGTAGAGAATGCTTTTAGAATTAAGCCCGCCTTTTGTACAATTCAATTTTGTGTTGTACAATAAAGTATAAATAAATAAATATGTTTCTTCCATTTTTCATGTCTTTTGTATCATTCATTATTGCAAATTACTTTCGCTATACCATATTCATTTCTTTCTTATTTAAATTACAATTTACTCTCTATAAATTTAATTTCAATTCTTTGTTTCAAAATAGCACATATTTTATAGCGATTTAATATTATATTTTACATGAAATTGAAATTCCTTTTCTGATTTGTTTGAAGCGTGGTAAGTTATTATCTATGTATCTCTATTATATCCAGCGGCTTGTCACTTCTTACCCCTTCTACTTTCTTATAAAATACCTAATAATACCGTTCACCACAACAACAAACATAAAAATTTAAATTTAAATCAAATGGTAATCGTGGTATCACTGATTGAAATAACAACATAACAACATTAAAGAATTTTTTATAACTTTGAAATTCAAATACTTTTGCTTAAATAACACGTAGAATTTATTTAAGTTATAATTATATTCAAGACCATTCAAGGCTAATTATATAAGAACTTCCAAATTTGTATAAATTATTTTACCAATATAGTATTCGTACCTATTCACCCCGTTTTACGGAAATTATTTCTTCCTCGACAGATTAGGTTGGTAATATTGGATTATTACTTGTCGTATATGAATCGTATCTCTTTAGTGCAATTTCCAGTAAGTGCCAAGCCGCTGATTATATCTATACAAATAATAAATCTGTTAATACCTCCGTTTTATTAATACACTATATATCATCAAGAATAAATTTTAATAGCGCAATTTAATTTCAATCAGCGCCATCTCTTGTCATTTTTTGTTCGTGCACGTATCACGTAAAAAGTACAAAACCAATGTAAATAACTTTAATACATAAAAATTACTGCTCTCTTACGCGAATATTACTCATTTAATTAAAAGTCTAAATCGGATTTTATCGCGTTTATTTGTTTTAAAACTTTACAGTTTAACGATTTATAATTAAATTAAATTATTTCCCTACGTTTCGGACCCTTTACAGCGTCCATGATCTCGGGGGACTGAGGTGTTGGGTGTCCGAAATTGATTTGAAATTGATTCGGATCACCGCTTTTAAGAATTTAATTAATATTGTTAAATTCTAGGTTTGCATTTTTTTTAACTTACTGCACAACTTTTTTATAATATATACTTAGCTATTGAAATAGCATAGTAGAATTTAATAATTTAATTGACGTCTCGGGAGCGATCATTTGACCGCTCAGGTAGGTTTAGTCTTAAATATATCCTTTCTAAAAAAATAGAATATATGAAATTGATAACGCGTTAATGAATTATAAAAAATACACTATAGTTTTCATCGCCTCTCCTAAGTTAATCTTACTTAATTTTGGGATAAAAACTTGAGTGTGCTAGTACATTATATGAACAAAAATTGTGCCCAGTTTCATATCAATTCACTTTTTCAAGTATCGATCATAGGATTCTTCAATGTAGAAAACTGGTTTTGTTAAAATTTTATTAAAAGTATAAGTAGTAATAGTAGTATTTAAAATTGTTAATTTTACTTGAAAGATGCGGACAAGTGATTGATTGCAATACACCTTAATTACAGCTCTTTGTGACGTGTCACTAAAGATGCAAATTAATCGTTTATATGGAGTAATTTGATGGCGGTTTTGCACAGTGGTCACTTCAACAATTGCACTTCTGATCGCGGGTTCGATCCTCGCTCATAATAAAAGTTTATATATGCCAAAACAGAAGATTATCATGGTCTTCATATTTGTGGTTGTGTTGTGTGTTTCCGGAACCCCACTAAATTCTCATCCAATTGGGGCTACTTATTGTAAGGTTATTTATTTGACTAATTTTTCATATAAGTATTGTCTCATACTAAAAACTACATCGAATTTACAACAAATTTACATCAATTGTCAATAAAATAATGCAATTCAGAATTTCAATGGATTCGGATTTAAACGAGACTTATCACGATTATCATTTTGAGATAAACTTCTTCAGTTCGTCCCGTGACCATGACGTCTGCTAATCGCCGAAATATCGGAAATTGAATAAATCCGGGTAAGCGGTATGATCTCGGTAAGTCCCGTATAAAGGTAAGTACGTAAAGTAGTAAGTAATAGTGAACGTGAAAGCTTAAAAACTTATATTAAATGGATCGTGCTTGGAGTCTTGAATTAGTTTAAAAAAAAAAACAGTTTTGAATATCTTTCAGAAAAAAATATTTAGAAAACAAAGTCAAAAAATAGTTACTCTTTTTAATCACATAATATCTTTGATAAAAGTAGTTCAAATATATTACATATTGTAGCTAAGTCAATTTTCTACAATAAATGTTAAGAGGTACTTTTCTGTATGAGAGATTATTGCGCTTTAAAGGATCCCGAGTGTGTGCCACTCACTTTATGTACTCTGTTCCGCATTACAGAAGTTGAGTACGAGATGCCTTAATACATATTGCTTCTTCAATAAAATATAATAAGATAAGTATAACATACTTCAAAGGTAAGTACATATAGATGGATGTTAGCACCATAAATCTAGCAGCACAAAGTCGGTAGAAACAACTAAACTATTAATGACAATATGCAGCTAAATAGTAGTTAATTATTTGCTAAAAATAAATGTTGTTAATCGAGCTAACTTCATTAAAAAAATCTGCTATATTCGTCATCAGTTAGAAAAAAGAAAATGGAAATAAAATTTAATTGCGTCAAAAAGTAACCGGAAGGAAATTTGCTTTAAACTTTTTCTTTTTTTACAAACTATATACCAATAAATTGCTCATTAAATATTAATGATAAATTTTTAATCATCTATTAATGATACATCTGGAGCAATTGCGGATTCTGGAGGAGCATTTAAGGAGAAATTAATTGGCCTATATTTTAATTTTTTTGAATAATTCTATGCTAACTTCCTTCCGGTCAAAAAGTAAATCGGAAATTGTTGTTTATTTGATATCTAAGTGTACACGAGATTTTATATTTCATTATTTGCATGGACTTATAAACTTAGATGCCTTTTCCAGGAGCTGCAAAATAAAATTACATTTTGGGCACTGCGCTTATTATAATATTTAAACATTAGTATCAATATATTCTATTTACTATTACAAATTATATATTGTTCAATTTATTTTATATATGACATAGTAATTACATTTTTCTAAATTATTAATATATTACAGAAACCAGGGTCCATACTACCTTCACACATCATTATTCATTTATTAGTTGGTCAAAATGTTATTGTATAATTATACCTAAAATGTGAAAGAAATTTTTCTAAGAGCTTAGGTTTTAAATTTAGAATAATCTTACCATATTATACATGTCAAAGAAATACATATTTATTTAAACAATATTAATTTTATCTAATCTTTTGAAGTTCTTAGCCTGACATTACTCATGCTCAAACTCAGACTGAGCTCAATACTTGTCAACATATATATGTACTTCCTATGTGACCGATATCAGAAGTAGGGTGCTGCATATCTTTCTCGATAAAAAGGCTATTTGCAGTAGAAAGATTTTATTTTAATGACGTTAATAATTACGGAAATTAAATTATTCAAACAAATAAATTTTTCAGTTTGCCGCGCCTTTATCGAATAAGAAAGTAGATATAAAAAATAATACTTATATAAAGTATAATTTAATGTTTCAAAAGCCTTATCTACCCTCATTTTTATAACGTATAGAAAGTACCGAAATATGGCATTCTCTAGTTCTCTACAATGTTTCAATTTCCTTCGATGCGATCTTTGTTCGAATGATTCCTTTGAAGTTCATTGTAGGCAACCACAAAATGCAATTTATTCTTAATCTCAGAATCTTTTATATATTTTCTGGTACCTTAATGCTGTTATACTTCATGATGATTGTATATTTTTAAAGTTACCTAAAATACTATATTTAAAAGAGGAATAACAAAACTTTAGAATTTTTTTGTAAGTAGAGAAATATGTAAAATATGATCTGATTTATCTAAATTAGTAAAATTTATGTACCTGATTTCGGTTAAGAAATTGCGGTGTGTTGATTATCAAATATTATTCATCTATTGTATTCAAACTTTCTAAATAGAAAAAACTGCTAATATATGTTATTAATTAAATATAAATTTTTATAGTTTCAGATTTCTTTATCAACCTAATAAATATTGGAGTGCAGTTCGGTTCATATCAGTAATAAGATATATTATATCACAGGCCATATTTTACTACTCTGTCAGTCGGAAATCCCTTTGGCATAGTTCAAATACGCTTGCTTTCGCCTCAAGCATGTCTCCAAACTTTTGAACTTTACCTGCAGAAGGTTCTGGAACTACCGTTTTATGTTTTTCGATCAACTCCTTTGTCGAACAAGGAATTTCAACTTTGTACCGGAAATGCTAAATCTTCATCCGCTCAACACGTTTTTTATTTTTATTGAAAAAGTTTTACTACAAGAATTTTAATTATATCTGAGACCTTATATAATTTAAAGGTTATTCCGTTTTAAAATATTATATAATTTGATTTTAATTGTTATCTCCTAGATAACATATTCCATAGATATGATGCATTAATCTACGTACTCGGATATACATATATTTATTCTTAATTGGAAAAGACTTAATGTAAATATCAATGGCGAATACATCCTCCAACTTCGGTTTTCCGACAACATACTCATACTAGAAAAAACCCTCGTGACCTTAGCACTATACTCAAAGACCTTAAGAAAGTTTCTCAACTGGCGGACTTAAAGATTAACATAATCAAAACTTGGATAAATTATGATAATATATGAAGCTCATGTTCCATCCCACTTGATATTAATAGAGTTTTCTGTTCTCAAAATTGTCGAAGAGTATAAAAGACATAATGAAATTCAGATATTTGACTAAGTAGATCATATTTCAATATATGATATAAACTGACAGTTTGAAACTAAGTTCAGCTTTAGTTCAGAGATTTCTCAGAACCTGGAAGTGAAAATATTTAAACAATAAATGTGCCACTGTGGTTTTAATACATGGTACAACTACGCTTAGCGTAAATACGCGATGGAATCAGAATCGAGACGCTCAACACTGAAACAATAATGAAGATCCTAAAATAAGTCTATGACCAGCAGAGGACGATCATTAGCTGACTACGACGAAGACATTTTAAATTGACATGGTTATTTTTATTACTTAAATTATTTAAAACGGGATATTTTTCATGTTTTTATTTTTTATTTTTATCTGGCGGAGCTCGATATTAAGACATTATCTACTGTCTAATGTCTTGTTCGCGAGACTCTCTCTCTCTCTCTCTCTCTATATATATATATATATATATATATATATATATATATATATATATATATATATATATATATATATATATATATATATATATATATATATATATATATATATATATATATATATATATATATATATATATATATATATATATATATATATATATATATTTTTTTTATTTATTTATTTATTTATTTATTTATTTGTAATATGGCTTATTCTTGATGTACATTAAAGAGTGATTATAGATGATCAACCGAACTTCGAGAAGCGAAGTTCGATCATTATTATATGAGTTATTTCATTCGAAGATATATTTATAACTAGGTAGTACTTTTATCCTACAAGGCAGCTCGCACTATTTAAAAGACTTAAATCGAATGACATGTCATTCAATTGTCAAAACTGTCATCGGACCCACTCGGCCAACATCGTCTCATTACCTCATTCTTTTCAGAGAGTGTAAAATTAAATAAATCTTGTTTTGTTATAGGGTGGGGTGGGCCGGGTGTTTATATCTTCGAATGAAATAACTCATATAATAATGATCGAACTTCGCTTCTCGAAGTTCGGTTGATCATCTATTATATTTCGTTAATTCATTCGAAGATATATTTATAACTAGGTAGATGTTTAGAGATAGTTGTGCTATAGTTTGAAATTACAAAACATATCAAACGTTTTCATTAATGTTTATTTAATTTTAGACCAAACAAATGAACAAAATAAGTACCTACAGTTAGTTTTATCAGGTAATCAATTAATTTAACAAATATATTGATTATTTTACAATTTTTATTATTAGCAAGAAAAGGTTAAAATTATTTTGCTATAATCCGCCAACAGCAGAATCTGTATGGTCAAACATGTAATTAAAAGCTAAGCACCGCTCACCTTCCCAACCAAGCAAGAAAGCCAAGTTCCCAAGCAAGCAATACCACCACCATTCACATGCACCACCACACAAGACTCTAACACTACTCTCGACGCACGTTTCGCTCCGACACCGGAGCATCCTCAGGAGATATCGACTTTACAATGCTGTATTGTCTAGTGAATTTTTATTATATTTATTATTTGTCACAATTTGACACACTGATTCAGCAAATAGCCTGCCTGTTCTAGATACAGTATCTGAAATTGGGCGATTATAAAATTTTGCAAAGGTTTGGGAAGATTCTGACCAGCCAGCAGTTCTTCTTATTACGTCAATACAGACGCCAGCAGAGGCCGCTGCCGACGTGGACGCGTGTCGCGTGCTGTGCGCGCTAAACACGCCAACGTCGATCCCGCCCTCTGCCAATGTCTGCTTAATCCATCTGCTAATAGTCTGAGAGGATGCTTTTCTATAAGGTTTTTTATATGTAATAAGAAGATATTTTGTGCTGGGTGGTCTTAAATCTTTCGTGATATACATATAATCATCTAAAGCCATAGCAGGACATATATTAGGGTTTTCTTTAAAGAAGGGTAAGTACAAATGGGGCTGTTCTTTACCAGCTGAAGATGTCTTTATCAGATCGGTTATTAATATCTTAATTCCGTCGGAAGATTTTATGATATTTCCAATCTTTATCAGAGACAAGGTTTGTACCCTATGAGCAGTGCATAATGCTAAGAGAACAGCCAACTTTTTAGTTAATCGTTCTAAGCTCAAGGTTTTATTAGGAACCCACTGAGAAATATAATCTAGTACTACTTGGGGATTCCAAGTAGTAGTATACTTAGGGCGACAGGGTTTTTGCTTATAAATGCCTTTTAACAGCCTTTTAATCCTCTCATCGGAGCCTACATGATTACCTAAGAATAACGATAGTGCAGAACGATGGGTATTGATAGTGCCGTATGAACTGCCATTATAAAATTGACCCGTAAGAAATGTTATTACTGATTCTGTTGAAGTATTTAATACATTAATACTTTGCTCTTGACAGAACTGCCACCAAAGTTTAAGTGAAACGTTATACTGTCTTAAAGTGTTTGCTGATATCGAGGAAATCATCAGATCGAGAGCTATGCTTGGAACGTTGCGGTGCTTAAAGGCGTACCGGAGAGCTTCACGGCTGCCAGGGTAAGGGTCTGGTGTAACGGGTGAAGAGATCTGAAACGGGATTTGAGAAGATGTGGATTAGGCTCAAAAAATATGATTTCTGAAGTCATCATTGTTTTAAGTAGTGGAAACCTCGGTTGTCCAGGCCAATGAGGGAAGACTAGTATGCCTGAGGCTTTATCATTGATTATTTTGTTTAAACACTTTAGTATTAAAGCAAACGGAGGGAAAGCGTAGAAGAAATATTTAGACCAGTTAATTGTAAACGCGTCTATAGTTACTGCGTCAGGGTCTTTTTTCCACGATATATACTGTTTACATTTAGCATTGACGCGAGAGGCAAACAAGTCAATGTCTGGTGTACCTAGCGTTTCCTTTATAGTATTAAAGGCCCACGTTGAAAGTTCCCACTCTATATCAATATTAAGTTTTCTAGATTCCTGGTCAGCTTCGATATTATCTTGAGAATTTATGTATGAAGCAAATAACCAGATATTGCGCTTCTCACACCACTGCCAAATAGACCTAGCTAGATCGTTCAAGTGCGGGAATTGAATTCCGACCATTCTATTGATATAGCATATTGCTGTTGTGTTGTCTACGCGTAACAGAATGGAGCCATTTGAAAGATTCTTAGCAAAGCACTTAAGTCCCATGAATACGGCTAATAGCTCTAGGTAATTAATATGTAAGGAAAGTTCACTGTCTTTCCATCCTCCATTTACTCGATTTCCATTACAGAAAGCTCCCCAACCCGTCTTCGACGCGTCTGAGAATATTTCTAACATAAATTCATCTTGTGGTCTTAGGGAGTTACTAGACAAAGTTATGTTATTATTCCACCATCGTAGATCAGGTAAAATATCCTTAGGAAGCTTAATTTTTGTACCGTAATTATCATTCTGTTGCAAGGCTAAGAATTTTGCTCTTTCGAGACTTCGTGTGTAAAGCCAACCATATTTGATAGCTGGGCATGCTGCCACGAGTACCCCAATTAGTTGTGATAATTCTCGAATTGTACATTTTGGTAACGTTGAGTATATATTTATTAACTTGAAGATCTTATTTCTTTTGTCTACGGGCAAGCCTAGTGACATTTCAACTGTATTAAACGTGAATCCTAAGAATCTGCAGTTTTGTTGGGGCAATAACACACTTTTTTCCCAATTAACAACAAAACCTAAGCGCTCTAATAAATTTAATGTTTCCGTAACATTTCTGAGACATTCACTGAACGTATCACCGATGCATAAAATGTCATCAAGGTATATAACAGCTCTATAACCCTTGGATCTCAGGTGATTCATAACTTCTCTCATTATTTTTGTAAAAATACGGGGAGCAACAGATAGACCATATGGTAAGACATTAAAATGATAGATTTTTCCATCAAAAGCAAAACATAAGTACTTGCGGCAACTTTTGGCGATGGGAACTAAAAAGTATGCTTCCTTAAGATCAATAGTAGCCATAAAAGCGTTTACTGATAGCAGTTTAGTTACTGTCCTATGGTCTTCCATTTTAAAATGATTATTAATAATAAATTTATTCAATGGTTTTAAATTGAGGATAAATCTTTTATCGCCATTGGGTTTTGGAGCTAGAAAGGAGCTAGAAATAAAAATATCGTCGTTTTGTTTAGATAACGAGATAGCACCTAAGTCTAATAGTTTTTTGATTGCAAGGGACATGCAAGTTTTTTTTGTTTGTACTTAATATATTTTGGGGAATTTTCCCTTGGTATACAGTGTTATTAAATTGTATAGAGTACCCCTCGCGAATCCATTTAAGAACTAATGGATTCGTGGTAATATTTTGCCAATTATTATAGAAATATTTTAATCTACCCGCATGTACCTGCAATTCTGTTAGGTTGCACGTGGGGTTGTCTTCGATAACTTCGACTGGTTCATCAGGGGACCTCTGCGGTAGCTGCCTCCCGCAGTGTTGGGCTTCCTCGACCCCCCTCGCCCCCCTCTGTTTGATGGGTAGCGAGGAGGGCCCGACCAGTTTCCCTGGGGCCTAGTGCGACTCGTAGAAGACTGAGGTACAAACGACGAAAGAGGTTTAGGGGTAGGGACAGCCCTTTTAATTTGTAGACCCTGTTTTTCTATGGCTTTGGAAGCTTTGATTTGTTCTGAAAGCTTACTACCGAACAGCATTTCATCTCTGCTTACCCCTTGTACCATTGTCTTAAACGATTTATCAAGGCCAGTAGTTATAAATTTTTTTCTAGCTGCAGTCTCTACGTGATGGAGGTCGCATAAAATGCGGCAGCTATCACTAAGAATCTTAATTGCCTCCAATTTATTGTTATCGCCGTTAAGCAACAGGACAAGGGCCCTGTTAATGGCTGTGACACCAAGACCTAACTGTTGTTGAATTGATTCAACGCGCTTATCTCTAGCTCGAGATGGCTCTGAGATGGCAGCTGAGATCTCTGGATTGAGAGTGGGTGGCAGTAATAGTGGACAATTTTCGGGAATCAGATATTTCTTTAAGAGGGTATCTTTACTTTCCTTAGGAAGACCTGTCCGTAGTATCGGAGTCCACAGGCGCGCCAAGTTGTCGTAGATTTTTTCTCCGAATGTTGGTGCCTCCTCTGTGGTTTCCCCTAGGGCCTGTAGGATCTCAGGGTCTAACTCCTCGTGTTCTGCCGCCTGAGTGTCGCCTGGTGGCAACACAACATCTTCAGAATTCTGAAGTGTTTCTTCATCGAGAATGTCCGGTTCGATAGGCAGTTCCGGTTCTGAAATTAGCAAATATATGTATGTATACATGCCCCCCATGGGCCCCCACACAGTAGTAGGGTATTTGATCTACTATACCACGCTGATCAGGCATGTTAGTATAGTTAGTTAGTATAGGGTAAAGTTAACCTTCTTTATTTATTTATTTTATTTTATTTATTTATTTATTTCTTTCTTTTTTTTTTTTTTTTTTTCATTAAGTTAACAGCGTCAATCTGTCGCTGACTGTATAAGCCACGTGTTAACCCTCGGTTAACCTCTAGGCATGATCTGACCCTTGTGTTGACCCGCAGTCAACCTCCAGTCATTAAAGCAAAATTGAACAACTAATATTCTAATTAGTTGTTTTATGCCATCGTGATAACCCGCAGTTACCCTCTAGGCTTTGCTTCAAATTTTCTCACTAAGGAGTTGATATTAATGTGAATAAATCACTTACAGAACACTTATATTATTTATATTGCATTGTTACATACCAGAATTGTTTTCAGAATCTGACGATTCTATTATTCGACGACGTTTCCTATTTTGCTTCTCCTCTAATCGTTGTAATTTGCGTTTATAACGCTTTAATTTTTCTTCATAATCTTTCGGCATTTTTAATTAGTAAAATGTAGGTAGATGAAATTGAAAGAATACTAGCAAGCAGGTGCGTGTGCGAACGCTGCCTCGCACGAGAAAAGAATGAGGTAATGAGACGATGTTGGCCGAGTGGGTCCGATGACAGTTTTGACAATTGAATGACATGTCATTCGATTTAAGTCTTTTAAATAGTGCGAGCTGCCTTGTAGGATAAAAGTACTACCTAGTTATAAATATATCTTCGAATGAAATAACGAAATATAATTATTTTTACATTCTATAATATCCTATTATGAAACTATTCGACAAAATAATACAGTGTGACTTCACAATAAAAACAAAAATTGTAACATACTATTTTGAGATTTCCACTTCGAAATCCGTGCATTTCGATGTATTTTCGCGACCAAAACAAACTTCCAACAACACATCGTAGGACTCTGATCTGTTGTCGGACAAGTATCGAAAAACATTTTGCATTGCTACCGATGCACGATGGTTGGAATATTTCAATTCAAGTTTTCCTATCCGGAACGATGCTCACATTCTCTCGTGTAAAGACCCGACTCTTACAGAAATAAAAATTTAAATCAAAACATTAAAGTGAAATAACTTAAATAAGATCTTTCTCATTTACCAGGCAAAACAAAATTGTTGATATTGATGTATTAATCTGAGAAGCTATATAATTGTGTGATATATATATATATATATATATATATATATATATATATATATATATATATATATATATATATATATATATATATATATATATATATATATATAAATATTTTCTAAGGTAAGCGCTTTTCAATTGAGTGTTTATACGTGTGTATTTTACGAGTGTGCGTGTCTTGGCGCGATGCGAAACGATGCAACCTTATGTTAAATAACCCTGATAATACTATAAGTAACGTCGGTTAAAGTAACGTAGAGCAATTTAGGATATAAAGAACTTTTCCTTATTTTCAAATCGCATCAAATACTGTAATCGTTTTGGTGTAGTGATGCAAGAAATTGCCTTGACGATTGTCGGGGGTTCGATTTCCATTCGGGAAGATATTTGTATTTCTACAAATATTTATTTATTTGTTTACACTTTTGCACACCAATACAATATAGAGACAAAACATGGAAATCAAATCAATCAAACTGCATCAGTTGCAACAGGAAAGATTTGTTACTCATCTGGGTGTATGTCTTGTAGTTCTCTCCAGTGCATCTCAGAGAGCACGTCAAGATGTCAGTTCCGGTCGTTATATCTGATAACGATATTTACTCATGGTAGAGAAGTTATTCGCCAACTTGCAATGGAACATCATATTGGGTTAAATTCCAACCGTTTTAGTATATGCCTTTACCTAACAGTGGGCAAAGCTATCCTCTATATAGACCTATATACCTAGACCTATATAGGTCATATTAGTCACGACGCATCAGCGTAGACTGATACATGTGGTATATATCGAAATTTTACAATATTATACATATTTACAATGCAAAACTTGAACTAATTACTTACAGACAATTTTGGTGTAAATCATGTTCGCGTGGAATGGTGCCAAGAATAATAGCAGCATTTCCCCGTTGAATCGCAATTTCGAATCTATGAGCAAAAAGTGCTCAAGCATTTTCATGACGTGGGGTCAATTCTTTTACAGTTTTCATTTTGCACCGCCACTCAAAGGTGTTTCGACTACAAATGGCACAAAGACATAATTTAGAATAAGTAACGAATATTTGTCTCGTTGAGTCATTTCATATTGTTTTTGTTCTATTAAAAAAATAATTTTTCACATCAAAGTACGAAATTCTTTCATACGATCGTGTACAAAAAATGTTTACGGAATGAAACGAAAACATTCAAGGCTTTAGTCGAAGCCAACAATGTACGTTGTGTTCTTTAATGTGTATTTTTTTTATTATACAAAGCGATTATATTAAAAAGGATAAAGTATTTCATCTTACTCAAGATTATTTAAATGATAAATATGTGAATATTTCTACGTTAATTTTCTTTCCGGGTGTTCAACAATAATGTTGTTTGGTGTGTTATCTCTTAAAGAAGTTAATACTAAATTCTTGCTTACTCTTCACTCTCTAATTGAAATAATTCTTCTTTTAATTATTAAAAAGCGTCTGTGAAACGCTGTATGAATAAAGTTTATTTTGGTACCTACTGTACTTTAAATAAATATAAATATGTTTATCAGACACACATAGTTGTCTCTTCCTAAGGTAGGCAACTTAATACCTGTGTTTTAGGTAACAGCCGAGGCTCCATCTAGTTAGCACCCCAAATAGTGAAATTCGACCTCTTAAAAATCGTCCAAATTGGTCACGAAATGGTCATTATAGGTCAGTTATTTTTAGTAATTGGTCGATACTTTGACAATAGTTACAGAGGGGTAAAAATTTCAAGGACATCGAAAAATTTTTGGCACCCCAAATTAATCCTACGAATTGGTTCTAAAATTATTTCAATTCATCTCAAAATATTCATAATTGGTCGATTGATTTTAATAATTGGTCAACGTTTTATTATATAAAAATTAAAAAAATTATAAAAAATTAAATTAGCTTCATCTATTTAGCGGCCCAAATGATGAAATTTGACCTGTTAATAAGTAGTCCAAATTGGTCACGAAATGGTCACAATTGGTCAGTGATTTTTAGTAATTGGTCAATACTTTGAAAATAGTTACAGAGGGGTAAAAATTTCAAGGACATTGAAAAAATTTTGGCACCCCAAATTATTCCTACAATTTGGTTCTAAAATTATTTCAATACATCTCAAAATAGTCATTATTGGTCAATTAATTTTAATAATTGGTCAACGTTATTTAACTAATTATTAATAAATAATAAAAAATAATACAACTTTTATAAATCGCGGGGTGAATAGGAATAAAACTGGAAGTTTCACTAATTTGTCTATTTTATCGATTATTTTTAGGTTTAACCAAAAGGCAATTAAAATCGACGTAAATGCAAATTTTTAATCGTTTATTAGATTTTTAGAAACGTTTTGGTTAAAGAGATACGATTATTTAAAGTTGGAATGACATTTAAATTATTTATTTATTTATTGTGAGAAAAAGAGGGCAAACTCAAAATCGTAGGTAGAATTAAAGGGCAGTTAATGTCTATACTTTAATATTTTTAATTAACAAATTATTAATAAATAATACAAAATAACAAAACTTTCATAAATAGCGGGGTGAATAGGAACTAAACTGAAAGAAACTACTAGCTTCATCTATTTAGCGGTCCAAATGATGAAATTTGATCACTTAATAAGTGGTCCAAATTGGTCACGAAATGGTCACAATTAGTCAGTGATTTTTAGTAATTGGTCAATACTTTAATACAATAATTACAGAGGGGTAAAAATTTCAAGGACATTGAAAAAATTTTGGCACCCCAAATTAATCCTACAATTTGGTTCTAAAATTATTATAATACATCTCAAAAAATTCATAATTGGTCAATTAATTTTAATAATTGGCCAACGTTTTTTAACTAATTATTAATAAATAATAAAAAATAATACAACTTTCATAAATCGCAGGGTGATTAGGATCAAAACTGGAAGTTTCACTATTTTATGTCTATTTTATCTCTTATTTTTAGGTTTAACCGAAGGGCAATTAAAATCGACGTAAATGCAAATTTTTAAGCATTTATTAGATTTTCAGAAACGTTTTGGATAAAGAGATACGATTATTTAAAGTTGGAATGACATTTAAATTATTTATTTATTGTGAGAAAAAGAGGGCAAACTCAAAATCGCAGGTAGAATTAAAGGGCAGATCAATGTCTATAGCTTAGTATTTTTAATTAACAAATTATTAATAAATAATACAAAATAACAAAACTTTCATAAATAGCGGGGTGAATAGGAACTAATCTGAACTTCTTTGAAAACTGTAGCTTAGGTAAAGTTGCCAAAACGGTGTCAACTATACCTAGACTATATTTTTGGACGCTGTAATGTATCTATGTGGAATTTGGCAGATTTCAATCGTTGAACAACAAGATACTAACTTGTTTTATCGATTGCTAAAGAAAACACCTAAAGAGCTAGCTCCGTACTTAAATAAGTTTATAAAATGTCAAAAATATGGTAATGATGCCACAGTTGACGGTATTAAATACCTATAAAATACTAGTGATGAGAAATTCACAAATATCGGTAAATATTTATCATACTGTTCTCTTATATTTACGTAAATTTTACTTATTTAATTAAAAGTCTTTATCGGATTTTATCGCGTTCATTTAAATTTAAAACTTTAGGAGGGCACAAAGTTACTCATAGAAAGTGAAGATGCCACCTTTGACGGTAGTTAAAAGTTGGCTTGGCGTGGAGGGCACACTTCCCATGCGCTGCGCTTGGCGGTCAAAGGCTTAATGCTACTATTGAATTTTTTTTTTTGATAAATTTAATGCCTATATATAAATTTAACACCTTAATATGGAAAATCTATTACAGAAGGAGTGATAAATATTTATCGATATTTGTGACAGTCTCATCACTAGCATTGTTTACCTTATTATATTAAATAAGTGCTTATATCTGTGTCGAACTGTAAAAGTAAACAACATGTCACAATGTCGCCTATTCTTAGCCTTTCGTGATTTTTTTCACAGATTTTCAAATTATAGATTTTAAGGTGCTAGTGAATATTTGTGGCCTTGAAAATAACAATCACAACAATTGCTATCAAATTAATGCTGACCAATTTTCGGAATACCCTGACCTTATGCGGAGTTACCGCAACGATGCGTTTTCCTGTTGAAAACAGGAAATCCGTTGGAATTGGGGTGCCAAAATTTTTTCAATGTCCTTGAAATTTTTACCCCTCTGTAATTATTGTTAATATAAGTATTGTATTAAAGTATTGATCAATTACTAAAAATCACTGACCAATTGTGACCATTTCGTGACCAATTTGGACCACTTATTAAGAGGTCAAATTTCATCATTTGGGCCGCTAAATAGATGAAGCTAGTAGTTTCTTCCAGTTTTGTTCCTATTCACCCCGTTATTTATGAAAGTTTTGTTATTTTATATTATTTATTAATAATTTGTTAATTAAAAATACTAAACTATAGACATTGATCTGCTCTTTAATTCTACCTACGATTTTGAGTTTGCCCTCTTTTTCTCACAATAAATAAATAATTTAAATGTCATTCCAACTTTAAATAATCGTATCTCTTTAACCAAAACGTTTCTGAAAATCTAATAAATGCTTAAAAATTTGCATTTACGTCGATTTTAATTGCCCTTCGGTTAAACCTAAAAATAGGAGATAAAATAGACATAAAATAGTGAAACGTCCAGTTTTGTTCCTAATCACCCCGCGATTTATGAAAGTTGTATTATTTTTTATTATTTATTAATAATTAGTTAAAAAACGTTGACCAATTATTAAAATTAATTGACCAATTACGACTTTTTTGAGATGTATTATAATAATTTTAGAACCAAATTGTAGGATTAATTTGGGGTGCCAAAATTTTTTCAATGTCCTTGAAATTTTTACCCCTCTGTAATTATTGTATTAAAGTATTGACCAATTACTAAAAATCACTGACCAATTGTGACCATTTAGTGACCAATTTGGACCACTTATTAAGTGATCAAATTTCATCATTTGGGCCGCTAAATAGATGAAGCTAGTAGTTTCTTTCAGTTTAATTCCTATTCACCCCGCTATTTATGAAAGTTTTGTTATTTTGTATTATTTATTAATAATTTGTTAATTAAAAATACTAAACTATAGACATTAACTGCTTTTTAATTCTACCTACGATTTTTAGTTTGCCCTCTTTTTCTCACAATAAATAAATAAATAATTTAAATGTCATCCCAACTTTAAATAATCGTATCTCTTTAACCAAAACGTTTCTAAAAATCTAATAAATGCTTAAAAATTTGCATTTACGTCGATTTTAATTGCCCTTCGGTTAAACCTAAAAATAATCGATAAAATAGACAAATTAGTGAAACTTCCAGTTTTATTCCTATTCACCCCGCGATTTATAAAAGTTGTATTATTTTTTTATTATTTATTAATAATAAGTTAAATAACGTTGACCAATTATTAAAATTAATTGACCAATTATGACTATTTTGAGATGTATTGAAATAATTTTAGAACCAAATTGTAGGAATAATTTGGGGTGCCAAAATTTTTTCAATGTCCTTGAAATTTTTACCCCTCTGTAACTATTTTCAAAGTATTGACCAATTACTAAAAATCACTGACCAATTGTGACCATTTCGTGACCAATTTGGACTACTTATTAACAGGTCAAATTTCATCATTTGGGCCGCTAAATAGATGAAGTTAATTTAATTTTTTATTATTTTTTTAATTTTTATATAAAAAAACGTTGACCAATTATTAAAATCAATCGACCAATTATGACTATTTTGAGATGAATTGAAATAATTTTAGAACCAATTCGTAGGATTAATTTGGGGTGCCAAAAATTTTTCGATGTCCTTGAAATTTTTACCTCTCTGTAACTATTGTCAAAGTATCGACCAATTACTAAAAATAACTGACCTATAATGACCATTTCGTGACCAATTTGGACAATTTTTAATTTTATTTTTTTCACTATTTGGGGTGCTAACTAGATGGAGCCAACAGCCGACTGATATTCATACTTTTTTTTTTAAATAAACATACATATAAATAATACATATTAAAATATTTATTAACCCTCGAGCAGAAAGCAGGGTAACTGCTAACTGCGCCAACGGGCCGGTTAAACTTTGAGGTGTATATTTTATTATACTCGTATAGTGGCTCCGCTTCCGCTCTAGGGCTGTGGGGATGATTCCCGTCCCAAATCTGGGTGTTGTATGTATATCAGTAGGCTAATACTTTGATGGGCCCGTGGCGCAGTTAGCAGTGGCTCTGTTTTCTGCTCCAGGGTTGTTGGTTCGATTCCCACCCCGAATCTGAGTGTAATATGTATTTATTTATATATGTATTATTTTTATGTATATTTATTAAATAATATAAGTTTATCGGTCAACTGTTACCTAAAACATATGGATTAAATTGCCTACCTTAGGAACAGACGACCGTGTGTGTATGCTAAACATATTTAAATAAATATGTTTAACACAGTAGTTACACACAATATACTATATTGAAATCGTTATTTATTTAAATATTAATTTATTTATAATTTCTGCACACTAATACAAAAGTAAAAAAAAATGGAATACATATTATCTAAGTTGCATCAGTTGCAACAAGCGGCCTTATCGCTTCCCATGGCGCCCAACTACGGCGCCGACTGTGTCTATGGGTTTTAATGAGTATTCTGGCTTCGCAGTCAGCGAGTTCCACATACCCGTCACCTTCGGGCGGCGGGATGCGTAAATGCATTTCCCGTCGTAAAAAAAGGCGGCCTTATCGCTAACACAGCGATTTCTTCCAGGCAACCTTTGACCAGAGGACAAATATAAGAGGTGTGGGAAGGGTGCAAAATGAAGAAGACATAAGGTCAACACATCGGTATGCATAAACGCGCATATACAAATAGCTAAATACTTATTGAGATAAATTGAAAATTAATACGAATGCCATAACGTAATGACATAACAATAATTAAAAAAATTATCAAAATATAAATAGAAATAAATAAAATAATGTTTGCTCAACATAATTTACAATGACAAATACATTTCTTTAGCATAGCTCGTATCAGCACAGTCAATAACTGGTAAAAGGAGAGTCTGAATGGGAAGAAAGTTGCTTAACCTTCTAAGAGACCCTATGGCATCAAACAATTTTCGAATTACTTAATTTACTTGATATATCCAGGACAGATGTTTGTCGAAAATGATGCCCAATTTTTTTACCTTATCGTTTATTGGTATACAAGTTCCATCAGCAATCACTGATGGAATTTTCGACCAGTCAATGCGTGATATAAACCTGTGACTACTGATGCCAATAACCTGAGTTTTTGCTGAATTTACTCTTAAGCCGTACGATTTGCACTAATGTTGTATAGTCATGAAATCTTTATTCAATGAATGAATACAATCATGTAATTTACTAAGTGGGCATAGTGAGTAGATTTGGAGTTCGTCCGCATACAAATGGTAGAAAGAATTTTTTTTTTATTAGTGATAGAGGAAGTAAAAAGTGAAAATAACAGAGGAGCACACGCCATCTTGCGATACGCCAACATTGGTCATACATACATATGAATACGTTGCCAGCAACCACTGAAGTAACAGTGAAACCAATCTGTCACCTTAGGAGATATGTCAAGAGAACGAAGTACGGCAATTAGTATGTCATAATCAAAAGTATTAAAAGCATAACGGAAATTTAGTAATATTAACACTGTGACAAGTTGATTATCCATGAATAATCTGATATCGCTTGTTATTTTTACTAAAGCAGTAGCCGTACTATGACCATGGCGAAAACCTGAATGAAAAAGATTAAGGAGGTTATGCTTTGAAAGGAAAAGTGAAGATAAATAAGACGTTTGAAAACTTTTGATAGAAATTGGAGAAGGGAAATTGGTCGATAATCAGAATAACTAGAGGGATTTGACTTTTTAAGCAAAGGAATAATTTAGGAATCTTTCCACACAGATGGAAATGTCGAGAATTGGATAGAAAAATTAAAAATATACGTAATTATTTATAGGAGCTACAAGGTTATTTTACCAGCTAAAAAGTATTAAGCAAACAGGTAAGCTATCAAGCTTTGTAATCAGTTAATACATAACCAAACCATTACTTTAGTTTTTAATTCGATGGGCTTGGATAAAAAAAAAAAGTGTCAGTGTACTTATGTACGCACGTAAGAATTTATACTTCTTTATCGTAACAGAAAAAAATAGCTCGAGATTTCATCCCGTATGCCACAACTCTTTGTTTCCAAAAGCTATTATAAATTAATAAAATGAAGTGAGATACCTAGTAAAAGTAGAATAAATTATTTTTCAAATAATAATGGACTTCTAATTATTTATAATGTAAACAAATAAGAATACATACCGACAATTAATTTCAAATCTATAAATGCACTTATTTTTTTTTTAATCTTTCTTTTAGCACGGATTTTTATGTATATATAACTTCAATAATAATTTTAACCACCACCAGAACCAATACAAAGAATGAATAAATTATCAAGATCCGTTAAAAGTTATGAAAGAACGAAAGACAACAAAAACGCTTCCACATACAGTTGTATGTACACACACACACACACACACACACACACACACACACACACACACACACACACACACACACACACACACACACACACACACACATACACACACAAAAACCTTCATTTTGAACTCGATTAACTAATAAACGAAATCGCTGAATCTACGAGGAAACCATAGATCAAATAAAATGGTCGTAGATTAATCAATTTTACAATAATTATTAACATTCCTGAAATACGATCAACTTTAACAGTTGATCGTTATCCACGTTTTAGGTGACTATTGTATTTATTGAAATGTTAGTTGTTTTACGCCTTCTATGTAATTTCCTAGTTCACTAGACTGTGTCTCTGGTTACTCTATACTTTATGTTTTATCTATGCTCTCTATTCTGTGACACTACAAGTTTGAGTACTTATAATTATAATTCCATTAGAAATAAAACTTTATTCTCATATTAAACTGACTTCCACATATTAAAACAATTCAACAGTATTGACTTTAAGAAAACCGACCGTAACTCACGTTGTAAACATATGCAATTTAGTTGATTGTATAAAAAATAAATAAAAAATGTCATAACGGAATTTTTGAAATCCGCTCTGGAACAAATGACGAAAAAACATGAAATTCCAGTATCAGACAGGTGGGACGATAGCAAAGTCAAATAAAAACCGTTGCTCGTAATTCCGTGACACAAGAGCAGTCGAGCGTGAATGAAAATCAAAGTTGTCGAATTTGTCAATCGATAACGTCCACTATATGCATCTGAAATACCATCCAAGCTAGTTTTTTTCAATAAAAAACCTAGTCCAATAACTCCACATTTTTTAATTATCTGTGGTGGATTTTTTTACAAAGTCTAAGTATGCTTGACGAATGCTCAAAACATAAAATAATTAGTGAAATCATTACACAACTGACAGAAATGACACGAGATTTATACACAAAAAAAATTCAGACCACGATTCAGACTTCGATAACCTTTTTACAGTCGGTTAGAAGATAACATTTTATTATGATATGCTAAGCTTGGCTATTACTATGAGTGCTACTTGATTTAATAACAGTATTGATTAATATTCAAGACAAGACCTATTACTATAGGTATAGTTTTTTCACAAAAATAATTACAAGAATTGACCCAACTCTGCAAGGCGGAGTCCTCAATCCGGCTATACATTCACGTGGTCAGTAAATTGTCCATTACCCGTTTTATATCGATGTAAGTAAAAACGAAATAAATTAATAAATAAATTAATTAATTAATATCGCCAGCTATCATAACAAAATCACTAACCCATCTTGGTACAACAAATCATGAAGTATTACCACTCACGAACAAGTAATCATTTCAATTTTATTAATTCAAATTAAATTCACATTATAATTTTAAAATCCTTACATAATTTACAATCGCTTATACTAAAAAGCAGTCCACAGGTCTACCTTTAGCTTGGTGGTTTATTTAATTAATTAAAAAAAGGTTAATTAACTGGTTAAAAAAAATCATGATATAAACAACGGTAGATTAAAGTCTTTTGGGATTAAACACCCGCTAATAAAAAAAAAATGGCAGCGACCCGACCTGGAACGAACAAATGAGACCGAACGTTGTATTTTAATTTGTTCCTTGTTATATTCGGATTACGAAGAGACTTATTTATTTACGAGCAGAGATAGACTGGACATTATTGTATTTAAACTCCTTTTGTTTGGCAGTGAAAGAAAGCATAGTGCGGAAAATAGACTGAAAGAAATATGGTTAAACGTATGTTGTGGAAGCAATGCAACACTAAAGATTAAATATAATACTGTATTCCAGCTGTATATAATGTGAGAGTATTTTTGCAAACACTGTTAGTTTAAAATATATCTATGGCGTAGCGTCATAACTTTTATCGTCCAAAAATTACTTAGCTACACTAGCTCTACCCGCCACTTCCTATAGCTATAAGAATAAATGACATCTAGTTTAAGGCGAAACGTATGTTTAAAGGATTCTGTATATTTCGGGTTTCAAGTTATTTGGACCTAATACTGAGAATTCTAGTGTCAATAATTTCTGAATTAACCAACCAATAATCTTCTAATATTTACGAGAACGTCTCTAAAATATCTCATTTGTAAGAAAAAAAAGAAAGAATAAATTAAATAGAAGTTCGCTGTAATAAATTATAACTTAGCACTCATTTTAATCACTTCTTTCAAAAGAAACCATGTCTAATTATGGATAAAGGATAGGGATAAAAAGTATGCCGCGTCCTGATTCGTAGTATGGAATTAAATCATACCAAGTTTCATTAAGTAATTTCGGCGTGATGCTCCGTCATGGTATAGACAGACAGGTGAATAAAGGGACATCACTGTTACAGTGGACCTGTAACAATTTTATTATAAGTAAGGAGATTCCAGCAAGAGCCAACCGCTGTCTCGGAACACTCGCTTCTTTCACTCAGCTTTAAAAATCTCTTTTTAAAAATTTGACGATAACATCATCTATTCCATGTTTATTGTTAGGATGTTGTTGTAATGGATGGATTATTAAATCACGATGTTCAAAATTTTACGATGACATTTAAGTTACAAGTTAATCGATTTATTACTATTTTTCTTTCTACTCCTTTCACGGTATAAAACGAAGCTAAAGTGTCTGTAACTCCTACACATAAATTTTCCGAAATGGTATGATACTAGACCAGTTGAATTGTAGCCATATGTGTAGTCGCTGTAGTCGCTGTAATAAAAATTCATTGAACCTGAGAATTCGATACCAGCTGAAAAAAAATATTGGTATTAAAAAAAATTGTGTCTGATCTGGGTTTTGGTATTTCTGGGCCTTCCCACTCAGCCTCGAAGATCACGTAAAATATTATCTCTCCAGCTTACTATCAAAAACAAGTTTTAAAAAATACTACTCCCAGTAGGTAAATTAATTGTGCGCCAATCCGCAGTGAAGTAGGATGCCGAATTAAGCTCCATCCCTTCTCCTAATGGTAGGAGGGCCTTTGTATAGAAGTAAAACTTTTAATGAGTTGAAGGAGTTAATATATTTTGTCCTAAAGCACTTGGTCTCTTTATCTTATGTTTATAGATTGCTATAGTTCTCATAACGTTCTGGTTTTCTTGTCGGAAAACAAGTTATACTGCACATGCACGCGTCATTTACAACTCCAACGATTCAATTTTTTTTTAAACTTTGCATCAATCAGAAAGACAAATCTTAAGAAACAAATACGCAAAGGTACTCAAAAATATGTCTCATTTATATATTTTATTGATTTTAATTTAATTATTTTTGATCTGAGGTGTCCAATAAAGTAAAATAAATTCCACCTAAAACGTAAAATAGAACTAATATATTTAAATAATTTATATAAATTTCTATCACAAATAAATGTCGTATTGAATAGCGCAAAATAAGGTTCATTATTATGAATATAAAATTGTTGTTGTTGCCAAAGCTTGATAAATATTTATCACTCATTACGGGGACAAAGGGGGAGAGGACGACTGGGAGGGGGAGTGGAGGTCGTAAGCCGATTTACGCTGAAAAATATATATTTATAACCTGCCATTTTAGGTTCAGACCAAAAATAAGGTCATCGATAAGAAATTTGATTAAATGTCGGCTTCTCTTAAGTTATATTTATCTCTCAATATTGACTAAAGCCCTGCAGTTTAAACAACAAACGCATTTATATTTAACATCTACCTTTATTATATTCTTTATTCATATACCTACTATTCGATTCCTGTTAATCTACCCGCAAAAAAAGTAAATATCAAGTTAGGGAATTATGTTGGATGTTAATACGGGTCACTTACTATCATTCATACATACCAAGTTCTTAATCAATTTTTAATAATTTTCTTACCATGTAACTGATGTCAATTTACTTGTGTGCACTTGTGTAAATACGTCGATGAGTGTCCATGTGTGAGTTGTACATTTCTCACCGAATGGTCTGCCAAAGACCCACGTCTATACTGCCATCTTTCACTGCCCTCTTAGATAAGTGCTTCAATGTGGGTTGAAGCAATCTCCTTCTTGTATAGTGCTCTTTAATGGCACGAATTCGATTTTAATTGAGATCCGACGTTGACCAACAACTTCTAAACTTCTAATTTTTTTCAGAAATATTATTAAAACTAAAAATTCAATTAATATATGAATATAAACGTGAACATTTACTATCGAAGTTGTTTTTAATCGAATAGATTTTTAAAATTTCTAAATTCGAATGTTAGTAATAGAATAAATTGGTTTAAAAGTGATTTTACATTATGATTTTGAGGACAATCGTGGCTGATATGGAATAGCAAACAGTATTTCATTCAATACGCTCGTTTTCCTTCGTATTTATTCGTCGTCCGACAAAAATTATTTTTCCAGTGTAACAACACATCGAGCTCACTCGTTTTTATAAATCTTGATTAGAATTTTTATTATTAAAACATGTTTTACCTCATTCGCAATTAAAAAATAAAACGCCGTTATTTGCTTCTGAAATCCAACAATAGAGCAGCAACGGATCAGGTTACCACACGTTAAATGATCATGGCTGCTCATGAAGAGAGCTGTGAACAGGAGAGCGGAGGGATCTTGGTTTCCATTCCCCTCGCTCACCATAGGATATGTAGCTACAGCTTGGTCGAGCCAGCTGCATGAACACTTAACAACTAGACTTCATAATATGAGATAGATATAGATTATTTCTGCTTAAAAGAACTTGAATTTTTTCTTTCTTCTTCTTTCAGTCGTGGTTAATAAGGCGACAACGTACGGGAGAAATTTAATGTCACTCAGCAGACAAAACGATATAGTTACTGTATTGGCCTAAATATAATAGCTTAACAATGAAAAAAATGAGTATTTGTAATTATTATTTTTTAATATTTATATCCCGTTATATATATCCCGTATATTTTGAACCACATGACACACACGTGTGTGTGTGTGTGTGTGTGTGTGTGTGTGTTTGTGTTTGTGTGTGTGTTTGTTTGTGTGTGTGTGTGTGTGTGTGTGTGTGTGTGTGTATATTTACGTATATCGAAATCATATCACATCAGAAGGAAAACCTTTGAGCCTCTACAGGAGATACCCAAAACAATGTGAACATTTAAAGCCGCTAAGATAAGTAATTACTTGGAAAATACTAAATACGCTTTGCCGCTTTCTCAATTCACATTAAAATTTATACTTAAATAATATGTAAATAGGACTATGATTTAATACATAAATAAAACAATAAAAGTCTAGAACTCAACAGACCCACTATTGCAGTCTTGTGGCGGTGATCAGAAACATAAACAACACAAACACGCCCTCTGGTGACAAACGTCGATATGGTCTAAACAAACAAAAGTCTAAACTGGCTTCTTCTCCATATAGGAGAATGCTTGGAGGCTATCATTTATCATTTATTTATCATTGGGAAACATACAGCAAACAATTACGACATCTAGCTAAACGCTTCTAAACAAAATTTCCAGCCAATAAATTTATCCACCATGCTGCTTCAATCAGGTCTGGCGGATACATAATTGCCTTATTTTATTATGAATAACGTTTATTTTCAGGTGTCTGTGATAATATCTCTCAATCTCCGAGGCACGGTGGACCCATATGAGTATATACCCAGACCAAAATAATATTCGCACATATACAAAATATCTGCCTCAAGCGGAGATCGAACCCGCGACTGCCGGCGTTAAGGCAACTATTCGCGCCACTATACCAAAACGGTTTTCAACCATCAAACATTATTCACGTGGGGAAAACCAGTGAGAGCTAGTTCAACAGCGAGTTACTATAACCACTGCTCCGACCCGCTAAACAAATCTATGAACATAAAAAAATCCAGTATATAACTATCCGTAAAAAAGTTTGTTTTAATTGTAGTTTAATTATGTTTATTATACAACGACTGTTCTGGTGTAGTGGTGCGGGTAGTCGCCTCAACGCCGCGCATCGGCAGTCGCGGGTTCTATTCCCGCTCGGGACAGATATTTGTATTTGAACAAATATTTGTTTCCGGTCTGCGTGTATGTCCTTGTGGGTCTCCCCACTGTGCCTCAGAGAGCACTAAAAGCCTTCGGTCCTGGTTGTTATGATAGACACCTGATAACTTTCGTTACCCATGGTAGGAAAATTATCCGCCAACCAGCAGTGGAGCAGCGTGGTGGATTAAGCTCTAACCCTTCTTCTATATGGAGAGGAGGCCTTCGCTCTAGCAGTTGTTTGTTTACACTCTGATACAGTACAGTACATTATTTTTATCGAGAAGAAGTATAGGGACATCACCCCTTTAATGAAAGGAACGAAACTGGAACCATAATCAGTATCAAGTGACAAACAGTTTGATAAGCGTTTATTAAAACTCAACGTAGATAAAGCCACATAAATAAATCCACTTAATCTAACACTAAAATGTATCTGAGCATGTAATGTGAATATTACAGGATGTTTTAACGTGAGTAAAAGATAAATCTGTTTTCTTCCAAGTAAAAAATATCTCTAGAATTCTCATGGCACTTAGAGGCTAGACTCTATTTACGGATCCTTCACGTAAATAAATATAAGCGGCTGTCCTCCTAATACATTTTGGCCAAATAATAACTGTTATGTGTTTGTTTTTTTTTTCAGAATTTTTGACGAAAACTTCTGTACGTGTCTAAAAACACTAATTATATACGTTTCTATCATTTTAATAAATGTTTGTCTGTCTGTCTATTTTTTTGAACACGCATCACTGCAAAGTACTAAGTGGAGGTTAAAAATTAGCATGAAAATCATAAAACGTGTTTTGAGAAAACATTTAATCTATATAAAAATCGACTCACTCTGTTTTCTTATAGAAACGTCGGGAAATAATTTAAAATATTGTTAAACTGTAAAGTTTTAAATAAACGCGATAAAATCCATTATAGACTTTTAATTAAACAATTAAAACTTAATAATTCATATTAATACAAAAAATATATAACGAAATGTCAGATTGCGATTTATTAATAGATGGCGCTTTTTGAATTGCGATTAGTTACTACCATACCGTTCTGGTAGTATAAGTAGATGTGTGAAGTAAAATTTATGTTCATGCAACACCGCGAGCACAGCTAGTAAAAAATAAAAAAATGCTTTTAGATTTACACTTAAGCTGTTAAAGTACTTGAAAATAAAGTTTAACAACCTTTTACGATCAATATAGTTTAAGGTATCTTATATACTTTTAACGGAAATGTTTTAAAATGGAGGAAAATGTGTTTCAGTACATTCGGTAATTTTATTGAGAGCAAATTTATGATATAAGTAATTTTTAAAGCAAATACTATTTCCCATCGGAAATTTTTTCCGCATCTTAAGGCCACGAAGTTTTCGTAATAGCCTGTCACTACCATTGCAGGACAAATGCCTCTTCTCCAATTGTTCAGAGGGATTAGTACTTAATCAGCACAATACTTCACTAGGCTTGGGCGTATACAAGCATCCAAGTATTTTTTTCCGAGACATGGTCATTTTCTCAACATATTTTTTTGCACAAGTGGATAAATCAAATTCTTGTCCTCGCTCAGGTTTTTAAACGGGATCGCAATATTCGTCTGTTATCCATGTGTTTACAAGACCATCAGAGGTAAATTCCAGATCAATGTACGTCCAAATATGTTATTGGTACATCGTTATCTTTATACAAATCAAGAACCCGTCTCAACTCTTTGATATAAAATCTAGAATTGTTAATGTAATTCAAAAGCTGTGGAGAGTTCGCCTGTATTGAAAATCTCAATTTCAATCTGACGGCTGCCGTCTACTGGTTTTGCATAATACCGTCCACAATTTCTACAGTGGAATGAAGTCTGTTTAATTTATTACAAGCTTGTTATCGGAACTTCATTTGCATGGACACTCACTTTGGAAATGTTTTAAAGTATCTTATATAAATAGTGTAAGGTAAAACAGTAAAGTAAAATAATGAGTTATTTAACTTTTTCTCGAGCGCTAATCATTGTAAAAACACTTGTTTTGGTCGCCCGCTTAAGAATTCTCCTTTTCAGCTCGGTTCTTAGTCAAATGTTATTATGAATCTATTATGAAGTTAAGACTGTAAAATCTTTTTAACATGTATATAAATAATCGCAATAACCAAACCTAGTCAGGTTGCTAAAGACGTTATTTTACCTAGGTACACAAAAAATAGTATCTAATTTCTAAAAATTTGTTTAAATTATAAGTTTTTCCGTCAAAAATTTATGAGTAATCGCTGTTAGTCTCTAATAAATGTCCACTGGTGAATATATCTTACTCACACAAGATCTTGTGGTCCTATTTAATGTCTATTTTTATATGACTCTTTCAAAGTCATCCACAGAATTGCTTAGAATCTGCCAATGTTTTATTCCTTAGAATATGTCAACCCTATTGTACCCCTAACTTTTAGTCTCAAAGAAAGAGATAGAATCACTGCGGGGAATCATTAATCATCTGGCATAAGTGTATAGCTGCCTCTGTTGTTGTTTGAGCTAATATACTGTGGACGATTCCTACATCAAATGTGTTTAGTTCAAATTTCCTCACAAGTGTTTCCCTCTCTCCTCGGGTGCGGGCACATTCCATCAGAACATGTTGTACATCTTCCACTGTACCACATAGTGTATAATTAGGGGTGTCAGATTTCTTCATCATGTATGCAAACTTGTTTGATGGAATGTGTCCGGACCTAAGGCTTAATAATATTTTAACCTATTCTCTACTAATTTTAGTTTTTATGAACTATGGTATACGCAGAATCTGCAAATGTTGCCAACCCAGGTTCATTGTTCCAGCCTTCTCCTTGCTTTCCAAACGCCCCGTACGCACCACTCAGGCGCGACGATCGATAATTCTGTCACTCACTCATCTGCTCAATCATTCGACGCGAGCGCCGTCTCGGGCCCGTTTTCACAACAAGACGTTGACGTGTGAGTAGATTTTTCGTTGCGCACCCGTGACCTTCAACTTGTTCTCGCTCATTACCGTTGTGATATATATATCACATAGGTGTCTAATTCAGATGATATTAACGTTAAGTGGAAGTGAAGATTGAATGGTCCTAAGCCCTTCGTTGTACGTGTGTGTATCTGTGTACGCGCGAGAGACAAACCATCTCAGAGCATACCATCAGCCCAGTTCCATCTAGTCCGAGTGCCCGCTGCGTCCCCACCATCCGCACATTTGTATAAAAAGTAAGTCCATTTTCCCATCACCCTTATCAGTCCTTTATATCTCTCATACTCTCTGCGTGTGATCTCCCCCAGGCTATCACACGACCATTATCTTTTTATACTACGTATTTATCCTATTGCTATCATAACTTTTGGGTAAGTTTTCTTAAATGAGTTTGAAATATAAGTTATTCAAAATATGTTTTCTTTTTTATCAAAGAACTCCGAGGACGGCCGGCTGGTCGAGTGGTCAGGCAACTGGACACTTTACGCAGCGCGCGGATTCGAATCCCGCCAGGTGCAGATAATTTGTATGACAAATATAGATGTCTGCACCGGTTCATGGATGTGTATTTATGTATATATATATTTATATAATTTTCTTAAATTTATTTCCGTTCCTAGTACCTGTAACACAAGTTCTTACGAACTTAGCACGGGGCTAGGTTAACGTGGTGTGATTGTTGGTTAATATTTATATTTATATTTATATTTATATTTATATTTATATTTATATTTATATTTATATTTATATTTATATTTATATTTATATTTATATTTATATTTATATTTATATTTATATTTATATTTATATTTATATTTATATTTATATTTATATTTATATTTATATTTATATTTATATTTATATTTATATTAATATTTATATTTATATTTATATTTATATTTATATTTATATTTATATTTATATTTATATTTATATTTATTTAAGTAACTTCAACTTGATCCTTAACCGTGACGTTAAAACTAAATGTAATAAAACAAAATACATGTTGTTGTTGAATACCTTCGCCAAAATTTTGTTTATTCGTAGAAAGTCCATGATACTTATAGCGGAAGATTAATTGTTAGTACTGTTAAACGTATTTATAGCACTCACTATATAGTAAATTAATTTACCATTTCATATAAAAATGAAAATTTCATTTAACGTGAGAGTTTCGAAAATTTAACAGAAAATAATTTGTTTTTGTATATATATTTTTTTTATATTTTGTGACGACCGTTCTGGTTTTGTGGTTTGAGTAATCGCCTCAACACCGGCGGTCGTGGGTTCGATTCCCTATCGGAGCAGATAATAATATTTAATAATAATAATCTTTATTACCAAGAAATTATACAGCGGTAATATCACTATTGGCCTCTTCACTAAGCATAGCTTGTATCGCAGAAGGATAAAAATTTGTTTCCAGTCTGTGTGTATGTCCTTGTGGGTCTACCCATCCTACCTCGAAGAGCACGTAAAGCCGGCGGTCCCGATTCACATAGACATCTGACAACGATCGTAACTGATGGTAAGAAAATTATCTGCCAACCCGCAGTGGAGCAGCCTGGTGGATTAAGCTCCAAATCTCCGCAGATATCTAGAAGAAGCTTTTGCCCAGCAGTGGGACGGTTACAGACTATTTTACTTTATTTCATTTCATATAATTTGACTTAAAACAGTTAAAACATTTCTGAAAGTAATGACAAGGAAATATGAAATCTGTCGTTCCAATATTTTTTTTCGGAATTTATTTTCGGTCAGTGTAAGTGATAGCCACCTAAAGGGCAGTCTTGTGATATTTCGGTTGCCTTCAGAATAGGCGCTGTTATATCTAAGGCTATTTATCAACTTATATAAGTAATAAATTCGATCTGGTACTTCAATGTACACACATTCGACGTAACCTTCGACATGAAATTTTTTTAACTTTTTATAAATAGCATATAAGAAGATTCATACTTCTATACTGATAACTGTATGATGGGTGAATATTTGAAGATAGACATATTCAGGATTCTAAAATGAAGGTCAAATAATGCTTCCAATTACAACTTTTATGGATTTTACCTAAAGTTTATACTGCAGATTAACGAAATAAATCAAACGCACAGTATTTGAACTGCAATATAGGTCTGAATCTAAAGCTGAAAATTTTCGTCGAACGGTGATGAGTTATGAAACACACGGTAATTAGCATTTAAAAAAATGGTAATTATGCTTTGTGATTGGTAATTAGAAATAAAACGGATAATATAGGTTTTTTTTGCGTTTTGGCTTTATTAATACATTACTTAAGATTTTAATAGTCCTGATATTAGGTGTAGTTTTGGGTATTACGGTTGTGATCCCATCAATCACATTATTTATATTTACATTCTCTTTATTTGTAATACGTGCGGATTCATTTTTGTATTTACAGCATATTTTTCCGACAATTTTAGTATATTTACAGTCCGTGTCCAAGCATACGAAGCAACTAGTTTCTCTGAATATAATATTATCCTTTTCTTTTTGCCACAGTATTTGATGGACTTTCATTGTACCTTTGGCGTAGAGGGGCTGCCTTTGAAAAGGAAGGATCCTTCGACCAGACGGGAGTTGCGTCTGGTGGGCTACGCGCCACTTAACGCTTATTGTCGAGTTCTTGTATATACAGGGTTAATTCTAAAACACCAGCAACCTCGCAGGACAAGATAGCTAACATTATGTACAACAACATTTGTTCTACCACTTTTGTTAATTTGTTAGATTTTATTTTCATACAAAAATAAATATTAATTTAATTTTACGCGTGAATGCAATAAACTCTACGCGTGTCCCAAAGATTAGGTAAATAACGACCACGTACTAATGTGAGGGGAAAGGTAGGAACGGGGCGGCGCTAGCGCCTTTGAACTTGACCTATTTAGCCAGCCGCGGTAGTCGGCGGCGGGCGACTTTGATGCGCGCGCGTCATATGATTTTGTGTGCTACTCGTATTTATTTTATTCGTATCGATCGATGTATTGTACCTGTACTAAAGTTATTTTATAACCATGGTACCGCCGCTATTCTAATGTCGAATACACGGAAATGGTGAGGATACTGGCTAAGTGTGATGACAATGTGTCGGAAGCCTGTCGGCAATATGCAGCTAGATATTCGAACTTACCTACACCGAGCCGTGAGACAATGTCAACTCACCGAATCTGACAAACTAGCACGAGTAAATTTTTGTAACTGGTTCGGTTAACTAAAATAATTTGTGCGTTCAATCAAATTAAAACTAATTCGGAAGTGTTAGCACGTGTTAGTGAACAGCTGATTTTTAGGTGTTGTCTGTGTGTTGGTTGTGATGGTGACTATTTTGAAGGCTATCTGCGCGATACGCACCGACATGCGCGTTACTTTAACCTTAGAGGTAATATTTCGTTTGTAAATATTATTTTATTGTCAATTATTTTTAATTTTTTAATTATTGTAAATACGCTGATTTCACTTTTGAAATACTTATGCCTGTATTTAACAATAAAAAGTGAATAATACCTAGCTACCAATATTTGATATTAAATTGGTTTAATTAGACTTTAGTAAACGTTAAAGAATAATTACCTACGTTAATAATTTTCACATATTTTTTTATGTTCAGAATTCAGATACCTAATCTACATACCTACATTTTTATAGTATTGGCGGGCATACGGACAGTCGAAGCCTTTTGATGACTAGGTACCGGATGTCTACCGCACAACTGGTTGTGCTGTAACCTCTGGAGGTTATGCAGATGTGTTGCCCTCCTATACATACGATTTATTTGTTTTTTATCGTTTAATATAGCCAGTTCTAAGCCTGGTAAAGTATGAAGGGATTGTGGACTCAGTTTACGTATTGCAGGGACATGACAAAACAGAAATTTGATTATTCACTTAAGTCACTGCGATATACATACTATGATACTGCCCACAAACCCACCAAGCAATTTATATTAATTTTATTAACTAGAATTATCGGGCAGAGAAAGTGTTATTACTATTATTATGCAAGCGCGCCCGAGCGTCGCGTCATCCTTTCGATAATGAATGAAACATAGACTCTAAATTTCAGAGCAGTACAATAAAAGCTTAAAAAATCATTTTTAATTAATGTATTGAGTTATGTCAAAAGTCGTAGAACAAATGTTGTTGTACATAATGTTAGCTATCTTGTCCTGCGAGGTTGCTGGTGTTTTAGAATTAACCCTGTATATTCAATCCCTTTGAAAACTTCGATAGCGGGATGTAGGATTCGTTAGTTTCTTCTAGTTCGTATATGCCGAAATAGATGTCGCTACATCACTCCCCCTCCGAGACCGGAGGTCGATAGCAGGTTGAGTCGTCCATACTACATCTTGTGATGATTGACGGGCCAGTGGAATGTTCCAGTGAGTCGGAACCAGATGCCGCATAGTTCACGGTGAGTCGGAACTGTTTGTGGTGATGCCCCAGTGAGTCGGGGTGGTGCAGTGCTGCGTAGTGGCTGGCTGCTGCGTCGACCAGGAGAGAAGTGCGTCTCTGCTTGCTGACCGGCCGAAGTGCAGTGTGCTGTGCCATGGTCGCTGAGAAGGCTGTGGGTGATGACCAGGAATGCGCGTCCGCTGCATGCTGGTGGTCAGGATACCCGTAGTAGCCGTGGATGCTGGCTGGCTGTATGACCCGCTGCTCGAAAGCTTGAGGAAGTGATGATGATGTCACGATGACGTAGCTTTGTGAAGGCTGCGCTGACGATCACGTCGGGGTCACCAGTTTGGCGTAGAGGGGCTGCCTTTGAAAAGGAAGGATCCTTCGACCAGACGGGAGTTGCGTCTGGTGAGCTACGCGCCACTTAACGCTTATTGTCGAGTTCTTGTATATATATTCAATCCCTTTGAAAACTTCGATAGCGGGATGTAGGATTCGTTAGTTTCTTCTAGTTCGTATATGGCGAAATAGATGTCGCTACATACCTTTTAATGGTTTCAGCTTTTCTGAAGATATCAACATATCTTTTTCTAATATTTGGTATTCTTTAACAGTTGCCAGGTTAATTTTTTGTGTTTTGTCTTAATTTTTTCAAAAATTCATCTAATGTTACAACATCTCTACCTTGCGCTACATCAGTGTCAGCAGTGCGCTTAACAACTGTTCCTATTCCATCTAGAGGACCTTTGCCAGGAGTGAGTTTTCTAAAGTTTTCTCTCCATTTCTTTCCTTCTCTCCTTCTCTTCTCTCCTCCAAAGTAGGGTCAGCTTTTAATTTTACTGTATTGATTCAGGCGTGCATTTTTAGCCTTAGCCAATGTTTCCTCCTTCGATTGCTGTTTTTTTCTGAGGCATGCTTACCCTGAAAAGTAGTCAGTGTGTAGGTTTTTTTTGTTGCGGAAGTGCCAGTTCACACCGAACGATCATCAGTCGATAACGGGTTGGTAGTAACAACTCGACCTTGGGCTGGCCTAGCGGAGTAAGGAGTTTCAATATAATAAGATGCCAGCTTATACTGGTACTCATTACCATTTTCAATTGCTCATTACCGTCCGCCATAAAACGAACGGGAAAAATGGTAATTATATAAATGGTAATTAGGTATTTGTACACTTTTTAACATTATACGTTATTTGTAGAACGTAAAAAATTGGGAACTTAATCAAACTGTAGGGTATCCTAAGCCGACTATTACAATGCATAAATATAATAAATAAAAATAATTGACTTACCAGGGGACACTCGAACGGTAAGGAGATTTTTATTTGCCAAACACGATTTCTGATCGATTCAGATAGGCTAGAGTTGGCGCCAAAACACTTTTTGACATGTGACCCACATGAGACGAGACGCGGAACTGAGTACGACCGCCGAGTTCTAATACAGATAGCAATTTACACCACGCAGAAAAAATTACCCTGCGACTGTGTGAACAAATGGTAGTGAGTATAAAGTGTTGGGACAATTTTCAAAGTTGTTACAAATTACCTAAAAGTGTTCTTTAATGTCTATAGTTTTGCTAATTAGGTAAAGCATGTTGTGTACTATCCAAATTACTTCTTAAAAATACGATCTTTAGGGTATTTTTATAACTTTTAGAGCATGAACTGCTAAAATTTGGAAATTGGGACACGAATGGTGATGAGATTTGACGAACGTTTATGAATATAACTTAGTTGTTTATAACAATAGGAATATATTATGTACATCTGTATATAGTGCTGTTACTATGTTTTACGTGAAGTAAAAAAAAACATAGTTTTATATCTAACTAAGTAGTTATTTAGGGAGGGCCGCGTGATATGCACATGTTCAAATAATCACCCTGATACTCTTTGATGATGTTAAATAAAACATACATTCTAATGAGAAGCTTTCAATATTATTATGTTTGAATGCCCTCCCCTTAACACAACAAACTCATCATTGTTTTTTGTACCCCGTTTTTAAAATGATAATGGGAGCAATGAGTTTTTGTTACGTGCATCTGAAAATTATAACAAATATTGCAGAATTTAAATATATTTAATTTTTGAGTGGTAAATTCAAATTTATTTTACGTAATAATATATAAAGCTTTTAATGCTGGTAGCTGTTTTTATATTTTATTTTTATTTTTAATTATAAATATTAATATTATTTTTTCCAATTTTAAGTGGAAACTTGATAGTTTGTATCCCTTATACATTTTTGTTTTACTTAATGCTTACTGTAATGGCTTGTTTCTCAAATAAACACAAAAATCGCTACACTATAAACGTGGGCGCAATTTATCACCAACCTAATTATAGCAAACACTTGTTTAGCCGAACTGGAACTACTTTTATAAACCGAAACGAAATGTAGTGTTATCGTACGAACAGAAATGTAGAAATGACTTAAAACAATAATATCTATAACACTATATTATATAGTGTGGGGCTATAGGGTGAGCAGAATTTCAAATTACACGCTTATTAAATTACGTAATAATCAAATAACTGAGTAAGTTAACTGGAGCAAGAGGTGAATAAAGTATAAGAATGAAATATATAAAAACTACTTAAGAAAGCTATGGGACATAGTATATTACTATACTACAAGCTTTTGATAAAAAATGGAACCCAGTAAGAGAAATTGCTAATAGCTTAGTGAAATCCAATGATAATAGCTTCAAAAAAAATTCTGCAAATAAACTTTCATATATAAAAAAAAGATGTAAATATTTCCTTCACATTAAAAAAGGGATCTATGTCTGACTCAATTATATTTAGAAATTTAATAATAAGACGGCTCCAGAGTTACAAATTAATATCTAAGAAAATAAAGATTATAAACATCTTCTATTCAACTACTGTAAAGTCATGCCAGTTGTTTTTGTCATGTCATCCCATTTGTCATGTCAGATGTTAAGTAAAATCTTTTGTAGAACAATATCTTACACAATAACATAATATTTTATCAGTATAAAATATTGAGAAATAATAAGAATCCAAAATTATTAATCCCCAAAGTCATTAATAACTATGGCAAACACTCACTTAAATATATTGTTTCTGCCTTGATGAGTTCACTGTCGAAAACATGAAATTAACAAAAAAAAAGTTATAAACATACAATAAAAACAACTTTTTAGAGCAATCTATTGATGAATGATGATGCGACGGACAGACCAATTATATATTTAAAGTTACACTACATTTTTATACATTTTTTATTTATTTTTTTCGTATTGCCTCATATATTACCTGCGCATAGTTTAAGTGACGACCATTCTGGTGTGGTGGTGCGAGTAGTCGCCTCAACCCCGCGCGCCGGCGATCGCGGCTTAGATTCTCGCTCAGGACATGTTCAGGACCGATATTTGTGTTTGTACAAATATTTGTTTCCGGTCTGGGTGTATGTCTTTATAGATCTCCCTATCGTGCCTCGGAGAGCACGTAAAGCAGTCGGTCCCGGTTGTTATCAAAGACACTTGATATCGATCGTTAATCATGATATGGAAATTATCCACCAACCCGCAGTGGAGTAGCGTGGTGAATTAAGCTCCAACCCTTCCTCTATATGGAAAAGAGGCCTTCGCACAGCAGTGAGTTATTTATAGGCTGATACAATACAGTACAGTAACAGTAACAAAACAGAATAGTTTAAGTAAAGTGCACTATAATTAACAAGAAAAATTTACCAGTCACCCAAAGCAGAGTTGTCTGTTAATTAAGTAAAGCTGTTCTGACTTAACAGTCGGTCCCTATTTTTAATTCCGAAGGGAGCGCACATTTTTTGGGGTAAAACGTAATACCTTTTATCGTAACTGTCTCCCTTGAACCGAAAAATGTGAATTATGAAACTAGACTGGAAGGCCAAATATTTCCCAAAATATACTCTTTATGTACTACTTCCGTTATTATTAACTTTGTACACGTATGGATGGCGGTTTGGCACAGTGGTCAGTGTGAGTGTCCGGGTACAGATGAATGTTCTGTGTGTCAGTGACACAGGATTAAGTCTTATTGTGGGCCGTTAAGTGTGTGCTTGAAGGAAAATATTTTAAAAGGCTCTCTCCGGCCCTACGCGACAGATTTTTTTTTTTGCATTCGAAATCATGTTTGTTAAAAAACTTATACAATTAATATAAAATAATTTTAATAATTTCGTAAGTAGTTTTTTTTAAATGTTAGTTGAATAGGCAAACTGGCAGACGTTCCACCTGATGGTAAGTGGTTGACGTCGCCCATGAACATGAAATAGTTTACCTAGAACTAGCCCAGGTAACTCATCTATGTGTACTCTGGTGTCTGCCGGAGTATGGCGACGTACGGCGCCCTGGTTTGGGCGGATCGCCTCACTGCGAGGAATAAGGCTGCGCTGCGCTCTGCGCAGAGGATCATCGCGGTGAGGGTGATCCGGGGGTACCGTACGGTATCGTGGGCTGCAGCTACTGCACTAGCCGGCGACCCCCCGTGGGAACTCGTGGTGGAGGTTCTTGCCGAGACCTACTCTTACGTCTCGGGTAGGAGGGCTCTTGGTGAGAACCCTACGTTGGACGGAATCCTACGGGTGCGTCGGATAGGGCAGGAAGCGCTTATGCGGAGGTGGGGGGAGGACTTGGCGGGGCAGCCGTACGGCACACGTATAACGGCTGCCATTCGCCCGGTCCTTGAGCGGTGGGTGCGTCGAAAACGCAAGCCCCTCACCTTCCGTCTGACGCAGGTTCTCACCGGGCACGGTTGCTTTGGTGACTACCTGTGCCGGACGGCCCAGAGGGAGCCGACGACTGAATGTCACACCCTCGAGGTGTGCCCGAGATGGGCGGCGCTGCGTCAAGGTCTGACGTCGGTCCTCGGAGGGGACTTGTCGCTCCCGAGCATCATCACCGCGATGCTCGGCGACGACGAGTCCTGGAAGGCGATGGTCTCCTCCTGCGAGACAGTAATGTCCCAGAAGGAGGCCGACGAGCAGAGGAGAGAGGAGGCCGCCGACGTGGCCTCCATCCGTGGGCGACGAATGGGGGTGCGTAGGAGGCGCTACTTAATGCGCCTCCAGTAACGCCCTTGTGCCCGTGTCGGGCCGGGATGGGAACCCGGTCCTGCTAGACACGACGTCGTCGGGACTGTTCAGAGGTTAACCGGACAGTCTCCATGTAGTAGAAGTCTGGCCTTTTCGCCGAGGCCAGCCTGTCGCTGGAGGGACAGCCTGTTGCCTGTAGATCTGGGACCCTCCAATTAAAGCGGCTGAAGGCTCCCGCAGGGGTTTAGTACGGTATTGCACTCCCAAAGTGTCGAGTCCAACATAGGTCTAGGACTGCCGACCCGGGCGTCCTGGATATCATCCGTAAATGGATTCCCCTGCGACAAAAAAAAGGTTTGGTTGTCCGGTTAAAGCTAATTTAGCGTCTTAGTAAAAATAGCTATTTCGGAAAATATTTTATAATAGATTAATTGAGTTCTCAAACTGCAAAAAGCACTTAGTATTGATATCAACTTCGAAGCAAATAACTTTCAGCCCCTTTTAACACCGTTAGGGGATGAATTTTGATAAAATACGAAACACGTCTTCAGTCAATTCTGTTAAAGAATATTTATGCAAAATTTAAAGTAGATTGGACCAAGGAATCACGTTATCCCATACATACTTTGCCCCACATTTTCAGCGTCTTAGGGGTAGAATTTCGTAAAATTCGTTCTTAGCTGATCTCTACTTGGCAAAAGGAATATTTATATCAAATTTTAAGTCTCTAGGTCATAAAATTCTAGAGATATCGTGATGAGTGAGTGAGTGAGTGACCTTTCGCTTTTATATATTAAGATTACAACTTAAATAGCTATAACCATCCAACTTTGTACAATCAATAAACAAATAACGACCAAATATTTTAACAACCAACAAACAACCAAGACCTTAGTACACTAAGGTATTAAATGCAAAAAAAAGCGTTTCTTTAAATATGGGCGAGACTTATTCTTTCGGCCGAAGTTTTGGACAGCGCGATTCAAAAAATTATATTTTGTACACTGCGCCATCTATCTTGTTACGATTCGTTAGACCAGCTGTTAATAGATGGCGTCACATTGCATGTATAATTTTTATGTATTAAAGTTATTTACATTGGTTTTGTACTTTTTACGTGATACGCGCACAGACAAAAAATTATAAGAGATGGCGCTGATTGAAATGAAATCGCGCTATTAAAATTTATTCTTGATGATATATAGTGTATTAATAAAACGGAGGTTTTAACAGATTTATTATATGTATAGATAATTAAAATGGCGGATTGTGTCAGCGCTATTGAAGTTAGCAAACGTATCCTGGCCGACAACAATATAGTTCGTTTCTCAGCGCTAGAAAACGCTACCAAACGCTTTTTTCTGCCAGACACACCCATTACGTATTAAGTCTGTTACCGTCTCCTCTGAGCAAAATTTACATTCCAATTCAGTAGTACCTCTTTTTAACAGTAAATTATTATAAAATGCCTTAAAATCCTATTTGAAGTATATTATGATTTTCATTTTCATTTATATATAAAACCACAATGACCAATATCAAAACGCAATGTGACCACTAAGGATGTAGATATTGTTAGTTATAAGGGTACAATTACGTAGCGAAACTGGTAAATCACAATCAAGCAACCCTCCCGTTAACATAATTAGTAAGTGTGACAGTTACGACGACTAGGTATTAGGTTTATTATTATTAGCTGATCTTCACTATAACACATTTTTAATTTTTTATAGTTTCCTATAATTTATTTACACAAAATTATAAGAATAAGGCTGTCTATACAGGGGTAGCTTAAAGCATCTAGTAGTGTTTCAAGCTGTGACCGCGTAGCAAACTACAGTCTTCCATGTACAGCCATACACGAAACCGCTTAAGTAGTTGCGACTGGTTTAGGCAGTTTTCAGCACGGTGAAATTTCATCGCCCTATAATGCAGCCGGTCGTATCGTGACGGCATGCAAGATAACGGAGCTACCAAAGTTCAATCGGCAGTCGACTACTGGTAGCTGGCAAGTTGGTAACATTAACCATCTGATCACATCAGCTAATGCCAGACCTGTGCTAATTTTACTACGCTTTTTAATTACGCTTTTGTAGACCTGTATCTAAACTAAAGATCTAAATCTAAAGATTGTAAACTTTACTACGCCATTCCTTTTCTCTATCCATTTAATTGCTTCTGTCTTTAACGCTTATCCTATTTTCACTACTCTGTATTTCTTACAATCAATTTTTATTTTAAAGAAAATAAAGTTTTATAAATATTACCTCATTTTGTTATAAACGTAGCTATAAACATTCTATAGATTCCCTAGTATATGTATATAGTATAGTAGGAAAGGTATGTAAGCGATGTCACGCGAACCAATGCGACAAATGCGTCATCTTACGTATGCACCTATGCGTTAATATTATTTTATATCTTTAACTTTAGTTATTTTAAGTATTACCTGTTGTTCTTCTTAAGCGACAATTACAGCAACGTGGCCTAAATTTCAATTAATCATATTTACATACTGTCCTATTTTGTCATAAGTGTTATTCGATAATTTTTATCCGATAATTATCGATAACTGTCGCCAACTATCGATAACTTTTCCTCCGATAAATATTGATAACTGTTCATTCGATAAATATCGATAACTATCAACATCCCTACTCTCTACCAAACAATTGACAAATCACAAAACAGTAGGGGTGTGTGATAATTATCGTGAATTTGTAACTGTAAACTGTAACTCGATAATTTTCCATTCGATAATTATCGATAATTATCGATAAGTGTTATTCGATAATTTTGATCTGATAATTATTCATTCGATAATTATCAAGAACTATCGACCGATTATTATCGATAACTTTCGTCAAGTTTCGACAATTTAGTAGTATAAACAACCCTACAAAACAGTTCGCGTGTAGATTGCGGATTAGGCTAATCGTACCTCTCTATCGCTTGTTCTGCGCTCTCGCTCACTAATTGTGACAATGACGTCATCTTCTTCGAACTGGCACCCAGTAGCTTTCATCAATTCACTAGACGTTATCACGTCAAAAACCATCTTTATGTTTGAATAACAAATCGGTCTTATAAAATTGCGTCCGAAAAATATTTGCTCCTCGAGTGAGACGTACCAAATGCTTTATTATTAACTTTTAAAGTACAAAAAATCCGTATTCTAATAGAAAGTTTAATTAAAAATACTTAACCATTACAAAATCACACATTATGTACCTACCTACTAGTAAGTAAAATTATTTTATAGTCTTACCTTTCAGAGTTTCTAGGTAATCTAAAAAAAGTTATCTCTGGATGCGTTTTGGCGAATTTATGCAACCAAAAACAGCACAAATAAATCCTACTCGTCATATTAAATATGTAATTGAAATTATTTTCATTGAAAAAATCGTGTGGTTATTGTTAAAAAAAACAACACACGGTCCGTTTTTCACTGCGGCACAGTCGCGACTGTTTGCGTCCCGAGCGTAGCCCGAGATCGAGGCGCGTAAACATAGCTCGCGCTTCGTCCGTTTGTATGAAGTTGGAGTACTGTATATATTAATATACTGTGCTTCAGGTGACACGAAATAAAGCGACAATCATGTACATGATAGTGGGTAGTGTAATGATTGTATATTTTCAGGTCAGGTAGCGTTGTCATGTTTGTTGACCACGTGGGAAAACGAGTAACTGGCAGGCTATCAAGATAAAAGTTCATCCTTGTGTGTCAAATGACTATTTCCTGACTGTCAGTTTGAAGGAAAATTCGTCTGACTTTTTCCTTCAAACCGACAACTGTCATTTGTGACTTAAGTTGTCGTGTAACGGAAAACGGAGCTTTGGTCGAACATTTGTTTGCTAGAGTCCGACCACAACGGTTGTGATAGTAAATAAAAGTATTTGTTATAAAGTGAATTGTTTCTTTTTGTCGTCAACCTCGTAAGAGTTACCGTACAAGTATCGCGCTAAGAGTCAGTAGAAGAGCCAAATAGTTGTACATGACCCTGCGAGCCATTGCAAGAGGGAGTCGACTACATATCAGTTTGTTAGTTAAGATTATTATCATACATAAAGTAACATACTAAATATCATGAGTTACAAGATATACACCCTGACTTCAAATGTATTAATATTTATGGCTTTAGTTAGTGTAATTTGAATCGATACGTAATTTTTTACGGCTCATATTTAGAGTCTGTCGATTACGTAAAACAAATCTTTCCACGAACTAATGTTAGGACAGTATTGTCTGTACTTTAGCAACTATGAACATTCATTACAATATCATTAACATTGTGTAAATACTTCGAGTGTGACATAACTGTTCCTAAACTTACGCCTACAAGGGAAACGGATGTTTCATACAATGTCAGTGACATACCGCACGGCGGTTGGTCAGATGTAAATTGTGCTTTTCACACATATATTTATATAACAAATGTGCCAGTCTTGGGCCGGAAACATACTTACGACAGTAGCGTGTCGTGATGCGCCAGAAGCATATCAGTTTCATACACGAGTATGGTTTGATATTTTAATATATAATATTACAACCACTGCACCGCTACACCAGAACGGTTATCACTACGGACGGTTACAACATGTATTAATTTAATTAAAAGTCTAAAAACGGATTTTATCGCGTTTATTTAAAGTTACAGTTTAACAATATTTAATTTAAATTATTTCCCGACGTTTACAGCGTTCATGATCTCGGGGGACTGAGGTGGTGGGTGTCCGAATAATGAATTAATTGTTACATACCCCCCTTTTATACAATTATATTGGTGTATGTAACAATTGATTAGTTAGTGGAAAACTACCAACATTATCCAAGAATTGCTTAAGCTGTCCAGAACACGTTTTCACCGTTTGCGCTCCGTCCAGATAATATTTGCAACTCACAATTACAGTCCTTTTTATATCTTCTCCTCTCTTCAAGATCAATATCGCTTAGCCGGAAACGTCATAGCATTATCGACGATAATAAATCCAAATTATATTTAAAATAAATAATTATAAATATCCTACAAAATTAAAACAGTTATAAATCATTTACAATACATTTGATTAAATACTACTTTATGTCTAAAATTGTACATTTGACTTATACAAAATATAAAATGACTACCGGAAACAATACCAAAGCACAAAAGATTACAGAAATTACTAATTTAATGTAATAACCCTTTTTTTTTTTGACGCTGGGAAATACGTTTACGTATCCCGCCGCCCGAAGGTGACGGGTATGTGGGACTCGCTGACTGCGAAGTCAGAATACCCACTAAAACACAGCGGTGCCCTCGTCGTCGTACAAGGACGCCACGGGATCGCTGGCGCATGCCACCGTGACGCCCCGACGTTAATGTAATAACCCTAACAATATTAACACAATATACGTCATACTTTTCAGGACTACGCAACTCTGTGAAGCGCGAAAGCTGACGTGGATATGCCTGAATTATTTTTATTGACCGTAGGATAACAGGCGAGAGTAATTGAAATAGGAACGCAGCCGTTGCTTTTGGAGGTAAAAAATTATGTATTTCATTCATACCTATTCGCTCATGTATTTCTATTGAGCCACTAAATATATTATAAAACAGAAGTACAAAGGCAAAACTCAAAGAACTCAAATGATACATCATACTTGCGTACATAGGTGATAGTATGGATGTGTGCGTATGTACGGATGTGATTTTATATACGTTTGTACTATCTGAACATGAATGAGTGGAATTTTACTAATTTTAAGTGACTAAATACTTTTTATCAATTTTGAGAATCGTACCACGCAGAATTAATGCCTATTCAAGGTATGAATATGTGAATTTCAGAGTCCACTAATTTGATCATTGAATATTTGTATGTGTATTACTTTATAGTTTATTATTTATAGTATTCACTAACTTCTTAATGAAATTCACTGATATGTAATGAATAAAGTTTCATTAACGTAGTTAATTAAAATTCCACTGATTTATGTTTAGAGAGTACAGAGTGTTATTACAAAGAGTATTACAATTTAATATTAATAATGATTTATTAATCATTCACCTTATGACAATCACACAAACGAAATAACAAATCATACCATATGACGGTTCACGAGAATATTTTAGCTGTCTTATTATTTCATAATTCTGCAAACGCCTTTTCTTCTGAAAAAAGAACATACGATCCTCTTCTCGATGCACACATTCACTAGCTCGCTCTTCGCTCTTTTATATCATTCATTAGATGTTTCGCCATCCTATTGTATTGTAGGTAAGAACGTACAGCCAAGGGCTAATCCAAGATCTCTTCTACTACGAAGGAGCAATGTAAGAGCATTATTCGTCACAAACACAATAAATAATCTGTATCAGCCTGTAAACCACCCACTACTGAGCGAAGGCCTCTTCTCCATATAGAAAAAGGGTTAGAGCTTAATCCACCACGATGCTCATGCTGTTTAAGTACAATTCAATAATAGCTATGTCGTTTTAAAAACTTTCAATCAATTCCTAACACTGTTGGTAGTGTTTTCTTCATATTTTTTACTGTTTTGTTGAAATTTTTTATAATTCAACACAAATTAGTAAAATGACACCGGAATCCTCATTTTTTAACAAGAAAGAAAATTATGAGTTTATTAAGCCACTAATTTAACTAGCCCGTTGGCGTTATTTCAGTAACCCTCGTTTTCACTCCGTTCCAATTATATATAATACATATGTAGCGACATCTATCTCGCCATATACGAACTAGAAGAAACAGACGTATCCAACATCGCGCTATCGAAATTTTCAAAGCGATTGAGTATATATACAAGAACTCGACAATAAGCGTTAAGTGGCGCGTAGCCCACCAGACGCAACTCCCGTCTGGTCGAAGGATCCTTCCTTTTCAATGGCAGCCTCTCACTACGCCAAACTGGTGACCCCGAGCATGAACGTCAGCGCAGCCTTCGCAAATCTACGTCATCATCACTTCCTCAAGCTTTCGAGTAGCGAGTCATACAGCCAGCCAGCATCCACGGCTACTACGGGTATCCTGACCACAAGTATGCAGCGGACGCGCATTCCTGGTCATCGCCCACAGCCTTCGCAGCGACCTTGGCACAGCACACTGCACTTCGGCCGGTCAGCAAGCAGAGACGCACTTCTCTCCTGGTCGACGCAGCAGCCAGCCATTACGCAGCACTGCACCACCCCGACTCACTGGGGCATCACCGCAGACAGTTCCGACTCACCGTGAACTATGCGGCATCTGGTTCCGACTCACTGGAACATTCCACTGGCCCGGCAAGCATCACAAGATGTATGGACGACTCAACCTGCTATCGACCTCCGGTCTCGGAGGGGGAGTGATGTAGCGACATCTATCTCGCCATATACGAACTAGAAGAAACAGACGTATCCAACATCGCGCTATCGAAATTTTCAAAGCGATTGAGTATATATACAAGAACTCGACAATAAGCGTTAAGTGGCGCGTAGCCCACCAGACGCAACTCCCGTCTGGTCGAAGGATCCTTCCTTTTCAATGGCAGCCTCTCTCTACCCCAAACATACATCAGTTACAGTTGTCACAATCGGCTGTTATACCACAGTATAGTAACGTAATGAACGTTGTCGCCGTGTGTGTGTATCCATGCGTGTGTGTTTGCGTGCGTGCGTGCGTACGTGCGTGCATACGTGCATGCGTGCGTGCGTGCGTGCGTACGTGCGTGCATAAGTGTATGCGTGCGTGCGTGCGTGTGTATGTGTATCTGTTGAATACTAAATCAAGGACTAGATTTTAAAGTATTATTTTTTTTATTATAATCATTACCAAAAGATTCATATAAAATCCATCACGCATCACATCATCATCATATTATCGTCAATGTGGAACTAACGGGTCTGGTAAGAAACTTTTATCTGACCTGACCTTTGAAAAATTAAAAAACACAATTAATTTATATTTTTATGGGGCAATAGGTATGGTTGATATTAATGACACATATTATGTGTAATGCCATATCATTGTAATATCTCATTGACGTCATAAATACGTTTATGACGTCATAAATACGTTACTGACTTAAAAGGATAAAAGCGATGAAAAGAGGCGCAAATAAGAGAGAGTGAGATGCGTTGATTTGAATATGTTTAAAATACACACACGGTCGTTCCCAAGGTGTGGCTATAGATATGTATATATATATATATATATATATATATATATATATATATATATATATATATATATATATATATATATATATATATATATATATATATATATATGTATATATACTTATGATAATTAGAAATTTAAAATATATTACAACCACGCTCAGAGCGGAAATCGAACTCATAACCCTGGAGCAGAAAGCGATGACAAGGGAAATCAAAAATGGGACAACAATTGAAACGCGTTTACATTCGGGTCTTATATATCAAAATATTTTAATATTTCGTAATATCTTACTTGACTATTATTTTAAACGATGCTTACTTCAATATAATATTTATTTGGAAGGGAGGTTTAATATAATTGAAAGCGATTTACTATTTACGAATGTGTAAATCCAGATTTTCAAAAAACATTTAGTTGAGCATTTGAATAAAGCGAGACACTTCACAGCTTTGTCAAATCACACCGCGTGCTCTCTACCGAACATTCCAGATGGAATCAGCCCCAATTTGCAACTCGTCGGTAAAAGAGTTTGTGTTAACGAACCTTTTCGTTCTTACAAAACAACGACTTCAAATTTTAAATTACGAAGTTCTTTACTCCATTTTTACGAATATTTTTGTTCATGTCGTGGTTCATAATACGCTTTAAAGATTTTCTACTGAAGATTTATTAATTTATTAAATATGTATTAACTGAATTAAATTGAATGAGCTTGTAAACATCCCACTGCTGGGCAAAGGCCTCTTATACATATAAATAAAGGCTTAGAGTTTGATGCATAACTCTGCTCCACCGTGGGTAGGTGAAAATTTTCTTTAGCTTGCCTCATCCATCATCAGATCTTTATTATAACAACCAGGACCGATTGCTTTACTTGCACTCCGGTGCACGGTGAGAAGACCCACCACTCACAGTCCCACATCCAGTCCGTAGACAAATATTGGTATAAATATTTATATCTGCCCCGTGGGTAGGTGAAAATTTTCTTTAGCTTGCCTCATCCATCATCAGATCTTTATTATAACAACCAGGACCGATTGCTTTACTTGCACTCCGGTGCACGGTGAGAAGACCCACCACTCACAGTCCCACATCCAGTCCGTAGACAAATATTGGTATAAATATTTATATCTGCCCCGACCGAGAATTAAATCCGCAACCACCAGCGTTAAGGTGCCTACTCGTACACCAGAACGGATTATAAAGATCATATATACATACATATTTGATTTATTGATTCAGCCTGCTGATGTATTTAAATCTTTGACGGTAGAAGGCAAAAATCTACTACCAAATCAACCATTGGATGTCCACAGATGAACGTGGCATCCCTATTATCTCTAGGGTTTGCCAATACTCGCCACGGTTGGCAGGCGGGTTGGCGAGCGCAGTATGTTTTGGTAGGATATAGTGAAGCTGCTGCCCATCACCACTAATGTTGGTATACAGTTATTAGCACCACTGTAGCCTTAGTCGCCTTTTACGACACCTCGGCCAGAAAGAGGTCGGGACTATTCTTCTCTGCCGGTCACCGCACGGCAAGACACATACTTATATACTTATAATAAAATTATTCACACGTCTGTTGGTTGGTTTGGTCACATGATTCTGATTACCCACCGTCCGCCGAAACAGCCTACCGCGAAGGTGCGATGACCGAGTGCGCGGGGCGTCGCACAGGAGAGAGTGCCCGATGGGGCTGCCGCCTGCGGGACACGAAGCAACGTACGCGGTACCCGTGGTCCGCCGTGTAAGGGCGGGTGAGGGCGCACGGCGGGTTGATGAGGGCCCCACACCCCATTGTCACCCCGGGCGACGGGATGTGCGTTCAGGTCACATGGTTCTAAAAAAAACTTATATAATTTTTAGAAATATCCGTCTGTCTGTTTGTTTGAATACATATGACTGCTTAAGACTAAGTGAAGGTTAAAAAAATAGCATGACAATCATAAATAAAATAGAATCCTGAGGTAACATTTAGTCATTATTTTATCAAAATCGCTTTACCGTATCAAAAGTTATTGTAATTAGAATTTAATATTTGAATGGACAGCGTTAAAATCTTCTCTACTCTTGTAAGTGAGATATCATTTAAATGTGATCTGAAAATAATAATATTTTGTAACAAAATATTTTGTTACATGTAACTTACCGTACCGTAGTAGTAATAGACGTGTGGGTAAAATAAAATGTATGTGCAGGCGACGCTGCGGGCATTCTTCAGGCTTAGAAAATAGTTTCCACATAAACTTCTTTCAAATATTTCAAACCCTTAAGCATGAAATTAAATATATATATATAAATACTTGTTTTATTTATCTTGAACAAAAATCTAAATAAATATTCTTAATTTATAAAATAATGGATTTTCGTATAAAAATTCATCCCTTCTTTCATCCCTTTGAGTAAGGAATTTCGTAAAATCGTATTATATAAAAGAGATCGTCGACCCTAACAAGAATAAAGAAAACTAAGTTTTTCATCTTAATTACGTCCAAAGTAGTTTTTCCTTTTTAATTTTCCAATTTTATTGTGAGGTTAAACTTTTTCGAAATTTGATCTTACTATTAATAAAATGTCCAAAATCTCGTGAGCTGGTGTGCTGTATCATATACTACCTTAAAAACACCTTATATCGATCGTTACTCTTAATCTAATATATAAAGTTACAGGGCTCTTTCTAGTAAATTGTGGTAAATTGTCTAGGTCAGACCGCTCTTTGTAAAAGTATAAGAATCTATCAAAAATTTAATCTAATAAACCAACTAATGAATTATTAATTATTTATTTCAAATTTCAAAAGTTTTTCATCTACAAATATTATTTTTAAAAAAAATTTAATATATAATCTTGTAATTTTTAAGATAATTCACAAAACGAATAACCGAACAAAACAATCGCTAACTAATATTAAACACCTCGAACGTACACATATTACTAAGTAAGCATATTACCCGACAAGTTTTGAAATATGTCGTGTTATATTTAGTTACTAATTAAACTGATAGTAAGTTTTGGGGGAGCATTAAAGACGGGCTCTCCGTGCGCGTCAAGTGACGGAGATTATACGATAGTATATTATGTATGGTCTGCGGTGAGATTCGGCTGTTTGAGTTACGAGTACGTCAACTCTACACTAAGTTGTTTATTTCTCCTCGAGATTACAATTGTCATTGTCGCCTCAACTGGTATAAGTTTAACATAAAGGAAACTTAACAAAACGTACTTCAATAATAACGTTTTAATAAGCTCTTTAGACATATCTAGTTAGGATTTCTGTTTAATTTAGAAATGGTAGTTCAAAAATAAATTTATTTTAATGAAATAAAATTAAATTTTTATTCTTCTTAGAATAATAATTTAATTTTACTTGAGTAGTGACATTACATATCTGTTTTTAACGTTAGTATATCTGTTAGTTTAGTGGGATGATTGAATAATTATAATGATTAATTTTAAAGCTGTTATCATCCGATTAAGATTAGATTTTGTAAAAAATGGTATATCAGCTAAGTGACGTTATCCTAAATTCAACACGGCGGGCGTCCTCCCAATATATTAGACTGTCAAAGAAAGAATGATAAAAAAGAGGTTTTCTGGGAAAAATATTAAAACATAAAAAATATATTTATGCAATATCATCGAATCATTTTTAAAATGTGTAAAGCAAATAATAAACGCGGAAGAAAAATTTATACTATTTTTATTATATTAACATCAAAAGTAGATAAAGAACTAACGAATATTTAAACAGGTGATATAATCTCGGTATCAACGGAACAGATTATAATAGTTCTAGAAAAGAAATACAAGCACGTTTATAAAAGAACGTTACAGGCTATATAGCATCAATTAGGCTATATACTATCAGATTACTAAAATAAAAAAATAAAACCTTGACAAATGTGACAATAATAGAAAATAAACTCAACTGAAACGGAGCACGATAAATTGAACAATCTGTGAGTAATGGTCCACACAAAAGTTAGTTATAAACAGTTTTCAATTAATTAAAATATAAAACTTTAACTCATTTATCTACAGTTTTATAATGAAGTTCAAGAAGACCCAAGTTTTATCTCGATAGTTTTTCATTTTTATATTTTAATGAAGACTTGAACTTTTAAATAATACGTACAGTTTTATTTAAAATTTATTTTAAATGTATAATCCCGTAAAGTATAACTTTTAAATGGTGGCAAACTTCTTAGTCCTTAATACACGTTTAAGTGTAGTAATCCCAAAACGAGAGTTAATGGACCTGTTTGATTAACAAGTACAAAATATTCACTATGTACCGCTAACCCGTTATACACTAAATCGCTTTTATGTGTACAAACCTCAGTCACGATTACCGCTATAGTATTGAAAATTGAACTATTTGGGATGAAATACGTTTCACGTCCAATTTAGCGAACCATTTATTGTAGGGAACAGAGAAGGGAAGCGAGCGACAAGCGGCCTTACCGCGTCGTGATAGAGTCGTGTTCCGGACGAGCGGGGCGCGGCCTTGGGAACCGCAGTAGTCTTGTTCATTACGGCAGAACTAAGCAGTTCGCACACAATAATTATATGATTTAACGTATGACACTCGCAGACCCTAATAAGTGTTTATATATTAAAACAAAAATTGGTTATTCAAAGCTTCGTAACGGCCTGGTATTAATAAATATAAAAGCAATTTATTCGCTAGAACTTATTCGTAAACAATTACATTAGCATCATAATATTTTTCCACCCTATTTCACATCTGACACTTGATTTACTTATAAATTAAGCTCAGTACGAGTATCTAGTCATAATAAAATTATCATTTATTACTTTTAACTTTTGACTGGCCTGTTAGCGCAATTGGCAGTGAATCTGCTTTCCCTGCCACGGTCGTGGGTTCGATATATATATATATAAACTTTAAAAAATGTATAAGAATATCAGTCGACTGTGACCTAAAACAGCCATCGAGTTGTCTACTTTGGGAGTAGACGACCGTGTCTGTATATTAAGGATATTTATTTGTTTATTTTGTATTTTAACTCATGTAACTGTACTTAACAATAAACAAACAGAGTACAGACCCACCTAACTAGAGTTTCCAGCATGTGTTAAGAATAACAAATTTACCTTTATATGTCAGTTTTAGGTCAAACTCGAGATTTTTTTTTAAATAAAATCATTTGAAACCCATTGTCGCTCTATGATCTTAACTTAACTGTCATATCATTCAAAGTACTTGTACAAGTAGTGTTAAACGTAATCCAGTGACGTATGTACAAAGACAAAGAAAATTAATCTTTTTTCTTAAAATAAATAAAGATCGGATGATTATAACTTGATTCATTACCAAATACGATTTCTATTGTATTAAATAAACATATCATACTCCTTATATTACAGTCATATGACATATTTCCATATGACATATTTCCAAGGAATTTCTATCATAACTGGAACGCTCACTTAATAAAATTGTGTATTCAAATATGCACCTTGAAACATTTGACAAAAGGTTGACATTGGCTTATAACATGTAAAGTGAAAAATCGTTCCGAGCATTTTGTCTCTTTCTTACGAGAGTTGCCTTGAATCCATGGGAGAAAGAGATGCAATTAGGAACGGTTTGGGTTTAGGAACGGTTTTGGAGTGCATGTGAGCATTCCAGTTTGTATATAAATTCCTTGCATATTTCCATAATTGTAGCTGTAATCTGATCTATTTATAAATAAGTAAAATGCCAGAGTTAAACTATGACGTATCTGTCTACTTGTTATAAAAATCCTTGTTTTTTCTTAAATACATTTTCAGTTGAGAATCGACTTTCGTTCTATTGTTCTCGATTTTCGTTCTATTACTCATATATTATACTTTAAGTTTGTTTTTAAAAATCATGTTGATTGTAATTAGAGTATTTACTGTTCCATTGTAAAAAAAATCATATAACTTTTCCAGTGTAGCTAACACACTTTCTTTCAAAGAGATCGTACTCGTAGTTTAAACCGCCACGTTTTTCAATTAAGAATTAATATATAAATGTTTCAGATTTTTGTTTTCAGGTTTCATCCCGATGCTTTTCTATCCTCAAGAACGAAATTTTAAATTTTTTATACAAAATGTATTATATCCACTGTACTCATCCGTATTTGAATTTCCGCTTCCAACAGATATCGATTTTTTAATTCTATTAAGTTCACTTAACGGACCATCTCTCAAATAAGAATTCAAAGTGGCAATAAGAAGTTAAATTAATAATACGAAGCAATAGCAATTTTTTTTAAATCCGCGACCCGACCTCTCATTATCTCTCGTCCTTTTTTTTTCAAACACGATCGTCTGTTCCTAAGGTAGACAATTTAATGCCTGTTATTTCGGTTAAGAGCTGACATAATACATATGTATAATGTATATAAATATCACACCCAGAATCAGGGTGGGAATCGAATCCAGGACTCTGGAGCGGAGAGTAGGGTTACTGTCAACTGCACGAACGGGTCATTCAAATTTACTATTTCCAAAACAACAACGATCAAACAAACTACACTCATACTATATTCAAATCTACCGAGGACATCATATTGAGACGGAAATATAACGCACTTCTAGGAATAAACTCTAATTATTAGTTAATGTACTATGCTAATGAATTAGCTTCAGAAGATATACACAGGATAAGATAGTACTGAGAAGATTTTAGTATGTTTAAAAAAATATACTATTTATTATTTCGCAGTTATCTATACTTATAATAAATCTGTAACAGTTCCAATTATGTACATTAAAAATACTTTTAATTAAATTAAAATAATTTTATTTATTTGTTTATTTATTTGTAGCCTTTATTTAACAATCTTATATAATACATTTCATTCTTAAATATTAATTTTATTATTTGACACCAGTTTCGCCAAGATTGTCTTGCTTTCCAGCATAGGCCTCCCTTAAAGCTTGCCATAAAGTGAGACCTTGCGTCTTTCTTCTCCATGTAGTGACTGCTATTCTATATAATTAAAATTTAAATAATACTAATAGCCTAAACCGCTTATGGTAGAGATCTGAAACTTGGGTGTGTTCTTTGTATGACGTAAGCATCCGGTAAGAAAGGATTTACCGTAATTCTACCCCTAAGGAAGTTAAAAAGAGGTAGAAAGTTATTTTAGGGGTGATTTGCTTCGAAGTTGATATCAATACTCCTTAGTGATTTTGATTTAAATTACATTTTATTTTGACACATGTTTGAATACTCAATCCGTCTATTATAAAATACTTTCCTCTTGATATGAGTTTACACTACTAGATAGTGTTACCGATATTATTTTAAACATTCCTTTTATTTTGTACTATTGCTACATTTATAAAATTATGAATATTATTAATTTTGTGGGTAGAAAAAGAAAAGTGAACGAAAGCACGATATTATGTTGTACTGAGGATTGTAAGGTGAGATTGGCACGGGACGAGTGACGAAAGAGTAGAAAAGATTTCTATTAAAATTCTTGTTGCTAATATAGTCGAATATTTGTAATTATTTAAAAGAATACATGTACAAAGTCACCATTAATATGTCAGTATTATTTGAAGAACCCCTAACCGATAATAATAGGGTACTGGATAATTTTTAGCATGATTTCCTTGTGATGGAAAACCCCATTAAAACGTTAAAATATGTACTTTATTTACTGTTCTCTTATATTTACGCGAATTTTAATCATTTGATTAAAAGTCTATACCGGATTTTATCGCGTTTATTAAAAACTTTACAGTTTAACAATATTTTAAATTAAATTATTTCCCGACGTTTCGGACCCTTTACAGATCATGGACGCTGTGCGGCACCGGTTGTGGGTTTGATTCCCACTCGGGGCAGATATTTTTATTTCTACAAATATTTGTTTCCCGTCTGGGTACGTCCTTGTGGGTCTGCCCATCATGCCTCGGAGAGCAATTAAAGCCGTTAGTCCCGGTTATTATCATAGACACCTGATAACGATCGTTACCCATGGTAGGGAAATTATTCGCCAACCCGCAGTGGAACAGCGTGGTGAATTAAGCTCCAACCCTTCTTCTATATGAAGAAGAGGCCTTCGCTCAGCATTGGGTGGTTGACAGGCTGATACAGTACAGTACGAGTAGATAGCAATCTGGACATTTGTGTTGTGTTACAGGACTACCGAGACAGGATTTCATTCTACTCTGGGGGTTATTAAACGTGAAGTATTTATTTATAAACGTAAAATCTCTCATAAAAACAGGCCTTTTAACATGTAAAGAATTATTTATATCGTACCGAGAACACAAACAAATGAAATCTCCAGCTTTAAATACAACTTTAATAGACATATTTATTCACGGTGTACAGTCAAAGGCAAAAATATAGATTCGCACATGCTCTAAAGAACTTATATATTATATTAGGCAAAAAAATTGTATACAACGTAAATATATACATATGTTTGTACTGCTTTTTTAGAATTAAATCATTCTTTTTTAATTGAATAATAAAATAAATAGCTTGCTGTGATTTTTTTATGAACCTTCTTATCTACTATTATTTATATTTATAGATTAAAGTGTATACATATATACATATTTTTGTTTCTGACTGTACATGAACCCCAGTCAAAACATATTTGAGCAAAATAAATTATAATAAAAATCAATAATGTTAATAATACATTCGCTTCGTGACGTCATAATCTCCTTCGAAGCCTGATCTCACACAGCACAGTGGCAGTAATTTGAACTTAACACCTTAAGCTCTCGATGTAGTGATTGACTTTGAATGAAATACCTCGTGTAAGGTTTTAATGTCTTAATATATTTTTATGTTATTATAAGTATACCAAAGACGTCGGTAAAAAGACTTATCACCTTATATACATAGTAGCTTTGACGGAATATAATGAAGTAAATTTTCGAAGATAAGATTCAAGAAAAAAGTAATTTTGGTTCCATGAGAAAATTTTGGCTTAACAAAACCCACCCTTGTACAGTGCTATCCAAAGTTCATGTCTCCTTAATTTCCGTTGAGCTTCATTAGAAAAACATTTTTAGAAAGTATCTTACTTTGAGTCAAATCTATCATAAATGCCAAGGGCTGGGTGCTCTGGTCACAGCAACTGTCTGTTGCACCAGCGGTTATGACAAATCTATGATAATATTATAAAGCTGAAGAGTTTGTTTGTTTGAACGTGCTAAGATCGAATTAAAAAATTCATTTTGTGTTGGATAGTCCATTTACCGTGGAAGTTTATAGGCTATATATAGGCGCTACGGCCAATAATAGCTAAGCATTTATAAGAAATGCTAGTAAAACGGCAATAAAAATATTCGTTCTTAGAGCTTCCGTTGCGTGTCTGCGGAAACGGTTAAAGTTAGTCAAAAACCATGTATGAAGGAATTGATCGCTATTTAAAGTTTTAAAAAAAAAGTCCGGGACAGCATATCAGCATAACCGCGGGTTGAAGCTAGTATTTGTATAAGTCATACAGACATCAGCCGTAATCTAAGCGTTTCCAGACCCCATCAGTTATCATCCTGCATGTCGTTGAGAATGAGACGATTATTTATATAAAAGAAATACATATACATAATACAGACATTAAGTCGCCTACCTTAGGAACAGACGACCTTGCGTGTAATAAATATATTTTATCTACTTTTATGCTTTAAATCCTCTATAAAAGATTCTGAAACAGCTTATTGCCAACTTTAAAACACCCAATCTCCTAATAACCATAATATCATCCAAATTGATGATACAATGTTGTACTAAATTTCATAATAACACTCCTTTGTTTTTTGTTGTTTTTTTTTTATCCCTTCTGCGCATAGTGCTTACTCAACAGACAGCCACATTCTTACTGCTCGATGCGTATCTGTATGAATTTCGAAAAAGAACATTTGCATGAATTTAAAAAAAAAGTACATTATCATTCACGCCCGTTTCACTACAAGAACGCCGCGCGCCATTAAAAAAAAAAGTAGGTTATTCGAATCAAAAAATTAGCGATTCAAGTTTTGACAGCTCATCGCCAGATATTTTAAACGCTGCAAAAGACATTTCCAACAAACTGCTATCTGAAATATCAAGAAAGCATTATGAAAAAGCGTATCAAGATTTTATTAATTGGAAAATATCAAAAGGTAGTCAATCATTTTCTGAAGAATTACTTTTAGTTTATTTCCAAGACCTATCAGAGAAATTTAAATCTTCATCCCTATAGACCTTCTACTCAGTGTTCAAAAGTACGTTGAGTATTAATCATAACTTGGTAAATATATCAAAATATTCAAAATTTGTTACCTTGTTAAAACGTAAAAGAGAAGGTTATACAGAGAAGAAATCGAAAACGTTTTCACCTGATGAATCAAATAGGTTTTAACAAATAGCCAAACGCCTGATCAACTATATCTAGCGATAAAGGTATGTTAGTTACTTCATTATAATGTTGTTTTCGTTGTAATATGATGAATAAATTACAATATTATATATTATTGTTTCAGACTGCGCTAATATTCGTAACCATGGGTGTATGCCGCCGTCAAGAATTATACGCTTTGCTATTTACCGACGTACAGTTAAACTAAAAATGTAATTGTAGTAATGTAAATAATACAAAAATCCAAACCGCAAATTTACTATTACAGTAGTATTATTTTATATATATAAATAATTATTAACCTCTAAAATAATACCGTTTATAAAAAACGAAAACATAAATATTTTGATTTTTCCAGTTAAAACATGGTTATTCGTCGTCCGTTAACTGATGCCGTGGAACCTCGTAACTTGACATGAAAATGACGTTCATGTTTGCAGTTTTTATTTTTTTAAATGCTATGTCTAGCTTCCGTGTTGTCACAACAAATATAAAATATACATGTTGTACAAATAACAGTAACGACAAAGATAAAATTATATATTTTTTACCAAAAAAAAAAATTGGTTGTCTGTAAAGTCGGTTTACGGACGATAATTTTTACGTGATAACGTCATAAGAAAACATGAATGGAATTGAATTATTATTACTGAATTATCATTATTTTGTATAATATATATCTATGTATATAAGCTACATGTAATTAATTGTATTTAATATAAAAGCGAAATAAAGTTAAATACTTTGAAAATATTATATAAAACAAAAAATAATCAAGTTTAATAAAGAAGTTAAGTTTAATTAACTTAAAATAGTAAAAATATACTAAATAAAAGCAGGTAATTTTTTATACGATCGTAATTATATGAGTCCTAATAAGTTTTTAATCAAAATTGTAATATAACCTTATATTACCTACTGCACTCGCCGACCGATGTTACTTTTTTAATAATCAAATAACAAATATATGAAATTATATCGCTAATCAAATTCTTAAAATGCAAGAATTAATTACCTTTTTTGCTGCAATTGTTGTCACTATTATAACTTTAAAAATAATAAATTGACGTTACTTCGTATTGATATAACAGTTTATTATACTTATATTGACAAAACAGTTTGCCGCCATTTCCCGCTGTCATTTCTACTCGGACGCGTCGTAAGTTAGGCCGACCCCCGATCGTGAGCCGAACGCTTAGGCCGAGCCGATCGTACCTCTCTACCGCTTGTTCCGCGCTCTCGCTCACTAATTGTGACAATGATGACGTCATCTTCTTCGAACGGGCACCCTGTCATCAATTTACTAGACGTTATCACGTCAAAAATTAAAAAAAAATGCTCGAACACGTTTTGGACTCGTACACAAATACTATTTGATGTCATAATAACTCCGGAGGTACATGACCCTAAGTCCGAATTTTTTTTTTCGAAATTATTATTTATTTTCTTTGATCGCATTATTACTTTTTGCGATTTTTACAGTGACATAAAGCATAATGTCCTCATTTTAACAGCTAAAGAGATACATATAAACTTTAAAGATAAAACTATGTCACTGAAAAAACACCGAATATAAACTTCTTTTTACACTTCTGTAAAAATAATAAAAATGTGACTTATTGTTAGTGTCGTGTACCTCCGGAGTACTGATATATATTCAGTAAAAATTTAAGTAACAAAAGTGTTACAATTTCAAATGTGCAGTCCCAACGGATGTAGTAGTGAGGAAGTTAAAAAACCTGTTGATCCACTTTTTTATTTCTTTCCTCTGTCAAAAGTCGCGTCAAAAGCTTAGCTATAAAGCTACCTCTTGAACATTTCTATAGATATATTTCTTATCCCTGTATTTTTGAGTACAAAAAAGAGTGTTCTTTTAATAATTGTCTAAATAATTGTCATGGTAGGTAAAACTTTCACAGCTGGTATTCCACGAAGTGGAAAAACAACTCTCATAGTCAGGAACCTCGACGAGAACAATGAAGTCGTAGTTACAACCATAGCCGAGGCGGCCAAAGACCTTAAAGAAAAGCTGGAGCACCGCTATGACGATAACGCCAAATCGAAGGTGCTCACTATGGCCTCCATCTTGGTAAACGGTTTTCGTGAGGGCATAAGAATAAGCCGCCTAAAGATGGACAAAGCCACCATGAACCATTTTGGGCCTATAATAATGGCCGCCCGGCTGCTGGAGGCGAAGGAATAGGTCTTCGTCGGAAACTTAAACCAGCTGCCGTATATAGACAGGAAAAACCTTTTCGAGATGCGGTAATATAAAGAAAACCTGATAACAGGACTATCATGTGAGTTGCCTTGCACCAACACACAACACATCAACACCTGTGCCTATTAGACCGACGACGGGGATGATGCGATCGGTCGCTTCGTCAGGAGGGCGGTAAAGGCTACACACAGAGAAATCCTCGAGCACAGCCTCAAGATACCTGTTAGGCAGGGTTCGAGAAAGACATTAGAAAAACCAATAAAACCAAACTATTTGAATGATATGTGGATGTGGTGAGCGATTAAAATAGAAATAAGAACTACAATAAGTTACATATACAAAAAAAAATGTACATACATCTATTAATATTTAAATAAATAATTAAGGTCAGCGTTGGACTCCCGTTCCTCTAAGAGATACTAAGATAATTTTAGGTAATCACTGTATCGAGCAAAACGCCTGCAAACATAATAATAACTTCTTAAAAAAAAGGCACGGGCAATCGACAGCCCGTGGATGTATGCTACTTAATAAAAATAAAAATAAAGTATTCCACGAAGCCTACAATTTGGTCGAAACGCCCAACAATTGGTATTTACAGACGCCAGAATGTATGACTAAACCGAAATACAAAGGCAGTTAATCCTAGAAAAATAACGCCACGCCGCACCACGCTTTGATGTAGCGTTACTCGCATATACTGACTGAGTTACGAGTAAAAATATTTTAAAAAAAACCTATAGGTATACTAAATTAGTTTTATATTAAATGTACAGGTACAAACAATCAGACAAGGGTTTAATTTGAATAAACGAGTTGAAGAGATGGATAAAAAAAAGGAATGAATTATGTGACTGCAACTATCAAACTAAGCATCAAATTATTTTTATGTAAACTTTCATACAGTTACGTACCAAATTTTTTTTAGTACTATATTGTCAATTATAAACAATAAAAATCAACCAAATCGAATAGAGATATTTCAGAAATGGTATAAATAATTATCATAATATAGATTAATAACACACATGTAATTTTTTTTTTTTCAAAACTACTATCATAGATAGGGTTACATTGATCAGATTGATGACAGCTCTGCCACTTTGTTTTAAAAAATTGACTTAAACTAAACCACAGATTAACAAAAATATTTCACGAATGAAAGTTTACCATATACGAACGAAAGAAATTATTATCAACCTCAATCATTTTTTATACATATTTACAATATATTACATTCCAAATTTACAAAACTGAAATTAAGCTCGTTATTTACAGACTGACTGTTTTGGTTTAAATTTAATTAATTTTTTTAATTACCTTAAATTTTGCAATGTAATATACAATATGTAAATTACTAATTTTTGAATTTTGAAATGAGTTTTACTATTGGTCCGTAAAACTGTCGATCCCGATTGTTATCATAGACAACTAATAGCGATCATTACTCATGGTAGAAAAATTAGTCAATAAAATTAAAGCCAAATTAAGCTTCAAATCTTCCCCAATATATGAAACACTTACAAGATGATTTAGTTCAATTAAAGTTGTATATATATATATCACTGTGCACATTACGAAGTACGGGTCCATTCTGTAAACATGAGTTTAAAACTACAACAAAATAGCCACCAGTAAGTAACACATCTACATTAAATTAAGTACAGGAGCAGAAGTAAGATACTATGGCTACAATTTACAATGTTTGAGCTAAACATGAAGCTTAGACTCAATTCCGCCATTATTCAGCATTAATCTTCACCGATAGCGACCACTGCAATACAACACTTGAACAGGGAGATAAAGAGTACTTACAAGATCCTAAGAAGGAAAACTAGACTTCTAGAGAGAGAAAATATTATAGAGATTATATATTATATATAATATCATAGAGAGAGTATTTATTTTACACTATATTTTACACAAAATTAAAAAAAAATAACAACTCAAATTTAAATAAATATAAGCATAGTATAGCTGGCAGTCTTATCGCTTTACAACCATATGGATATGGATAGAGACTTTGACTGACTCCATTTGGACTGCTTCTTCAAATAAAAATATCGACAAAAGAACGAAAAGAACACAGATGATCATAGAACCTCCTTTTTAATTCAATTAAAAATCTAAAACAACAATTACAAAAGTAGTATGCATCGTGTTCCGACATAAATCACCGCCATTTTACGATAAAAAAACCGTCAACGAGCTTCGAGTTCGTTCTACAGAATGTGAACCCGAGCGACAGCACAATTAGGTTGAACGTCGTGCTCGATCGACGCAAAAAACGTAAAGTATAAGTATTTACTCTTATTTATGTTTTGTTTTGTTAAAGACTGGTAAAAAAATAAATTAAACTAAGCAAATAGTAAAAATAATTAAACATTAATTACAGAGAAAGAATATAAAATAAAAGTAAATTATAAAAGCCTTAACTCATCACGAAAAATTTTAATTTCAATCTAGGTTTTCCTCTGTAGACGATTGATAATTGCAGGGTGTACCTCAAAAGTTTCTCGGAGATATATATTTTTCCAATTTTTCCATAAATAGCAAACAAAAAAGAAGATTAAAGCTCAGTCATGGAATACTGATCGATGCTAGAATTTAACCTACTATGTAATTATTAAAAGCTTATTATATTCTTCATGAACACCTCAGTATTTAATTTTTCAATTCATTAATTACGCGATTATCATTACACTATCTTCGAGGTTCATTCACCGCAAATGAAGAAGAATTCACTTATTAAATGTCTCGAATTTCCAGCAAAAGATTTTCAATACCAGGTCTTAATAATGACAGCCTTTACCAAAACGTTTTTATTTCTCTAGAAACGATAACGATTTAATTATGTGGACCATTGTTTGAGTTTCTTAATTCTACTAATAATAATAATCTTGTTATGAATACTTCATAAGTATCTTCCTTGTTAATACAATTAATTTAATTAATAGACCTAATTATAACCTACCTGAACTTTGAAAAAGACTTATAATTTGAAGAAAGTTTTTTTTTAAGTTTATTTAGATTTTTTTCAAAATAATACATACAAACATTGCAGATACCAGTCTCTTATAACACGGAAATACTTTAGAATATATTTTATTAGGTACACATAGTCAAATGAATAGATTACCTAATCTCATCGACTTGACTATCTCAAAGAGGACAAAGAGGTGGAACAGGCAGGTCTTACACAGAAGTTATGAAATCAGTTCTGGGTTAGTATTTCTGAATTTTCAATACCTAAAGCTTATAATTTATCTCTTGCTTAGTGGTCAAGGAAAAGAGTATATATTTTCTAACTGGCAGAGAAGCAGTTTTATGAATGAAGCTAATTATCCTGAAAAATAAAATAAGTATTTGGTTAGTAGTGATAATTTACATCCCATTACTAAACCGTATTAATAAACATCTTTATTTAACTTTGTATTAAACACAAAATTGTAGCTATTTGAATTTTTATTATCTGTCTATTATGTGTTTCTCAAGAAGCAGTAAGGTTCAGTCAGCGTATATAAGTATTCATATGATAATGTTTACAGTAAAGTATGTTAAGTACTCGTGAGAAAGTTTAAACGATCTCCTTTAACCCTAGAGTAATCGCGCCTTTCCGTAGAACGCGAGTGATCGCGTGGGGAGCATTTTGCCGCCCATACTTAATACGATTTTTTTTAGAAAATATGAGTTATATGATTTTATATTTATGTTTAAAGGATAGAGTAAAGCATAAATTATCAGAATGAGAAACATTTATTAAAGTTTTAAACTTAAAATTTGGATAATAATGCTTTGGGAAATATTAGGTAAAACTTATCAGTTTTTTGCAACCTTTTTATAATTATTTATATAAAAGAAATAAAAATTAAAATTAATAGCTAATTTACGCATTTTCACAATCTACAGCCTGTATTTCAGCAAAACAATCATGACACATGTACATGCAATGTTCGTTGCACAGTAACTTTGCACATCTATTGCACCCTTTTTTCGTCCTTCTTTTTTTCATGGACGGACATACTGCACCTATATCTTCCCTACCTGATGGTATATTTTGATGATCCGATGGCACGAATGGGGCGATTTGGTTTCTCAGTTGTTTGTGCAATTTGTTTACGTTGGATCTTCTAATGATATGTTGTATTGTCATGGCCAGGGCAATTTCTTTCAGAAATTTTCGTATAACTGATCAGTATTTTCTTTGTATATTATCTGACTATTTAAGCCAGCAATGTTCAGAAAAGATAAAAATAATCTCATTGACCATCTGTCCGTGATAACGTCCACGATCACGTCGTAATGACTCCTCGACAGACGCAGGGGATAGTACAGGTGTTACTCGAGATCTCACATCCTTGTCAGATTCTGCCGCTCATTGCTCCATGTCAGTATTATGAACACTATGTTCACATCCCGGCTACTTTCAGAGACTATTTGCGATGAACTATGTGCATCATCTTCATCATCTCCTCTTCAAACCATGCAAGTTTTTGTTTGTCTTGTTTATACATTTCACGCGGCGATTATCTAAAAAGATATAAAATAAACTGAGCCAAACAAAGCCAAAACACAACGCCTAATAAATAATAAAAACAAACTAAAAATCAAAATTAAATACGATATTTACATCAAAACAATACTATTCGCAATTAAAACGAATAAGATTTCAACTATAATAAAAAACAAGAACCACAAATTTTACTTACGTGAGTAGTCGCGCAGTGAGCAATTTGCCGTTAAACGCGACACACCTACGACAACCTTTGTTTCCTGCAGTTACTCGCGCACTGAATTTACTCTAATTTCTAAAACAAGGAGGTCAGGAACAGGGGGGCAGCTACTAGGACGCTTGACACTGACAAACGCATCGTGTACAAAATAATACAAATATTGTGCCGCGAGCGGCAAAATGCTCATAGCGCGAGCACTCTAGGGTTAAACTCGTTCTGACTTCAGCGAGCCTTTGAAGATAAGTCGCGTTCGTCTGGAATGCAAGTGAAGCGATAAACGGAACCCTTTGATTATATTAAACGGTTATATACTTTTCGAAAGGATTTACGATCAACTTAAATGAGAGATCTTCAGAAATGTCTTTCTTCAAAAAAATGTAACAATTTTTATTTAGGTTTTAGTTAAAAACGAATGTATGTATGACTTTCAGACATGATTTTTCAAACTTTAAAATTCAACGATCTACGCAACGGTCACCGGTGGAGGCTGGATGAGCCCTAAGTCCAGCGATGGACTACGATAGACTGAAGCGAATCGAAGCCCGGATTGAACCGCCAATCCTCGTTTTAAATCATCTTTTTGTAACTACTAGTATCAAATAAGTAGTAGTAAACAATAGGGATTGGTTCTTATTCATATTCGAGAATTAATACTTCTTTATGTTAAAAATCATTTCTTAATACCCTCAAGTAACTTTAGGCTAGCTCTTTAATTGCAATTTAACAACAATTATAGCACATAATATGCTAGATCATTCAGTTAACGTGTGTCGTTCTGAAATTTTATTTTCAAAGGAAAATAATTAGGTATTTATTGTTTTTTTTTGTACATTAGGTATCAATATAAATATTTATACTTGACTGGCCCGGGGCGCAGTTGGCAGTGGACCTGTTTTCTGCTCCAGGGTTGTGTGGATTCGATTCCTGCCCCGAGTCTGGGTGTAATATGTATTTATTTATGTATATATTATTTATATGTATATATATTTAAAAAAAAGTATGTATATCAGTAAACTGTTACCTAAAACATAGGTATTAAGTTGCCTACCTTAGGAACAGACGACCGTTTGTGTATGCTAAATATATTTTGTTTATTTATATTTATAAATAAAATGTTGTAGGAGACCCAATTATGAATCTAAACCATTATTGTTATTTCAACAGCAAATACGGTCTTATTGTAACCGCTAGTATGAAGTTTATCTTAATCTAAACTCGGTCCGCTACTCGCCCACCCTCGTGGGTCTACAACTTTATAAGTCCTGTACGTGATGTATCTTGAGATGAAAGAAACTCCTGAAACTTCCTCGTTTGAAGATTATACCTACGTTGATGTTTTTGTTTATTATTTTATTGTGTTTGTGTGTGTTGTGAGAACTGAGACAAATATCTTTAAAGTTCATCTCGTGATCAGATCACGTCTGAGAAAACTTGTATGTTTCGAAACAAATTCTGATACATTAATATCTGCTAACTCGCTGTTAAACAGCTTGGTGGAATAATAAAATACTTATATTTAATTTAAAAAAGTCTGTGCTTAGTAGGTAAACGTTTACAGTATATTACAAATTCGTGCAGTATCAGTATTTTTTTTTTGTCGCAGGGGAATCCATTTACGGATGATATCCAGGACGCCCGAGTGGCAGTCCTAGACCTATGTCGGACTCGGCACTTTGGGAGTGCAATACCGTACTAAACCGCTGCAGGAGTCTTCAGCCGCTTTAATTGGAGGGTCCCGGATCTGCAGGCAACAGGATCCCTCCAGCGAGTACAATATCAGTATATTTATGTTCCCTTATACTTGACGCGTCACGTGATCTTACCCAAGTTTAAGAATATCGCTTCGCTTCATAAATTGCAATGAGATTTTTATAACGCATGACATTCCTCAGTAATAAAATGTGATTTACAACACGTGATTCTGATTCACATTTTATAAAACAATCATGACATCGCTCTAAGAACATAAAACAAATTAAACTGTCAGATTGAAAAATAAATTACACACATACACATACAAAACAACAAATAAAAACACAATGAATTTTCGATCAGTGATATTGGCGTGCTGACAAACAAACAACTAAAACTATGGGCGCTACGCAAACTTTGTTTAATGTTTTCCATTATTACGTATTTTATCAGCGAAATAGTAGTTTGAATATTTAATTTATTACAAAGTATTGAACTATAATCAATTGTAATAAAAACATCGATTGGTTAAAAAAAAAATGATGAGTCTAATGCCTCATTAAGGTAACAGAGTTTGCTAAAGAACAAAGAGAAACTGAAAATAAAATAGGGAATTAGGAAAAAAAATTTCGATTTTTAGCATTGCCGTACGGTAACTGGCAGAGAAGAATAGTCCCGACCTCTTTCTTGCCGAGGTGTTGTAAAAGCGACTAAGGACATAGTGGTGCAAATAACTGTACATCAACCAGGATGTTGATGGTCAGCAACGTCACCATTTCCTTTCTTTTTTTTATCATTATGGCAATAGAGCGCTCACGGTGCCCGCGAGCGCTCTAAAGGTGAAGGTAACCCGCATAGGTGGGCTAACCGTCGGGGCGTCACGGTGCATGCGCGAGCGATCCCGTGGCGCCACATTACGACGATAAGGGCACTGGGTTTTAGCGGGTATTATGACACGTTCTGCGTGCCACCGAGTCCCACATACCCGCAACCTCTCCGCTGCGGGATGCGTTTTTACGCAATATCCTGCCACAACGAACGAGAAGAGAAGAAGGAGAAGAATCTTTGCCCAGCAATGCGATGTTTATAGGCTGATTTAATTTAATTTATATGTAATAATAATTCTTGTTAATGACGTTAACATTCATTCATTTTCATTTAGTTAAATTGATATCTATATCCATTTGAAGCATATGACCAAACGTCCTAATGTCACAATAATTAAAAAAAATATTGAAGATATTCAGAATTAAAAGGATTATAAAATAATTAATTTCTCAATTTTCTTCGTACCCAATACTGAACCATTCACTCAGAAATCAGCTCAAACCAGTACAAATCAAGGCTGAAAAATGCGCATATTTGTATTTGTTTCGCTTTATTCTTTCCCCTTTCAGAATCGTTTTCTACGGAGATTTCCTCTCGACAGACGGATGCTGTGGTGAGCCGCGTCTGCATTTATACAGCTCGAGAGTAAACACAATTTAACGGTCTGGCGAAGACGAGGCCCGAGAAATAAAAATACAACAATGAACAAAACGATGTGAGTCTTAATTACTGTTTGCAGTTCAGCTCGCTAGCATTATTAGTTTCAAAATTGTATCTACTATCATCTTTTATCTATATTAAACACCAACGAACACCTGTGAATTTCTTTATTTTGATTTTAGCTCTTCGAGAAGTCCTGTATTATCATCGAAGTTTCAATGTTTTCTATGTGATCGATTTCTATGGGTCGATCCAATATTTTTTATGTCCGCGTAATAGATAGACAAACACACAGAAATACTATAACTTATGGTATTATTTATATGGTATTAAATCCTCAAAAGTCGTCAATAATAAGAATGGAGAGATAAGTGGAACAAATGGACAAGGTGCATGGTCGTTACTGTAGCATGGTTTTTCCTCTCTGAACATTTCATAAAATGTTTTGAAATAGCTCAGTTATTTTTATTTTGTCATCATACTTTTCATTATAAGTTGTAGAGTAAACCTTAAATAAGGTAAGTAATAGAGTTCTATGCTGATTTTAATCATTTCTCTTTATATATTCCTACGCAATATATATATATATATATATATATATATTTTTTTTTTTTTTCTTTTTGCTTTTACTACTCGTAATATTTCGAGACGCTCTCAAACTCTTTAACCAACTTTAATCATTTTTTACACTTTTATTGTAATCATAACAGCAACATTAATGTCGACCAAATGAAAATTCTGATGTAATGGTAACAAAATTTCCATTAAAGTCAAGAATATCCGCTTTGATTCCCGTTCAAAGCGAATATATTTTTTTAGACAAATATATTATGTTTCTGGTATGTGTGTTTGTGCTTGTGTGTCACACCAACGTACCTCGAAAAGCATGTAAATACTGTCCTGGTTATGACTACTATGTATACGAGGTATATCTAGTTTTAATAAAGAAAAAACGCCTTTGTTCGCTTACTTATTGAAGATTATTATATTTATCTCTGAAGTTTGTTTGTCATTACGACAAGCCAATAAGTGACAAAAGATGAGTCGTGATTATTTAGAAATTGGTTTTTGTCGCAAACTGAATAAAATTAACATTGGTTTTAATATTATAACACAACTTTTCGTCTACAGATACGACCCTATTATTAATTTATTGTAAGGGCAGATTAAACGTGCTTAATCTACCCGACTCTGTTCACACAAATGTTCACTATTTATATTTGAATATTTTAGCGGTTATTATTTATAACTACAGTTGTTATTATTACGATGCTTGCAAGATTTTGTGTTTTGGAAAGAAGAGATAGAAGAATGAGAGTTTTTTTTTTAATGTAAGAGGGGGCAAATGGACAGTCGGTTCATCTGGTGGTAAATGTACGCGACATCCATAGACATCCGCTAAATCAAAGGATTAGCTGGTGTGTTGCCGGCCTTTCAAATTGGTGTATGCTCTTTTCTTAAAGGTCCCTAAGTCGTATCGGTTCGAAAATACCGTAGATATAATATATATAAATATTTAGAAGCTTTTTTCAACAAAGGAAATGCCAGTCCCATCTTTCCCTAAACACAATCAACAGATTACCAATTAGCTCTTATTCTTACGTCTCATTTAAATTTTAAAGTAAAAAACATCTTGACTGCCTCAGATAGTTTCCAATATGCATTGAAAAATTCCTATACAATTTAAATATACACATTCAAAAACAATATACACAAACACATTCTACCAAAAAATGTTGAATATATTCTTATACACCACAAATGTCACAATTAGATTACCTTTTCCACCATCGATCCAAACTTATTCAGAGAAACGTGACCAGAACGAAGTTTTAAGAAGATTAAAATTTGTTGACGCGTTAATATTGTATCAGAGTATCACGGGCTTCGAGGAAGCTCACATTGTAAAGTTTGAAACAAATTCCTTAACTTTTTGATCTTTTATCAAAGTATTTTTTGAATTTTTTGAAGCATTCCATTTTATACTTTCCCAGAGTTTCAGAATAATTTTGTTTTATTCCTATTTCCCTTCCTTGTAACAATGTTTTTTTTCTTTTGCTAGACAGTCAGCCTTCTCGTTTCCCGTGATTCCAATATGAGCTGGGACCCATTTCGTAGTAGATTTTATCAAATCTAATTATTTTTGTATAATATTAATAAATTAATTAATTTTTGTATGATATTGTCAGTCCTCTGGTTTCTTTACCTAAATCGATAGATAATGAATTGCACTTTTGCTATCAGAATAAAAATAGAGATATTGAAAATTTAAAACTGCAGTGAAGAGCCACAACAACATTTACTTCAAGTTGGATGAAATTCTGTGTACAGGATCCGGGAACACACATAACATGAAAACAAAGTAGACCACGACAGGATATTTGTCGTGGTCTGGCTTACAACATTTGTCATGATTGAACCTTCGACAGCTAGCACAAGTAGTCCCTGTGACCACTGCGACAACTCGTCTTTGTCACCAGAAGATTTTAGCAAGAGTCATGGCTTCGACGACCTTTCTAGTGTAACGACCGTTCTGGTGTAGTTATGCGAGTAGTCGCCTCTAACCGCGCGCCGGCGGTCGCGGGTTCGATTCCCACTCAGTACAGATTTTTACAAATATTTGTTTCTGGTCTGGATGTATATCCTTCTGGGTCTCCCTACCGTACCTCAGAGAATACGTAAAGCCGTCGATCTCGATTGTTATCATTGACACCTGGTAACGATTTTTACTCATGGCCCTACCATGTATTATCCGCCGATCCTCAGAGGAACAGCGTGGTGGATTAAGCTCTAACCCTTCTTCTTGATGTAGAAGAGGCCTTCGCTCTGCAGTGGATGATTTACAACCTGATACAGTACAGTACATGGTTTCTGTCTGGATAATTGTAAATATAAAAGATTTGTAGAAATATTACCAGATAATAATAGACGAAAAGGCATTTATCTAGTAGGCTAGCATTACAAGTAATTATTATCGGTTCTTGTTACAAATGTATACGGTAAGTGGAAGTCACGATTCAACTACAATGCAGTCTGTTCCGCGTGGAGTAGTATTTATCGGTGGCGATAAGTAATTTGCAACGCACCGAGCTTTTGTCCTCTCATTAAATAAATTCCTTTGTGGCTCCCGATCACATTAATAAACCTAACAAGGTTTTAACATTTTACACAATTTTTTTATAATTAATTATTATGTTGTTTGTGACACACAATGTACGGACAACTTAATCATAATGCGATTCTTAATATATTATATTGTGTTAGCTATACGCGCGGCTTCTTTTCATCAAGCCTATAAGATAGTGTATAAACACCAGCTTAATATGAACCATAACTTCAAAGTTTTCTGTACATTCCGTTGCGGCTATTACGTAACTTGCGTGATCGCGAGAAATTGCTGTGGTGTCCAATTTCAATACTATCTGAGCCTTAATTAGTATCGAAATTCGACACCAAAGCAATTTTCCGCGATTATGCAAGTTGCGTAATAGACCAACGGGTTTCAAGTTATTTGGACCTATACCCAATTTTATGATGAATATAATTTCTGAAGTAACAAACCAAAACCAAAAGATGTAATGTTTTCTATTATACTACTACTATTAAAAAGGAGAAGAGTTAGAGCCTCATTCTTCACATTAGATTCCCGCTCGGGGCATAATTATATTTAATAATAAATAATAATAAACGTCTCACACTCAACGGTCCTCAGTAGAATATGAATCCTGTGTCGGGGCTCCGGAAACACACAATACACAAGCACAAACGCCCAGACTACGACAAACATCTGTATGGCCTATACAAATATTTGTCATGTGCGGGGATCGAACCCGCGACCACTAGTGCATCAGCCAGTTGCTGTGACTGACTTGCTGTGAATATTTGTTCTTTCGGATGCCCAGTAGTGGGACGTTGACAGGCTGATTCAGTTTAGTTCTTCCATGTTGACCAACTTACAAATAAATACACATATCTCTGAATTTCTTAAGAAAAATGTTGATTTACTGAAAATCTTAAAGACAAGCACTTGAAACATAGTTTAAAACTACAGTAACAAAGTCCTTAAGTTAATCGCTAGCAAGAATATCATTGAATACTATGAAAAAACATTATTTTTAAATGTATAAAACTTATTCCTTAATAAATAATCAATAAATAACTTATGCTAAGTTTCAGAATAATAAAAATATTAAAGCGAAATCTGTTTTGTTATTGAAATATATCGTTCAATTTCAATAAGAAAATCAAAACTCCTACTAAACAAATAGCCTTAAGGGTGAAATCGCTTCGAATCGGAATAACAGTTTGCAAAAGTTTTTCATATGGTGTAAGAGCTAGCAGTCACAGCTAGCAGTCAGTTAGTCGCTATAAAATTAAAAAATCAAAATCAAATATTAACTTTATTCAAATAGGCCCCAAGAGCACCTTCGAATCGCCATTTTACAAATTAACACTTTCAAGTGATTATTATTTTGTAATAGTAAAGCTACCACCGATTCGGAATGCAGATTCTGCAGAGAAGAATCGGCAAGAAACTCCGCAGTTACTCTTTTAAAAATAATATATAAAATTTGTTTTAGTATAAAATTAGCAATATCTTGCATGAAATACAGCGCCACTAAGTCCACACATCTTTATCGACTAAGTAATCCTGCACCGAATTATAAAATTTATCTATTAATTTTTTTTTAATAAATTCTTCAAATTTATTATGAGACAATTCCAAAATTGTTTGTGGGATTTTATTATACATGCGAATACCATAACCCAGAAAGGAGACGTTTACTTTGCGCAGTCGAAAGCTTGGAGTTACAATTTTGTTATTCCTTCTAGTGTTTACAGCGCGATTAATACTATTTATTTCAAAACAATGAATTTTCTGGTGAATATATATAATATTGTTATAAATATACTGCGACGAAATTGTTAATATGTCTATCTTTGGAAAAACATCCCGTAGGGAGACTCTAGCTCCAAGATCGTAAATGCCACGAACAGCCCTTTTTTGCAAAATAAATACAGTTTCAATATCTGTAGCTTTACCCTACAGTAACAGACCGTAAGACATAATACTATGGAAATAGCCAAAATATATTAAACGTGCAGTAGCAACGTCGGTCAGTTGTCGCACTTTTCTATCTGCGAATGCTGCGGAGCTGAGTCTACCATTCAAGGATGACAAATGGGAATTCCACTGAAGTTTTGAGTCCAAATTTATCCCTAAGAATTCTGTAGTATCATTAACAATAAGCCTCTCGTTATTTATTTCTAAATTATAATTTGGATGTTTAACATTAGGCAACGAAAATACAACGCACTGGGTTTTTTTGGCGTTCAAAACGAGGTTGTTTGTTTTAAACCAATCCTGAATTCGAGACAAAGAACTGTTTACGTCATCATAATTTACTTTTTTCCTATCAACTTTAAATATAAGCAATATGTCATCTGCAAATAGCACTATATCACAAATATCCTTAACATAAAATGGAAGATCATTTATTTATATTAAAAAAAGAAAAGGACCTAGAATCGATCCTTGTGGAACGCCCATTTTTAGCACAGATCCAGAAGACTTCTTTCCATTTATTGGTACGTGTTGAATTCTATTAGATAGATAAACATAACATAGCAGATAATTATCTTATTTTAGCGGCTACTTAACATATTTACAACACTTCACTGTACATAAAAACCACTTACGACGAATTAACGGAATAACACTATTATGATGTATCTTAATGACAGTCAAAGTATTTAAATATTTTCCTGCTTACGCTTGTAAGGAATGGAAAGGTCGCAAGATATCGAGCATAGCCTATAACAGGTATGGCGAACCTTTATACATCAATATGACATTTTTTTTCTAAACAGATATTTAATGAGATCATAGGTGTGGCATCAAATAATTATGACTTTATAATTATTGGGAAAATAATAAATAGCGTCAATCAACTCAAAAGTCTTTATCCTGTGTCGGAAGTGCACACGAAAAAAAAGGGCCATCCCCGTACCGATTTTTACACATCAAGGCTATGTGTATTCCTAAAAAAAAAACATAAAAAAAGGTCATCTCGACCCCTGTACCGATATTTACACCCACAGGCTATACGTATTCCTAAAAAAAGGTCGTCGCTTCTACGTATCGCTATTACTCGATAATTATTGGATGAAATTATGCCTAATAATAAATAAATATACATTATGAATATCGTCATCGGTGACGTGCCCAAAACCTTGTGTCGCGTGCCAACAAGGGCAAGCGTGCCATTGGTTTGCCATCCCTGGCCTAGAAGAAGACCTCCAAGTCTGATAATAAAACTAAATAGGACGAGAAGATGTAGAACTACGCAGTCCCTTACTAACCTGCGTGAAGGTTATGTTACAAACGACAATATTAGTCTTAGCAAAATGAAGTATTTATCGAGCTCGACGTCGATAGCTCTTAGTCTAGTAATCAAATCCCAGGAACGAATTGCCGCGCGTGTTATTAAATATTTACTTTCTCGCAATTCCGTAAGTATCGCCAGCTGCTTTTGAAGTATTGGAGTAATAAGGTACGCACGTTTCAATTTCGTTGTACATTACGAATAGCGAATTTCGTTGGAGCTGTAAGAACACTCGAACGTGCGACATGACGTGTCAAGGTTTTTATAATATTTTGTATTCACTGGCGTGACGTTGATCTTTTTATAAGAATTAAATTTTGTTGATTATCATAATTTTAATTCCACAAATGATACTAAAATTAAATTTATCTTATGTATGTATTCTATTTCATACAATTTAATTAAAATCTTTTTTTTATATTAGGTATTGAATTAGCTTTTAAAATACTATGGTAACATTGGTAACATTAATGGGTCATTGTCAATTTTTGGGCAGGTAAACACAAGTTGAAATGTCATAAATATATTACAATATCCATCTTAAGGTAATAATTTGATTTAAGTAGGTTGATATAGTAAAAACTTAAGTTATTTGATCTTTATTATATATAGAAGTTCTACCGAGACAGGTAGAATAAGTAAGAAAAACCATTCTGTTACCAGATATTACCACTATGTTACTTTAAAAAAACTAGGAAAAATCGATACTGTCTTAATTTTGTAATGGATGCTTACTAATGCAATGCATTTTATATTTAATGTAAAATTTGTTCAGAGAATGTGATGTTATTAATAATAATAAAAAATAAGAAACATTGAGAGACAAGTTTACCTGACCAAAATTTGACATTGATCCTAATAATAATTTGAATTTAATTATTCTGAGAGGTACATGATACAATTTTTTTATTGTTAAAGAATACATAAAATTAGTCTACTTGATTTTATAATAATATACCTTTACTTGGACTTAAAAAAGGTTAATAAACACAGATAAACTATTATTGGCTTTTATGCAGAGCATGTGATTAAATGATTATTAATGATTATTATTGACGGCCGGCTGGTCGAGTGGTCAGGCAACTGGACACTTTACGCAGCGGTCGCGGGTTCGAATCCCGCCAGGTGCAGATAATTTGTATGACGAATATAGATGTCTGCACCGGGTCATGGATGTGTATTTATGTATATATGTATATATTTATATATAAATTTCTTAAAATTTATTTCCGTTCCTAGTACCTGTAACAAGTTCTTACGAACTTAGCACGAGGCTAGGTTAACGTGGTGTGATTGTTGGTTAATATTTATATTTATTTATTTATTTATGATGAATTGTCAATTTTTACAAAAGTAAAAGCTTCCGGAGACTCTCCAAGTCGTCTGTCCATCTCGCGGACGGTCGTCCGACTCTTCGCTTGCCGGTACGTAGTCTCCACTCAAGAACCTCAAGAACCCAAAGCCACTTCAGCTTGCAAATCCATTGGGCTATGTCGGCAACCTTCGTTCGTCTGCGGATCTCATCATTTCTTATTCGATCTCGCAAAAAATATATTTAAATATAAAGTGTATATTTACTTTTGTCAAATAAATTTTGATTTTGCTTTTGGAATTTTTTAAGGGTCTATTAAATATATAAATAATTATGATAAATAAAATACTTATAATGTTATAATAGAATACAATTAAAAAAAAATGGTAGGCACTTAATCGCGTATGGATATGTTAAAACAAATTATTTCATAATTATTATTATAATATAGTCAGCTTGTCATGCTTTCCGAGGCTTAGTCTCAACAGGTTCAACACCTAGACCTGGAAATATATTTTTATATAAGTACATATTGGACAAATACTTAACCGGTAAGTAAAATCAAAAACATTATTATAAAAGATACATATTATGCAACCATCAAATCAAAAGAATCTTATGTTTATTTTACACCAAATTTTATTAAAAAAGTGGGCGTAAAATTAACTACAATTAAAAAAAAGTGGCTGAAATTTTTTAAGGCTCGTCTCTGATAAAACGCTTCGTAATTTACTACCCGTGCTTCAATATGGTCAGATATGAGCCCGGAATTTTCACTCGTAATGTGTTAATCACATAACGACGCTATAAAAACAAATTTTGATATAAAAGTTGAATTTTAAAAGTAAAAAATACTTCACATTATAAAGTCTTTAAAAAAGATAGTCCCTTATTTAATTATGGGTATGAGAAAATAGTGTTACAATATAATAATATTAATAACAATTAATAAAAAATTTAATAAACAGAACTCACTCTATAATTTAATATACATTTTATATACATTTAATGTACAAATAATACACTTAAAGTATTTTCAATTAAACCTCGTCTACGGAAAAAAACTGTTACGATGTATGTAGATAGTCTTGAAGTGAGAACTTACAAAATTATTCCTAACATGCCTTATTAATAACAATAATATATATATATATATATATATATATATATATATATATATATATATATATATATATATATATATATATATATATATATATATATATAGAAACTCTTTTGCAAAAAAAACGGGCACTTAAGCAAAGAACTATTTTATAGTTACTATTAGTTTGTTTGACAATTTTAGGTATTGTTATCCTCAGAATTTTATAAATTAATTAGGAAGGAATAGTTTTCTTCAGTTTTATCATAACATTTTAATTAAATTATTAAGAAATAATGTTTAAGCTCAAAACACTATTGTACCTGTACCTGATACCTGATTGTACCTGCTCGCTAAATAAAAATGAAACGCGTTAATTTCTTTGTTTTTCTTGAATACATTAAAAGCAGATAAAACTTTAGTATTGAGTGTGACCCCCTCTTGCTGAAATCACAGCTTGCATTCGTCTGGGCATGCTAGTGAGTATATCTTTTATGGTTTCTTGGGGAATACGTTCCCACTCCGCGGTAATCACATTCTTTAGCTCTCTGATGGTCTGCGGAGCCGGCTGCACTGATCTCACTCGTCGCTTCAGAACGTCCCAGACATGCTCTATGGGATTGAGGTCCGGACTTCTAGCTGGCCAGTCCAAACGACGAATTCCGACTTCTAGCATATACGCATCCACACCGCCAGACCGGTGGGCGCGAGCGTTGTCGTCCATAAAAATTGAGTTTTCGCCAAGAGCGGTTAAAGCGGGTTGTGCATAAGGAATTAGAACTTCCGTTATGTATCGGTGTCCAGTCAGTGTACCGTTTTCGATGAAGACTAACTCCGTACGATCCATAGAATTTATTCCTGACCAAAACATAACAGAGCCCCCTCCATAAGGTGTGATTTCTTCAAAACATGCCTCTGCAAAGCGTTCTCCTCGTCCACGTAGCACTCGCCGACGTCGGTCTTCACCATGCAGAGATATCCTGGCTTCATCGGAGAACAATACCCTATCCCAGTCTTCATGAGTCCATGACACACAATTTCGAGCGAAGCTAAGCCTGGCAACTCGATGTCCACGGAGTAATTTAGGGCCGCGTGCCGGGCGATGACTGTGTATATTAGCAGCGAGAAGCCTCCTCCTGACCGTCCATAGACTAATTTGCACATTTCTTACTTCTTCGAGGGTGTTCTTGAGGTCCACATAAGAAGATTTGCGATTTCTCAACGCTTGACTAACTAGAAAACGATCATCCCGTGGTTCGGTACATGTCTTTCTGCCAGAACCAGGCCTACTCTTGACGGAACCGGTCTCTTGATAGCGCTGCCAGGTCCTTTGAACTGTCGACCGACTCGCATTTAGCCTCTGAGCCACGAAGCATTGACTGCAACCTTCTTAAAGCAGCGCAATAATTTTGCTCGCTTTTATCACTTTATCTACCATTTTAGAGATTGCTAAACAGCAATAACAATACTTTTAAATGTCAAGGACACCAGATAATTTAATAAAAATTGACAAAAAGTTAATTAGAGTCGATATTAACTATAGGGAATTCGCGCCACAAAATGTAGTTAAAAGTTATTTTCTTTGAAAACCAGGCTCAGTCAAAAATTTGAATTTGGAATGTACTCTTATAAACATTATGGCACTTTTATAACTGGCCAGTAACATGTTCAAATGATTAAAACCTTTTTGGTATTTTATTTTTTTCAGCCAGGAAGAAAATCGAAACCGCCCGTTTTTTTGCAAATGAGTGTATATATATATATATATATATATATATATATATATATATACAATAATATAACGTAACAATTCATATTTATACCGTACCCTTTAACAAGACTGATTATATTATTATTGTTCTTCAGCTATACATAATTTAGCGGTTAAGTAAGCTATAAATAACATTAAATGTTTTTCCGGAAAACTGCCGGAGGGTGACAGATATTTTATGGGTACCCTCAAAATGTTTTATTAGTTTTTTTTGTTTTGTTTTCTCACAACAGACAGTGCGCAGTGGTAACATGTGTTACTACGTGTATCTACTAATATTGAAAACGAAATTCGAAATATGATAAATATTTTTATATGTACAATTTTACATATATATAAATATTTCTGTTGTAAGACATTTTGTAACCATATACAAAGCTTTATTTAGTGTATTCTAAATTCTGTCACATTTTTTTTTGTGTCGTAGGTGAATCCATTTACGGATGATATCCAGGACGCCCGGGTAGGCAGTCCTAGACCTATGTTGGACTTGGCACTTTGGGAGTGCAATACCGTACTAAACCCCTGCGAGAGCCTTCAGCCGCTTTAATTAGAGGGTCCCGGATCTGCAGGCAACAGGATCCCTCCAGCAACAGGCTGGCCTCGGTGAAAAGGCCAGACTTCTCCTCCATGGGGACTGTCCGGCTCACGTCTGAATAGTCCCGACGACGCCGTGTCTAGCAGGACCGGGTTCCCTTTCCGGCCCGACACGGGCACAGGGGCGTTACTGGAGGCGTATTAAGTAGCGCCTCCTACGCACCCCCATTCGTCGCCCGTGGATGGAGGCCACGTCGGCGCCCTCCTCTCTCACCCGCTCGTCGGCCTCCTTCTGGAACATTACTGTCTCGCAGAAGGAGACCATCGCTTTCCATGATTCATCGTCACCGAACATCGCGGTGATGATGCTCGGGAGCGACAAAGATTCTGTCACATTGGTAAAATCAAAAACAGCTAAATGAGTCTTGTACGTATATTCTAAATTAAGGTGTACTTTGAGATTTAATCTGATTGTGGTAATAACTGTTGTAGATTTTATTAAACAGTAATATTTAGTATACACTCGTGTTAGGCACAAGATGTACCTAGAAAAAGAGTACCTTCTAATGGAATGTTTTTATAACTATCTTATTCTTCAACTTCAACTTCTTTTGGTTTAATGGCTTTCACTGCTGCCAAAAGAAATATCTTATTCTAATCTATTCTTGGCATATGTAATTTTTTTAAACCAATGGCATATGTAATTTCTTTTTCTTTTTTTTCTAATTTTCTTGGTATATGTAATTTTTTTTTTTGTTTTGTTAAAAAAAACATAAAATTTATTGTTTTAATTAATGCTTAATGATAGCGATCCTGTAGCTTTATTTTTAATAACTTTTATTTATTTAAATTATTTTATTAAATGAGAAATATATAGCAAATTATTATACATAATTAAATACAACAGAGTGTCGTAAATATTAATAAATTTCAAAAATTATTTTATTTGTTAAACTTACTTTTGATTTAAATAAATTATAATAAGTGTAAAACAAAGTATTTATTGTTGAAGGATTTTGTCTACTTTGTCAAAAACTCTCATGATATATGTAAAACTTTACTTTTCGTTAATTATTTTATACATTTATTTATTGAAATATTTATATCATCTACTTATCAGTAAATTGTAGGCATGAGACCGATATATCAAAACGTAACTAATATCGGTTACGCGTCCACATATCATATCATATCGATATACCAAAACACAACCGTTTTCACATAACCAACGAAAACTTGATCGCGAACACGAAACCGAAACTGGTAGGACGGTGACGATAACTAATAGCGGCGCGACAGCTAAAACCATATTATCTGCATCTCTTTCTCATAACGGTAACTTCATACTGAATAAAAGAGATGAGGCGAATATGGTTTTCCATATTATTTGCATCTCTTTCTTATAACGGTAACTTCTTACTGAATAAAAGAGATGAGGCGAATATGGTTTTCCATATTATCTGCATCTCTTTCTTATAACGGTAACTTTTTACTGAATAAAAGAGATGAGGCGAATATGGTTTTCGATTCGATTAAGCGGTTTTAATGCAACTGTGTACATCGCAAAATATAACTACAAGTTTAAGCAATAAAGTCGAGTCTTTACTCTTTTATGGTTATGATTATTTAGTTTCCGTAATAAAATAGTGTGTGTATTTAAGAAAAAGTTTGTAAAACGAATCATTTTTAGTTTTATTGAAGTATGCCTTATAATAATTATTATATTAAAATATTAAAAATTATAATATAATAATACTATAATATTTAATATTTTATAACCATAAGACGTAGTTTTTCAAAACATTTGATATAAACTTGTTATAGTTTATATTTAAACTGTTTTAACCTTTATGTTCAACAGTTTGCGTTTGTTTTGTTTTGTGTTTACGTTACGCAATTGATAGCAAAACATTACTACTGATATCGATATATGAAAACGGTTTTCAATATCGATATGGAAACTTAATATCGGCTACGTAGCCGTTTGATCTAAAAACCGAAAACGCCCATGTCTAGTAAATAGTAAAAAAATAATAACTAAAACAAGTAATCTTTCGATGTGATAAATAAATAAATATGTTTAACACACACACACGGATGTCTGTCCCTAAGGTAAGCAACTTAATGCCTTTGTTTTAGGTAACAATCGACTGATATACTTTTTTATATAATATACAAATAAATAATACATACCTATATAAATAAAAATATATTACACCCAGCCTCGGGGCGGGAATCGAACCCACATCCACTGTGTAATACATTTTTAAAGGTGTAAACAACACCGAATAATGTTGCGATCGGAAGAAAAAAAAACATTCAAATACATTTAAAATTCCGTAAAATCCGTAAATCATCATTTCCGTAAAACCATTTCCGTAAATCATCCACCATATAAATATTAACACGATCAAAAAATTCGCCCTTTCACTTTTTATATAATTGTGTAGGAAAAATTGCGTAATATAACCACGTTAAACACCGCTTGATCACTAAATTACATTTGTGAATATTTTGATGTCCACCAATGAGCTGTTGACATTACAGAACTCAAATTAGTTTATGAAGGTTTATCATATGCAAAACCTAAAATTATTAAAATTTCCCAAATTGTAAAGTCGTTTCAAACTGCGCTATTGTTTAGATTGTTCGACTCGTCTCTGCACCTCACTCGTGTCAAACTTCAACCCAGAAATAATTAAGTGCAGCATACATCCTCAACCTATGAATGAATTTTACATATCTTTATACGAATTTGAGATCTATCAAAACAGAAATACGGTTCAGTTTTGAATGTTATATTAAATACAATGATTTCTGTTAACATTTCCACGTACACTAACGTTCACTTGTAGTAAATTCTCTTAAATTGCAGGTACATATAAACTATGCCACAACTTTTCTGACGTAGTCGATGAAATTGTTTCTGCTTCCGTTCCTCCGAATATCCGTTCGGATTAATTTAAACAAATAATTATGTTTATCATACAATATCGTTTCAGGTATCATACAATTTACTTACAGATAATTATAAAGTTGAACGTGGGTTTTATTAACGGACATTGAGTTACAAAACAAGAAAAGAACATTTTCGTAGTTAGAAAAAAATATATATTACTTATAATTTGGAATTCCAAATTAATTATTAATTAGGTATTTCAAAAACCATTCAACCATATGAATGAATGAATAGAATTAAGAATTTAAAATATTAGAAGTTAAGAATATGTTGATATCGTGCTTATGGCCGAATCCCTGGAAGACCTCAGTGTTATGCTCAGTGACCTCGATGAAGTTTCCCGACAAGTGGGCCTTAAAATTAATATGGACAACACAAAAATCATGTCGAATGTCCATGTCGTACCCACCCGATATCGGTTTGAGATTCTACTCTCGAAGTTGTTAAGGAGTACATCTACTTAGAACAAAACGTCCAACTTGGTAGGTCGAACTTTGAGAGAGAGGTCAATCGTCGAATCCAGCTATGATGGGCAGCGTTCAGGAGGTTAAAAAACGTGTTTTTATCCGTCATACCTCAGTACCTAAAGTCAAAAGTCTTCGAACAATGCATGTTACCAATGATGACATACGAATACATTGAAATTTTACCTACCCGTAAAACTTCAAGAAAAATTTTGTTGCGATTCGTTTTTCCACTTGTCCGTTGCCATTAGTTTTTCCACTTGTCCGTTGCGATTCGTTTTGCCACTTGTCCGCTGAAGTTTCACTTCTACTATGTGTCCCAGCACACATTTATTATTATAATGTATTTATTTTTAATTATATTATAGTTATTTACTAGTTATTATTGAAGTACTAGTTGAAAGTCACCTTATTTTATTATTCTAGATCCTCTTAAATAAATCATATTGATTTATAATTTAACATCTGTTCAATCAACGAAATGTTCATCCACGTCGAACAATGAAGGGTTAAGCAACGTCCATTCACACTGAGGATTAATGATACGTAAATTTTAATCTAACCTGTACACTTATTTGGGATACTACACATAGATTAACTATTTAATTATATTACTAGGAATATTTGAGATTTGGACCAATATAAAAATTTAAATAAAACTAACATTGGTACATATACTACGTTTAAGTTACATATTATATAGTTGCAGACATTTAACTTTTTTTTTATTTATGTCTTAGTTTCTTTTTCGAAATTCTTCGTTTATCGTAAGTCAATTTGTTTTTTAATATATTTTTTTTTCGTTACCTCTGTAAACAACGTTTTGTTGTTGTTATTTTTATTATGTTTTTTCCTTGTTTTAATTATAAAGGTTAGGGTAACAGATAAAGGTTTTTAATTGTTTTTTTTTTGTTTTTAATTTTTTTTGTGCCATAAATGTAAATATTATTTGGGAATTAGTTGTTATTTGGTCATTAATGTCAAAATGCCTTCAATGTATATTTTATTATTACGATATTAAGCCGGATATGTACTTACGATGTTTATATTATTGTTTTTATTTACGGATGTTTGTTGTTTTTCATTATGAATCTCCGATATTTCTGCACTGCTGAAAGCACCCATTATGGATAAATTCACATAGTAATTTATTTTTTGGTTAGAAATGAGATGTTTTAAATATTATTAGGTAAATATTATAAAGTTTGATTTGATACGTCAAAAACTAAAGAAATCATAACACTTAGTATTCAATCCAAATAACATGAAAATCGAAATTTACAATAAACTGCGAACATACAACTTATGCTGACTTGCGTAGTTTTGTCTTATAAAGTAATCAAAGGAATGCGAATCGAGAACAAAGCTGGTAAAGCTGGCTGGTACAGATAGTTGTCAATAAACAAAAAAAAAAAAGTTTTACCAGGAGAACATAATACGTGAACAATACAACGCAATGGACATCTAAAAAGATCGTTGCAGTATTAAGCATTCATGAAATACCGGATTGTTCAAAGCCGAACAAAATGAAATCCCCGAAAAGGCCGGCGTGACTTTATTGCGTAATAAACTCGAGTATGTTCTTCACAGATACTGCGCCATTTAAGGACAATACTGCCTCTTGAAATATTTTATTAGAAAATATAAAAAATTCCTATCGGTACAACGGTTGGACTCTTATAAAATTGTGTCGACCTAATCTTCGATATATTTTTAATTAGTTGGCGGTTAAATTCCGTCGAGGGTAAGGAAATTTGGAGTGGTTTTGTAAATCCCTTTAAGTATCATTTACTGCTGATACTTTATTAAATTTGATGTCAGTAAATATATTTTATTCTAAATTTTATGTCAGTAATTAAATTTAACTAAACTGATAAAAAAATTTAAGTGTTTTACAGCTGGGCTGGGTTGCAAGCAAAAGGAAGGATCTTACATGCTGATACATTGCTGTTTAACTTATAATTTTAAATAAAGAGTGATTAATGTTCGTTAGTAATGATCTTTATCAGTTATTTGTGATAACAACCTCATCAACATTTACGAAAACCCATTTTTAAGCCATTTTTAAGTTTTAAAGAATTCTTTTCACTTATGCGTTTCTGTAAGAGATTGTTTATAGCTATACGACTTTTTTGATTACCAGTTTCATTGTCACTTATCAGATTGTTTGTTGTTCGTGGTTACTGCTCCTCTCTTATGAATCGTAATGTTTTATATAGTCCTATAACCTCTCTCAATATACAGACAATATAATTTTATTTTTATTAAATTAGTAAGCGTTATAGGTTAAATAGTTAAGTATATTTTATTTCTCAAAAATAAATAACAATTCACTTACATTATAAAGTGAACATTTTACTAACTTCGTCATTCACCTCATATACACCATTCATTCATTCATCGTAACTTACACTTTATCATATAAAAAAAATTATAACACTACAGAGCTTAATAACTAACTTTTTAATTAATAACGTTGCAATTAATAAAACAACGTTTAAAAATATTCAAATTCAGTTAAAATATTATATTACAATTCACAATTTACGTATATCATAATTTTGATTAACAAGTACTAATTTGTAACGATTTTTTTTTTCTGAAACAAGTATTTTAACAGCTGTATAAGAAGGCAATTTGTTGCTATGCTTCGTCAAGTAAATGTAGAGCGCCTTATCATCCTTTGGGATAAGGATTCGTACTTGATAACTTATCACTCTCAAAGCCCAATAGCAGACGTGATTTTCTAAATAGAAAAAATATAGATATGATGACTGTAGAAGTAACATTTTCAAAATTTTGCAATAAATATTTAATGTTTAATTTTCATTAAAAATCGCATATGGAAAACGAACTAAGAAGGAAAGCGGTTTTTTCAAAATATTTTATTTTTATCCGACTTCAAAAAGAGGAGGTTCTCAGTTCGTCTATATCTATTTTTTGTGTATTTTCTGATATCACCGAAATCTTCATCAACTACGGGTCGATTTTATAATTGTTCACGTGATAACGTCTTGGAAATCGATGAATGTCGGCGAGTGAGAGCGCGGAACAAGCAATAGGGAGGCACGATCGGCCTAAGCGTTCGGCTTGTGAATGAAAAACAATAATGCAGATTAGAGGATCTTAAATATCACACATGTATGTAAGTTGTAAATAAATTGTTAATGGTGTTAGTTGTAATTAATCGGTATAATTTGAGTAATAAAATATATGAATTAACGAGTGCAAATAAATGTTAATTTATCGAAATAAAATTGTAATTAATTGAATTAACTTATTATTTGTGTTGTACAAAATAATGATAGCTCAGTGATAATAATTCAATTCAATTCATAAAAGTATGCAATTTTTTCAATGTTTTCTTATGACGTTATCATGTAAAATTATCGTCCGTAAACCGACTTTACAGACGACCATTTTTTTTTAACTGTGTACTCGGATCACCAGTCAATCGGTTTAGCCACATACAATAACGATACGTCGTAGGTATATATTTCTATCTGTTTATATTCTTAGAGGCCCGACTTCAAAATAACACATGTATTAATAGAAACAAAAAATGTATATGGTACTCTGTTCAAATATATTTTTTGAAGTCGGATTCTTAAGTATTTTTTAAATGAGCAACCTTTTCAGTTTACTTTTACTCTAAAAACCTTTTCTGAAAATTACGAAAAAAATAGCTAAACAAATAGTCCTCCCGTTCTTGAGTGATACGCAATGAACAGGCACACAATGAATATTTTTAATCTATGTAGATACTCGGATCTACATAAATTAAAAACCTCGGATTGACCAATTATCTGGAGATCCGGTTGCTGTAATATAAGATTAAAAATGTGACGAAAATAATTAATTACAAAATTAATTAATGCGAACAGTTAACTCGGTATGTAAATTTAAATAAAAAAATGTTCCTCAAATATTCGTTCATGGTAAAAAAAGTAGTAATAAACAATAAACAACAACCTCTCATATATTGAAAACAATAGCGATTAGGAGATTCTTTCACTTGGAGTAGATATTTGAATTTCAAGTTTTTTTATTTTTATTTATTCTTTTTTTTTTTGCTTTTTAGTGTTTACCCTTGTGGGTCACCCGTCCGTGCCTCAGAATACGTATAAATATCAGTCCTTATCATAAATGCCTGATAACTATATCCATTCTTGGTAGGAGTATTATACGCCAACCTAGAGAAATTGCATAGCGGATTAAGCTTTTACTCTTCGCCTACATGAAAGCGGCCTTTAGTTGGTATAAGTATGTTTACAGGATGAAATTTCGTAGTTTAGTTCAGCTCATTGGATTGGATTGGATTCAAAATCAGTTTAGGTGTGATTTTATTATAAGTTAAAATTTGTGATAGACCTATATTTCAGGAAGTTTCATCCTTAGTCAACTTATCCTCGCATATAAAGTACACCGAAAATCGACCCACACTGGATGGTATCTTTACGCTACTTTGCATCACCCTCGACGTCTGATTTTGGTAAGAAATTTTTTAACAATCCGGGCTTTAGACCTGCGTTACCCTGATCACCTTGAAAATGAGCTGAACAATATTCAGGAGACGCTTGAGCCTAATGGATATAGAGTAAGTAGATTTTATTAAGCTGGTTTCGTGCAGGATATATGACTACACTGACATAGTTGAATGGTTAACTTCACGGACATAATATATGGAAAATTTTATATTAGTAATGAATAATCGTACTTAGTATTTTAAATTAATCACCTATTAAGTTATTTAATAAACTAACCTAAATAAACTTAAAGAAACTCTATTGTTAGTATACTGTTCTTTTATATTTACGCGAATTTTACTCCTTTAATTAAAAGTCTAAAAACGGATATTATCGCATTTATTTCAAATTACAGTTTAACAATATTTTATTTTAAATTATTTCCCGACATTTCGGACCCTTTACAGCGTCCATGATCTCGGGGGACTGAAGTGGTGGGTGTCCGAATAATGAATTCATTATTCGGACACCCACCACCTTAGTCCTCCTCACTCGATAAAATCCGTTTTTAGACTTTTAATTAAATGACTTTGTTGTTAGTGTTAAGTTTTATTATTTAATTTTTTTTCAAAGTCATAAGTTGACTGGAAGGATGATTCAAAGTGAGAAAGGTTCATAAATATGAATTTTTAAAAAGGGTAATAAAGATTTAGGCGTCCTGCATAAATTATATTCGGTAACACTTAAAAACAACTACGAAACATTGAAATATTTTATAATAGACTTAAAAATTGAGGCCTTCTTAGTTAAGATTAATTACATGTTTCTTATTTTATTTTTTAATGTTTGAAATACGAAATTTTATGTTTCTAGATAAATGGACGCTTATTACAATTTAATGTTGAAGTTTCTAAACGGATTTTGGTTATCTAGTTGGTTACCAACTAGATAACGAATATATCAAAATATCTAATATACTGTTATTTATAAATAATATATTATATACTCGCATGAAACCAAAGCGGATCACTATTCATTAAAATGATTCTCTGTTACCTTCAAAATGTACCTTAGAGATCAAAGAAAATAAATAGGTCGAATACAAAGTAAACCTTGTTTACAAGAATTTGTACTGGTGTCCCAATTTCTGTTCGTTCAACCAAATTCATTCACTTTTTCATTCAGTTTCAATTTATTCACTTTGAGAATGTGTTAATCAAGAGCCCGCAGCTTCGCCCTCTTTTGAGTCGTCCGTCATTATACGCGTAATTACAATATCTGATAGAGTATTTATTTGAAATAAACATAGAACGTTACTTGATGATAATTATGTTTTATAATTTTATTGTTTTTTTTAACATACACTTATTAATTAGGCAATAATGCGTGTTCACACTATCACATAGATATTTCTAAAATGGATAGCGTTGTAAGTTATTATTTTGAGATAATTGCAAAATTTTGTTCGTTAACTTATATATATATATATATATATATATTAGGAGAGGAGACCATTTCAGGAGAGATACGAGTATTTAGCAGGGGAATTAGATGAAAGGTATAAAAATAAAAAAGCAGGTAAAAAACTATTAATTATTGTAAAAAAATAGGTATGCTTAAATATGATATCATTAAATAAATTATCATTTATATTTACAAGTTACATACTATTTTTTCAAACTTTGTTCCAAGTTCTCTGCAACCGTAGTTACACTCTGTTACCCAGTAAATCACAACTTGAAATCGAGATGGCACTGCTTTTAAAGTCCTATTGTATTAAGCGGAGTGTATGCATTTATCATGGTCATTCGCTCGATGAGGGGAAGAGGTACATAACCTCTCGGTCGGCCGCGTTGTGTTAAAGGTACTGCGTGTTTTGATTCTGCATCCACTTTATTACCTTCGTATTCACGTAAGTAAATCAGTGTTTATTTTTTTTTTCTTTTTATTATTTTACGTATAGTAAGATGTGTATAGGGTAAATATTCTCAATGTGATTTGTTTTTATTCCTTTACGCTTTATTTTATGACTTACATATTACGGAACGTAAAATTTACCACTCTGTTACTACTTATACAAGTCTGTTACTAGCGCATGGTAATGGAGTTGGTAACAAAGTTACAGAGTTGTATAATTTTACATTCTTTAACTTTAGGCTGATATTTTTTAATTAAAACAATTTTTTTTACAATCGATTTTCTTAAACAATTTATAAACTTTGTAAATATAAATAAATCTTGTGTAACTATAAATAGCCTTAAAAAAATCTTAGGGGACATCGAGCGTCTGTTTACGCTTTCGGAATGCCTCTCACGCCAGCTGAGAAACAGCGACGATACCGAGAACGTCGTAAAAATAATCCGGAAAAAGAAGCATCTAAAGAAAATGATATAAAGAGATACCATGCAAACGCTTAGTACGAGATTTAACTACACGCGAACATCGAGCAATAAAAAAGAAATGCCAATCTACAAATACTAGACGTAGAGATAATTCCAGAGCTCTCGGTATTATTATGCACACTCCAGAGTCATCACCTCTTCGTTAAAATAGTCCAGCCCTTATAGGATAAGATCAAGTTATCAATCGCTTGTCGTCTATAAATATAAATATATAAATATATCTATAAATCTACCTATCTAGAATAAACATAGTAACAATCAAAATGAGATAGTTTCAAAAAAGTAACTGAAAAGTTAAAGTTATTAACCGTTCTTCTCTGCTGGTCACCGCACGATGTTTCTACGAAATTTATGAAACTAATCTCTTTTCCTTTTTATTTTCCTAAATGGATTTATAATAGGCTTAATGTTTCTTGAGTTAATTTTTACTAACGTTATAAAATTGAGTATATTTGCTTGTTATTTGTCGGCATGATCTCATAAATCTACAAATCTAGTTGGAAGAACTTTTTATTTATTAATCGATTGTATTCGAAAAAATATCTTGCAAAAAACATCTTTACGAAACATATTAACCAGTTAATGACTATCGACTAATCTGGTTAGATCTTTAGGATGAACTCTGAAGACACTGCGTGTAACACTTTTAGGCTGAACTTTCATAAGACATTTATATGCTACGATATCTAACTTGTTTTTTAATTTTATTAATAATGTAATAAAGAAAAGTTTATTTATACATTAGATATACACAAAAATATAATTAATTTAATATATTCGAAGTGTTGTATTATGTACATTAGACAAATTAAATATAATTTACTTTAACTATTAACATTATTTTTATCATATATAACTAAAAAATATAAAATATAATATAATATAAATATTTAAAAAAAACCTTAAAAAATATAATATACCTAAATACTAAAATATATTATTAAAAGGAGTCACTTTAGGCAAGGTTCCGAAGATACTGGCAGCGTTCCTTCTTTGAATAGCTAGACTAATTCTTTGTCCGAGGTAGCTGCCAGCTCTTCGGTCTCCTGTAATGTCGACTAACCTTTTTGCTATTTCTTTAAAAAGCATTATAGCACTAGGACCCCACGGACCAAGGGTCTCGACACCGAATGGGATAAAAACGTATTCGGAGCCTAGACCCCTGTATTTGCAAATTTTAGCTTTTTCAGCCGCTTCACAAGCCGCACCAATCTGTTGCTGGTTTCATGTAGATGGGAAGGTGCCAGTGTGTCAGAACATGTTGCATCCCATACCAGCACCCTGCCCATCTTCCATGGAATCAAACTCATACCGTCCGGTCTCTTGCCATCGTCTCTTGCAATACCAATCGGCTCGAGTAGACTTGGCAAGTTGACGGTGGCAAGGGATCGGCGAATGATATCGTTAAATGCGTCATGTCTCGAGAAGCGGCCTGCACTTTTTTGGCATGATAGTCCGTGATGCCCTAGCTTGTCGACATCACTGCCACAGGGACATTTATGAGGAGTGCAGACCAGAACCCCGAGCCGTTGTTATAAGTTAATTTAGAGTTTATGTCGTCCCAGCTCCTCTGTAAATTTGGATCAAATGCATGCAATTAAGAAAGCGTTTCTAGCTTCTTCCAAGCCAGCAATCTCAAAGTTTGAAGGGGATGTCCTCAAAATTTTACTTATGAGATTTACTGAACTATGGACAGAAGATAGGAAGGCTGGTAAAGCGACACTGGAAATTTTGCGAATCCCTAAACCAGCATAACGGATAGGTAGGGATGCTTGGGTCCAAGATTGCTCGTTGAGCTGCATATTAAGTATTGATTCTAAAGTTATTTTGATTAAGTCGTCTACTTGTGTGAAAAGACCTGGGTACTATCTCTTTCTATGCTACTATCTCTCTTTTATTGAAACAATCTTTGTACCTGCAACAAGCCAAATGTATAGCCAATAGTCATAATTAATTAAATTTCATTGATCTGACTCTGAAACACGTTTCCAGTTTCGGTTACATGTTGCGTTCACTATGAAATTAGTTACATATCGATTACGAAGACTTCGGTGGCTAATATTGCACTGTATGAAAATAGCATTGTTTCCTTCATGACATGACTAAGTGTGGATTCTATTCGGTACACAATTTTATGGAAAATAAAAACGACTGGTGACATTGTGGACACGTGGCACAGAACTTGACACATTATGAAGTAGTATAATAAATTTATATTTACTTAAAGCTGCAGGATTTCCTAAAAGAAGGTATCAGAAGTTTCTGGTTGAAATTAAAAATAAAACCAGATCTTATTTCTGAAAACTATCTGAAAAAAAGTAATTCCTTTAATGATAAAAGTTTTAACATAAAATTTAAAACATTGTTTATTTCCTAAAACGCTCGTGACCATTTGCCTAAAATCTTGATGTTCTTCAATCTTTAAAGACCACAAGATCGTTCTTTCAACTTTATTAGTGCCATTTAAACCTTTTGAAAATTCAACTTGGAAAGCTGACAAATCCGTGAGGCAGCTAGTACTATCATAACAATATAATTCAATAACAAGTACCAATAAATCATGACCATTACTGAGATAAATGGTCCATAACTGACACTCAGTGCTATGTTAACTTACTTCTTGCAACGAAAATTAAAGCTTTACTATTTAAACTACATAGTTAAAGAATCTGTCGTCGAGTCAAGCTACTTCATCCTGTCGAAAAAAAAATGAACTGAAACAACTTGATAGTGTCCCACTGCCGGGCAAAGGCCTCGTTTTTTGTACGAAAGAAGGGTTAGGCTTAACCCAAAACGCTGCTACACAGAAAGTGAACGCATATTTTTTCTACCATGAGTGACTATCGTTATCATCAGTTTGGCATTTGTCGAATATTGTTATTTATTTATTATGATAGCTGGGACCGGAGACTACGTACTCTTTGAAGCACTATGGTGATGCTGTTTTGACTAGTTGTTCTTTTTTTTTTAAATCATTTCTCATTTGTTTATTTTGATATGTAGACAATCGGTATATAATAATTTTATTATTGACGTGATTAAGTCTTGTAAATCGATGAATGCCGGCTACACCACACAAACTATTGTCACGTTTCGCGAGCGAGAGCGCAGAACAAGTGATAGAGAGGCACGATCGGCCTAAGCGTTCGGCTTGTGAATGAAAAACAATAACGCAGATTGGAGGATCTTAAATATCATACATTTATATACGTTGGCATTGTAAATAAATTGTTAATAGTTTGTAATTAATCTGTATAATTTAAGTAATAAAATTAACGAGTGCAAATAAATGTTAATTTATCGAAAAAAATGTAATTAATTGAATTAACTCATTCTTTGTATTACACAAAAATAATGACAATTCAGTGATTATAATTCAATTCAATTTATAAAAGTATGAAATTTTTTATCAGTGGTTTCCTATGACGTTATCACATAAAGTTATCGTCCGTAAACCGACTTTATTTTTTACCAGACTTATAAAATTGCATCAGTGTGAGTACTGTAAATGTACCAGCTGTAGACGACTGACCGTTAGGTAAAATGAACAATGAACAATCTTATTAATAAATCTTCCTGTAGATATCGCTCCGTCGCTGTCTGTACCTTTGTATTATTAGCTTAATAAAAAATATTCAGTCGTTGATTTTGTACTAAATGTTAATGCCATGTGGCTTCTTGTATGGCATCTAACGTTTAAGCCATGCGGTGACCGCCATAGAAGAATAGTCCCGACCTCCTTCTTGCCGAGGAATCATAAAAGGTGACTTAGGCCTCAATGGTGCTTTATGCTGAGGCCCCCAAGCGGAGTATCACCATACCCTACAGAGAGACACGTTGCTCGCCATCTTTTCTGCCAAGCCTGTACAAGTACTGGCAAACACTCCAAAAAACAAATGATTAAAAAATTTTTTTCCACATAAAGATAAATTTAATTAATAAATTAATATAAAAAAAGAAAAAAAAAAACGAAATGTGTACTGCACAGGTAGTAGAAGTGAAACTTCAACGGACAAGTGCCAAAACGAATCGCAACGGATAAGTGGAAAAAAGAATCCGCAACAAAATTTATACTTAAAGTTTTACGGGCAGATTGTTAATGTACTTGTCCAATTTGAAAACCTGCCCGTAAAACTTAAAGTAAAAATTTTGTCTGGTTATATTAGAATTTAGTTAAATAGAATTTATCCGTTCATCGCATCAACGCTGCCAGCAGAACTGATATCCATATAAATTGCCCTAAAAAGAAAGTTTTTTAGTTTACGTCTATATATATATATATATTGTTTTTTTTTTTTTCGTTTATTTCATCTTTAAAGGTTTTCGAAAGTTAATTAAAGCAGTAACTATACATTTCATTGAGTGTTTGTTATGGTTAATAATGATTTTGAGGGTTTATAATTTTGGACCTACCTACTTCTTATTATTTTACACGAATTAACTTTTACTTGTCTTTTTGTGTTAAGATATTGTTCTGTTAGTACATGATATTTTACTCTAACGTCAACTGGCATGACATTACAGTAGTTCAGTAAGAGATTAGGTATTATTTAGGTATTAGGATTATGACTTTCAGAATAAGTATTTAAAGCTAGCATAGATATTTAGTCCATAAGATATTATGAATTTTCCTAACGTTTTATAAATCGTTAAAAGTATCCAAAATGGAGTTTTATTTCTTCCAATTATCAACTTAGCCAGAAGGGCTCATAATTTGTCAGAAGCATACTTAATATTCTGTTCCCACAGGAGACGATCGTCGATCAATAAGCCCAGATATTCCTGACAAGTAACACTTTCTACTGGCAAACAGTCAAATCTACCATAGTGATGTCTATCTGTATGTAAGCATGAGCTTATATAAAATAAAATAAAAAATTATAATTAGGTATTATGATGTGCAGCTACAAGAAACGTATTCAGTTTGTATGTATCTATCCACATTAGTCTTCATGTCCTCCATGATAAAAAATTGACGGACTTTAACGTTGTTTTATCCATCACCACCACAACGTCAGCCATTGGATGTCCACTGCTAAATGTAAGCCTCCGCTCTCATTTCTCATACCAATACTTGCCACGCTTGAAAGGTAGGTTGGCGAGCACAGCATGTTGTGACACGATATGGTGACGCTGCTGCCCATCAGCACCCTGGTTGGTATGGTTATGTACAGTTGTTCACACCATTATGCACTTAGTCGACTTTTATGACACCTCGGCTAGAAAGAGGTCGAACTATTCTTCTCTACTGGTCACCGCATGGCAAAGCTGTTAACAACGGTTTAATATTCAGGTATGTCATATCTAGCTCATAAATGGTAAAATATTTTTACCCGACTGCGCCAGAAGGAGGGTTATATTTTTCGAGAGTATTTATGTATGTATGTATAATTGTTTGTGTCGCTCTGCAGCCTGAACGGATCGATGGATTTTAGCTTGAGAGTTATTATTACATTTGTATTTACAGTAAGAGTGACACTGGGTATATCCAAATATAAAAAAAAAAAACATTTCCAAATTACACAGAAACGCAGTTGGGTATTTTAGTTTTTATTAATTACTTTGACTTGTTTTACATATTTAATTGAAAGTCTATATCGGATTTTATCGCGGATTTGATCTCGGGGGTCCCCCGAGATCATGGACGCTGTAAAGGGTCCGAAACGTCGGGAAATAATTCAATTAATTAATAAAATCGTTAAACTGTAAAGTTTTTAACAAATAAACGCGATAAAATCCGATATAGACTTTCAATTAAATGAGTAATATTCGCGTAAATATAAGAGAACAGTATTGTTTTACATAATTACTAGACTTAAAGTTATATCATTGATAAATTCACACATTTAAAATATTTTCCGATAGCACTGAAGATGATAAGAACAAGGTATGAGGAAAAACTGTAAGTATTTTTTGGTAACAATTTGCGTTTTAGAAAGTTAATGAAACTGCACTTTGATATAAATGTCCGTTGATGACCCTGAGTGATTCTAAGAAAACTTTAATTGACAAGGGAAGGGTGAATTGATAAATGAGCCGGAGGCTAAAAGATAAGGAAGTAGACGGGTTCAAAGGTACTCGTCAAAATCAATATTTTCCTTAATAATTTTATTTTTAAGTTAAACGAAAAGTCTAAGAAAAGTTGAAAGTAGGTTAGGGTTGGAAAAACGCAAGAATTGTTAAATAGTTTAATTTATTTCATTATTTTTCAGTGTCAATGGTAATTTAAAATTTAATCAACAAATATTTATAATTAACATTGAATTAAAATATATTATTTAGAGTTTTTTTTTTTTTCAAATGCTTAGAACTTACTTATTTACAAAAAAAAATCATTTATATCATGTATGTAAATTTTCCACTGTTTGAAAGAAACTGAAAATCAATTATTTTATTAAAACATAATAGCAATATCAGAGTGTGTTAGTACTCGGTGAAGCAATAATTTAGACATACACCAAGAATTTTTTCCAATTTTTCAGGTTTATTTTTCGGTTTCGTTTTCAGACTGTATTTCATAAGTATTTGTTTTATTGTTATTTAAAGACATGTATGATTTAAAATAAAAATTGTAGCATATAATATTTTGTATCATACTTTATTTATATTTTTATTTTTTATGTCTACAGTAAGAATTAAACTCTAACCGTTCAAATTCTGTACATTCAAGATATTTAAAAAAAACATAATTATTTCAGTCTTTGGTTTGACAAATATAAATAAGAGACATCATAACGTGTCAGTATTAGATCCAAATGACTTGAACTTCGGAAGGTACAGAATTTTATTTTTATTTTGTTATTAACAATAAATAAATATGTTTAACATACACACACAGTCGTCTGTTCCTAAGGTAACGTACCTACTTAATACCTGTGTTTTAGGTAACAGCCGACTGATATATATAGTATACATGTATAAACAATAATAATATAAATAAATATACTACATCCAGACTTGGAATTGATAACCCTGGAACAGAAAACAGGGTCACTGACAACAGCACCAAAAAGCCATTCAAAATCTTTAAATGTACGGGCTCATATTAAGCTGGCTTACTTCTTTATCTTATGGATTAATGAAAGGGATGGCAATTGTGAACGAAATCGCGGGTACAGCTCGTTTTAAAAATAATACGATATTCTCAAAGACCGTATACATATTTTTGTTCAGTGGGAATATTTACTTTGTGTTATGAACTAGTCGGTTTGTGAAATTAAATAGCCAAGCCGATTATCACAATCTGTCTATTTTTTTGAACAGCGTAACGTCGTTGACAATTTGAATTATAATTTTCTTGAATTAATATTTTTATACAATTTTACTGACGTGTCAAATCAGAGTTAAGTATTGATTAATTACATTTATAATGTTAAACGAATGTAAATATAAATAATAATATTAATTTTATTGATTTAAGAAATTTATTAAATGTGATTACAAAGTTATATCATAACAATTAATATTAATTACGTCACAACCTTTGAACGATTATTAATTACTTAATAACATTTGTAATATTGTCATGAATATGAAAATAAAAAAATAATAGATTTGACACAAAACTAAATAATATCACATCAGGTGTAGTCTCAAAACTGTCTTTACATCAAAAAATATTCGAATAGACCCATATATTTCTTCCCATAACAAAATTGCCTCCTTTTCCACACGTTGAGAGTAATTTTACTAACATAAAATATATGCTTGTTATAACGTACCCGACCTCACTCACGCAGGGTTAACTAGACAGATATAATAATGTCATACCCGTTGTCCCAGGTAAGCGACAATTGCATACGACGAAAAAACGTCAAGTAGCCATTCTACTTGTGGGAATAATTTACATCGCTTGAAATATGAGTCGAATTATGTCGCCTTGTTTCGTATCTCATTGTTTGTTGTCCTTTCGTAACTCACCTAGATCAAAAATAGCAGCTATTAAGCTTTTTATTTATATAAATTACTCTTTACTTAAGAGGATATCTTATCATGAGTCTGGTATAAACTAAGAAATGAAAATACATAACTCGCAATTTCTTCCGAAAAAATACGTTTATTTTAATATCTTTCAACAACACATTAATTTGAAAAATCAATAATTCTTGTAAAAATTTTGGCGACCAAAATTAAATATTGTGTTATAATAATTAATCAACTGTATTACCACTAATTTTGACAATTAGGATTTCATGTCAGGATAAAACTTATTATGTATAAAAAAATATAAAATCCCCATCAACCCTAAATGACTTATATGCTCATATGTATGTACCTCACGGAATCCGATAATGGAGAATTGTTAGTCAAATCAAAAGCTGTGGCAGCGACTCATCAATTCGTTCTGAAATGCTCAATCTTCGTCAATCATTGATCGGAAATTACTGTATAATTTGTAATTAGGTTTAAATAATATGTTTTTATTTGATGTTTAAGGTATACATCGATGTATTACCTTTCTATTCATTTTAAATTTTTTTTTAAAGTTAATTTAAATGACAGTAAAATTTACATGTTTACATTAAAATTACTACTACATACATTTAAATAATCTATTTTAATAGTCATTAAAATAGATTATTTTAAGTTTATTATTTTTTTATTTTTCATTTATTATAACTATATTATATTACGCAGCTGTTTATTTATTAATTTTGTTTGTCTGTTTGTTTGATAATTAAAATACCATTCATGATTCTACCGTCCGTTTTCAGCCAGAATTTTTTAAAAATTTATTTTCTTCAAAAAACCTTTTTCTGGAAAATATTATGGATTATAATAATAATAAACTGTGACTCACACAACAGGAAATATACGCACGGACGAAAATGCACGGCTTTTTATTAAGTTTGAACAGTGATTAATATCGTGTTAAAATATTTTACACAAGAAAAATCTAACAAAAATTTACACATATCTAAATAAAGAGTCATATTAAACACTTCGCCAAAAGCAAGACGTCTCTAAATAGTATTTTAAAGATTATAATCAACAGCATTCTAGAAATTTTAAAGTTTGAAAGCATTACCATACTTTGACACTATTTTAACTCCTAGAAAGACTTGCCAGAAGTTTGTACCTGTAATTATTATGAGTATCGGAGACTTCAATATTTATCTTTCCCCAAACTAAGGTTGAACTTTGAGACGAACTAGCGACTTTCCAGAAACTGTAATATATTTATAAATCAAATATATTTATTTTCTTTAATATCTGTGTAATGTTAATTTTCCATACATTTAATGAAGGAACAATAAACTGGGCTAAAGCAGCTGATAAATGTTCCACTTCTGGGCTGTTTATGTTTAGTTAACTTAAGTATGTTTTTTTTTATGTTTTACTTTTCAGTTTCTTGCAGTCCTTTGAGCAAATTGATACTTCAATATATTATTAATTATAATATATTATTAATTATAATATATTTTTAAATATATAAAAATCACAATTAAAACTCATTATTTAATGATTATTATGTATGAGTAACTTAATATAAATTAATATTAATTGTAGTTTTGTTTTTTTGTTTTTTCGACCTTCCGCCTGTCTAAAGCTAACGTAACGTACGTACGTACGTACGTACGTTTTTATATTTTGTAAATTTATTATAGAAAAGTATATCCCCTGAATAACATTCAGACTCCGTCAATAATTTAAAGGTATGGGGAGAGGACTTGAGCTGTATACCTACTCTCGCACGTAATAAACGCGCTACACTTAAGAGGTCGTCCACAGACTTCTATTAAATTGTCAAACACGCGCCAACTGTTCAAGTACTTTCGAATGGAGCTTTAGAATTTAGTATTTACTGCAATTTGTGCTCAACTCTCTCTAATGTGAGGTGTTCGTGAACGAAATTTCTTTTGAAGTAGTGTTGAAAACGTTCTCTCTCACGTAATATTTTTGCACTTAAAGTATTAAAATATATTATCACTAATATTATAAATTTGAAGATTTTAAACATTCTAATCGAAGGCTTAAAATAAATTCTCTGTTAGTTTGGCTGTTAGTTTTATGGCTTATGAAATATCAAGTTACAACTTTGTAATATTTACAATTCAAAACTTAAAATAATTATTTACAAACAGTTTTGGTATATATGGTACAGTTTTGGTATACTTTGTCAGAAATGTGATCATGTCATCAGCGTGTCAGTAATCCGATGAGTATCAAAACTTTTATTCTTATTTTTTATATTTGTATATCTCAAGACGTGACGATTCTGTAAGCAAAATAAATCTGCCCAAGTGAATGAGAGCTTACATGAAGGGTTCCGAATCACTATGTTTAGTACCTATTGTATAAATATTAAGATCTAATTTAAAATATTAAAAAAATACTTACCAAGTTTCAACAGTGTAGTTCTTATAGTTTCGGAAAAAAGTGCCTGTGACATACGGATGGACAGATAGACAGACATGTCGAATCCATAAAATTTCCGTTTTTTGCCATTTGGCTACGGAACCCTAACAAACGCATTTCTGTATAGAGAATTATTTTTTTAATACTATTATAATATATAATCTGTGAATTTGTCAAACTATTTGTGCTCCTAAGACATTCTTGTCACAAACAAGTGGACGAACTAACAGTGTAGTTTTACTAATGATTCCGTTTGCACCATTTGAATACAGAACTCTGAAATCTTAAAACGGTTATGTAAAAAATACAAGACAGCTCTTCTATTACGGGTTTGATTTCAGCTCGATTCAGTTGTATTTGTACAAATATTTGTTTCTGGTATGGCCGTATTTCTTCATGTATCTCTCCACTATACCTTGAAGAACACGTAAAGCCGTTGATCCAGGTTGTTATCATAAACACCTTATAACGATCATTACTCATACTAGGGATATTATCCGCAACTCCCAGCGGAGTTTCGTGGACATTTAAGTTCCAATCTTACTCCTATATGGACAAGAGGCCATAGGTAAGCAACTTTATAGTTTTACAGGCTAATTCAGTTCAGTCGTACAACAAGTTTGATTGTAAATAAGAATATCGAAAATGTTCACAAATTTTGCGTTACAATCTCGCATGAAGCATTCTCGATTCCTGATTAATAACTATGTAAATGACTTTTAGCCAACCTTACTTCAAAATATAAATGGAGTCTTTACATAACATCTATTTCTTTCATATTCTAAGTATAGGTCAAAAACCTTGAACCCCGAATTACCTCCTTACATCATATTATATTATTACGTGTTATGAATATAAATATGCTATCAACCTCTTTCCACTCAACGTGTCAATTATATGTACCTCATTCCTAAACTGTAATAAGCGTTGATTCTTATTGTATACTAGCCGACCCGTGTTTTTTCACCCGCGTTGTCTTTAATAATAACCGGGACAGACAGAAAGACAGATATGAACCTTTTTTTAGAATCACAATTTTGTTTATAGAGTAACATCTTTATTTCTAGATGGTGTATCAAGATGAATTCTACACCAGATTTTGTAAAAAATTTAGAATCATAACTTTGAAAACTGTATCAAATTTCTTTGTGTTGCCGTAATTAATAAGCATACGTACACATAGACAGACTGAGCCATAGACATTCTAAAAATAATTATATGGGCTCTTATTGTAGCTCTTATAAAGACCCCTATAATTAGTTTTTCCTAAATATCTCTCATGAACAGACATCGATCGGTTACAATTTTATTATACACACATGTGAGGTTTACAAATATATATATTATAAATAGTGAGATGATATACTTTTCATTACCTTTTTTGACGTGATAACGTCTTGTAAATCGATGAATGCTGGCTGCACCGCATGAACTATTGTCACGTTTCGCGAGCGAGAGCGCGGAACAAGCGATAGAGAGGCACGATCGGCCTAAGCATTAGGCTTGTGAATGAAAAACAATAACGCAGATTAGAGGATCTTAAATATCACACATTTATATAAGCTGTAAATAAATTGCTAGTAGGTAGCACATTGTTACTTGTAATTAATCTGTATAATTTAAATGTTAATTTTTCAAAAAAAAAATTGTAATTAATTGAATTAACTCATTCTTTGTACTATACAAAATAATGATATTAACTCACAAAGTATGCAATTTTTATATCAGTGTTTTCTTATGACATTATCATGAAAAATTATCGTCCGTAAACCGTCTTTACAGACAACCAATGTTTTTTTGGACGCCCGAATGTACATTAATCTTCTTTTTATTTATATTATTGTTGAAATTCTAGCCAAGTGTGAATGAGACACCTACATGAATTATCCTGAATTATTATTTTTAGGATTGTATAATTATCAAGATCGATCGATTAAAAATATAAATGGGTTTTATACCTTTAATCATTTTTTTCTAATTAATAATCTATGAATTTGCCAAAATACTCGTATTTTTGCTCCTAAGACACAGACTTGTCACAGACAAACTTATGGGCTTATTTTATAGTACTGGCAGTAAAAGGTATCATCAGTAAAAAGTTGAACTAATGCGAAAAAGCTACTAAGCTCTTGATTTATGAAAGCTCAAATTGGTTTATGAGTATAACTCCACTGATACATATTATACATAATTATTTAAAAAAAACTCAGTCTGTCCAAAACAAAGACAATTTAGAATATTTTTCACTCAACGTCACAACACACAAAACGTACTCGAAGTGGATCATCTCCTAACTTTGAGGGTCTTACACATCACCTTGTGCTAATGAATATTCAGTATCCGAAGGCCGAGCGTTTCATGTTCCGAGTCATGTTATTCCAATTTATTCCATCCTCTGTCAGATTACGTTTCCCATTCATCGCGATTAAGTCCCTTATAGTATTCAGGTGAGAAGCAACATTTTTAATAGATAATAATTGGTACTTAATAAACAGTATTATAAAATCTACAATAGATATTTTCCAAAGAAGTAACCAAAAAAGTTAATATTATTGAAAGCTCTCGAATAAAATTTTCGATGTAACTCATTGTCAAAATTTAAATTGTCTGAATAAACAGTGTCTAACTTAGAATACGAAGAGATAATTTGTGTAATACAATTACATAAGAATTTTTATGAAAAAGCTGCAGATCTAATGACACTATGAAGTCAATGTATTAAAAAAGTATGCATTAACAAATTCACGTCATAATTGAGGTTTTTGTCAAATTGTACGTAAATCTTGTATTAATGGTGACATCGTAAACCTTTAAGACCATAAACCTTATCATTATTTGATTTATTCTCGCCTCCATTTTATATAGTAAAGTTCTTCTCAAACGAATTACGATCGGTGCTGTTTTTTTTTTTTTTCCTGTTTATGACGCAGTGTATTAAGATTTATAGCGATTTAAGTTCCAATTCTTATAACAAAACGGACCTCATTAAATCATAGAATACTACCTTCATTTATAACTATTGTACCCATAAATTTTTTAATTTTAACTTAGAATTTTTCTTCTATTCAGCTTTAACTGTATTGTAATGTATCAGCCTGTAAACAACCCACTACTGAGCGAAGGCCTCTTCCTTTATAGAAGAAGGCTTATAACTTAATCGACCACGCTGCTCCACTTCGGGTTGGTGGATGATATCCCTACCGCTAATAACGATCATTACCAGGTGTCCATGAGAACAACCCAGACCGACGGCTTTACGTGCTCTCCGAGATACGGTGGGAAAACAACATACGGTGGGGAAACAAATATTTGCACAAATACAAATATATGCCCCGAGCGGGAATCGAACCCGCGACTGCCAGCGTTGAGACAACTACTCGCACCACTACACCAGAACCGTTGTCAGCGGTCATCAGATTTAGCATCTAAAAGTTTCTTTACGAACAACTTCATCCTATAGTGTTATTAGCGAATTGTTGACAACTGAGTATCGGTATCCACTTCGATCGAGTTGAGCCACTTATACCCACAATTAACTGTAGCACACTGTAAATCAGGGATGTCATAGATACGTACAGGCCGTATCCGGCCCGCGGACCGTGTCAATTTATAGCTAGATTCTAGCTATTTATCATCTTAGAGTTTGCTAAATAAAATATCTAGCTAGCAAATAGTTAGATCTACCATTAAACCTAGGCTAGTTGTGTTACAATGTTAGCAATTCTGTTAAATACAATCTCTAAAGTTTCGAGTTGTATTTGAGTTCGACACCCCTGCCAGTGTAAATTAATACCTAGCGTTTGGTATCCGTTCCCATACTAATAGACTTGCATTTATTGGCTTGCCTTATTAGATTAAGGGTCTGTTTCAACGGTTGCTGATAAAGCTATCTGACGTATATATACGCGATATCCAACAGATACAATTTTATGAAACATTTTTTTTTTTACCATCTAATTCAAATTACCTCTCATATATTTAAATTCACAATCTTTGAAGCCAAAAGTTGTAGTTTATTAGTTAAGGTGAAATAGGGCCTAAGGGCCAGTTTTAACTCATGTGAAAAAGCCCATCAGCAACTAGTGTGCGAGATAAACTTTATCAGAAGCCTGTGAAACAGACTCTTAGGCTTTAATTTTTATGTTACATTTAACTTTACGACTATCTTCTATTGAGCCTATAAGGTAAAGCAGGTAAACCAAATTAAGTTGAGCCATACAGTTGAAGGTTTCATTAAATTTTGCGAAAGGTCATAATATCCGTTATTTCTAAACTAACAATCCAAAGGCCCTGTTATATTTACGCGAAAAATCGAAATATCCTTAAAATATGTCTTTTTTTAAATTAGAAAAGTAATAAATGAAATTTGACAACACGTTAATGAATTACAAATTGGAATCGTCAAAAACTGAATTTTCTAGAATTTAATGCTTTGAATAGCTGTACAAGCTAAACTGTGAGTGGTAGAGAAAAAACGTCCGTGAAGCTAGCCTTGACGACCCAGCCCGATCGAATGAAACTTATGTGCGGATTTAGTGCTATTTATGTGCTAATTAGTTGCTCTATTCGCGAATTTGTTGCTCATCCCGGGACCGAAATATGGCTGACAAGGCCAACTTTGTTGGAAGCTAGCCTTGGCACCCAGCCCAATCGAATGAAACTTATGTGCGGATTTAGTGCTATTTATGTGCTAATTAGTTGCTCTATTCGCGAATTTGTTGCTCATTCCGGGACCGAAATATTGCTGACAAGGCTAACTTTTTTTGGAAGCTAGTTTTGTCACCCAGCCCAATCAAATGAAACCTATGTGCGGATTTAGTGCTATTTATGTGCTAATTAGTTGCTCTATTCGCGAATTTGTTGCTCATCCCGGGACCGAAATATTGCTGACAAGGCTAACTTTTTTTGGAAGCTAGCCTTGTCACCCAGCCCAATCGAATGAAACTTATGTGCGGATTTAGTGCTATTTATGTGCTAATTAGTTGCTCTATTCGCGAATTTGTTGCTCATCCCGGGACCGAAATATTGCTGACAAAGCTAACTTTTTTTGGAAGCTAGCCTTGTCACCCAGCCCAATCGAATGAAACTTATGTGCGGATTTAGTGCTATTTATGTGCTATTTAGATGCTCTATTCGCGAATTTGTTGCTCATTCCGGGACCGAAATATTGCTGACAAAGCTAACTTTTTTAGGAAGCTAGCCTTGTCACCCAGCCCAATCGAATGAAACCTATGTGCGGATTTAGTGCTATTTATGTGCTAATTAGTTGCTCTATTCGCGAATTTGTTGCTCATCCCGGGACCGAAATATTGCTGACAAGGCTAACTTTTTTTGGAAGCTAGCCTTGTCACCCAGCCCAATCGAATGAAACTTATGTGCGGATTTAGTGCTATTTATGTGCTAATTAGTTGCTCTATTCGCGAATTTGTTGCTCATCCCGGGACCGAAATATTGCTGACAAGGCTAACTTTTTTTGGAAGCTAGCCTTGTCACCCAGCCCATTCGAATGAAACTTATGTGCGGATTTAGTGCTATTTATATGCTAATTAGTTGCTCTATTCGCGAATTTGTTGCTCATCCCGGGACCGAAATATTGCTGACAAGGCTAACTTTTTTTGGAAGCTAGCCTTGTCACCCAGCCCAATCGAACAAAACTTATGTGCGGATTTAGTGCTATTTATGTGCTAATTAGTTGCTCTATTCGCGAATTTGTTGCTCATCCCGGGACCGAAATATTGCTGACAAGGCTAACTTTTTTTGGAAGCTAGCCTTGTCACCCAGCCCAATCGAATGAAACTTATGTGCGGATTTAGTGCTATTTATGTGCTAATTAGTTGCTCTATTCGCGAATTTGTTGCTCATCCCGGGACCGAAATATTGCTGACAAAGCTAACTTTTTTTGGAAGCTAGCCTTGTCACCCAGCCCAATCGAATGAAACTTATGTGCGGATTTAGTGCTATTTATGTGCTAATTAGTTGCTCTATTCGCGAATTTGTTGTTCATCGCGGGACCGAAATATGGCTGACAAGGCCAACTTTGTTGGAAGCTAGCCTTGGCACCCAGCCCAATCGAATGAAACTTATGTGCGGATTTAGTGCTATTTATGTGCTAATTAGTTGCTCAAATCGCGAATTTGTTTCTCATCCCGGGACCGAAATATTGCTGACAAGGCCAAATTTTTGGCAGCTAGCCTTGTCACCCAACCCAATCAAATGAAACTTGTGTGTGGATTTAGTGCTATTTATGTGCTAATTATTTGCTCGAATTTGTTGCTCATCCCAAGACCGAAATATTGCTGACAAGGCCAATTTAAGTAAATAATCAAATGAGCAACCAATAGAGCAACTAAATAGCACATAAATAGCACTAAATCCACACATATGTTTAAAGTTAAAAAAAAAAAATTAGCCTTGCCAAAAAAAGTTAGCCTTGTCAGCAATATTTCGGTCCCGGGATGAGCAACAAATTCGCGAATAGAGCAACTAATTAGCACATAAATAGCACTAAATCCGCACATAAGTTTCATTCGATTGGGCTGGGTGACAAGGCTAGCTTCCAAAAAAAGTTAGCCTTGTCAGCAATATTTCGGTCCCGGGATGAGCAACAAATTCGCGATTAGAGCAACTAATTAGCACATATATAGCACTAAATCCGCACATAAGTTTCATTCGATTGGGCTGGGTGACAAGGCTAGCTTCCAAAAAAAGTTAGCCTTGTCAGCAATATTTTGGTCCCGGGATGAGCAACAAATTCGCGAATAGAGCAACTAATTAGCACATTAATAGCACTAAATCCGCACATAAGTTTTATTCGATTGGGCTGGGTGACAAGGCTAGCTTCCAAAAAAAGTTAGCCTTGTCAGCAATATTTCGGTCCCGGGATGAGCAACAAATTCGCGAATAGAGCAACTAATTAGCACATAAATAGCACTAAATCCGCACATAAGTTTCATTCGATTGGGCTGGGTGACAAGGCTAGCTTCCAAAAAAAGTTAGCCTTTTCAGCAATATTTCGGTCCCGGGATAAGCAACAAATTTGCGAATAGAGCAACTAATTAGCACATAAATAGCACTAAATCCGCACATAAGTTTCATTCGATTGGGCTGGGTGACAAGGCTAGCTTCCAAAAAAATTTAGCCTTGTCAGCAATATTTCGGTCCCGGGATGAGCAACAAATTCGCGAATAGAGCAACTAATTAGCACATAAATAGCACTAAATCCGCACATAAGTCTCATTCGATTGGGCTGGGTGACAAGGCTAGCTTCCAAAAAAAGTTAGCCTTGTCAGGAATATTTCGGTCCCGGGATGAGCAACAAATTCGCGATTAGAGCAACTAATTAGCACATAAATAGCACTAAATCCGCACATAAGTTTCATTCGATTGGGCTGGGTGACAAGGCTAGCTTCCAAAAAAAGTTAGCCTTGTCAGCAATATTTCGGTCCCGGGATGAGCAACAAATTCGCGAATAGAGCAACTAATTAGCACATAAATAGCACTAAATCCGCACATAAGTTTCATTCGATTGGGCTTGGTGACAAGGCTAGCTTCCAAAAAAAGTTAGCCTTGTCAGCAATATTTCGGTCCCGGGATAAGCAACAAATTCGCGAATAGAGCAACTAATTAGCACATAAATAGCACTAAATCCGCACATAAGTTTCATTCGATTGGGCTGGGTGACAAGGCTAACTTCCAAAAAAAGTTAGCCTTGTCAGCAATATTTCGGTCCCGGGATGAGCAACAAATTCGCGAATAGAGCAACTAATTAGCACATAAATAGCACTAAATGCGCACATAAGTTTCATTCGATTGGGCTGGGTGACAAGGCTAGCTTCCAAAAAAAGTTAGCCTTGTCAGCAATATTTCGGTCCCGGGATAAGCAACAAATTCGCGAATAGAGCAACTAATTAGCACATAAATAGCACTAAATCCGCACATAAGTTTCATTCGATTGGGCTGGGTCGTCAAGGCTAGCTTCACGGACGTACAGAAAAATATTTTAGAAGAAATTTGTAGAACACAAAATGTCCTACAAATAATGTCTTCTTACTTTTTTTCTACTATCAATAGTTTAGTCACAAAATACAATTTACTGCTATTTTAGAAAATTTTCAAGTAGAACGAATTGATATGTGAGTATACAAATAATGTAAAAATTGTCAACTCTTATGGTCTGACTTAGACTATACTTGAAAAACATGGAAATGTACAAAGAAAAAAAAAATACCGAAAGAGAAAAATACCGTCAGCGTCGGATCACGTACCAGACTTCACTGGGCAGTCTTTAGATTATTTTAGATTTACTGCCGATCTGTAGTCCAGTGTATATAAATCGTCTTAGGATAAGTATATTATACTAGAACCTATTGATGTATTTCAATTTAATAAAAAAAAGAAAGAAACAAAAACTTGATATATAAAAATGTTTAAATATTTAATGATAATAATTATTAGAAAACCCAGAGACTTATAATTCATTTACAACGCGAGAATAATATTTCGTTGATTTACGTTATTGGCTGTGATATATCGAGGGTTACTCTTTTCCTTACTTTGGGACCCTAATAAATAATTATAGCCGTATTTGCAGAGGTCTAAACCAGTTATAAAAGAACAATGGGCACGGTCATCATTAATATAGCCTCGAAAAAAGCTTACATTCAATATTTGCTTAATTTTATTATGTTTAAATAAAATAGGTTGTTTTATTTTAATATTTATTCGTATCAGAGTTATTTGTATATAATTTGAATTGATCTGTATAGCTGTATTCGCAGAATGATTGATTACCTAAGCCTCATCGCACATTATCAAAAGGGAGGAATTTAATTGTTTGTATAATAATAATAAATAATAATAAACGTCTCACACTCACCCGCTCCCAGTAGGATGTGAATACTGTGTCGGAGGTTCGGAAAGACACACAATACACAAGCACAAACGTGCAGACCACGACAAACATCTGTATGGCTTAAACAAATATTTGTCATGTGCGGAATCGAACTCGCGACCGTTAGCGCATTTTAGTAGATTCTTTATTGCACAGTAAAATTTTTGATACAATTTGTAGTTACATTGAATATTGGCAAGGGCGAACTTATCTCTAGCAGATATCTCTACCACTCAAACCCACAAAATTTTAGTACCCCTTTGTCCCGGTTTTCCGCAATCCTCATCCAGCCTCCTCCGCCGACCCTGTGTCAGTTCAGGTGGCTGGAGGACGACCCACACTACGTTTGCCAATACGCGGTCTCCACTCCAGGACTCGTCTGCTCCAGCGGCCGTTCGTCCTGCGACTTAATGACAAGCCCAACTTGCTGATTCTATGAGTGGTTACTTTGGTTCTCTCGCGGATAATCTCATTTCTGATTTTATCCTTAAGAGAGACTCCAAACGTAGCCTGTTACTGAGCAAGCCCGTTGAATGACTATGTACTATGTACTCCCGTCGTCACTGTCCACGTCCCAGCGCCATATATCAACACAGGTAGAATGTACTGTTCGAAGACTTTTGTCTTTAATCATTGCGGAATCTTCGAATCAAAGACTCAACGAATCCTCCCAAATGCCGCTAAGTGTTTTTTGAACATAACTACCGTCTTGTCTACATTCATACTAAAACCCTAAGTCGCCCATTATCCGGACTAGCTCCTCGAAGGTGTGAGATGTGTACGCCATTGATATTTATTCTTCATTGACTCCAATCCAGTCTTAAAGACATACTCCGTCGCGCTGGTTTCGGAGACATTACAACCCCTGTCTTACCCTGTGACGAATAGAGTCGATAGAATCCGCAACAGCTAGAACAACAGCGAAACAGTAATTTAACTGTTGCTGTGACGACCACGCCGATCGGTCGTCAAATTTTCAAACAATAGTCTGATAGTGTGCACAAAACCTTAGTTCCGAGACCACGTCTATTGACATTCAAAGTGCAGACGCTATCGTGTCGGTAACGAGGCGTCCATACGACGCGCGCCGTCAGCGGTGACTCACAGAACGTACTCGTACATTCAGACACTTCGTAACTAGCTAACTTTTAAAACAAATTCTTCTTTTAGTTTACTTTTTATTTTTTTTTATTTTTGGAATGTTTCAAAATATGATTATTATTGGTTAATTAGATATTTGGGGTGAACTTGGGGAGGCCTATGTCCAGCAGTGGACTGCGATAGGCTGATGCGATGCGATGCGAATTAGCAGTTTTAGAAGTTTACTTTTTAATTTTTTTTTATTTTTGGAATATTTCAAAATATGATTATTATTGGTTAATTAGATATTTGGCGCAGTCTTGGGGAGGCCTATGTCCATCAGTGAACTGCGATAGGTTGATGCGATGCGATGCAAATTAGCAGTTTTAGAATAACTTTTTATTAATTTAAATGTATAATCTATCGATTTTTGCTGTTGCGTATTATAAATAAGTGATTTTCGGATTTACATTCTCTACTTCTGTAGATAATTTTATTATAAAGCTAAAATGTTTGTTAGAGACAATTTCGAAAAGTGTAATTATTGAAGAACTACTTTTGCTCAATATGTCCTGCCTTGGTCTAAGAATTTTCAATGAGTTTTATAGTAGATTTAGTTATCACTAACAGTTAATTTCCTTGTAATACCTTTTTTTATAAAATCATTTTTTTTTTGTGAAAAATTTAATAAAAAAAAAGATTTTACGGTGCTGATCCGCGAGGTCGGGTAAAATAACTCCCTGCAATCAGCGTATCTTCCCATAAAGATATGCACCCAGACCAGAGAGCACCCATCGCCGCAGATATTTCTATAAATATAAATATATGCGGCGTCCGAAAATCGAACCCGCTGGCGTTTTAAATAACTTTGCGAGTAATCGCCTCATCACTTCATCTAAACGGTTGTCATACAACATCCACCGACCAAAACATACATAAAAGATATACCAAAATAATCTGACTGATAATGAAGAAAGAATTTTAAGTATAACGTTTATGGGTGAGGCTCAAAAAAATTGTACTTTTTAAAAATAAATTGCGGTCATCCGTTTATACTTGAATTCTAGTATTATTTTTAAGCTTTTTTCATGAAATTTTATTTGTTGGTGAATAATGAAAACATAAATAATAGTTAGGAGCCAAAAATAATCATCTAACCACCCAAATACACATTATTTTGGTACACGAAACATTAAGGCAATTTTTTTCTCCATACAAAACTAAAATGTCCCAGTGCAGTCTGAGGACAATGATTAATTTTTTACAAAAAAAATATGCTATTAATGTACTTTTTATTTACTAGCGTTGTTAGTATGGGAGCTAATTTAAAGCATTTCAAATGAATTTTAGAGAAATAGTACAATTTCTAACTAAATAACTTAATTTGAAAAAATGTCCCTTTTAATCTTCTCGTGTGTTACAATGAATGTGTTACACGGTAACTTTTCTGTTTCTGTAATAGTTCCACTATGATTCATATTATAATTAGGCTAAACTTTAACCTAACATCTATGAAGTGTCAGTTTTAATGTCAGCGTTTTAGTTTCGCGGCAAACGACGCGTGATGTGCGGCGTTCGTTTTTGTCATAGAAAAAATTGGATATAAAAAGGTGAATTTTGAAGGTACGTGTTTCTCTTTCGTTATATAAAATTATGAGATTAAATAAATCCTTGTTTAAGTCGTATGTTATGGCTTTATTTCTGAAATATCTTTGAATTTGAGGTCGTTTTAATCAAGTAAAGCCAAGAATCTTCTCGTGTGTTCAGTATAGTGTGTTATGTTGTGTTACGTGTGTGTTACGAAACACACTGGATAATATTAAGCATGGTTCACAACATCTTTACCATGGTAATTTTTTCTTTAGTGTATAACTAATTTTAATTAAAATATTTTAATAAATCATGTTGCATTTTATTTAATTTGAGGTATGGATGAACTTAAAATTGAAATAAACAAAAAAGCCCAGGGATAAGGTAAAATATTTATTAAATTATTAAAAAAAATTACCTAACATTTTTAATAAATTATGATAGGTATAGTGTAATCAAGGCCTTACTAATTTCTAGTGTGTTACAATTTTTCCAGTGTGTTGCGTGCGTCTCTGTATGTTATATTTTCTAGTGTGTTATGGTACAATTTTTTTGAGCCCCACCCTTATATCATGAAACTTATCTTCCGACGAACGACTGTTTGCACTAAGAACAGACGAGTCTGTAGTCTTCCAGGGCAGTAATTAATAACAAACTGTACACATTCGTTGAATTTTTAATTTGCTGACTAATATTTATTTTTACCCGACTGCGACAGAAGGAGGGTTATGTTTTTCGAGTGTATGTATGTATGTATGTATGTCCATTTCTTTGGCACACACTACAGCCCAAACGGCTGGACGGTTTTTGACATATGAGGTGTCGTTGGATTTTTCTAAATTATAGTAGTGACATAGGCTATATAAATTTTCAAAATGGCGCCCGCAAATGGCGGAATGAGGGGGGGGGGGAGTTGAATTTTTTTTTTCTTACTGTAGCAATAAGGGTATCAAATGAAAGCTAGTAAATTGTTTTATTCTTTTTAGTTTATAATAAGAGTATTTTACGCAGTCGGGTTTTTTGATTTTTTTAAATTAAGTATACTTGTTCGTTGGTTTTATTTATATTATATTAATTATAGTATTGGTTTAGCGTTAAAGTCTATTTTGTATAAATATTTAAATACATAAAGCCATATTACATATCAAGCATAAATATCAAGAAGTGATTAATCTTTGTTATAATATATTCAGCTTCCCTCAACTAAAATAACTGCATTATTTGATATATTTTTAATTTAATTAAATATAACATTAAATTGACATTTGACGCAACATAAATAAGAAATTCGTATTGCCGGTACATTGTTAATTTTGTTAATTGTTGTTGTCATTAATGTTTACCAGTAATAATGTTTACCAGTTATTATTGTATGATAGAGTGTATTTTATTAACATATTGGCAATATTAATAATTTAATAATTAAAAAAAAGAAAATAGAGTAATCCTTAATAATGCGTATTTTTGTTCCTGATACCGCGCGCCGCTGCGCGGTTTGCGCTGCACACAATCGTTCCTTGTGACTTAATTTGTTTCGTAAGACAACCACATGTTATGTTTTTTATGTTTACTACGAGTTAAACTATACAATATTAGATTTTGTTTCTCACATTACGACTCAGGTGTAGAGTTATGTTGCGCTGAACTTTGAGATAGCACGTTTCAAAGCGCGTCCTGTATTTAAAAGATCATATCTCAAAAATAGTTATAAGTACGGCAAAGTGTAAAGGAATAACTTTTCATCGGTGATTAACTAGACTAAATGTTTACTAACTGTTACTAATTGTTTTAAATTTTTTTAATTTGTCAAAATATTTAACGGACACCATTTTGCGTCATTTTTCATAGACTAAAATCTTAAATGTGACATTGTGTGTGCAACAAGTGTACCTAAGTATTAGTCAATTAGCAGTGAAATCTTATCTCATGTAATCTCAGGAAAGTAATGACAGTTGGAATCTTGGGTGGCATTGAAATGAAATAAATAAACAACTTAAATTAAATAAATAATTTAACTTAAATGTTTATAACATAATATATAATAAGTAATACCTAATGAAAGGCAGAAAGGAAGTCACGTTATGACTTATGCCGTTAGTCTCATTACGTTTCCATAATCCAATTCAATAGGCAGAATATAAACGATATATCTCATCTGTAATAGATTTCAAATAATCTGATGCCTGTCCACTTGAACGTAAACAATAGGGGTAATAAACCAAACACTCACAGAGCCCATTCATTATCTATTTTGTTGCAAACCAACCAGTGTTGATACTTTTGAATATTCAAATAAAATACGGTAACAAATTTAATTATTAATTATTTCCAAATTAATAATTCAAAACATGTGGTTTTTATTAAATTATAACGACTCGCTGTTGTGTTCTTTAATTTTAATAAATATATTAATATTTGATTATACAGGTATGTTAAATAAAATACGGTAACAAATTTAATTATTTATTCTTTCCAAATTAATAATTCAAAACATGAGGTTTTTATTAAAATTATGACGACTCGCTGTTTTGTTCTGATTCCGAATTATTTTCTATGAATATTTTTCTAGAATTATTCTATGAATATTCGAAAGTATGAACACTAATAATAATAAATAAATAAATATGTTTAACATACACACACGGTCGACTGTCCTTAAGGTAGGCAACTTAATGCCTCCTGTGTTTTAGGTAACAGCCGACTGATATACTTTTTTTTTTTTTAATAAATATACATATTAAATATACATATAAATAATACATATATAAATAAACATATATTACACCCAGACTCGGGGCGAGAATCGAAGAGAAAGCCAACGTAGTTTAACATTACAATAGGTGTACACTATTACGCACTCTTTTCCTTATTTCCTTGGCTGACACCGACTCCAAAGACAACAATAATTGTACATTATATTATCGTAATAATTTGATTACAGACAAAAGAATACGTAATTATTTTTTTACTTTTTAGTGCAATTTTGTTTTACCGTTCTTTTTTTTTTGCTTTGAAGTCGGTTATTGTTTTTTTTTTGTTAAAATTTTGTTTTATTTCTTGATTTTTAGTGAATCTGTAGTTCGATAACTGATTTATTTATATAAAGCTGGGCGATTACAGTTCACAAGCTACAGGTACCACCCTCGAAAAATTCTGCCTATTGACAATGCCCAATTTGTTATCGATAAAGGGATGCCACTCGGACGCAGGTAATAATGATATTAATTTAAGTTGTATAACATAATATAATATATTGTATGTTTTAAAAGAGGATATTAAAAATACATCCTAAAAATATTTTGCATTATGTTTAGCATATTTCACACACACCGACACCGACTCCAAGAACAAAAATAATTGTACATTATATTATCGTAATAATTTGATTACAGACAAAAGAATACGTAATTATTTTTTTACTTTTTAGTGCATTTTTGTTATACTCCTTTTTGTTTTTGCTTTGAAGTCGTTTTTTTTTTTTGTTAAAATTTTGTTTATTCTATCCACGTGACTATTTTCAGTAATCTACTGGGGAGTGGGGATGTAATTGTTACAAATATGCATATAACAATTCCAGAGGGTCACATGTGATACAATTTTCCTCGATGTCAATAAAACGAGTGTATTGATAGAAATGAAACGTGCGCGATAGCTCCGACCATTGTGAAGAGCACTCGTAAACGTGGATAGGACTCATTGTTACAAGCGAACACATTGCTAGCATCATATTGCATCGGATAGTTAAAAATAGTCTCAACATAAACCGTACTGTCTAAACATGAATCAGTGGTATTTCATTAGATTTAAGTGGATTCTTTTTATCAATTAATGAAAATTTCACTGATTCATAATTGGAGAGTAGGTATATCCAATATTATTTTGATAAAAAGCGTAGTGTATATACTTGTATATTTGTAAAAGTGTAAATATATTCAAATACAAGTAAGATACATTATACCTACATAAATTACAAAATAAAAATGTATTTAAAGAATTAATTGCATAATTAAATTAAGAAAATTTATGAATCTCGCAATTCATGGTGTTTTATTTGATTAAACATAAAGATTATTTTGTTAAATATTAGAAAACTAAAAATATTATATAATAAATAAATATGTTTAACATACACACACGGTCGACTGTCCCTAAGGTAGGCAACTTAATGCCTGTGTTTTAGGTAACAGTTGACTGATATACATCTTTTAAATAGATATACATATAAATAATACATATATAAATAAATACATATTACACCCAGACTCGGGGCGGAAAACAGGGCCACTGCAAACTGCGCCACGGGCCAGACAAAATATCTGGATATTTTAATCAATCTAAATAATGAAAAGAGACAACAGGGGTGTGTGATTAAATTTAGAGAATACATCATTTAGGGTTTTAAACTAGGAGAGTTTATTTTATTATACAAAGATATAAGATTATATTCCACAGAAAAAAACAATTATTAATTTAATTTAAAAAATCCTCTAAAAACATATTTTGTTATAAATTAAAAATCCACCGAAATAACCGCAAAACGCTAACGTGTTTATTTATTTTAATAAATTATTTTTATTTTTTTTTTCTTTGATAAAATTAACCCAGAAATTTAGCTAAAAATGTCATAACTTTCAAAGACTTCAGGTTTATTCAAGATCAATAGATACATGCATATCATACGTCCGGATTTGTTGGAGTGAAGGCTATCAGCCATAATAAAGAGGGTCGCGACAGGCACTTTATCACAGTTGGCTTGGAGTTGTCGTGTATGTGGGCTGAATGCGTGATATTGATCGACTGATTTGCATATGAATATACTAACTATAGAACTGGTCATGATGGTTTCTGATCATGTGGAGACATTTAGAGAAAACTGATATACTTCTGAGCATTTTATCTTAAGCTTCTGTAATTAGAGGTTGTATTTTTCAAAAGCATAATGGTTTTATCTGCGACAGATGAAAACTTTGTCTTTTTTTTTATTTAGGAAAAAAGTGTGACATTTAACCTGATAAAATATGCTTTTCATTAACAAAATTTTATTTAAAGTTTAGAAAGGCACGTCACATCTATCAGACATTCTACGTCATCCTACTTATTCACAATGGTGAACCAATGAAACTTAATTTATCTACATATATTTGGCAATCAAATTAAAATATTAAAATATGCTATTATAAGTAAATAAGTAATAGTGCTAGCTGTATCGTACCGTGTAGTAGCAACGAAAGCAACAATAGATTGGCGACAGCGACAGCGGCGATAGTGGCGGGTAGCACGGTGATAATGGTTGAGGTAGGAGTAGTAGAAGTGATTGCCCACCGTCCGCTAAAACAGCCTACTGCGAAGGTGTGATGCCCAAGTGCGCGGGGCTTCGCACAGGAGAGAGTGCCTGATGGAGCTGTTGCCTGCGGGCCATGAAGCAACGTACGTAGTACTCGTGGTCCACCTTGTAAGGGCGGACACCATAGATGATCGCTAAGTTTCTTTTTAGACTAGTAAGTAGTTTCCGAAAATGTCGATACCAGGATTTAGATATTTCATTGTATTTTGTACAAATTCAGACAATAGGAGTTAGTTTTCCGAAATTCGTTCTGGAGCAAGGTATATTAAAGATCTTGCGACTCTATGTAGGTCACTCGATAAGTCTGATAAAAACTGTACACGATTTTAACAATATTTTACTTTTTTTTATATGTGTACTTTACTTCATTCTCTATGCAAATTTCAATTCGCCTGAACAAACTATTAAAACACTTTTGCCAGTCTTAATCCGATAAGTCCAAAATTGCGACTTCGCAGGCGGCCACGGGTTCTTCGGCACATTAAACAAAAATTCCTTTTATTTTTGGATGTTTATTGGAGAAACTAGTAGTAAGGAATGAAAGATTCCTAGTAAAGTACGTTAAATAGTATCCATACACTGTATGTGGTGAGAAGGACTCCAAGAGACACTTGCAAATTCAAGGTGGTTATTCAGGTGGTTGGTTATTCAACTACAGTATTATATAAAATAATTTTATTGGTGTTGGAAACTCCTATCGTATTCCGTGAAATAATTTCAAGGTACCGGGTGGCCTTCTTAACGATACCGGCCTTCTTAACGATACTATCAATATAAGACTTAAAAGTCAGCCTTCAGTGATCAATAGTCACCTCTAACAATAAGTCTCAAGTCTATTGCCATACTTCGATTGGAAACTACTAAGGTGGAGATAATTCGAAAAAAGAAAATTAATATTTTCAGTTAAGAAGGTGGAACATGATTGTACATATTAGGATACAATAAAGGACATAAAAATTACGCTTATCACGTTAGATATTTGAGCAGCTGATCGTACTGGCTTATGTACTGAAATTTTTGAAGTGCAAAATTCATATAATATTTATATATAATATAAGATTTTTCAGAATTTCTTCCTTAATATCATTTTTTTTTTCATTGAATCGAATAGGACTCATTATCCGACAGGACATCGTTATCGAATATAGTTCCCATATCGTGAACATATGAAATATGCATCGTATTCGCCGGTGACGATGGTAACGATATCGATTACTGGATCCGATAACCGATAATCAACATATCGGACTTCATGTTATATCGTTTAATATAAATAATAAATATCTGCTTTTTCATTGCTGCTTATCATTATTTATGATATACAAATATATATTTTATAGTATAAAAGATTTATTAATAATGAATAAATCACATTACTAATCTTAATTTACGCTGTACCTCCAGATGTATCAACATTCGAAAATATTTAGTTATCAAAGTTCATCGATTCTTGTGTTAGCTCTCTCACACCTTTGGTGTAATGACCCGTTGGTGTAATGGTCACCATGCCGGACTGCCAACCAGAGGGTCCCGGGTTCGATTCCCGGCACGGCCAACACCTTTGTGATGAGCAAATTTGTTGGCTGTCGGTCTGAGTGTTCAATATGTATCGATATAAAGTATTTATGTATGTGTATGTAGTATATCAGTTGTGTTAGCACCCATAACACAAACTATATATAGTTTACCATGGGGCTAACCAGCCGTGTGTGAAATGTGTCGTAATATTTATTATTATTATTATTTATTACCTTAAAAACACTATCTATCCTTCTCATATCAACTTTGTTTTGGAATTTCATATCTATACTTACAAATCTGACAGACTGCCTGACTGTATCAGCCTGTAAGCCACACACTGCTGAGCCAATGCCTCTTCTCCATATAGAAGAAGAGTTAGAGCTTAATCCACCATGCTGTTCTACTGCGGGTCGACTAATAATTTCCCTACTATGAGTAACGATTGCTGTCAGGTATCTACGATAACAACCGGGACCGACGGCTTTATGTACTCTCCGAGACACGATGTGGTGAAATATTTGTACAAATCGCACCCTTAATAAAACAAAGATGTAACTCAAAAATTACAATTTGTGGGAATTGACGTTTGAAGTTTAGCACTTTTTCCGCATTGTGTTTGATTAAAAATTACCGATTATTTGTAAAGCTCTTCATGACTTTTACTATTGATATAATTAGTTTAAACTATAGAGATTTATATAATAATAGAAAAAACACTGTGTTAAAATCTATAATAGCTGTAAAATGGTGACGAAAAAAAAAATGCCGACTTAAATCTCTTTATGGCAAAAATTACTTATTAGACGAACAATATTTTAGGTAGTAACCGAAGTAAATCCAAATGTTACACATCATCATCAAACGCATTTTCTAAGAGAATGAAGTATAACAAAAAATCATCTTTTTATTTTTAAATAATAAAATATTCCATACTTTCCTTTTAATCCAATACCGAATTATTTGATGTTACTCAAAACCACAGCACTTCAATCTCCGCTCACTGCCGGTGCATCCCTGAATCACGCCACTTTATAAGAACTGACTTGTCAGTTCCTGTTAATTGAAAAGAGATTGAAAGAGAAAAATCTTTCTCCATATTATAGTTAAAACGCCGGAGTTGAAGTCTACCTATTCTTTACGCGACGAAGACGCGTTTTATTGTAAAATCTCCAAATCCACAAATTTTGAGTTACATCTTTGTTTTATTAAAGGTGCGAAATACAAATATCTATCCCGAGCGGGAATCGAACCCGCGACCGCTGGCGCGCGGTTTGAGGTGACTACTCGCATTACTACACCAGAACGGATATATGATGATATGAATCTAACTATATGAATCTAACTACGTTCTATTTTACTTTTCTAGTAACAAAAAAAAAAAAAACAAATCCAACACAGAGAATGTGATTTCAATTGTAATATTTGGTTAAATATAGATATGATTACTCCAGGGACAGTAACCAGATTAATAAATGAGCGCTGTTAATATAATTATAATTATTTTAGACAGAGTCCGAGCGGATTTTCGAATAAAAACTGTGATACAATATAGGGTTGACAGTAAATAAAAAAAAGTATCAGTAATATTATCAATATCAATCTTATCTAGAAATTATTAAAATTCTCACGTTTGAATTATTAAATATACCTCGAGACATTTTTTAGCGTTCATAGAAAGATATTTTAATTGAATACATAGAATTAAAACAAATGCATATTCAATACTGTTTATATATAACATTGTACAAAAACTTACAACTATGTTCGTATATTTAGATTAAAATTAATAATTAAAAAATTAAAAATAAAAATTAGACGGTCTTATTGAAGTTTTATATTTTAAGTATATTACAAGTATAAAAGAAAAATTAAAGCATACCAAGTTGAAGAAAAATATTTGAGATAAAAGTTAGCATCCATCAGGGATCTCTTAGTCTTTGTTGTATCAATTAATTACCTCACCAAAGATATATTGTCTCCATTCGGTGGACAATTCCTCACATGGTTGATATTTTTTGGTTAAATCCACTGCTAAAGATCCGGAAAATCTCCTAAAAATGTCCACACATTCCTAGAGCAAACAGTTATAGTAAGTGTAAGCAATATTGAATATCTAAAGAGTCCCCTGAGTGAGAATGCGATTTCTGAAACCATATATATTGAAATTCAAATATTTAGGTGCCATTTTCACGGAAAATACTATCACAAATTCTGATGTGACTAGAAAATAAACTTCACATGACAGAAATTGTGAAGCTTACGAACATATTATGCGATCCACGTATTTCAATAAAAATTTAGAGTAAACTTTATAAAACAGCATCAGCAGCAGCATACAAACAGCAGCTCATTCAGCGCTTTTATATGACATGGAATGCAAAATGTCTCATTTACAGAAAAATAAATAGCAATGACATTAAAAGCCAAGATAAGCAGCGGATTTGATATGGTCCTATAGGGTTCAAAAATAAAATACACGAGGCAGAATAAAAGGTATCTATTCTTTTCTATGTCAAAAAAGCAGTAAATCTGAAGCAGTTACTTAGCACACATTATGCCGGTCGTGGGTTTGTTTCCTTATAGTAAACGTTTTATATAAGATCTTTTAACGAGAACTTTGTTTTGTAAATCAAAATAAAACAAAAAACTTAGATGACAATGATTCAAATTTTTATTGTTTAAAAAAAAGTAAGGTTTGACAATTATTAATGAAAAATGATATCTGATAAATGTCCACCACGACCACAGTTACAGATGTCGATTTTTTTATCAAAGTATTTAATCACTTTTCAACAAAATGGTGGGTCTATTTCGTTAATCACTTCACGAATTTTGTATGTTAAGGCTGCAATCGATTCGATTGGCTCCGTATAGGCTCTGTCTCTAACATAACCCCATAAAAAATAATCCAAAAATGTTAAAGCACATGATCGAGCTGGCCACTTTGCTGAATTTCATGAAATTATGCGATTGAGAAATTTGGTTTGCAATAAATTCATTGTTCCAGTGACTATGTGACTTGTGGCACCGTCTTGTTGGCGAATTCAGCGCATGGCTTTGGCTTTAAAGCCTTACAAGGTGCAACTGGTGCAAACAATTGAATTACTAAAATTAGACGAGACTGTCTCGTGAACAAGACATTCGTAGATAATGTCGAAATATCGAGCTCCAACAAATGAAAACAAAAAACATGGTAAATATACCGATTTGAATAATTATAGTTATAAAAATAACCATGTTAATTTAAAATCTTATAATTGAATTATTTATCATTCACATTTTTCCCGAAGCCGTTTGAGTTTCAGTTATTTTATTATTTTATATATATATATATATATATATATATATATATATATATATATATATATATATATATATATATATATATATATATATATATATATATATATATATACATATAACTTAATATTATAAAGTTAAATAAATTCAGCCCGGTTGTTTTCGATAGTTTTAGTAAACTACTAATCCTGCAATAATTATTTAATTATTAGCTTTCGATATCGTTTTAGCAAAACTGATAAACCATTGGAATACAAATGAAATAGCAGGATAGTGTACCTAAAAAGAAAAGGAATCTCAAGTTATCCCAGTTACCAGAACTGAAAACTTTTTACGAAACCCATTTTTATAAAAAAAAAAGGATTGTAACTCTACGAATAAAACATCACAACGTCCAGCTTCGACTCATAACAGTGAAACGACAAACGTATTCGCGAGTAAAACCACGTAAGACTTATAAACTCGTTATAAATGATATTACAACCCTAGCGACAATTTCCCGAAGGAGCGCAATATCATTAGTCGGCATGTTTAATATTTGCTGGGAGAAATAATCAATCTGTGTTACGAAACAGTACATGAGACTGCATATATATTTTTAATAATTTAAATTATTCTTTTTTTAAAATATAAAACACTAGATAACTCACGTGGCTCCACCTGCGTTACATTTTACAGTGCAACGATCTACGCCTACATAACTACGCTCTACGGTTCTACGTAAGTCGTAGCAGAATGTCTTACATTCTTATATTAATCTGCTGAATAAACAGTTTGAATATAATTTAACATTGTATCAGTACCTATAACCTTAGGTTGGAGAGTATACTATATTCTAATGGATGTACATAATATTAACTGTTCACTTAACTTCGACAGGTTAGCGAAGTAATCACAGCAACTGACTGCTGCACTAGCGCTCGCGAGATCGATCCACTTTTTTTTATAAGCCACAGAGATGTTTGTCGTGGTACGTGCTGTGTTCGTGTTAAGTGTAAGGTATTAAAATGATTTAGTTTTTAAAAAAAATTTGCTAATAGATCGTTTACCAAATAAATAAACATATTTGTCCAAACACTAAGCGAAATAATCATTCTCGCAAAAATTACATTTGCAATCAAATGAAATTTTATTTACGAAAATATAACTATCCAAAAATTCAGTTTCGAGTAACGAGTGCACATCCAGTCGGCAGTTGTTTTGAACTAATGACGTTAGAGAAAGACGAGAGAACCACTCCGCTAATGAAGCTTACTGCAGTATAAATAAAACAAATATTTTACTTTCATACCGGTTAAACATTGATACTGCAGCTGAACTATTTATCTTTTGAAAACGAGTGGCTTTTGTATCTATGAATTTTTGTGATGAAACTTTATTTTATTTTTAGGAGACAAATCAATATTATGTAATATGATTTTATAACATACTCGTACGTATTTACTTTAAAAAAGATATATATAAAAAGTGCTCTCCTTCGATTGGGAACAGGTACATTTTTTAATTTATTTCAATTTTCATGTCCTTATAACGTGCTTAAAAAAATATAAATATTATTGGAAGTGTTTGGATCAGTTTTTAGAGTCGGTGGGGGAGGCCTACATTCAGCAGTAGACATCCAATGGCTGATATGATGATGATGATGGTGATGTTCTGTGATGTCATGTTTCGTAAATTTAAATTTCGCTCACTTATTCTAAGCTTTTTTATAACATTGTTATGAAATTAAATACAAAGGAAATAATAAAATAATGATTTAGATATCAAGACCGTAAAAAATCTATTAAAAAAAACACGTAAATTTAAATAATTTGCATATTCCATTTTAGACTTTAAAATATACGAGCCATAATTTTTAAATTCTATATCATAATTGATGAAAAGTTACAACCAATTTTTAATACAGATGCAAACTCAATCTTCAGAGAATGTCAGATCTTAAATATGAGTAGGTACCTCGTCAATGTTGTAGCCGTCGATACGAAGCACAAGTTCGACATGGAGCGCGAACGAAATTTTTATTACAAGAAAGACTAGTAAGTAAATTAATATTAAGTTGACAGGCTTAAAAGCAACAAAACACGTTTTTGCACTTTGACTGCTAATTGATATTGACATCAATTGACAGATCTTAATTTCATTAATGTGACCTTTTCGTTATAACAAGACGTTCCTTAATAAGACTTTGCACAATTTGAAGCCTTTTTTATCATCTTAGCAAAATATATAATATATTTATATATTCATTGCTCTCTTAACATTAATCGGTGGAATTTCACTTACTTTAAGTGATTATTTACTTTTTATCAATGTAAGAATTGTACCACGCAAAATTAGTGACTATTCAATGTATGAATATATGAATATCAGAGTTCATTAATTTGATAATTGAATATTTGTATGTGTATTAGTAAGTATTCACTAACTAGTTATTAAAATTCATTGATATGTAGTGAATACAGCTTCACTAATGTAATTAATGAAAATTCCACTGATTCATATTTAAAGAGTGTATGTGTCTCTAGGTGAAAGGTTACCTTCAAAATCTTACTAAGTTTGTAATCTGGGCAGCACAGATCAATCTTATTCGTGTATTCTTCATCTAACGTGACATTGGTAATGGTAACGTGACATCTGTGCTCTTTTGGCGCCACTGTAATCCATTAAGCCAAATGAATGAAGACGATCCTCCTTCGCCTTATAACAATTATATGTCAAAGTATGTTGACAGATGGGTCCCTACAGGTAACGTTGAATTTCACTTTTGAAACCCTTACATACAAACACACATGAACACTTCACAATATATAAAATTAACGTAATATTGGCACATGAGTAAGAGCCAAAACACATAACGGCGTTGCGGCGACGCAACGCTAAAATCGGCAGTTTGCGTTGCGGCGTTGCGGCGCCGCGAAAAAGAGCGTTGTTGTAGGGTAACCAGTTCTTCGTGATTTTTTATTGTGCATATTAATTTAATTATTTTAAATATTATAGTTCACGTGAAATTTGTTAATTATTGTTTGTGAAGTTGTTATTTAGTAGAATGCATAAAAAGTAATCCTTTGTACCGGAAATAATTTTGTGAATCAAGTTTGTATGCTGGTAGAATTTTAAACAACTTTTGTCTCATAAAGCCTAAACAAAATTGAAACAAAGTGATACATAAATTAATATCTTACTATATTAGTTTTATAGATTAAATATAAATAAATAGGTTTTGTCCGCGGCTCCGCTCGCATGGTACAGGCACCAACGGTAGTCGGTACGTAAAGTAGGTACTCTATGTCCTTTTCTGTACCCCAGACAACTGGAATGCAGAATTTCATGATGATCGTAATTCAGGTGAATAGTTAAAGCGTGAAAGCGTAAAACAAACAAAGAAACTCACTTTAGCGTTTATCATATGCATGAAATTAGCATTCCCCTATAATTGTGTAAGATAGAAAAAATATCACTATAATAACTTTTCGAAACGCTGCTTTATTACATATTTATAATTTAGGTACATCATATATGTCACTTGTTTGAACCGAGTCTTAAATTAACTGTAAATCTAATAGTTAAAAGTAACAACATAACAACAATTGAGCTGAACTGTGAGCCGGTTCACAGCTCCGGTTCAAGCATATGGCTCATGAGCTTATCTGCAGTTCATAAAAATTCATTGAGATACCCATGTCTAATAAAGACACAAAAAAATAAAATATAAAAATAGACACAAAATGTCAATAAATCATGGTCAACAAGTATGACGTCACAACGCCGGAATTGGCGGTGCCGCGCCGCTAAAATTGGCGGTGACGCCACCGCCGATTTTAGCGTTGCGGCGCCGCAACGCCGTTATGTGTTTTGGCCCTAAATAAACCGTACAGAGGCAAAGCTTCATACAAGCGCGCCACGATAGGTACACTACTACAAGCATGAGACGCGTGTGTGCGTCAGCACAAGCGCCTCGTCACATACGAGAGAAACCGGCCTATAATATGCTTAAACTCAAGGGCTGCAGCAGCAACTTCGCGCGTCGAGTTTTCATTTAATGATAATTTATTAATTTAAATAGTGTTTTAATGTTATTTTAATAGTGTTTTAATATAAAAGTGTAAAAGTTTCCTAAAAATATTTAGGAAATAATAATTTTTTTTCTTTTTTAAATCGCAATAAGATTAAAAAAGATCAAATTTGATAGAAGAATTTTTTTAATACCTTGAAAAATGATAAAGTTACTTTTGAAAATATTTAAAAAAAAAACAACAAAAATAAACTTTGTCATCTTGTTGAACAACTAATTATTGTTTATTAAATTTTATCCTCCTATGCCAACCCTACCATAATAGGTATAAATTTTGCTCGCTCCTTAGAAGCTTTCACTCTGTACGGTTTCTTTACTCATGTGATATTGGTAGAGTGGTCACAAATCGAGCTTTATTGTACACAATACAATGAACTGAATCGGCCTGTTAACATCCCACTGCTAGGCAAAAGCCTCTTCTCCATCTAGAAGAACCCTTCTGGGTACCACAATATGCAAATACAAAAGAATAATAAGTAATACGGACAACTTAAGATATTTACAAATTGTGTAGTACAAGAGGCGGTCTTATGGCTACTTAGCCATTTCTTCCAGACAACCCTATACCCTATAACCTAACATATATTTTTACAAAATTGTCCTGTACTAAAAAGAGATGTTTGAGCATAGACTATACACTTAATACTAAACGTTTAGGTATTTGTTTTTATGTTTTGTGTGTGCATGGATAACCGATATAAGAGATCATGCGACTGAGGACGGCCGAGTGTGATGTTTATTACAATTCTTTTATTGTAACATTTATAATTATTTATTACATTAATTACATACTTATGAGATTAGAAAGGTTCGTTGGTGCAGTTGGCAGTGACCCTGTTTTCGGCTCCTGGGTTGTGAATTCGATTCCCGCCTCGAGGCTGGTATAACACAAGTGATTGCCCGCCGTCCGCCGAAACAGCCTACCGCGAAGGTGCGATGCCCGAGTGCGCGGGGTGTTGCACAGGAGAGAGTGCCCGATGGGGCTGCCGCCTGCGGGTCACGGAGCAACGTACGCGGTACCCGTGGTCCGCCTTGTAAGGGCGGGTGAGGGCGCACGGCGGGTTATTTTAGTGGGTGAGGGCCCCACACTACCCCGTTGTCTCCCCGGACGACGGGGTGTGCGTTCGGGTACATTTTTTCCCTCCAAAAAAAAAATGGTATAACACAAGTGCACACACCCAGACTAAGAAAAAATCTATATCTCATCTTATAATATTTACATTAAATATATCAAAGTTATAAAGTTTCTTGGTACACGATACACTTTATCTCCACCGAGCATTACAGCGTGACGTATGACCGCTACTTGGAAAGATTAAAGCTGATTAATAGCTGCAGTTTCTCTAAGATTTTATGTTTAGACGAGACACATTGTACCAGCACCAAGCATCCGCTTCTTACCAGATAACTTGATCATATAATTTAACTTAAGATTTTAGGATCTAATAATTAGATTAATTATGTTATTACTTACTAAATTTTAACTGTATTGTACTGTAACACACTTTGAATGACTTATTACTCTAGGTTTCGCGTGTACGTGATCCGAAAAGTTTACCTAAGCTTGCTCAACATAACAAGCTAGGCTGGTCCACGAGGCGCAACTAATGTAAATAAAATAATGTTGACTCAAAAAGTCACAAAAATAATCTTAAAATTGTGACCCGTTCATATAGAAGGTATTTCTTTATTTGATAAAATAACATTCTTAAATTTGTTTAATTTATTTTTTTTATTTTTTATTTTTTAGTTTTAATGTTTTTACGTTACAGAGTAATATTTAAATATCAGATTAGTTTTCGTTCACTATGTTGTCACCATGACTTGGTTATAACAAAATAAGCCAGCACTAATATTATATATTGAATTTTTCATACTTGCGAAGCTTACGAACGCGTTACTGCGTGAAGATTACGTGTATGTACATGCAGAGCCCGAGATTAGTCAAGACGAAGTAACTGCATACTGAAATATTAAGGCAGCAAAGGTTTTATCATTTATTAAGAATATAAGATAACGAAACAAATACCAGAATATTGAGATAAAAAGATAAATAGTTCATCCATCCTACCCTTTTATATTATGTATATATAAAGAAAAATAATTATTTATCCATTATTTTTTTAAATACAATTCAACCGTAAAAGGACTTTTTAGGTTGTATGTGTTATATACTTTATTTTATAATCGTATAGAAATCGTACTATAATCCTGGTTGAGCTTTATAAACATATACTAATGAATATATAATGACATTAATCCAGAAAATCACCCAAAAGCAACTGTTAACAGTTAACTGTTAACTCCATTTCGAGAATTTCGGATGTTCGTTAACAATGGGTCAATGATCTACTAATGTTAAAATTTAAATGAAACTGATTCATGATCTACTATTACTTTGAAAATGATAATTTTGAAAATACGTAGGTAGAGACACATACATTTCAATTTTCTTTATATATGCGATTGATAAAATAAACGTTTGGTAAATACCGCGTAACAGAAAGTCGAACGAGTGTTTTATATCAACAGACGTGTTTACACTCTGTGATCAGACTGACAATGTTTGTACAGAAATATTCTTTGAATAACGCTAGCTATAGAGCTATTTTTTGACTAATTTGTCGCATGTTGCACGAGGAGATACAATAGATTAGTTTTATAAAAAAAATACATATCCACAGATTTACCACCATTATGTTTTATGTCGGTTTCTAAATTGGTAATCAAATATCTTTCTTTTCAGCAACCATTATTAACTCAAGGATTTCAAAACAAAAATTTTAACTCTCCCTTATTTAATCAAGTATATATAATGCCTGCTCCTTTGGTGTAGTCGGCAATGACCCTGCTTTGTACTCCAAGGTTGTTCGGTTCCGGTGTAAAAAGATTGTATTGTTATTCAATTATATATATAGTTATTCAAAAAATCTAATTATAGTTATTCAAAAAATCTAAGCAATCAATCCCAATTCCCAAGCAGTATGACGTTTGCAGATAAATAAATCCTAGGTTAATCAAATAATGCAAATATACTTCCACATATAGTCGCCTTGGTTATCAAATTTTAATTCAAAATTATTCAATTTCGTAAACTTAGTAAATGTTTGTAGCAAAAGTTAAAGAATAGATGTTGAGGTTGTTTGAGATTTTTGTAATTGTTTCAGTATATAAATAACTGTTTATTTCTGGTCTCACTGAGACCAGAAATAAACAGTTATTTATATGTGTTATGTTAGTTATTATTATGTTTTAATGTGTTTTTGTTGATATCCCTTCCATGCCTCGGAAAGCATAAGGAGTCATCTGTACTGGTTGTTATAATAGACACCTGATAGCGATCGTAAATCGTTACTCACGGTAGGGAGATTATCCACCAAGCCTTTCATATATTAAAGGAGGCTGTAGACTTTACGCAGCTGTCAGAGGTTTACAGAGTGTTTCAGGTGAAGTATGTATTTATATAATAAATATGTATTTCATGTTAATATTAGATGGAAGCTGCTTCGAACTGGTCGCTCTGGAGGTCGATGAGGGAGGCCTAAATTTAGCAGTGGACATCCTATGCCTGATATTATGATCTTTTTGATGTTTATTATGATGATGATGTTAAAATAATAATTATTGTAATATTTTTTGTAATTATAGTTTTTTAATTATTTTTTAATGTTATTGTACGCCTACTTCCTACACAGTAAAGTGTGAAAAAATAAATAACATGGTTAACCTCTCTCGAGTAGTTTCTTTTAGAGATATACTTTGAATTAATCCAACCATCAGTTACCCTAGCAGATCCGAGTGAAGGCTTAACTGTTACTGTTACACCGAAATCTCGGTATAATCCTAATTATAACTTTGTCTGAATAAAGGTATTATTGGACTTAATGCCTGTTGTGGTTTACGGTCCCTCATTTATTTTTAAAGCAACTATTAACTAAATAGAGTCGGTATACGCGTCATTACACATTATTAACTTGTTTTGTTATTAATGTTTATTTAGCACTATGAAAATATATGCTATAAGCTATTATATAATAAAATGGTAGAAAAGTCAAAACTGTACATTGAATATTTTTTTAAAGAATACTTGGGGTGTGATCTACAATCGATACCGAAGCCAAAAATATAGTTTTTAGAATTTTTGTCTATTTGTCTATTTTTCTGTATGTATGTCCGGGATAAACTCAAAAAGTACTGCATGGATTTACTTCAAATTTGGCACGAATATTATTAAGAAGTCGGATCAATATATAGACTACATATTATCACGCTATCACCTACGGGGAATGATCAGTGAACCTTTATTTCTCCAACGTGTTCTGTAACAACGTGTATCTAATACCGTTCACGCAGAGGACGTCGCGGGCAGCAGCTACTACGATATATTAATATTTCAAATTGTAAAAATGTATTTGTTTGTAAGTTTAATATATAATATAAATAACGCCACATTATAGTATTTATTAAAAATCCGTCATACGCAGGATTCCTGTAAATATCTCTAAATATCGGCAAAAGTCTTCTCTCTATATAGAGGATTGAAACATAGAAGGGCTGTTCCACCTCGATATTCCGCTGTGGATTGGTGGCTAATATATGTATACCTACTTAAATACACATATCGCATCACGTATCTATTAGATACAATAGAAATCTGAAAGTATTTTTGACTTAATGTCATAAATCTTTTGAAATATATTTTAACGTAAATTCAGAAATTATTCTTTTAATCACTAAATGAAAAGCAAGGTTTCGCGATCAGTATTATTTAATACTAGCGGGCCCGCCCCGGCTTCGCACGGGTATTTAACTAAAATTTTAAAAATTATAAATTTATATTTTTTATCACCTACATGCGCCATCTATCGTATAATGGAAGCATATCGTTTTTATTTTTAGTGACATTTAACATAATGTTACTTATATTAATTGAAAATGATGTTTATCTAAAATATTAAAACGATTTCTATTCCTATCCGACATATTTAGTAAACTTTTAAGTTTAACAAAATAATAACTCAAAAGTAAGTTTTGTGAGTTTTTAAGATTCCTTAGACCAGATGGCGTTGGCGGCGTAGGTACCTATTTCTATTTTCTTAAATATTTAGTTTTAAATTTAATTACAATGAAACAAAAACTAAATTATACTGTGAGTTATGCATAATTTTCATGTATTAAAGTTATTTACATTGGTTTTGTACTTTTTACGTGATACGTGCACGACCAAAAACGATAAGAGATGGCGCTGATACAAAAAAAAACGCGCTATTAAAATTTATTCTTGATGATATATAGTGTATTAATAAAACGGAGGTTTTAACAGATTTATTATTTGTATAGACGAGTATTACTAAGCTGCTAAGAGACTTGACGTCTAAATAATGTCTACTAACTTAACCCATTATGAACTCCAAGACTTTGATTGTTTTTCGGACAATATATTTTTTTAAAGTCTGACCTTGTATAGTCCGGCTCGAAGAACCAAAAAATTATGTATTGTCCGGCTCGAAGAACCGAAAACTATGTATATGCGGATCGATGGACCAGCACAAACAGGTGGGCGCTTGGATGTAAAGGCTGCGGAAGGTCAAGGATAAAGATAAGTCGTACCTTTGTTGTTCGGGGTAGGTGATCTCTCTAACCCGGTGGAAAACGTTCCTGCCAGGAGTTCTTACTCGCGATGTTCACTTCTGCACTTTTATAACGGCTTATTTTTAAAAATTAAGCGGGTGGCATGCCATTCGCTCGCGATGTCTTTATCATATCTACGTTGCAACAAGCACTCACTTAAAATCGTTCACGACGTCGACGCGAGCGCCGTCGATTAATTGTTATGCGTTGGCCTTTTCTTCCTTCAGGCAAAGGTACTGGAGAGAAGAGGAAAGGAGAGGAGGATATGGGAAGTTTATGTGTTTCAAGTAACAGATTAAAACAAAATAAATATTCTATACGATGTGGTGCCAACAGACCTCATGATATTAGCACGCTCAAAGAAAAAAATTGGTTGTCTATAAAGTTGGCTTACGGACGATAATTTTAAGTAATAACGTCTTAATAAAACATTGATGAAAAATTGCATACTTTTATGAATTGAAATGAATTATCATCACTGAATTATCATTATTTTGTATAATACAAAGAAGAACTTAATTGAAAATTAATTTTTTTTTCGACAAATTAACATTTATTTGAACTTTAACGAGTTTTCAAATATTTTTTCTCTTCTACTCGAATACATCTGCCGATGGAGTGGAAGATAGACAGATGCATCACTAGCCGAACGCGGAAGTCGATGCTACCTCTCTATCGCTTGTTCCGCGCTCTTGCTCGCGGAACGTGACAATTAATCATGCTTTATCGGACGTGCAACCGACGTTCATCGATTTATAAGACGTTATCACGTCAAAAAACTATTACATTACTATATTAGAATTAGATTCATAATTATCCTCTAAATAAAATTATAAAACAGAACTTAACTGAATCAGCCTGTAAACGTCCCACTACTGGGCAAAGGCTTCTTCTTCTTAATTCACCATTCTGCTTCACTGCGGGTTGGCAGATAATTTCCCTACCACGAGTAACAATCGTTATGAGATGTTTATGATAGCAACCGGGACCAACGGCAACACTTGTTCCCTGAGGCACGATGGGAAGACCTGCAAGGACATAAACCTAGATCAGAAACAATTATTTGTATAAATAAAAATATCTGCTCTGAGCGGAAATCGAACCCGCCACCGCCGGCGTTGAGGTGACTGCACCACAACACCAGAACGGTGGCCAGTGGTCTAACTAGCATTGGCTGCTATGTAAAAAGAAAACATTGAATTTATTACTGCGTACCATTGCTTACTTAAAACCGAGTTGAATAACCCCTATCTTTTCATCCTTCAAAGTGGAATGTATTCATAAAATATATTCCACGTATCGAAAAAAAAAAGAACCATTTCATATAAGCTCAAAATTAATAGACGAATCCATAATCACCTCCTTTTGATTTCGGATAAAAAAGAACATTAAGCCTTTGTGACGCTAGACTTACATTAATTAATCTTTAGTTCTTATGTACTTTGAAGCCTGGCTTAAGAAGATAAATGTCAAAATCATTAAATAGCTTAGGCCTTGTGATAAAATACTTACAACTTACAAAGATATTTAAAATACAAATACAATTACAAATATGATTTATTTTACATAAAATCAACAAATATATGTATTTGTTGATTTATATTAGTTTATTTTTTCACAATTAAAGTTATACATTACCCGTGCTTAGTTAATGAAATAATAAATGTATAAGTGAACGCCTCACTTTCAACAGCCCCCTAGTAGGATAATACTCTTATCGTTCCTCCGGAAACACACAAAACACAAGCATAAACGGCCAGACACGAGAAACATCTGTATGTCATATACAAACATGTTTAGTATTTTATTTCTATTTTTTTTTTTTTTTTTAATTTTAAGTACTTTGTAAAACAAATAGTAAAAGAATAGTATTAATTAGTACGAAATGGAAGGCTTTAATCGCTCGTCCTAATTTGACTTTTTTTTTCAATCAAATAATATGTAAACTAAATTTATAACTTAGCTATAACTTATTTAACGAAAAATACTTATTAATAACGGTCATAATCATGACGTAAAAAAAAACAACTAAATTGAAAATCTTTTAAATCTCAAAAAGTAGAGATCCTTTTTAAAAGTCTGAAATGAAACCACGAGGTTTTTGACGTAAGTTTTTTCAAAGGATTCAAAATGACTTCTTTTTTTATTCTATGATAAGCAGTCTCACCTGAACAGCACACACGTTCTCCGTAGGATTACTGCCTTTTGTCCGAGAGATGAGGCTCCTGAAAGTTGTAGACATCAAGCATGTCGTTGACCCTTGACCCTTTCATGTCGTAGAGACTTTACGATGTCTTTAATTATACAGAATGTTTTAAAACTTTATAACAGGTATAGAGCTGTGTTTTATTTTAACTCTCTATAAAAGTTTCACTGCTCAGCAAATACCTCTATTTCAATTAAGAAGGTTGAAGTTTAATCTGCTACGCTATATTACTGTAGACTGGCGTGTACAAATTATTCAAAATATCTTTCAAAATAGGATTCTATTCTATGTAAAAAATTAATATTAATTCAAACTGTAACAACTTTTGAAAATATTTGCTGAAATATATTTTATTATTATTTTTCGAGTTTTTCGACCACCGTTCTGGTGTAGTGGTGCGAGTAATCGTCTCAACGCCGGCGACCGCGGGTTCGATTCCCCCTCGGGACAGATATTTGTTTTTGTCCAAATATTTGTTTCTGGTCTAGGTGTATGTCCTTGTGGGTCTTCCCACCGTGCCTTGGAGATCACGTAAAACCGTCGGTCCCGGTTGTTATCATGGACACCTGGTAATGTTCGGTAGTCATGATAAGGATATTATCCGCCAACCCGCAGTGGAGCAACGTGATGGATTAAGCTCCAACACTTCTTCTATATGGAGAAGAGGTCTTCGCTCAGAAGTCGGTTGTTTACAGGCTGATACAGTACAGTACAGTATCAAAAATCAATATATCTTTATTTTTGATTACTAGGGACAAATTGTTAAAAGAATTGGCATAGAGTTTACGTCAAAATTCTATCACTAGTTAGCAAAATTATAGTAAGAGAAATCATTGAGAGCAACTATAATTTCATTAGATTTATGACTGCAACAAGGACACTGTTTGATGTTGATTTAAGAAAGAAAGAAGAAAGAAAGACATTTATTTTGACACATTGATGTTGATTTATGGGTTACGTCATCGATTTCGCTGATAAGATTGAACTTAATTCGGTAAATGGTTGGACAAAAATATTTTAGCACTCACAGTGTTATGCGATTGTACTTACGTAAGTCGGATTTCATGAAAAACTTCTCAAATATTTTTATGCAAAATTCAGCCGATATATATCGTTACAAAGAGGAAAGGTATGTATGTGCTATGTTACGAAAAAAAAAACGAAAGACGAAACAAAATTGATATTATTTATTATGTTGGTACTTTATTTTCATTTAAAGTAATTATACGATTTAAAAAAAACTAATTTCACAATAGTCAATTTCAGATGTGCACAAAAATTTTCTTTAGGAATGTTGATAAATTATGTAATTATTATTATCTGACAATTATCATTTATTTTTTAAATATTATTCTTCAATATTAATTAGAGCAACATTACTTTCGCACCGCACCATAGGTGCGCGCGCACCGAAAAAGTAACGAGGTCATTCATCGGTAGATTTTACCTCTCATATTTTTCTCATACCGGGCGCCTTATATATGAAAATCGATTCTTAAGGAGTAAACTCCAAAAATAACAATGCAACATAGGTTTATTTCCGTACTCTCCCGACACTTTAACCTAATTACTCTTAATAAAGGTTGCCTAAAAGAGATATAATTATGCATCTGTTTGTAAATATTCTAAATTTCGTATTATAGTAGTGTACAATTAAAGTATAATAAATAAAAATAAAATATAAATACATTTTTTTTTTTAATAAAAACTTCAAATTTATTTAATGACTACTGTGATAATGGTTTCTGGGATTTTATTAAACACACTTGCCCTAGAAAGGAGACGTTCACTTTGCGAGGGCGAAAGATTACCTACAATTTCATCATTTATTCTCGTGTTTATAGAGCGTAAGAAATCAATAGTATTTATATGTCAATAACAATATATAATGTTCATAAACCTTTCGATTACTAAAATTTCATATATCAATCACAAAACAAGTAACAACACCCTAGTTTCCTTCTTCTTCCTCAATAAACGAATGGAAGGGAACGCAATAAATTATATAAAAGAGTCGATGATCTTGGCGAGTCATCTTCATTCATCACAACGTCATTTGGAGATTTTCCTCATTGCGTTACCTTGCTTTAATATTTATTAAACGGAATCTTCTGTATCCAGGCTTGGCTTTATAGGAATGGTGTGATATTATGAACGTGGAACTATATCTGTAAATAATTTGTCCAGAATCAAAATGAATATTTCTTTTAGCCCTATTGATCTTACTGTATCACCGATGGGAAACTGAGTTATAAAAACCAGCAATGGAAAATGGGACCCTTCTAATAGGACGTGAACAGACGTTGTTCCAAATGATTTGTCCTAGAGAGATCGCACCTCCTACACGCCTAGGCGCACTATTTTTTTAACCTTTAGTGCACGAATTATTTATAAATCGACTCTCTATTAATACGTATAAATTGCGGAGCGTCGGAATAGCGACTATTGGACAATTTGATTTTAGGTCCCGTGTCGGCCCGGGATGGGAATCCGGTCCTGCTAAACACGGTGTCGTCAGGACTGTTCAGAGGTGAGCCGGACAGTCCCCATGGAGGAGAAGTCTGGCCTTTTCACCGAGGCCAATCTGTCGCTAGAGGGATTCTGTTGCCTGCAGATACGGGACCCTCCAATTAAAGCGGCTGAAGGCTCCCGCAGGGGTTTAGTACGGTATTACACTCCCAAAGTGCCGAGTCCGACATAGGTCTAGGACTGCCTACCCAGGCGTCCTGGATATCATCAGTAAATGGATTCCCCTGCGTCACAAAAAAAAAGTTTGATTTTAGGTATCGATCTCTATAGATATCTCGATCATTTGAGGAAAATATTTAAGATTCTGTGTACACTTAATTAATAAGGTATATTTTTTTCAAAAATTGTTTCGCAATGTATGCAAAATATGTAAAAATTAGCTCAGCGCTAAAAGGGTTAATTTAATGTGACTATTTATATTGGTAGCAATACTTGTTTAAATCTACGTACATATCTACAGATTACCAACCTGGCGCATTAAACACTGACTCTTATCTATACAAATAATAAAACTGTTAAAACCTCCGTTTTATTAATACACTATATATCATCAAGAAAAAATTTTAATAGCGCGTTTATTTTTGTATCAGCGCCATCTCTTATCATTTTTTTGTGTGCACGTATCACGTAAAAAGTACAAAACCAATGTAAATAACTTTAATACATAAAAATTTAACATAATTCACAGTATAATTTAGTTTTTGTTTCATTGTAATTAAATTTAAAAATAAATATTTAAGAAAATAGAAATAGGTACCTACGCCGCCAACGCCATCTGGTCTAAGGTAAGGTACTATTATGTTAAATGTCACTAAATATAAAAACGATATTCTACTATTATACGATAGATGGCGCATGTAGGTGATAAAAAATATAAATTTATAATTTTTAAAATTTTAGTTAAATACCCGTGCGAAGCCGAGGCGGGCCGCTAGTAATTAATATGACAAAAGACTTATGCATGTCGCGGGACATTTACAGACTGTTAAGCCTAAACATGCAGTACCTTTTTATTTTTTTATTTAACATTAGGAAACATGCAGCATATAATTACTAAATATAGCTAAACGCTTCTAAATAAAAATTTTAACCTAATAAATTTTCGACTAAAATACAAATTAAGTGATATCGAAATTCGTACTCAAAAATAAAAAGAAAGAATACCAAAAGTTAACACAATGGTTTTTTAACAGATGAGCAAATTTTTTGAACCCATTGCTTAACAAGTCGGTGTCATTATACCGCTTATTATAAATATACTGTTTGTTCTTACAATAATTGAATTGCCACTTTACCTCGTTCTGCAGACAGCGGTTGAGAAATTAGCCTGAGATCGATTATAATGGCTAGGGCATTTAAATAAACTTGGTTAAAATCTGGGATTCTATATTTAATTTGCTAGCTATTTCTTGTTTAAGCGTATCAATAATATATTCTTCTCGTGATCACACTCAATCGATTCCCTCGATCAAGGGTCGAAACGAATTTCACACTTTAATTTTCAAATACTAAATCTGTTTCAAATTTATATCAATATTAATCAAACATCACAAAAAAATCTGCGTTCACTAGGCTCTAGGCCGAAGTGGAGAAGTGTGTTTGATTAAACTTCAGTCTGTGACATTAATTGAAGATGCGGAATTTGATAATTACTTTATAGAGCAACTAGAAATGCTACCTGAGTTAATGAAAATCGTAAACACGTGACTCTCTCTCTCAACTCGTAACTACGTGAGTAGAGAACAAAACTGTTTCTGTAGTTAATGAGTATTCAGACTTTGAACGGGAGACAGTTTTTGGGACTACTTAAAATATTTAGTAGTCAAAACATGCTTAAAAACGTTGCTACTTAAATTTTTTTTATACTTTTAGTATAGTAAATGAGATTCAGAAATTTCTACACATATTTATTTCATATTATCAATAGTAAGAAACAGTAGGTATACGTTTAAGATTGCAGAGAAATCTTCAAAAGAAAGAAAAGGTTGAAAGAAAATGCTTGTGACTATTCGTTTCTGCTGTTTTAGTTCTATTTTATTTTTAATTAGTTATCAATGAAGTGTGAAGTTGTCTTTCCGTATTTTCTTGCATTCAATAAAATATTCTAGTCAAGTGGGTTTTGAAAGTACGGAAAATGTTCTTGAAATTTACTATTTTATAATATAAATAAATAAAAAGAACAATTTAGTGAGCTTTAGGTTGAGTCAAGATCATAATGTATTAATGTTTGTTTCCTTGATTGAGGTTTTCGTTATACACGATAATCAAACTGTTATTTATATTTTAATTTTTATAAAAAGAAATTTGACATACGTTTTATTACTATGCAAAACATATATATAGCAATCACCATACAAAAAACTCTCATCTTAAATCTTATATAAAATTTTATCTGTATGCTCGTCAATATTTTTTCGTAGACTATTGTTGACTTGACTTATGAAAAGTCTTAGTAAGCCCGGGTATTATCCTCGGGATATTAAAATTTATTTACTCGAAGCTTCAGGCTAAGTCAATAAAAATATTTAAATAAAGGATAAAAAGACTTATGAACTTAACTGAATCAGCCTGTTAACACGCCACTGTTGAGCGAAGGCCTCTTCTCTATATAGATGAAGGGTTGGAGCTTAATCCAATTCGCTGCACCAATGCGGGTTGGCGGGATAATATCCCTACCATGAGTAACGATCATTACCAGGTGTCCATGATAACAACCGGGACCGACGACTTTACGTGATCTCCGAGGCACGAAGAAACCTACAAGGACATACACCCAGACCGGAAACAAAATTTGCACAAATATAAATATCTGCCCCGAGCGGCAACCGAACCCGCGATCGCCAGCTTTGAGACGACTACTCACACCACTACACCAGAATGGTCTTTCTATCCACGTGGCGTTATTTTTTAATTTGATTTTTTTCTATCCTTTTATTATGTTTTTTTTTTTTTTTTGTTCTGTCAAATAGTATTGTGTTACTGTTCTCTGGTGTTCGTGATTCTGATGCCTTTAATAAATATTACCTATACTTATTCTTCTTCTACTGTAAGTCATAACAAGCTTTACAAGTACAATATCAAGAAACCGCGAAATTCGAAAGCATTGTAAACGTTTTTACAGGGTAATAGAGACGAGTCTCCTATGCTCTAATATACGTCTATACGCTAAATTACGTCATAACTCACTAACATATTTAGACTGAAATATACTTCCACACATGAATGGATGAATTTACATAATATGATTGTGTATTTACATACGCAATATGCAATATGACTCGTATAAGTATATAAAACATGTGGCTCAAAGTATATAAAGCTTCCAGGCTGAAATTTGGCATGCAGGTAGATGTTATGACGTAGGCATCCGCTAAGAAAGGATTTTGATCAATTCTACCCCCAAGGGGATAAAATAGGGGATGAAAGTTAAATGAAATGAAAAAAATGAAGCCGCAAAAGCTATATGTACCTAATTAATAATAATACGTCTTAACGCGAGCGAAGCCGCGGGCAAAAGCTAGTACCGAATAATATAAGTAATATTTATATCTATGTGTGCACAAAACATGAAATAATATGCGCGGCATTTCCATTAACATCGATAAGAAATAAGTATTTAATACCACATATGCCTATTTATATGTTATAAGTTACAAAGTACAGTTGAGTAACTCGTGCTAAGGATATTGAATTTTCCAGACCTCGCAAAATGTCAAAACTCCATTTTAACTTGTATTCACGTGCTGAGTGCAGGAGGCGAGCTATTTCCTCATTAATATAACACAAGTTAAAGCTAACACGATAGACCAAGAGATTGAACTAGAGATGTTCGTAGATTCAAATCAAAACCACGCTATATCACAGTTTTACAAACCATTGATCTTTAAAAGCTATTAATTCTATGTGTATATTTGAAAATAACACGAATGATAGTGCTTAAATAATTTCTAAAACATGTTTATCTCTTTCGACCGTTCTGGTGTAGTGGTGCGTGTAGGCACGTTAACGCCAGCGTTCGCGCGTTCGATTCCCGCTCGAGTCTAGGTGTGTGTCCTTGTGGGTCTCCCCAGCATGCCTCGGAGAGCACGTAAAGCCGTCATTCCCGTTTGTTATCATAGACATCTGATGGCGACCGTTACTCATGGTAGGGAAATTATTCGCCAACCTGCAGTGAAGCAGCGTGGATTAAGCTCCAACCCTTTTCCTATATGAAGATGCCTTTGCCCAGCAGTATAGGCCGATTCAGTTCAGTATATCTCTCTAATAAAACAACGTAACAAGATAATTCCTGTATGCTCTCTCTTATAAGGTTCTTATACTAGTTACACGTTCTCACAGCTAGACAAAGAACCTTAAAGAAGCAGACATACTCTCTATAGTATTAAATTTACATGGATGCTATAAAATTTCACCTATAGGTACAAATATGAAGTCCAAACGTTTCAAAAAAATCCACTTTTAACCACCACCTAAAACCCCAAACAATTCTAACGGAAATACGCTTGATATAAGTTATTACCCAAAACAAAAATGTTGTTTGTGTGATTGAACGAAATTCAGAAACTATGACTTTCTCAGTTGCTATTCAGTAGTAGTAAAAATAGCTGACAGGGGCGATTTAATAAATAATATTTTCATTAATTTCATTGAATTCTTACATAAAATAACATGATTGCAAATTTAGTCTAATAATGTAAAAGGTTCATTTCCTCGAGGATACGCTTCCTCCCTAGCGAAATCATTTTAAATTTTCTCTCCTTCCAAATGAAAAATGTAGAATAAAAATGTAATCATAGAGAAATTATCGCGGAAAAACGAGAAACGATTGAACGCAAGCAGCTGAATCATATTAATTTATCAATGATTTTGTCGAGTCATCGTCATTAGTCTTACCGTTACGAGTTCTCGCCACAGCTTCACGAGCATACGCTTAACTGCAAAACTATTCTAAGCTTGGTTATACTAACTTAACAAAACAAATAAACTATCATTTGGATAGACAACTAGCAAGAATTAGCATTCTTTAACGTTTGAGAAATTCTCAAGTATTATTGCGTAATTTTAAAATGTCGGTCATTAAAAGAATATTATTTTATTGAATTTCTTATTTAGCATCAGTAAGTGACAAGTAAGGAAATACGATGCACACGGAGCGACGTGAAAATATAAAGTTGTATTCATAAACTAATGGTTTAAGACTTATTTCGTGGCTTAAAGACATATTATTATGTTTAAAACGGGTACCTACATACCACGATATAACACAGTGATTTTGTGTCAATATTTCGACCCAGTTGCATGTTTGCAGTTGCTCGTTTATCACAGAAAGTAACTAACGTCGAGTTAGAATAAATCGAATTCACATGACGTGTTGGCATATATCGCATCACGTCACGTCGAAGTATGTCTTATTTTGTCGCTCACCTTCACAGTGACATTAACAGGCTTCTTATCGAAAGTTTACCCAAAACTAAAGACATAACACCACATAATTTCAATGTACTGCAAAAGATTTTACAATAGTGTAAAATTTGGTGGAATATAATTATTTATATCGAAACTTATTAAAATAACAATTTCACATAAGATTTGCAATATGGTTACCTTCTTTCTAAAAGAAAAAACAAATAATAAACATTATAAAAAACGAAATTAAGATAAATTCTCGTATGAATGAAAAATAAATTATCTGATGCGAAGTAGGAAGCAGGTGAGAAATTTTTAGAAGAAAGTTTACGTCGAAACTTCGCGATGACGATAATTAATCATTCCCCGTTAATGGATAGACTTATATAATGTATTATATTTTACGTGACCTACCATTAACGAGGTGATTTGATTAATATCTTTCGATAATTGTCAGACTAGGTGACTAATGAAAGTATTATTGTAAGTTAATACTTACAATAATACTTTAGGAGGGGATGTAAGATTAATATCTTACATCCCCTCCAGTTTTCACCAACAAATTGTCGTGAAAAATTCCAATGACCAGTGAGTGACAGAATTTTTATATATTCTATTTGGTGTTATTTAAGGATATTCTATTTGAGTCTTGTGTAAATAGCTCTATTAGTGAACGTAAATATAAAAAAAAAAAAAATCCTTTGCTGAAATTTTTGAATGAATGAAGAGGGCATTGTCATCTGGGCTTAATTTAACAAAAAATAACGTGATTTGACATTTCAGTATTTATTTACTAAGTTTATCTTATTTTCCTGTTAAGATTTTATGTATGTTTTAATTTTATATTAGAATAATATTAATAATAATTATTATCTAATATCTGCCAACCAACGGTTTGATCTCGGTTAGCCTCACCCACCATCTGAGGCAGCTGCAAATCCTTGGCGGTTTGATGGAGCCTTAGTATATAATTTATATAAGTAATATTATATTATGTATTTCTTACCAAAACCTTTTTTACTACTGAAATACACAAAGTTTCTAAGACGCTACTCGCCTGATTCCCTTCAGATTTTCTAACAAAAAATTAAAAAAAAAAAATTTTCAAGTAGGTACGTGATTGACAAGTAATTATAAATTTTTGTAAAAACATATTATTAACGTAAAGCTACTACAAAATCTTTTTTTATTATTATTAACTACCAAGAAACTCAACAGTTACTGTTTTAAAAATTCTCAAAATATCATCTATGTCATTTTTGTAGACTATGTAATGACATTTGTCAGAATTCACGACATAATACGTAAGTTAATGTACCCAAGATAAAAAAAAGCACGAAATTATTCTAATATATTTATTTAATCCATTGGATAGTCAGTGGAAAAATGTAAAAGAGGCACTTTTACATTTGGGGAACATTATTTGATATAAATTATCATAATACTAAATTAAGGTTGGACAAAATCTTATATTCCTTTCAACTAGTGTATTTAGAAGTTGCTCGTCTTGCGAAGAGTTAATGAACCCCTCCTGAACATGTCTAGTCAAAAAGACAATTTTCATCAACATTCGGCTCACCTTCAAAGTTCACCTGTTAAGGGACCTCGTGAATAATAGACTGAATAAAAAAATTCTTTTTTTCTTAATTAATCAAGTAAACCTTACATGTTTTATGTTGATTTCTATTAAGTTTTAATATTATTAACAAAGATATTTATATACATAGGTACTGTTTAGTATCGTATAATGTTGAGTATCTGTATGTATGTATATACATATCTATGTATGTGTTTATCTGTATATGTGTTGGTTAATTTAATTTTTTTTTTTTTTTGGTAGTAGACAATCTTTGAAAATGGTTAACTGGTATTTTTTTTTTTTGGTACAAGACAGTTTATATCTTAATAACCGGTCTGGTGTAGTTATGATGTAAGTTCCATTAGCGCTGGCGGTCAAGAAATCGATACATATATATATATATATATATATATATATACACAACAAATATTTGTTTCCAATTTAATAATGTATCTTTATGAATTAAGTATATACCATAAGAACGGTCGTTACTTTATTAAGAAAAATACCTTTTAGTAGGAGCTGCCTAATCTGAGATAGCCACTGTGAAATAGTGTGACGGTTCAAGTAAGTATGCATGTATCTGTTTATTTACGTATTTGTGTGTGTGTGTGTTCTTTTTGTAGAAAACCTATTAAGTGGATAATAGAATCGTCTGGATAAAAAATTAACCAGTCCCTTAACCAGTGGGGGCGATGAGACGATTTAAATCCTCTATTATCTGAAACGAACTTAGACAATTATTAACCAATCAATATCTAATACTGATGAAAGAATCTCCAACCAGGATTAATAGCATCCGCGTAGCAGCGTGCATGCGTGCATGCGTACGTGTGTGCGTGCAAGCGTGTGTCCGTGCGTGTGTGTATGTATGTATCTATTTCTATAATGACTGTTACTTATTTCATTATCTTCTATAAATGAACATTAATTTGTTCAGTTTATGATTTTGCACACCTACAAACGTCCGCTCTTGTACGTCCTTGACTGGTAAATAATGCTTTTAGCATTAATCCCGCTTTACAATTCAATAATGTATTTTGCAATAAAGTGTATATGAATTAATTAATTAATTAATTAAGCTCTAATCCTTCTCCTATATAGTATGAGAGGTTTGTACCCAGCTGTAGTATATTTACTAGCTGTTTCAGTTAATAAGTCAGTTTATATAGTTATTTTCAGCGATTTTGCACAAAAAAAAGCCATAAAATTCATTAAAAATGAACTAACACTGCAGCAAAGCCACACTAAATCCACATTTATTTCTGTTTTGTATAATACAAGATATTTTTTTTACTTGTGTAAAATGCTTTTAAACAAAAAGTATTAACTAAACTCAGATATTAATTTGATCCAAATTACTTAAAACAACGTCTTTTCCACGAAAACAATAATTTTACTCGACAATATCATATCATATTAGAAGGATGAAGTGAAAATATACAACTCGAACTTTACTGAAGGGCTGCCACTGTCGTAACAGTAGTAAAATAATATTAAAATCGCCTAATATTAATAATATCGATGTTTATTTTATTGCAAATTAAATATGTTTTTATTTTTTGAAATTTCAATGAGCCGAACGGTATATGTTTTTGTTATTTTTAATTCGTTAAATAAAAAAATCAGAATGTATAACTCATTTTTTTTAAAATATATATAAAATATAACAAATTTTCAAGCATTTAGAAGAATTTTGTTAATTTTAGAGAAAATTAATTGCAAATTTATTTATTAGGTTCTTCTTTATTATCATTGTCTTCGTTATAGTTTCACATACTTTCATTTAAACGGGACTTATCGCGATTAGTGTCATATTATATTACTCCGTAGTACGCCCCGTGGTCAATCAAACAAAACTCAAAACAATAATCGCCGTAAGTCCCGTTTAAATTAAAGTATTCATAGTGACCGTAAAATTTAAAAACTTGTATCGTTTCACTTGTTCTATCTAATACGTCATTTTGGTTAGCCTTATACTCTTATAGTTCAGCTATATAATATTTTAAATATAAAATAAATATGTTTTACATACACACACGATCGTCTGTTCCTAAGGTAGGCAACTTAATGCCTGTGTTATAGGTAACAGCCGACTGATATACGTTTTTTTTTTTTTATTATCTTTAAAAATATTATTATCTTAATTAATTTTTATCACAATCGGTAGATTATGTTTTGAATGATTAATAAACAGGCAAAATTAATTTTACTTTTATAATATTTAGTATGGATAAGTATAGATTATTCATCTTGGCAACCCTAGTCCGTAACGACTGGAAGCTGACGGGGACAGGTGACCTCGATCCAATATCCGCTGACCCTCTGACACCTCGAGGTATACTTTATTTTCCTTTGCGAACCCCGAAGCTACATCAATTTATTATTCTAAAGTAAATGTGAAGCTTTTACCTTCCCTGGCTTTGACCGTATATAAATTTATTAAGAAATTATTTGAATTTATTTATTTTAACACATCTATGTACTAATATTACAACACTAGATAATTTATTTGTGGATATCAGTTCTCGTTCAGTATATATCGTGGCATATGTATGCAACCTGTAGGTTGAAAAACTAAAATCTGACTACGAAATAATAAATTGAAAGACAATATAGCGTAGTGTGATTGTATTGTTGTGATGTATTGTTGTGTGTGTGTGTGTGTGTGTGTGTTTTGTTGTTGTTTTGTGTGTTAGGTGTAAGATTGTAAATATATAGTACAGATTTAGAATAGACACCTAATTTGTTAAAATACGTTCAGTAAATTTCGAATCATGGGCGTGCGTGGCCTCCGTCTATAGTCAGAAATATACATACATACATAAACTTACAAATTCATAACCCTACTTTGCTATGCCATAGTTGAGTAATAAAATATATTAACATACCTATATCATAAGTATCAAAATTTACGAATATGTCTTAAAATACATATATTAAAGTTATTTAAATTATATAGCTGTCAAACGAATTTTATATTTGTGGAAACAAACTTAAAAAAAGAAAAATGGCGATCATTTACTCATTCATTCAGTGCCCGAATATGAAGACATTCGTACCTACACCAGCGTAATGATTACCTACCTACACACCAGCATACACCAGCGTAATATATTAGATAAGATAATGATAACTTATATTTTAATTCTGTGAATAGCTTAAGTCATTTTAAAGGTTTTATCTTGTGTTTTTTTCTGCAAATACTATGAAATAATTACAAAAAGTGCAATACCGCAAGCCCTTTTCAAAAAACTTCTTCAAATACATTGACCATTAGTTGGAATAATGTTCACTGTCATGCGTTAATGTTATCAGATTCAATTGCAGCTCTTGATCAAGATTAACTAAGTGACGACATGAGTGATACTGCGATTAATAACAATGAGACTATACAATATACACATCCCACAACTGACAACACGTCTGTTCTCTTATTAAGACTAGAATTATTGGATATTTTTTTTTTGTAAGAGGGGGCAAATGGACGGTCGGTACACCTGGTGTTAAGTGTACGCGATATCCATAGACACCCGCTAAATCAGAGGATTAGCAGGTGCTTTGCCGGCCTTTTAAATGGGTGTATGCTCTTTTCTTGAAGGTCCCTAAGTCGTATCGGTTCGGAAATACCGTAGATGGCAGCTGGTTCCATAAACGGGTCGTGCTGTCCAGCCAGTGCATGTCAACTGCTGAACGTAGGCCTCCCCCATCGACCTCCAGAACAACCGGTTCAAGGCAGCCTCCATCCAACAGCCTCTGGCGACTCTCCTCAAGTCGTCTGTACATCTCGTGGACGGCTTCATCATTTCTGGTTCGGTCTCGCAGAGAAACACCAAGCTTCACCAAACAAGGAGCTTGTTTTAAATGCCCATAGTCAGAGACCACGTCTCAGATCCACATGTCATCACTGATAACACACACTGGTCGAAGACTTTCGACTTCAGACACTGAGGTATGATCGATAAAAAGATGGATGAAAGATGATTTTAACTTCCCGAACGCTACCCATCCGACGTATATAACTATCTCAAAATTACTTCAAAGACTCAGGTCTCCTCAAAACGCTGTGCAACCGAACTTTGAGACTTGAAAGTCCAACAGCGTTAGTCCGGATTCCTCACGGCCCTTTGGTTAACATTGTCGTTTTCTATTAACTGGACTGCTTCGATGCTATAAGACTATACTTCACAGGTATTTTTTTTAATTTTTATTATATTAAATTTTTTATAATAATGCTCAAAAAATACATTAAATTAATTTAAAAAAACACTACACACACTACGATACACACACACATGATTATGTACAATGTACATATATACACAAATGTTTATTGTCAGTCTGTTGTCAACACGGTCTTAAATACAGATCTTGCAACGAAGCCCAATTTCAGTACTGAGAAATTATTACGGTCGTGTATTTATAACATTTCTTTCCAGTCAATGCCACTGGACGTCGTCGCTATCAACTCACCATGCTAAGCGCAAATATATTTTTATGATGTTAACACTACTGTCATAGTAATAGATTAGGTCGAATTTCGACCACTGGGCGACCACTAGTTATAATTAATTTTCGAATTAACTCTCACGCGTTGAAGTTAAATACGAAGCTGAGCTCACCGCTCGAATACTACGAGTATGTTAAGTTTTCTCTGGGAATAGCTGCTTAAGTTTTTAGAGCAAATAATTCACGCTAAAGAAATTCTTGTAACAAAGTTCCTCGGTTTTGAATAATAAATATATAAACTTGATTTCATTAATAAGGATGAGGGTGTATTATTCAATATGGATGTGGTGTCAGAGGGTATTTTTTGGTCACGTGTGTTAGTTGAATACCACCGTTCTGGTGTAGTGGTGCGGGTAGCCACCTCAATAACGGCGATCGTGGGTTCGATTACCGCTCGAAGCAGATATTTGTATTTGTATAAATATTTGTTTCCGGTCTGGGTGTATGTCCTTGCGGGTGCTCCCACCGTGCCTCGGAGAGCACGTAAAGCTGGTGGTCCCGGTTGTTATCATAGACATCTGGTAACGATCGTTACTCATGGTAGGGAAATTATCTGCCAACTCGCAGTGGAACATCGTGGTGGATTAAGCTCCAGCCCTTCTCCTATATGGAGGAGAGGCCTTTGTCCAGCAGTGGGACGGTTACGGGCTGATTCATTCAAGTTAGGTTAGTCATCATTTTTTTTTCAAAATTTATCTTTCGCTTAGAGTTGAAGAAGGAAAAATAACATTAATGAAAATGGCTGATTCGACAACACGTACCTTATATACATTTTACTTTTTTTATTTATTCGAAATTTTGTTTGTATTTCTATCTTATACAATATAAATACTTGGATCTTCGAATAGCACTGATAAATAATTTAATACAATTATTAATTGTATAAAAAGCGGAGTATGTAACAATGAATTCATTATTCGGACACCCACCTCAGTCCCCCGAGATCATGGACGCTGTAAAGGGTCCGAAACGTCGAGAAATAATTTAATTGAAAAATCGTTAAACTGTAAAGTTTTTAAACAAATAAACGCGATAAAATCCGATTTAGACTTTTAATTAAATGAGTAAAATTCGCGTAAATATAAAATAACAATAATGATAAATAATAACATCAGGGAGGTCCATTTTTCGCTCTTAGAATCGGAATTGCGATTGAGCGATAAAGGAGATGGAAACGATTCCATACATTCTTGGTCCGGAATGTAATGAAATGAAAATGGTATCAATTAATGCATTTAGGCCGGAGGTCGGCAACCTGCGGCTCGCGAGCCACATGCGGCTCTTTGGATGTGAAGCTGCGGCTCTTTAGTTCCATACGCAAATATTATTTATTTCATAAAAAATATATAAATAAATAGATATTTTTCGTCTGAATATATTAGTTTATTTTTAATCTATTCCTATTTCTTGTTGGCAAGAAAAAAAATTATGGCTCTTTAAAAAGTTTGACATTTTGTAAATTGTAATTTTTGGCTCTTCTGACTGAAAAGGTTGCCGATCCCTGATTTAGGCTAATGGATCTCTCGCTGAAAATTCTCTATATTTTGTCTTTCTGAGTACGGAGTTATTAGACGTTTTGTAAAAGTGAGATTATGTTTATGTTACAATGTCTATAAATAACCCGATCACTAATTTCTTAAAGCATATTTTTTTTTTTTTTTGTGAAGAATATTATAAACTAATTACAAATATCATCAACTTGAAACCATAAATAAATATCAGGAATGGATTTATCGAAAAGACGTCCAGGATTTAAAAAAAAAAAACATTCATGTATTTCATGCTTTATTCTTCTTCTATTATTATTAAAATATCAAACAAGACTGATATGCATATTTTTTTTAATAAATATACATATAAAATAAGATAGATACATATTATACCCAGACTCGGGGCAGGAATCGAACCCACAACATAATGTTATTAAGCCAGTCATAATGTTATTAAAACAAATAAATAAGATTGTTATTTTTTCTAAAATTCTTAAAGCCGTTATGTTAACGATATAAAACTTGTTCTTCCACTACCGATTACGAGTTCAATTTCCGGTCATAAAATGCTGTTATATGTGTAGGTGTAGCATTAGTGGGCCCTTATTGCCTTATTTTATTCTATTAGGGACCGTTAAGTTTAAGCATAAATTATTAATAAAATATTATTAATCGTCTTCAAGGATAACATATATCACTGGAAACATTTCTTTCCTTATGTAGAAGATAAGTTTCACCCATTATTATATTATTGTCATTTTCATATATTATTATTATTATTTAATTATTACTTTATAATAGGGATATGTATTATATTTCAATTAAAATATATATTTTTATAAGTAGTAAGCTTATTATGTAACTACACCACCTACGTCACCATTTTAATATTTCCTTTTCCCATTTGGGTTGTCTGGAAGAAATGGATAATTAGCCATAAGTCCACCCATTTTACTATACACGTACGTTGTACACAATCTCTAATTATCTTTAAGCTATGTTTAATAATGTATTTGTGGTGTCTAATAAATTATAAATAAATAAATAGGTTAAGGTTTCATTCGCCACGCAATTTCTCTACTAGTTGGCGAATAATGTCCTACCAAGAGTAAGATCGGTATCAAGTGTATATGATGACAACCATGACCAACAGCCTTCCCCTCGAGGAACAGAACCACAAGGGCAAACTTGCAGACAAGATAAAAATGAGAACTAATACAAACATATTAGCTCTGAGCGGGTATCGAACGGAAAACCGTCGATTTTAAAGGAACTTTCGTTACTACTAAACCAGAATGATAGTGTTTATTACGAGAGCATGAATTAATTGTTACTTCTATTATACCATTAACGAGCTTGTTTTGTTGCTACAACTACACTAATTACTCAAATCTAAACTATCCGCATTCAAACAACGCTGATAGCTCAGCGTACGTGCTTAATTCTCAAATACTATTCCATTGTTGTAACTTTAGAACAGGGTTTTGATTTGCATCTATTTAATAAAACAAAATTTCTCTCTCTCTAACTATCAATTACTAATGTGTTCAGACATAGGTGTCCTGCATAGATCTCTAACTGACTTGGACGATTCTTGCACCCCAGAAAACGATTCCTCATATCGTCCTTCTACCTATAGGTACCGATTCTTTTTCCTACCTCTCTACTTTACCTTCGGCTACTTACCTACGGTAACTTTTACAGATAGGTCTGTCCATGCTTCGTTTTCCGATGCAAATACAACAATCCAGTACCTTGGGGACCCAACGAGCATTGTTTCTTTGAATTAAAATCCCATCCATTGCAACTGCGAGATATGTTAATTTATGTCAATAACTCCGTTTCTAGTATATATCTTATGATTTAAGATTCTATCGCATCGAGATATAGTCTTTTATCCTAAGCATAGTTTTATTTTTTTGCTCGTTGAGAGATCTTCTTGAGATGAGTTCTTTTTTTTTAATGAGGCACTACCTCTCAAAATTAGTTAGAGTTTAATTAAAATAAAAATAAAACTCAAAAAAAAAAACGACCAATAATAATATGGTACTCTGAATATTGCAAAATATGTCTCATAATTTTATTTGGTGATAAAACATTAGTTACCCTTATTGTTAAATCTCCAGTTGTCTAACGAACATGTTAGTCAATTCGTGACTACCGTAGAGATTGGAGCCTTGTTTTCATGCAGTTTTTTTTTTGGAATAATCGAAATATTTTTGAATATCATTCAAAATGTCTGTGCGTGAAGAAATTGCTAGTGTATCAAGATGCTGATGATATCGGTAAAGACAACGAATATTATCAATCATAGTCAGAAGTAATTACAATTAAAATGTATCATCAAAATTATGAAGTCGTGCAGTCCTTATTAGATTCAATACCATAGGTAGAGAAGACGCACTAGAGTCGCTTATTCCAGTACTACTTTTGAATCGTAACTCTAATAAAGAGCCCTCTTCTCAGTAGTGGTTGACTTTGTCAAAAGTACTGCTGATGTCATTTTAAATTATATCGATCTCACGAGACAGATCTAAAACGAAAAATGATAAATTGGTTTAGACAGAAATATCTTTCCTAAAACTGCTGCTGCTGGTCACCTGTAAGAAAATAGTCGTAAAGTTTCTTAAGATTGACTAAAAATTTGGGTTATCGGTAAAGCAATAGCCGATCCAACGTGCTTGTAGAACAAAAATATTGCTGTTTTGACGAACATGGAATTCAAATTATAATCATATTCTTTATCGAAATTAAAAATTTAAAAGTGTAACTGTTGAGTTTCTTGCCGATTCTTCTCAGCAGAATCTATATCCCAAATCGGTGGTAGCGTAACATTAATTATTATTAATTTATTATATAAACTTTGTAAAATGATAATTCTAAAGCGCTTTTCAAGTCTACTTAAAGTGCGTAAGTGCTTTGGAAACCTATCATGTCAGTTCAACGATACCACCACTGGCTCGAAAGTTAGATTCTACTATGAAGAGCCGGTCAGAGATTCAACAAGAGACGCTTTAAATTTTTAGTTACATTGTTCTCATTTACAAGCTTACTTGTATTATATTTATAGTATATAATTCTACGCTATTTTGTCTTTCATTTAATTTTTTACACTAAAATACTGTTGTTATATTTATTACTTTATTATATTATATTAATCTAATGTATATATGTATTGCTTGTAAGTATTAATGTGTAGATATTTGTATGTAAGATTATTATAATATAACTGCACCACCTACCCGATCTCTCAAATAATACTCAATCCTATTTCGGGTTGTCTGGAAGAAATGACTAACTAGCCATAAGACCGCCTCTTGTACTACACAATTTATAATTATCTTAAGTTGTCTGTATTATTATTATTTTGTATTTGTATATTATGGTGTACAATAAAGAGTTAATAAATAAATAAATGTAATCTTTTTAAATAGTTCGCAAGAAAAGCAATATTCTGTGTGTTTTGCAAGTATTTTAATTATATCTTTAGTATCGCTAAATGGACGTCTTGCTTAAATACGGTATCACTAAAAAAACTGTTATTATTAAAATGATTTTTTCCGTTTTTAAAAAGAGTTAATTTTAGCTATTTCATTAAGTATGGAAATGAAGCCGTGGCTGCACATTTATTTAAGGTAAGGACAGAATGTGGGTCAATGTCACATGATGTCACTAATTAGTTTTACTGACACACTCCACAAATATTGTGTTTTTATTTTTTATTTTAAGTGTATTTTCTAAAATGTCTGATGACATTGTGTTGAACGTAAATTGAACACTAGTATAATTATATTTTTTTTAATACCGTATCTTCGCTATATAATTTTATATAAATGGTTATATCGGTGTTGATATTAAGGCCAGTATATCCCAAATCACCTGTTTTTGATAGAGTTTTAAACATAGTAATATTCATTTTTTTGATCCGTTAAAAATATATGTTATAGTTTAACAAACGTTCTTGATTATTCAACGATTATCAAAACACGATAATTGTAACTTGACTCGATAAAAAAAAAACATAAAGAAAGGATGTTTTTGATTATTTTTCGAGTTTTATTCGAAGAATATCAGATTTTAAGTTACAATATTCACATGTAAAAATAGGTAATAACTTTTAGTAGAACATTTAACGGTTACTTTTTTAAATAAATGTTTCTATTTTTTTTAAATATTAAATATTTAAATTATATAAGAAAACGGCCCGCGCGCCTCGCTTTAGTTGCCTGCGAGGCGTCATCGAAGTAGGTCCTGTATCTCTGCTGTCTGGCGGCGTCCCCCCCCCCCTCTAAAGATTGGATTTTTTTTATAACAAAAATATCCACGGGCTTATATTTGCCCGTGCCTTTTTTGTAATTTAATGTATAAGATTGTTAATATAGTTTCATGCGTACTATTTTAGACTTACATTAGCTAGACTTATTGTCAGGATCTCTATGACGCGAGTCCGTATACTGACCATTATTTATTTATTATTATTATAATTTTTTTTAATACATATAATCATATTTACATACATATAATCATTTTTAATAAACATAATCTTTATTTACAAATATAATTTACATATACAAATATACACACATACATATATATACATATACATATACACACACACACACACACACACATATATTATATATATAATTTTATTTTGTCTTTTTTTTTCTTACATCTATTTACATCATGTTTCTTATTTTCTATGTACATGCGTTTATTCCTTGATCTAATATAATCTAATATTTCATTGCTTGTTAGTACATACATACCAGCCACCACATTTTTACGGCTTGTCTACATTTACATTTGGGCTCTTTATTTTTGTATTATTTATTGGAGACTCTGCCGCAGCCATCCCCCGAGGGAAGCTGTTCGAGCACATCCTCAATGACGGCGGTGTCTCTTTTATGTATAGCCATCTTGAGGGTGTGCTCGAGTATTTCCTTTGTTGTGGCCTCCACCGAGGCCGACAAAACGACCGATTGCATCACCACCGTCGTCGGTGTAGTAGACACAGGTCTTTGTGTGCCTGGTCACCGCGACCACAGCATGCGGAACACTGTCATGAATCCGCAGCCTCCTAGTCTTTGTCTGGACGATGATGACTGCCTCGCGTGTCTGTCCCTGTGCCTCGTGGATAGTCATGACGCTCGATCCCTGTCCGGTGCCGTATCCCTTGCCTAATCAACGTCTTCTTTTCCTCTTGTGTGAAAACCGATGTATAGGGTCCGGTCTTGTCTCTTAGGAATTCGAGCGCCAGTGAACCTCTCTATCCTCAGAGAATGGATAGTGTGGTTTGAGAAATAGATTGGATAATTTTATTTAGTACTAACTGTGCCCCGCGGTTTCACCCGCGTTAATTTGAGGGAAAAACGTACTTAAATATTTTCGCCTCGTTGGTCCAGTGGTACCAAGCGTTACTGCCGAGCAAGGGGTCTCAGGTTTGATTCTTGGGTCGTTCAACATATTAGTGAGTTTTTTTTTTCGAAAATTTACAGTAAAAGAGTGATGTTATATTTACTTTAAAAGTGGAACTATAATTTAAAAATGTCTTGAGAAGAGAAATAATAAAGGACGCAACGGAAGCTCTCAAAAAAGATTATTTTTTCCCGTTTTTGTAACATTTCTTATTATTACTCAGCCCCTATTAGTCGTAGCGTGATGTTATATAGCTTAAATTCTTCCTCAGTAAATGAACTATCCAACGCAAAAAGAATTTTTAAATTTGAACCAGTGGTTCATGAGATTAGCGCGTTCAAACAAACAAACTCTTCAGTTTTATCTATTAGTATAGATTATTATTGATTATTTTATTAGATTAGTTAGTACTCTAACAACGTTGGAAGTGTTTTTACTGTATAGCAGTGTAGTGTAGATATAAAATGGGGAATAAAACTAGAAATAAAAAGAAAATATCTAGACGTGAACTACGTAAGCTTAGAAAAGCGATCAGATAAGTACTCGTAAGTTTAATGAACACTCAATCTATTTTTAGCTAGAATATAATGATTGTCATCGATATCTTAGACCGATATATTAGCATATCCAAAATTTCAATAAGTTATATTAGTATTTTCACCTAACAGCGGCTAGCTAGCAGCTAGCGGCAATTGAAGATTCTTCGACGGTCAGCGAATGGCGATGGGTCCCAACCAGGCTAAACGTAGCCGACGACGCGGCGCGGGACGTACCAGCGGGATTCAGCAGTGGTCACAGATAGTACACAGGTCCTGAATTTCCTTATCATCCGGAGTCCACCTGGCCCACGGAAACGTCCGCCTTGTCGTCGTCAACCGAACCTACAGGCGAAGAAAAAACTCATCACGTCACCGATCGTAAACAGCCGCGACTCAAAGAAGGGTTACCAGACTGCACACGGTACTCCAGCTGGAACAGACTCCGCTACACGACGGCTCGAGTGCTACAGTTTATAGAACTCTGTCGAGCCAATACACAACGAGTCAACTATAAAAGGACTAAGAAAAGCGCGTTAAAAGACCCAGACTGGAAAAGGACGAACAAGAAGCTGAAAACACGCCAGAAAATAAGAGTAGAGCTCGAAGAAACTTTGGAGGTTCGTCCGGTCTCCGCGGAACTTATCAGGAAAGCTGAAGACCTATTCATGAGAACAGTCCAAGAAGAATCTTTCCCAAATGAAGTAGAAAGCATTAAAGACGGGAAGTCGTTTACCCGAAACAGTCGCCTCAAGCAGCTGAGCATCGAGTGTGCAGAGAGAGCCCTCCGAGTCCGTAGTCGTATTAACGCCGCGGAGCAACTATCAACGCCATCTAAAAACCCGATGATACTAGATAGAAATCATCACACAGTGAAGTTGTGGATCATAGCGATGCATAGAACGAGGCATCACACGGGAGTCGAGGCGACTGTGAACGAATGTCGACAGCACTACTGAATACTACGCCTGCGGCCCGTCACAAGAACGCTCTTTCCACAGTGTCTACACTGCCGGATTAGGGCAGCGATCCCGCCACACCCGAGAACAGGAAACCTACCTGCGTGTCGCCTAGCTCTCCATCAGCGACCCTTCACATACACAGGGGTGGACTACTTCAGACCATTAACAGTCACCGTGGGACGCAGCCAACAGAAACGTTACGTGGCAGTATTCACGTGCCTCACTGTAAGAACGATTCACCTAGAGATAGCGACGTCACTGAGCACAGACTCAGTGATAATGAATTTAAGAAGAATGAAACCTCGACGAGGACAACCTGCTCAAATCTGGTCCGACAATGGGACTAACCTGCGAGGTGCCGACAACGAATTGAGACAGGCAATGGACAGAGCGACGTCCTCACCTTCGTCGCTGGGTCAACAGGCGGCATAGGGTCCTTACGTTTCGGCTGTCGCCGGTGCTTACCGGGCACGGTTGCTTCGGTAAGTACCTGCACCAAATCGCTAGGCGAGAAGCCACCCCTGATTTTCTCTCGGCGCGTCACACCCTGGAGGAATGCGCCGCTTGGGAGCCCCAGCGCAGGGCCCTGGTGGCAGTTATAGGTGGAACATAAACATTTAATACCTAAGAGAAGAAATAAAGTTTAAATCTACTTCTCTTAGGTATTAAATGTTGTAAAGTGTATTAATTAACAAAAAAAAAATTACTGATAATTAATATAAATTAAAATATTAATAGTAATTTTTTTTTTTTAGCTATAAACCCATAAAAAATTAAATAATGGTTTTTATCTACTTCTCTTAGGTATTAAATGTTTATGTTGCATTTTATACTGTGCCTTCAGGATCGAAAACAAAACTGAATTATGAAATAACCTAAAGTAAAAAAAAAAAACCTAGTAAGTTACTGTTAAATTATATATTTAATTATTTCCATGCGCCGTCGCCGCACGCGGGGTCATCGAGAGTTCATTTGATCGGAGACTTCGCGTAACTTGTCGCGCGGGGAGGGAGGTAGCGCTAAATACCTACAACGCTCGAATATACTGGCCTTAAAAAAAAGGGATTTAGATACGCGAAATTTAGCTGAACTGAAACAGTCAGTAAATCTGCAACTCCTGAGCTGAAGCCTCTTATCCATATAGGACAAGAGGGAGAGCTTAGTCTTGTCGTATTTGTTGAACATTCGACTGCTGGAAAAGGGCTCATTTGCATATAGGAAAAAAGTTTGAAGCTTAATACACCACACCGATCCGACAAAGACATACCCAGATCGGAAACAAGTATTTGCACAAAAACAAATATATGCCCAGAGCGGAAATCGAACCCGCAACCCCCAGCGTCGAGTTGACTACTCGCACCACTACACACAGTACGTTTGCCAATTTAAATATTTACTAATATATTAATGAGAGTTCAAGAGGTAAATTATTGCAGATAGACAAATGTTCCATGCATACATTTATAAGTACGTCCCTAGTGAAACTTAAGTAGTAACCGAAACTCAAATAAATAAACGCCTCGCATTCAACGACCCCCAGTAGGAGGAAATCCTGTGTTCGGGGTTCGGAAACAAAAACGCCCAGAAATCAAAATGATCTCATATATGTTATAACAAAACAATGACAATTTAAAATGTATACATATTTGTTAGGTCGTGTGTGCATTAAGCAGCAGACCGGAATTCAAGGCCACAAGACTGATGCAGTGACCGTAAAAAGAGTACACTTAACGTCTTTGAGATAGACCTTTCACTTTACACTTAAAATCTTCTTTCCACTGTAATTAATTAACAAAATCTTTTAATTATTTTATACTAACATTATTATTGTAGCTTCTATTACTTGGAGTAGGTCTCTTGTCTTACTAAGAGGATGATGAAGGACTGACCGCGGTTGACGATAGGTCGGCTGGTCTGTATAGATCATACGAATGTTAGTCGTAGAATATTATTCATTGTAATGTAAAGCAAGCTTAAGAAGCCTTTGGTTTATTTTATGAAGTAGAAGAAAGCAAAGTAGGTTTTATGATATCTACGAGAAAAATAAGTAAACGGATACGCAGTTTTTAGTTTCATTCAGTAGTTAGTATTTTTGTATAAACTAGTGGTCGCCCAGTGGTCGAAATTCGACCTAATCAATAATTGACAGCATTGTCAACATCATAAAAATAATTGCGCATAACATGATGAGCATATGCAGCAGTCATTGGACCTGATCTGTGATAAGAAATTTCGATAAAAATTTCGTTGCAAGACCTGTATTTAAATCCGTGTTGACAACAGACTTTGACAATAAACAAAATTTGTGTATATATGTACATTGTACATATGTGTGTGTCGTAGTGTGTGAAGTGTTTTTTTTTTTTTTTTTTAATTTAATGTATTTTTTTAGCATTATTTTAAAAAATATTAGCATTCTGCACTTCTTCTCCATATCTTACATCTTTAAACGAGCAATTCTTGTATATATATATATATATATATATATATATATATATATATATATATATATATATATATATATATATATATATATATATATATAATCTGAATCTCGGAAACAGCTCCAACGATTTTCATGAAATTTTGTATGCAGGGGGTTTCGGGGGCGATAAATCGATCTAGATAGGATTTATTTTTAGAAAATGTCATTTTATCCCTTTTTTCAGGCAATTAAAAAATATCGTTAGAATACGAAGGTAAATTTCGCTGTCATTGATAAGTTTATAATAGCTCTGATGTGAACCGGCCGGATTCAAAATAAGAAGATCCCAAGTTCGAATCCAGATGTCTCCAGAACTATTTTTTCTTCTTTTTTTTTTTTAAGTTTCATCTTTTGTGCGAAAAACTATTATTGGCAGCCCTTTACTAACTGTATGACCGAGCTTTTCTCGGTATTTTATTTTTTTATTTTTTGTAATTCATGTTTTTGGAAACTATATTTACATACGAATTACGAACTGATGATATATAAATAATATTTTTCGACCTTAACGAAATAATAATAAAAAAATATGAACTGGTTATTTAAAAAAAAAATCACGAGTACAATTATAAACTGTTAGAATATTATTAAAATACGAAGGTAAATTTCGGCATAATCTACAAGGTTATAATAACTTAGGTGGGAAATCAGTATACCTGGGTTCGAATCCCGATGCCTCAAGTCCCATTTTTTTGCTTTTTTTTTAAGTTCCCTCTTTTGTAAAAAAAAATAACTATTATTGAGAGCCCTGTACTACCTGGATTCGGTATTTTTTATTTATTTATTTGTTAATCGTTCTTTTTTTGGGAATTATATTTAGATACGATAGAACTGATGAAATATGAATAGTATTTTTCGATCTTATCTATATAATAATATAGTATTTTGTGTCACAAGGGGATAAACGTACTATTTTTTTGACCCTCATGTGAAATTGCCGCCCGAGCCGAAGGCGAGGGTAGCAAACATACGGGAATGGATGTAGTACTTTCGTCCCATGTTACACATACTTTTTTTTCCTCCCTAGGACGAAAGTTCAGGTTTTGTCCCTGTGAAGCGGGGACAGAAAATGTCACTTTTGTCCCGCTTCACGGGGACGAAAATCGAACTTTCGGCAGAGGTAGGAAAAAAAAATATAAACTGGTTATTTAAATAAAAATCTCGAGAGCAATTAAAAACTGCTAGAATATCATTAGAATAAGAAAGTAAGTTTCGCCATAAATTTATAATAGCTCAGGTGGGAAATCGGGCGGTCTCAAAAACGGAAGATTTTTCCTTTTTTTCAACTTCCTTTTTTGGTGAGAAAAAATATTACTAGGATCTCTTATAGTATATTATATTTTTCTCTTATAGTATTTTGCGTATCTAAATATAATTTCCAAAAAAAAAGAACGATTAACAAAAAATAATAATAATAATAATACCGAGCAAAACTCGGAAATCAGGTAGTACAGGGCTCTCAATAATAGTTCTTTTTTTTACAAAAGAGGGAACTTGAAAAAAAAAGCAAAAAAAAAGGTGGGACTTGAGGCGTCGGGATTCGAACCCAGGTATACTGATTTCCCACCTAAGTTATTATAACCTTGTAGATTATGCCGAAATCTACCTTCGTATTCTAATAATATTCTAACAGTTTTTAATTATACTCGTGATTTTTTATTTAAATAACCAGTTCATATTTTTTTATTATTATTTCGGTAAGATCGAAAAGTATTATTCATATATCATCAGTTCGTAATTCGTATGTAAATATAGTTTTCGAAAAACACGAATAACAAAAAATAAAATACCGAGCAAAGCTCGGTCATCCAGTTAGTAAAGGGCTCCCAATAATAGTTTTTCTCACAAAAGAAGTAACTTTAAAAAAAACAATTGTCCTGGAGACTGGATTCGAACCTGGGGTTTTTTCAAAACATGACGTATGGTATCTAGGTAGATAGGTATGCGCTGCCATTTTAAAATTTGATAGGTTAACGCTTCAATAATTAAATAATTAAAGTTTTCACTTTCACTGTAAAACGATGTTCATATAAGGAAGTCATAGGAGGAATAGTGTGGGTTTTACGACCAAGACGAAGGTTCTATGAGCCATCACAGCTTGTTATAGCTCAATTAGTTTTAATGTCCCCTCGTCCGAAATAGTTTAACAATAAACCTAACTAATTACTATTTGTAATTACGTACCGACTTAATGATAGTTTAATTTTGATGAGCATTTCATGGTTTCAAGTAAATATAGTTCTGTGTATTAGAAGTAGTTAAGACGCACTGTACTCACACAGCTTGTTAATGTTCACTGCTGAGCATAAGCTTTCCTCTATTATAAGGAATTCGCCTGAAACCTAGATTTTCTTCTTTGAATCATGTTCAATCATGTCTGTAAATATTTCACTGCTAGGTAGACAAAAACAAAATACATTATTCGCTTTCGTATCCATTACAGAGTATCCTCATTTTTTTTTCTAAATATTCTCAATGTACCTGTACATGATTAGTCCTGTTAAAGTTTTATGATTTTATTAGAAATATTGAAGTATAAGAAGCTGTCTATAGCACGTCTTCAATTAATTTGTATCAATAGTTATAGATGTATTAAAAATTTTTGATTGTAAATCATTGATCTATAAATCAGTGTTTTAAATCGTTGATCTATAAAAAACTTGTAAATATTTAAATTGTATTTACCTTTATTATTGTTACAAACTATATTTTAATAATAATCAATTTTATATACATGTATAACAAGAGGTGTAAGTAATGTAATATTGTATATATTCGTGAAAGTAATTAATATCATACTAGATAAGATTCATTGTATCTCTATTCTACCAAATTGTCACACGGTAATTACTATTGGTATGATTAATGTCTAATATGCCCCAAAGATATTTAAAATCAGAGTGTCGGGTAGCACACACTCAAGTTAAATACTTGAAAAGTGGACCGGAATAGTCTTGAGCATTTTTAATGTACTACATTTATACTAAGAATACTATCTCGAAAAAAATAAAACATTTCACTTCAGAAACATTGTTCTCATTATTCGCCTTAAACATTTGAAATTGATGCCATTTCTCACTACTATCGGGATTGCGATATTTCTTCTCTTTACTGGGGAAGGTTCTGTGTCACACGAGTAAATATTTGAATGCTTATTTTGTGTTATCATACATACATTTGTATATTTTTCTTCCATTTTTAACTAACTCATGTCTAAATAAAAATGTGTTTCATAAATAAAGGTATATTGTGTCGGTATTTTGTTAATTTATTCCTTTTTAAATTTATTTATGAATTAAATACATATATTGAAATCGATTTTCGTTTAGACAAATAGATTCAACAAGATCTTGTCTCGCATAAATCTGTGTATTCTGATAAAATCGTACATGTTTTAGAGAGACGTTAAATATTATACACATATACATCAAATCCGCTCAAATGACTCTAAACACGAGACCGACTCCGACACGAAATATCTTAGTTAGTTCGAAGTTGGATATGCTATAGACGTCAGATAACCTTGTAACATAATATCGATGATAGTTTTTGAAATGTTATTGCAGTTACGAGATACACATTTTTAATTAGGTTTATGATAATTGTTCCACATCTCTTTCATTTATCAAAAAATAATACAAAAAGACTGAACAACTGAACTGGTTTTTTTTGGAATATAACCAGAATATTATTTATAAGTATATAAAAATATATTATCTGCTCGGAAGCTGAAATATCCTTCCTTTCTGGTCGAGGGGCTAAAATTATTTAATCTAGTTTTTGATTGACTTTTCCTTTTTTTTTATTGAATTCCTGAGGGAGGTTTTAAAAGGATGATTAATGCTAACAGTCAGATCTATTATCAATTTACATTCAAACTTGTACAAATATAAATCCATGGGAGGAGCTGCGGGTAGAATGTAATCTATAACACAACCTCGTTCATATTAATCAAGATAAAACAGAGATATCGCAAGTTCGACAAGGCTCAATACAATTTAGGGTACAAATAATTCCAGGGGCGTATATGTGGGGTAACCTGTATAGTTTGAATTATTATCTCCCCAGAGGCTCCAGACTCAGTAATGTGAACAGTTCATTGTTTTGTATAACGTTTGTATAGTTTACAATTGATTATTATAAATGATAAGTTTAAATCCGGCGCCCGAAGCTAACGTAATCTGGTATTAGGCCTTTTATATAAATTATTTTGGATTAACTTTAGTTTCTGTTATTAAAATTATAAACACATGAGTTTTGATAATCTTTAAATTCTATTTTAAAATAACTATTATTACAATGAAAATATATTTATCTAGAGGGAGTGGTAGTGTTTATATGTTTTTAAAAAATAATTTGAAATAGCTAAAATTAAGAATTACTAAAGTAAAAGTTCCTATTTGTATGAAAAGTAGACTTTATCTTCTGATTGTTCAGCATACATGTAAAGTCATGAAATCATCGTAAGAATAAAACAATTGGTTGTTAAGTGTTCTTGTTACCGCATAAAAAAATCTGTTGCTACATAAAATTTTTCATTTTGCCATTTGATAATTGTTAATTAGCCAAATTAAATCATTTTCATTTCGCTTTCAATAGTGCCAAAATATCATAATATCGCTAATGTAAAGTAGACATGGAGAAGACACGAATGATTTTTGTTACACACGTGGATGTTTTTACGTTACATGTAAATGGGAAAAAACCTTTGGCGAAAATACAAGTAATGCTATTATTGTTTTTGGTATTTTAAGATTTAAAATCACGACATTGTGACACAGTTATGAACATTTGCCCCGCCATGTTATGTCATAACAATTCATGACGAGTTTGGAAATTTGTGTTTAGTATGTTACATGTAATACCTACGAGGGAACCGCTAACGACGCGCGTCTCCACAAGTCGCCACTGCAACGTGTGATCTAAATTAACAAGTTCACTCAACATTATTAATATTTACTATACTTTTTAAATTTTAATAAATAATTAATTAAACAATTGTTGTACTAGCATCAGTAAAAAATAACCTTTCTAGGTTATTTTTTTATTCCTCCGGCTGTCGTAAATGTAATTAGTACCTACGGTTTTTTTTTTTTGTATTTATTATTTGGTCAAACCAAAACATTTACGGAAAAATAACGCTTAATATAATATTAATTTATATTTATAAAAGAAGTTTTAATATTTTTCTGTTTCTAGTTACAATTTTTTTATGTACATATTTATATTTTAACACATCTGTCAATCCGAAGTTGAAAAGTGGCATTAGTAGGTATTTAAGTTTTAAATGTTCATTTCTAAATATTAAAGTGATATAATCATGTTTTACGCAAACCGCTAATGTGTTATTAAAGAAAATTTATCGACCCTTTGAGACGTTGCTCAGGAACAAACTTTGTTTAAAACACATTAGCTTCCCCAAGCACCTCTCATCACTTCGATAAGCGTCGAGTTTCAGAAGTAAGGAGAAACAGGGGAAAAGTATTAACTTATTTATTATAAAAGTATAAAAATAATAAAAAAAGCTAGGCTCATAAAAATAACTTATTTTCCTCATTATCAAGAACCTAGTTTTACATAAATTGCGTTAATATACGATAAAATCCTCTTAATATTCAAATAAGAAACTTTTTAATTTATTAAATTATATTGTACCTTAAATCACTTTTTCTAAGTTTCTAAAATTACTGTTTACTGTTCAGTGTTAAAAATGTACACGAAATTTGGTAATGCTACCTAAATTTATTATTAATCAATTTAAATTGGTAATTTCTATCTAAAACCTATTTGTCAATACTTAGTAGATCATATCAACCTTTTACAAATCGTCATTAATTTAATGTTTGCTACTTATTATTTATTCTTTTTTTTTCTATTTCAGTTAACAGTAACTTTTTAACTCTTAGCTCTTTCATCTCCTCATCGCTTAAGTCAGCGATGTACTCATGACACTACTGGTGATGACTTAATACCAAACAATCCGTTTGTTTGTCTCCTTACTATTGCTATTTAAAAAAAAAGAATTAATAATATTTCTCTTTATATTTATTGTTAATTATTATCTACATTTAGATCCTTTCATTTTATCTTCTCTTGATCTTTTAATTTTAACAATTGCGCTCAAACGCCATCTTTCAGAGTCTGTGTACAGGCGTCTCTGTGACGTACTCTCTGTTTCCGGCTTCGAGGATTACAACAGTCTATCAAGTGTCTTCCTCAAAAATATATTTGAACTAACGTTATATAATACAAGATGCAGTCGGTAGGATACGAATCTACGCTCCCAGAAATTTAAGTTCTATGTACTTAGTCTTGTGCATGTAGATCATATTGAAATAAATAAAAATGTTTCAAAAGCAAGAAAAGCTAGTTTGTCGGGCTGGGTTATCTAGTAATATTTACAGTTTTGTTTCAAAGTGTCGCACTTGTGAAAAGTTTAGACCGGCTAATAATATACATGAACCTATGCTTACTCATAAAATACCTAAATATAGTTATTATAAAGTTGGTATGGACATTATGGAATATGCAAGCAAATCATATTCGATAATTATAGATTAATTATCTCATCAATTTAAAAAAAAAAAATATGTAAGAAGTATTTTCTGCGTTTGCTCGTTTCCCTACTATTTCTATAAACAAATAACAGGATCTAATTAATAATATTATTATTTAAAGTACGCCGTAATAGTTATTTAAGCAACTGTTATATAATAAGGGGTATAAAACACTAATGTGGGTTTATCACACGAGGCGAAGCGGAGTGTGATAATAGTATCACATGAGTGTTTTAATACCTAATTATCAACAGTTGCATACAAGACTTTATTTACTCCCATGCTTTAAATCCAAACAAAACAATAAAAATATCAAAGAAAAATGGCGGGGATTCGAATAACCTACTTTGTTTTTATTCGTTGTTTTTGTTTTAAAATTTATTGCCAATATGGAAAGGAATATAGTTCATACAACCTAGTCTAAGTTTCCTTTTTTTTACAGCGCGCGACTTTTTAATAGTGAAACACGCGTGAATGGCAATGTTCTTTTTTCAAAAATAATAAAATACAGATGTTCTTTTTTTGAAATTCATATAGATACCATGCATCGAGCACTTAAAATGTGGCTGTCTCTTGTTAACCCTTTGCACAGAAGGGATCGAAAAAAAAAACAAAGGAGTTTTATAATGAAATCCAGTACAACATTATATCATCCGTTTGGATGATGTAATGGTTATTATGATATTGGGTGTTTTAATGATGGCAATAAGCTGTTTCAGAATCTTTTATAGATGATTTAAACCATGGGAGTAGATAAAATATGTTTATGAACTACTTTAAAATACATTATATAGTATATGTATGTATATACAGCAGACATCTACAAAAAAAACGCTCTTTTTGGTAGTCAGTCAATAATTGTGATTCATGAAACTTTTTCCTTAAACTTCAAAAGTACATAATTATTCCTTTTATTTGGCAACTGTTACTTTGAGACCTCGAAAGGATGCCGATTTAATGATGGAACCCTTTGAATTTCTCTTCGGCTCCTTGATAATTACTTGACTTCACTGAAAATACCGAGGCGATGTTAATTTACTTTTCCTTAAGCCTTTTATTCGGAGGGTATTTTTAATAGGACTACATTTTGCTTTTATGCGAGCCTAAGTGCCCTGGTGTATAGGAAAAGTGAGTCGATAATAGGCAGCAGCAAGTTCAAATATTGGCTGACACCACTTAGTTTTTAAGTGCTAAGTGAAATTTACAAGATTAGGTATAAAATTTGAGAAAGTGCATACGACTATTCACATTGGATCAGCGACTAAGCTCCATTTCTTATCCTTTATAAAGGAAGACATTGACAACCGATCTGGTGTAGTACTGCGAGTAGTCGTCTTAACGCTGGTGGCCACGGCTTTCTTTCCCGTTCAGGGAAGATATTTGTATTTGTACAAATATTTTTTTCTGGCCTGGGTGTCTGTGCTAGTGGTTCTCATCATTATGTCTCGGAAAGTCATCGATATCAGTTGTTATCATAGATATCTGACAGCGATAAATTTGTTATTCTGGTTTAAGCTTCAACCCTTCACCTATATGGAGAAGAGGCCTTTTTTCATCATTGGAACGTTTACAAATTGTTTTGTAATTTGTTCAAGCAATTTTGTTCATTTCACTTCATAGACGAAGATGCCTACGCAGCAGTAAAACTCACTGTTATTGTTATTAATAAAAAAAAAATGTTTTAATAACAATTTTTGTAAAATTAATTTTAACTACTCATGATTTTGATATAAATTCAAGTGATTAGTTTTACTCGAGACATTCTTGTGCGAACAGCCGTAGAGTGCATCCTGATTCAATAAAATGATTATTTGAAGAAATTGTTGTCGTAAATATTCATACCATGAAAAATGATTGCAATATAGTAAATGACGGCAGCAGTAAACAATACGCATTGCGGTTATTCGTCAAATACAATAAGCCTTAATTGTTATACAATATTATTGGGTACCCCCTTTTAAGTATGTTAATATCTGAAATAGGTCGCCCCGCTCTTCCCATAAACAATTACTAAATACTACAAAATATAAATTACCAAATATATTATACTTTGTAAAATAATTTGTAGAAATTTAAGTTAAAAATAAAAATTATAACAAATAATGACATTAATACAATTTTCAAAAATGTGCTTCTATGTTTACTGTATTGTTGGACTACATATATATTTTTTGATTAAACTAATGTATACATGAATGGCATTGAAGATACTAAGATTAATTACTATAGGCATGACACAGCACTGGTTCTCGTATGATCATGCCCCGCTCTACTTAAATTGATCTATCATCGTACACGTGACATTGCAGACACCAAACCGAGTATTAAACTTTTCAGAACCCCAACATTTATTCGACAACTTTGTAATTTCAAATAATTTATATTGAATAGCTAAATATTTATATACCTCTTCCACGAGATTGCCACCATGGAGTAGAGACTTACATAATTTGTGCTATTGTCTTATCGTTTAATGACCAATAATTGAAGAAAGCGAAGAGTTTCGACAAATACCTTGAAGAAATTTCGCTAGTGTGTTAGAGCAGGGATCAGATATATTAAAGGCAGTAATGCCTGAGTGATCTCTATCTATTTCTTATACATCTATTTTTTTTTTTTGTAAACAAGTTTAAAAATGTAATAAATATGAGAGAAGTCAATAAAAATGAAATAGTTGTGATAAAATTTTCTAATTGAATATTAACAATTAGGCATGATAGAACTTCAAAGTTTTGATTATAAATATTCATCTCACGTTCTGTTCAGTAAAAGTATTGTAAAATATTTTATCATGTGTCAAATATCACATGTCTCACAACATATCGAATTTCAAATCGGAAGTCGTTTAAAAATAGATAATTAAAATACCTTATTAAATCCTGAGTATCCCAGCTTTGTAAGATTGCAGTTTAATGATAAAGCAAAATTAAAACTAAACGTCATAATTTTTTCCATACCATTTGCCGCTGACTACAAAAATATATCACAGCAGAACTACTCGTAACAAACTGAAAGTCGAAATTTTATTGAAAATTGCACACGATAGACCATCCATATTTCTGATTTTTCCGATAGATTTTCCAAATATTTTATTTCACACAAACCTTGTTCTGACAATGAAATCTACAATTTAAGAAGGCAGTTAAGGACTGCCAACAGAAGTGAAAAATAAAAATAATGAAAAAAAAAAACAATATTAAATTTTTCAAAGCAAATATCAATAACAATGTTGGAAATATTTGATAGTAAATGCTTTGTTTTTATCATTTATTTTTCGACACAAACATATTAATTATATTGAGTACTCACTACTGTACTGCACAGTGATTCTACATTCAATCAACTCAAATGATGACTGTCAAAAACAGGGTTAAAACAATGCACAGTATACACAAAATAAACTTATCGAGTGGTCAGCATAACTTCTCTTACTGCATGTCGGTGATGCGAAACCACAAAATATTACTCACCTAAAAAGTCAAACACACATATGATACAGTCGAGTAAATACAATTGTTAGGTTTAGGTCGACACCAAAAAGTTTTATCAAGATTATTTTAAAATAAAAACGAAAATCTGTTTTATGTTCTGTTCTCCTATATTTACGCGAATTTTACTCATTTAATTAAAAGTCTATAACGGATTTTATCGCGTTTATTTAAACTTTACGGTTTAACAATATTTTAAATTATTTCCTGACGTTTCTGACTCTTTACAGCGTCCATGGTCTCGGGGGACTCTGTTTTATGTCTTAAAAAAATTGTACTGACATTTAAAATAAAGAAAATAAAGAAACAGAGTATTTTGTTTTCGGGATTGAAAGAAGTCAGACGAGGCTGGGCCATCATTGAATTCGGACGCTATTGCATCTTATGAAGAAGTTCTGATAGAGCTAATAGTAGTCAACCCTTCATTGATTGTTAAAAATACAGTGCTTATGTTATTATGATTGAAGTTATTGTAATGGAATAACATTAAATGGAAATGAATAAATGTAAAGAATAAATATTATACAGTAAGGTGGGTTTTATTACACAATGTATTAGTGTATATATGCGTATACATTTACACAGGTTGCTATACTGCCTGTCATCGATGACGCGAACCACACGAACCCATAAGTTTTTCCCCTATCAAAAATCGCCCAATGCGGATAAAGAAGTTTTTACTTCCAAAATTAAAGCAATTATTGGAGTTTACTCCTTAAGAATCGATTTTCATATATAAGGCGCCCGGTATGAGAAAAATATGAGAGGTAAAATCTACTGATGAATGACCTCGTTACTTTTTCGGTGCGCGCGCACCTATGGTGCGGTGCGAAAGTAATGTTGCTCTAATTAATATTGAAAAATAATATTTAAAAAATAAATGATAATTGTCAGATAATAATAATTACATAATTTATCAACATTCCTAATGAAATATTTGTGCACATCTGAAATTGACTATTGTGAAAAGTTTTATGTAAAATATTTCGCCGATTAGTTATAATAAATGTATATAAAATGAATAAATATATATTTATATATGTATATTATTTTCATTAATTTATTAATTTACCCTTTCATATGGTATTAATCTTATTTTCAGTTGGATAAACTCTTTTTGCGTATGTTTAGACAATCGTACTTAAGGAGTAAACTCCAGTCGTGCGTCGGAGCTGACACACACAATTTTTAAATAACACTCATTCATCACGCGAGAATTGATTTCACAAATTATTGGGTACTAATCTTTTGGCAGTCAAATATATTCATCATATAAATATAGCTTGTACTGTACTGTATCAGCCTGTAAACAACCCACCGCAAAGCGAAGGCCTCTTCTTCATATAGAAGAAGTTGGATCTTAATCCACCACGCTAGTCCACTGCGGGTTGGCGGATAATTTCTTCCACCATAAGATACGATCTTTATCAGGTGTCTATGATAAAAACCGGGACCGTTTTACGTGCTCTGCGAGGGACGGTGGGGAGACCCACAAGGACATACACCCAGACCGGAAACAAATATTTGTACAAATACAAATATCTATCACGAGCGGGAATCGAACCCGCGACCGTCGGCGCACACACTACACCAGAACGGTCGTAAATGTAAACGAGCCAATTTAATTTTTTATGGTAAACAGAATAACCAGCAAACCCCTTTGGAATGACGATATTTAGTCAAATGTTTTCGGAGCTACACCGTCCAGAGATATTACATTAACGGAGTGGATGTCAATTTCCTCACCGCTCTAATCTCTTTAGCCTAATTAATTCACTGGTGCTTTGTACATACGAATAGGATACGTTCCGCATAATATTATTTTATGCTGCTAATGGGTTTGTGATGTAGGTAAGACTTTGGATCTATCCCGACTATTTATTACTTAGAATTCGATCCGCGCGGCTTTATTCACGCGCACTTCATCCACTTTGACGTTAATTGTAATACTCCACTTACATGAGATGTAGCATTGTACATACACTACTATTAAATTTGTACACCTATGCCGACACAAGACCATTTCCTCTGCCCCTAGGTTGCCTGAAAGTGATAGCTTTTCCTTAATAAGGCCGCCCTTTGTATAATACCTTGTTATATATCTATTTTCGTTTTTCTATGTAACATTTCTGTTTCGGTGTACAATAAATTGTGTGTCATCTATATATTAATGTGTGAAGCAAAAACTTTGTACTCCCTTTTACAAAAATTACGCGGACGGAGAAGTATGAATTTTGACACAGTTAAAGTTTATATGTAGAAGAAGTGCAGAATGCTAATATTTTTTATAATAATGCTCAAAAAATACATTAAATTAATTTAAAAAAAAACACTACCCACACTACGGCACACACATAAGTACAATGTACACATATACACAAATTTTGTTCATTGTCAAAGTCTGTTCTTAACACAGTCTTAAATACAAGTCTTGCAACGAACTTTTTATCGAAATTTATTATCACAGATCAGTTCCAATGACTGCTGCATATCCTCACCATGTTATGCGCAATCATATTTTTATGATGTTGACAATGCTGTCAATTATATATTAGGTCGAATTTCGACCACTGGATGACCACTAGTTATTATTATTACTTACAACGCTTTATTTTTTGACGACATATCATCTCATATAAATATGCCATAGAAGGTGTCGTTATTGATCGAAAACCTTCGTAACGCCTTTTGATTAATTATAAACTTATTTCACCAGTTACTATTGGTTATCTCCGAGTTAAGTTTGAAAAACTTCGAGATAGCAGCCGTACGCTACCACTGGTTTCGGAGTGACATGATGATTATAAATGATTTTGGTTTCATCCAAGTTTTTACGGAGACCGTTACATCAAGTATATGAGCTAAAATTTTTCAGCGTTTTTGATTAACAGCATTTAACGTTTTGGCTAGAATGACGATATAATCAATAAACCTTAAGTATTTATCATTGATATTTATATAACTTCCTTACTTTACACATCGTAGGTACATCATCTTTTATTGTAGTTAATAAAAAAGTTAGTATAAGAGTAATAAAATCTATTGTATTACGCCTGGAGATAAGGATATCGGAAAATCGGTTTGCTTGTGTACAAATACGGTCACAAAAGCCATTTTTGCTTATAAATGACAATTAATAGCCTTGGTATACCAATTAATAGCCTTGGTATACCAAGGCTATTAATTGATATCCTTGTCTCCAGGTGTAATACAGTAGATTTTATTACTCTTATACTAACTTTGTAGGTAACGAAAGTCAGTGGTAAGCAATTAAATTATTAGAAAAACAAAACAAAACCTTGAGACTCTGTCGGCGCCATGCCAACTGATGAGGATGATGGATACACCGACCAGCTAGGTGATAGTGCCAGTGGGGGAGTCCACAAGTGTTTATTGCTACGTCCACGTCGTCTCCCCTGGACCCTGACCTGACCCCGGTAACGCAGGTGGCAGGCAGGTGACCGAACGCGGTAAACTATACTTGTGTGTTTTAGAGTGTCTTGTCTTTGTGACTAAAAGTGTTGCGATGCTTCCTCTACGCGAGAGCATAGGAGGTGTTGTCAAAGGCCCTTCTCAGGGCAGTGCCGGATTAGCCTATAAGCTATTTAAGCACTTGCTTAGGGCATCCCGTCTTGGGAGGCACCAGAGACGACATGACAGAGACGAAATCATGTTGTGTCGACCCCACCTAGCATGGGATAGGGGTGTGCGATAATTATCGATAATTCGTAAGTACTTGATAATTTTTCATTCGATAAATATCGATAACTATCGATAAGTTTTCATTCGATGATTATTGATAATTTTTTGCGATCCGATAATTATCGATAATTTTGTGCCATCCGATAATTATCGATAATATTGTGGTATTAGATAATTATCGAAAATTGTTTTTGGATCCGATAAGTATCGATAATTATGGTACGGCGGAGGACCTTTTTTTTTTCTTTTTTTTTTTTAGGTATTCGTATAGGGTACGGAGGAAAATGTCCATGCTGAAGGCCGGATGACCTTTTTTTTTTTTTTTTTTCGTCGTCCGAAAATTGAATCGATAATTATCGATAATTATCGTCAACTATCGATAATTTTTATCCGGCAAAACAACAACACATACATATTCTACCTACGATATGTCTTCACATTTTTTTTCAATTAATTCTTTGTAGTTCACTTATGGATAGGGGGGCCCACAGGGGAAAATTGCTTAGGGCATCAAGTTACTTTAATCAGGCACTGTCTCAGGGCCAACCCAAAGGCCCTTCTCAGGGCCAACCCAACGGCCCTTCTCAGGGCCAACCCAACGGCCCTTCTCAGGGCCAACCCAACGGCCCTTCTCCGGGCCAACCACAAGGAGAGGTAGTCGAGATACTGGAGGACATCTCCATCACCTCGTTGTCTGAGACGGATCTGGGACGAAAGCGCCTCTACTCAGGGGGCTCGGAGGGCTCCGCCACGGAGACGGGGGCGGGAGTAGCCGCAGCGGGTAAAACCCGCTCAGCGGCTAAAAGAGGAAGGGCGCCAACGCTGACCAGCGCCAGGGCGGCTCTGCGGGAGCGCGTGGAGCGTGACCGCGAGGACGGCTTCGAGGCGGCCCTTCAGAGGAGGGCCTTCTGCAAGCAGAAGGAGGTGGGGGGTCTGACGGAGGAAGTCCCCATCGAATTAGAAGACGTGCACAGGCGGGGGGCCGAGGAGCTGATGGCGGCGTCAGAGGCCAATTTAAATCTGATCCTCGGCCTGACCGGCAAGTCCGTTAATTTGAAGGGTGGATACTCCGCCAAGATAAGGAGGGCCGCCGGGTCCATCAGGGAGGTGCTGGAGTCCCTGGTGGCTCGCACCGAATCCGACGAGGTCCACCGACTGAGAGCCGACAACAGCCGGCTCTCGCGGGAGTTGGATTTGGTACGGGAGGAGGTCAGAGCTTACAGGAGGGAGTTTGAGGACAGCCGCAAAAAGGCGGCTGAACCCTCAAACAAGGAAAGTAGTGCCGACCTTATGCACGAATTCGCGAATATGGTCGGCAACCTCCTCGATGGCCGCCTGGCGGCTTTCCAGCTCCCAGCTGCCCCTCCTTGCCGCCCTCCTCTGGCTGGGGACAGTGCACCGCTGGCGCGTGCCACAAGGGCAGCGCTGGCGGAAAAGGGCAAAGGGTCGACGGCTCCTAGCGCAAACGAGGTGGCGCAGGCGAGCCGGGAGGAGTTGCCCGACCTTCCCCAAGCAGCGAGCAAGGGAAAGGGGAAGGGCAAGGGGAAGGGAAAGGGAAAGGAGGTGGAGTGGACAGCGTTTGGCCCCTCGACCTCAAAGGAAGCGGTCCCCCAAGTAGTCGAGTCACAGGCGGAGCCGGCGGCTAGCTGGACTGAGGAGTCCGCCGCAAGTCGGCACCAAAAAAGAAGACAACCTCTAGCCGCTAGCCTAAAGGAGGCCCTGGCGGAGGAGGTGGAGGTGCTCAGGCCTGAGAAAAAAGGCGGAACTAAGAATCTCAGGCCTGAGCGACGCGGTCTCATCGGAACGGCTAGCAATCGCGGTGGCGAAGGAGGGAGGCTGTTCCACAGGGCAGGTCCTCGTGCGGAACATCCGCGTGGGGCAAAGGGGTCCGGGGTCAGCCCACATTGAGCTCCCGGCGGCGGCTGCCAAAAAGTTGCTGCAGGCCGGGAGCATAGCGGTGGGGTGGACCAAAGCTAGTGTCCACCTCCTACAGGCGCGTCCCAGGCATTGTTACCGATGCCTGGGACTAGGGCACGTCGCCAGCGCGTGCCCAGGTGGCACTGACCGCAGCACGCTGTGCTATCGCTGCGGTCAGTCAGGCCACAAAGCCGCCGGATGTTCGGCCGCCGCTCATTGCGCGGTATGTGCGGACGCCGGTAGGCCGGCAGACCACGTGATGGGGGGTATAGCATGTAAGCCCCCATCAACCCGTGGGAAGTTCCCCCCGCAAACACCTCTAGGGGGGAACCGAGTGATGGCAGCAGACGCTGAGATGGCCGAATAATGCCCAGGCAGTCAGTTAGCAGTCAGTTATATTTATACAATTATGATTAACATGCTGAGCTTCACATTACTATACTTGTTCTATTTTTTTGAAGCTACAAATATCAATTATTTTACATACACCTGCACAGGTGATAAAACCTTTGACAACCTCCCTGGCGCAGTGGTGAGCGCTGTTATCTTATAAGTGGAAGGTCCCGGGTTTGATCTCCGACATGGTCAATTCAGAAATTTGTGATATCTGAATTTTCTATGGTTTGGCCTGATTGGAAGATTCGGCCTTGGCTAGTAACTACTAACCACGCTACTAGTTCTACATGGCATTGTATCGGAATGATATCTAGCAGTGCAATTATTGATTTACATTATTTTATTAAATTATTAATTCCCGAACTGACCTTGCCCGGGATCGTGCCCTGGACCTCCCACTTATAAGACCACAGCGCTCATCACTGCACCAGGGATGTAATAAAAATTTCCACTTGTAGTGTAATAAAAAAAATTTAAACTTTTCATTAAATTCTTTCCTCTTAGTTTGTTTAAGATTTCTTGGTATATAGCTCGATCTCTTAATATTATACTTTTCTATTTTCAGAACGGAATATATTGCCAGCTGAATGTGGCGGAGACTGCTGATGTTTTACTATTTTTTGACAAACTATTCGACTCATTGAATGGCAGCTTCACTAACTCCAAGAAGAGAAGTGGTAAAAATTTATTAATGCTTGTAACGCCCAAATCTGATCATGGTACCGTTTGGTCAAATGCTAAAAATGTTCAGAGCACAATGAAATTTATTGATAAAAATAATGAAATGTCATTTGATAAGCTTGTCACTGTTCCGACAATTAACAATTGGTTAAGAACTGTAAATAATGTGGAATATCTAATACAAAAACTATTTAATGACTACAATATAAAATCTGTGTGGATGCGGCATCTAAACCAAGATCTAAATTTCTTTGGGGCGATTCGAAGCCATAGATGTAGAAATACTAACCTAACTGTAGCTGGCTTCGAATCGTCCTTTGCTGCTTTACTTATTAATAATTAAAGAGGACAGCACTTATCCCAACTGTAAGGAAGACAATTATCAAAGTATTTTTAACTCAATGGGAACTTTGTTTAATAAATCAGAAAATGAGCCCATCTACACAGATATTGTTGATAATATAAACGATTTATATGTTGGATATGAAGAAAAAAAGAATAGCCCCAGAGTATTAGCAACTTAACAGTTTCTAACTGGCTATTTATTAAAAAAAGCCCAAATAAAAGTATTAAAGAATTGTAAAAAATGCAAACAATGCTTATATGACTCAAATAATAAAGGTGATTTTTTAAAAGTGCAGGAAAATAAAAAGGCAATACAACGTCCTCCAGGCGAACGTTAACCACTCCGCCGGGGCCCAGGACCTTTTCCTGCAGTCCATGGCGGAGCGGTGTATTGACGTTGCGATCGTCGCCGAGCCATACGCCGTGCCCCCTAGCTCACACTGGGCGGGGGACACCGAGGAATCGGTGGCGATCGTAGTGAGGCCTGGAGCCGGCCCCCCCCCCTCGTTGTCAAGGCGAAGGGCCGCGGGTACGTGGCGGCGGTTTGGGGAGAGGTGGCTTTCGTCGGAGTTTACTTCTCCCCGAACCGTGACCTGGCGGCTCTGGACGAACTCTGACGTTTTCTCGACGTTCTGGGGCCGCTGGTGGGGCAGCTAGCTCCCCTCGAGGTGTTCGTAGCCGGCGATCTCAACGCCAAGTCCACGGCTTGGGGTAACCCAGTTACGAACCCAAAAGGAAGGGAGGTGGAGGAGTGGGCGCTAGCTGCCGGACTGTGCCTAGTCAATGTGGGGGCAGTCCAGACGTGCGTGCGATGGTCGGGAGGTTCCGTGGTGGACGTCACGTTCGCCACGCCAGCCATCGCACGCAGAGTGGAGGAGTGGAGGGTGGAGACGGAGGTGGAGACTCTCTCGGACCATCGATACATAAGGTTCGAGGTATCTCCAGCTCCTGTCCGTCTGGCGTCATCGTCGTCGTCAACGTCGTCCAGGGGGCGTAGCCAATTTCCGCGTTGGGCACTCTCCAAGCTCGACCGGGAAATGGCAGAGGAGGCCGCAATCGTCGGTCGGGAGCCTCCCGCCGCTGTCGGAGTTTGGGGTGGATGAGGCGGCTAGCCGGCTCTGCGACGCATTCACTACTGTCTGCAGAGCGGCCATGCCGCCCGCGAAGCGTCCATCCCCGCGGCGGGCACTTTACTGGTGGTCAGCTGAAATAGCCGGCCTCCGGGCCGCCTGCAACGGGGCCAGGAGACAATATACCCGGAGCAGGCGGAGACGTCCCCAGGACGTGGACAGGGACGACAGGCTGCGCAGGATTTACGTGGAGAAAACGAAGATCCTGCGGCAGGCCATATGCCGAGCCAAGGAGGAGGCCTGGTTGGAGTTAGTTGGGGGTCTGGAGAGAGAAACATCAGCGAAACACTGCAACCGGACCAACTGGGGAGGATCGTCGGGGAACTCTTTCCCGACGAACCCGAGGACTTCGTGCCCCCCAGAATGGCTCGGCAGACGCCGGACGAGGAGGAGGGTGTTCCGCCACCCGTCACAGAGGCTGAAATGGAGGCGGTGATTACCCGCCACCAGAGTAAGAAGAGGGCGCCGGGTCCAGACGGGGTGCATGGGAGAGTCCTTGCAATTGCTCTCGGGCACCTCGGCGACAGCCTCCGGGAGCTGTTTGACCGCTGCATGCAGTGTGGCCAGTTCCCGGGGGCCTGGAAGGAGGGTCGGCTCTGCCTACTTCCTAAGGCAGGGCGGACCCCGGACTCGGCTTCGGGGGTGCGACCGGTGGTGCTGCTGAACGAAGCTGGGAAGGCCTTGGAGAAGATAGTGGCCTCCCGGCTCGTTCAGCACCTGGAGGAGGGCTCGGGACCTGGACTGTCAGAATTCCAGTTCGGGTTCCGAGCACGCCGGTCGACCGTCGACGCCCTCAAACGTCTACGGGCGGTGACGGCTGAGGCGGAAAATGGGAGGGAGGTGGTGGTCGCGGTGTCGTTAGACATCGCGAACGCCTTCAACAGTCTTCCGCACGTGGTGATACGGGAGGCACTAAAATACTTCGGAGTGCCCCCGTATCTATGGAGGCTGTTGGAGGCGTACCTCTCCGATCGGAGGGTAGGCCTCGAGAACCGGTCGGGGTCCGTGGAGTGGTGGCGAGTCGGCTGTGGTGTCTCGCAGGGATCAGTTCTGGGTCCGATCCTGTGGGACATCGGGTACGACTGGGTCCTGCGAGGCCGTCTTCTGCCTGGATTGCCTCGTTTATTCCCGGGGACGAAACTACAAGGAGGCGGCGCGGCTGGCCGAGGTCGGACTCGACCTCGTGATCAGCCGCATAAAGAGTTTAGGGCTTCGTGTCAGGATTGGCAAGACCGAAGCCCTGCTCTTCCGCGGGACCGGCCGTAAGGGACCTCCACCGGGGGCTGCCCTTCAGATTGGAGAGGGGAGGGTCAGGATGAGCCCTCAAATAAAATATCTCGGGCTCATCCTTGACGGAGGGTGGACCTTCGGTCCACATTTTGCGATGGTGGGACCGAAGGTTGTGAAGGTGGCGAGTGCACTGGGCAGACTTCTCCCGAACCTCGGAGGACCCAGCGCCGCCTGCAGGCAGCTGTATTCCGGAGTCTGCCGGAGTATGGCGACGTACGGTGCCCCGGTTTGGGTGGATCGCCTCACCGCGAAAAATAAGGCGGCGCTGCGCACTGCGCAGCGAACAATCGCGGTGAGGGTGATTCGGGGGTACCGTACGGTATCGTGGGCTGCAGCTACTGCTCTAGCCGGCGACCCCCCGTGGGAGCTCGTGGCGGAGGTTCTTGCCGAGACGCTGAGAGGGCTCTTGGTGAGAACCCTACGTTGGACGGGATCCTACGGGTGCGTCGGATAGGGCAGGAAGCGCTTATGAGGAGGTGGGGGGAGGACCTGGCGGGGCAGCCGTACGGCACACGCGTAACCGCTGCCATTCGCCCGGTACTCGAGCGGTGGATGCGTCGAAAACGCAAGCCCCTCACCTTCCGTCTGACGCAGGTTCTCACCGGGCATGGTTGCTTTGGTGACTACCTGTGTCGGACGGCCCAGAGGGAGCCGACGACTGAATGTCACGATTGTGGCGCGGCCAGTCGGCGAGGGTTGTTGGAGGCCCGCATGCTGTCATGGTGGGACCGAAGGTCGTCAAGGCGGCGAGTGCGCTGGGCAGACTCCTCCCGAACCTCGGAGGACCCAGCGCCGCCTGCAGGCAGCTGTACTCCGGAGTCTGCCGGAGTATGGCGACGTACGGTGCCCCGGTTTGGGCGGATCGCCTCACCGCGAAAAATAAAGCGGCGCTTCGTGCTGCGCAGCGAACAATCGCGGTGAGGGTGATTCGGGGGTACCGTACGATATCGTGGGCTGCAGCTACTGCTCTAGCCGGCGACCCCCCGTGGGAGCTCGTGGCGGAGGTTCTTGCCGAGACCTACTCATACGTCTCGGGTAGGAGGGCTCTTGGTGAGAACCCTACGTTGGACGGGATCCTGCGGGTGCGTCGGATGGGGCAGGAAGCGCTTATGCGGAGGTGGGGGGAGGACCTGGCGGGGCAGCCGTACGGCACACGCGTAACGGCTGCCATTCGCCCGGTCCTTGAGCGGTGGATGCGTCGAAAACGCAAGCCCCTCACCTTCCGTCTGACGCAGGTTCTCACCGGGCACGGTTGCTTTGGTGACTACCTGTGCCGGACGGCCCAGAGGGAGCCGACGACTGAATGTCACGATTGTGGCGCGGCGGTGGACTCCGCCCAGCACACCCTCGAGGTGTGCCCGAGATGGGCGGCGCTGCGTCAAAGTCTGACGTCGGTCCTCGGAGGGGACTTGTCGCTTCCGAGCATTATCATCGCGATGCTCGGCGACGACGAGTCCTGGAAGGCGATGGTCTCCTTCTGCGAGACAGTAATGTCCCAGAAGGAGGCCGACGAGCGGGTGAGAGAGGAGGCCGCCGACGTGGCCTCCATCCGCGGGCGACGAATGGGGGTGCGTAGGAGGCGCTACTTAATGCGCCTCCAGTAACGCCCCTGTGCCCGTGTCGGGCCGGGATGGGAACCCGGTCCTGCTAGATACGGCGTCGTCGGGACTGTTCAGAGGTGAGCCGGACAGTCCCCATGGAGGAGAAGTCTGGCCTTTTCGCCGAGGCCAGCCTGTCGCTGGAGGGATCCTGTTGCCTGCAGATCCGGGACCCTCCAATTAAAGCGGCTGAAGGCTCCCGCAGGGGTTTAGTACGGTATTGCACTCCCAAAGTGCCGAGTCCGACATAGGTCTAGGACTGCCGACCCGGGCATCCTGGATATCATCCGTAAATGGATTCCCCTGCGACAAAAAAATAAAAAAAAAAAAAATAAAAAAAAAAAAAAAAAAAATCACGTCCAGCGCCAACTCCAGACGCGCCCTGGTGCCCCTAGGTAGCGGCTCTAGTCTCATTCTCTTATTATTTGCATCCATCATCGAATTTTTTTAGCAGTAAAATACTCGGGGAGTCGCTCACGCTCCCCGAGGAGGCTACGTAGGTGTTGTGCAGCTTTAGTTGCCTTTATTAGCCTTTTACGACATCCTAGGCAGAGGATGGGTTGGCACTATTCTAGTCTACTGAATATTTTTGTAATTCATAGTTAAAAGTATTAAAACGATCAAAATTAACGTTAATAGTATGCGAAACGTAATAAATAATTATCACTAATTATAATAATATGCATGGGGCAAGCATGTGGCCGAGACAAAGGGAAGCCGGTTTATACGAAATGTGCTTACATTTTAATTTCAAATCAATATTTGTGTCTGTTTTTATCGTGTTTGTCCTAATCCTTCATGGTCATACTGTGCATTATTCATTTTTTGTATGACGCTTAATTATTTAAAAGAGTACCGAGAGTTTTTTTCCGCCGGCTTTTTTTCCTCTCGGCCAACACTAGGGACATTAGATTAAGTTATTTACTGTAACATTTAATAAAGCCGATGATATAATAGTAATTTTATGTCTACCGAGACATTAACTTGTAATAATTTGACGTATTTGTTTTAAATGATTTTTTTTTTTGACATTCGTTAAGTGTGTAAAATCACCTTATGACGAAATAAATATTTTCATTTCATTTCATATTAAATAAACACATCACAACATTAAGCCGGGTTTTTATCTGCCCCACCTGTAAGGTGTGAAATCCGAGAGCGAAGGACTTAGCGCCCTAGTCACTGAGTTTATTATAAGTATCCGATAGAATGACGTTTTTTACTCAGTCAATTTAGCTACAAGGTTTCCCTCCGTATAGTAAAAGCGAATCACCTAAGGCTTCATTCACACGGCATTGTACTGCACGTTTTTTTGTAATCGTTTTTTTAACGTATAGTCAACCGGGTGTTCATATGGTAAATTTTCATTCGTGTAAAAACGAATAGCCGCAGTTTCCACACAGTTGTCACAGTGAGTAGACGTCACTGATGCATCCACGCTTGGTTGTGCTTTTATATTGGTATCGAAGGCGCCAACGGTCTCGCCGCCGACAAAACAGAAGGTTTTGGGTACATCCTATTAATTAAAAAAAATATTTTTCTTCCTTTGTTTCAAAATTAGAATAAATTATTACCATGATTCCCTTCCAGGCCGCTTGAGTTGCGACGCGATTTTTATAAAGTTCCAAAGTTTTTTCCATAAAACGGTATTTTGTTCCACTAAAGAAATTAATAGTTCATTATCTATAGAAGATTCCTCAACCATTTTGAATATCAAACCAAATCCAACATAAAATATGTACCACCCCTCCAAAAGACGCTCAGGTACTAAACGCTTCTTCGGTTGCTATTCGATAAAAAACGTATGACATCGTGTCGTGTGAAGGAGACAAAGCTATACCATATGCCACTGCGAACCGAATACGTCAAAGTTCATTCGATTTGCTTGACAAGTCCGTTGAGTATGCGTTTAAACGTATAAGCGGCACACGTTTTTTTGCAGTAGAATCGACGTGTGAATGGATCTATGTAAATTGTATGGTCACTATTTATACGTTAAGACGTATACTGCAAAAAAACGTGCAGGACAATGCCGTGTGAACGAAGGCTTACATGTTTCACAGCAGTCACGTTACGCCTACGGACATGTAACTGACCCGAAATATGGACAAAGTCGTCAAAAAACTATATCGTGGTGTGCATCGTTAAAAATGAAATGTAATTGAAAACCACCAGTATCAAAGCTTTATAACGTTAATTAAATACTTCAATTTTTCTGTGTTTAATAAAGTGATTATCTTAAGTCGTTTATTTGTTTGTATCAAATTTACTTTCTACGGATAAAACTTTCATGAGTTAAATTACTCAATTGTTAACTTTATAATAACTTACGATTTTCTGGGTTTTCACAAGGTTTTATCTGATTATTTGATGTGAATATTTATTGAGCTTCATTGCACTTTTGCACCGATTGCTATATACATTTTTAAAATCTTTAAAAGATTTTTTTTCTTCCAGCAGTGTGTCAAAACTATAAGCGTAGATACTAAAAATAATGTTAATAATGACAGAACAAAAATACGTGGTTTTGAAAATTCAGTGTTCATATTATATCAGTAATGTAATTAGAGACCAAAATAGTCGCTTTGTATTTTTATTTTTATAAAATAAAGGAATTGGAAAAGTTGGCCTAAGCCTGGTGGCTAGACTTTTTGATGATTAATCACTTAATTAGGTTAATAAAGGCGTAATGTCACAAGTGGCATAAGATTTTTGTAGTTATACTTCTTTAGGCGCGTTATGAAAAATTGATGAGAGTGAAATTTTACGATGCGCGCGCACCGTGACACAAAATTAACAGAATGAAGTTGGCCACAGAATAGAATTAAAAGTATATATTTTTTTTAAATGACTAAGTTAACTCATATACAGCCTAGTTGCAAAGTATCCAATGAAACGTTGTTATTTTCAAATTCGATAGAAATACCATTTATTATGAAATATATTGTTCATATTAATAATCAATTATAAAAATGGTCAATTAAATATTTTAGTTTTTATTTAACTTGATAATAATTTTCTTTTAATCAATATTTTTTCAAAAATAATAGTAATTTAATGAATTAAAATATTTAAAATAAAATATAAATATTGTAGTACCTATTATATTTAGGTATCTTTTTATTGAGTTCATAATTTTTAATACAGACTCAATCATTTTGTTTATCGAATATAGTAATTCTATCCATATTTTTTTTAAATTCATATTATAGACCATTTTAAATAATTTTCCGAATATTGTTGGAAACAAAATCTAGTTTCTTACTACAATATTTGTCTTTTAATTCATGTATACATTATTTTTGAATAAATATTAATTAAAAAGATATTATCACTAGGTTAAATAATAAATAATAAATTATTTTATTTATTTATTTTTTATTTATTTATTTATTTATTTATTTATTTAGAACACATACAGTCATATATAAAGAAAATATATGTATATACACTATAATATAGGTGTAAAAAAAGACCTGGAGGTTCATAAGGTACATTAAAGATAACAATATTTTATAGAGCTACAATATGAAGAAGTTTGGTACAAAAAATATTACAAAGAGAAAAAAAATAAAAAGTGTATCTTACATTCTTCTATAAATCTTTCAACAAGACAATTACACAGAAATGGCCAATATATAATAAACAGAGAAAATATCAAACAAAAAATTACTTATATGATTATTTAATACAATTTTGACTTAACTAAATTTTTAATTTTATTGATGGAATTAGAAAAAGGGTCTATGTCTGACAACTTCTTATTGTAAAATCTAGGTACTCGTCTGAAAAACGTATGTCTAGCGTAATTAGAATGGGCAAAGGGTATGTGGAAAAGATTACGTGTACGTACAGAATGATGCGGAACGTTAAAATTTACTTTTTCCAATAAATTAGGAGATTTTATAATGTTTTTAAGAATTTTAATGAAGAATATGCTATCCAAGTATAACCGTCGATTAGATAAAGTAGGAACATTAAATTTCTCACCAGACCTCAAGGCATTTTCGTGATATATATTAGTTCTGTAGTAAAGTGACCTGAGAAAAATATGTTGGATCCTCTCCAAACGATAAATATGAGATTGATACTGTGGGGTCCATACAACACTGCAAAATTCTAGGATACTCCTAACATATGAATAGTATAATGTTTTGTAAGTGCTCACACGTTTGAAAGGCCTACCTGTACGGAGGATCATTCCAAGGTTTTTATACGCACGCTTACAGATATTATCAATGTGTAAGTTGAAGGATAGTTTGGAGTCCAGAATAACACCCAGGTCTCTCATAGAGGTCACACGTTTGATAGGTACACCTGCTATATTATAATTATATGTAATCGTATGTTTTTTACGAGTAAAACTTATTATATTGCATTTATCAATATTTAAAAACAGCTGATTTTTTGAGCAATAGTCAAAGAAATTATTTAAATCATATTGTAAACTTTGACAGTCGCTAACTGATGCTATTGCCCTGTAGATTTTGGTGTCGTCAGCATAGATTAAGTGCTGGCAGCTGTTGAAGCAAGAGCTAATATCGTTGATATACAAAATAAATAGGAGAGGTCCCAAATGGGATCCTTGGGGAACCCCAGAGCGCACAGGGAGAAAGTTAGAGGTGTAACCCTTCACAGCTACTGCTTGGCTACGGTTATTTAGATAAGATTTTATCCATCGGAGGAGATCGCCGTGTATACCAAGAATCTGAAGTTTTGTGACTAATTGATTATGGTTAATTTTATCAAAACATTTTGAAAAATCCGTATACACTGCATCAACCTGCCATCCAGAAGAAATTTTATTCAGAATGAAGTCAGTAAAGGTAAGTAAGTTGGTATCGACACTTCTACCCCTGTTGAAACCGTGTTGATTTTCTGAGATATGTTGATAAATAGCATCTGTAATTTGTTTTGTAATTATTTTCTCTAAAATCTTACCAAATATGTTTAATTTACTTATTGGTCTATAATTTTTAATTAAGTGTATATCACCATTTTTGTAAATAGGAGTTATAAGAGCTTTTTTCCATATATTGGGAAAATGCCCCTCAGAGACGGATTTTCTAAAGATAATAGTCAAAGGTAATGTCAATTCTTTAGAGCATTTCTTGATAAACAATGGATGTATAAGGTCAGCACCGCTGCCTTTATTGACGTCAATTTCATCTAGTAATTTAAAAACATTTTTTTCGGTGATATCAACAGAAGACAAATTAACTGGGGTAACGCGTGAGTGTACAAGAGTTGAAGGAGGGCTGTTGTCGGGTGTTACAAAAACTGAGTTAAAATAATTATTGAAAAGATTGCATATGGAGACGCCATTGTCGGATGTGACATCATTATATGACATCTGGTCTGGAATTGTATTCACAGGAAACTTAGATTTCATGAAAGTCCAAAAATATTTAGGGTGAGTATGTATTTTATCTTCAGCAAGGGATATAAAATTATTATAACATTCCGCCTCTAGTTTACGCACTCTAGTTCGCAAAAAACTAAATTCTAATTTATCAAGAGGATTATTATAAGTTTTCCACCGTTTGTGGATTTTTTGTTTTTGTTTCATGATTTTTATCAAAGTTTTTGAAAACCAGGGAGGATAATTTATATTTTTTGACAATAATTTATGTGGTATGAGGTTTAGAATTAAGTTATTAATAATTGAGTATAGGTAAGAAACAGATTCTTCAGTGTTTAGATTTTCCAGCACTGCCCAGTCAACCTCAGACAATGCCTTGCGTATATTTTCATAGTCACCGCGGTAAAAAATCGGTCTAGCGCAGTCACTTTGTGCTAGTGTGTGTAAATATGACGAAAAATTAATGTCAAGAGATATATCAAGTGCTTTATGATGAATGTCCTCAGGTGTTAGTGGGACTAAGCAAGAGTCTACTGAACATGTTGCATTGGTTAAAACAAGATCAAGTATTCTCCCGTTAACGTTAAAGCACGAATTAAATTGATGTAAGTTAGTTATATGTAAAAAATCCGACAGAAGGCGGACGACGTTATCGTCATTTATTTCTAAATTTAAGTATAAACAATCAGCCCGTGAGATCCACGAGGCATACGATATATTAAAATCACCGAGTAAGATGAAGATATCATCTGGTTTATTTTGCATTAATATTACTACGTTATCAAAAAAAGATTGTAAAGAATTGTAGTGATCATTGTTATGAGCAAAATAAACGCATGCGATGTGTAAATCCGGGCTCGATCTCGATACGCGGCGATCAAGGGATCGACGCGCGGGCAACGCGGCCGCGGGCCGCGACACGGTGAGCCACAATTTTATAAGAAACATAATATATTTTGAATAAATAATTAATGATACTATAGTTAGCCGACGTTTTTAATTTTTTGATTTTATCTTTAATAATTAAATTAGAACAAAAAAATACTTTTTAAAAATTTCACTTACAGTTCTTGAAGTTTTTTATAAGTGAAATTTTTTTTTTATTTTTTTTAATCATTTTTTCAATAAAAAAAAATTCTCAAAATTTTTATATGTCAGCTAACTTAATTTCATAATTAAAATATTTTATAATTATCGATTGTAAACTATTGATACTTTGAAGCTCCAAAATTAGTTTATTTAGAAAAATCTTTAATAATATTGAATTAAATTCATATGATAATTAATGATTTTATATTTATACGGTATAGCTAAATTTTTACTATAAGAAAACCTATTTGATTGTTGTGAATTTTTGAATGTTAAAAACATTTTTCTTTGATTATTTTTGGGTTTTTTTTCTTTACATTTTTTTTTATTATATGCCAAAAAAGTATAACTTCTGACGCGTGTACATAAGTACACACACCATTTTTTTTTTCAATAAGATTTTATTTGGTTTAAATTTATTTATTTTTAAACCTTATAATCAAGTCGCTCAAAGTTGAATGCAATTCTATCAAATTGTGCCAATCAAAATGCGATTAAAATATAGGCATTATAGAAAACTTGTATTATCAAGTATAATACAAGTAAAAGCTAAATATCTTTTTGTTCGAAAGGTTTTATTAAGGTGTTAAAGCCTCTATTATTATCCGAAGTCCCTTAATACATTAATAAAATATTGTCTTGATATTCGACCATTTCATTTCCTTTCAACACCACACCCCATACCGAATATAGTTTACTTATAATTTCATATATTTTATGAGATAATTATGTGAACGGAGTAAGTAAAATGTCGGTCGGTATTCGTTTGGTATAATGAGGTAGCTGTTTCATATGCTCCTCTCGTACTCTGAGTATCCCAATTAGGGGGGACATATATCACAGAATATATTTAATTGTAGCTGTAGAGAGTAACTAAGTTATTGTTATATAAATTCAATTTGTGTAATAATATTTTATTAGTAAAACTTATTCAATAAAAGCCAAAAAAATAATATGCGTACAACTTATATTCTGAGCTGGTAGGTCAAGAACGAAATAAGTTTTCTTTTGATGTTTCCTAACATATAGTGCTAGAAACCATTTAACACATGACTAGAAATTATAATAATCAATTTCGGAAAAACAAATAACTTACGAAAATAACGTTGTAATGAGTATTTAACGATTATTTTGGTATACTTAGGTAACTAGATAAGTTTGGAGACAAAAACTATACAAGATATTTATTTTACATTTTTTCGAAATACTTTCCTACTTTATGCAAAGTTCCATTCGCCTAAACTAACTATTAAAACACTTTTCCAGTCTTGAACCGTTAGGTCCGAAACTACGACTTTGTAGGCGGCCACCAAAAATTTCCCTTTTATTTTTTTGTTTGATTATCGAAAATAAAAAGGAATCACAGGGAGATAGATAAGGACTGTATGGTAGATAGAACAAGATTTCAGTACCGGATTCCTCAAGAAACGTCTTTGTTCTGAGTGACGTATGTGACGAAATGTAGTTGTGATATAGCATGATTCCCCGAAGCCCAGTTTTGATCTTCTCTCTAGCAGAGCTTGGAAAATGCTACTGTTGTTGTTGTTTGTTGTTTTTAACATTGTTGTCGACACATGTCCTCTGGGAGAAAAAAAAAACTAACCACAATTCTTTAACCAGCTTCACGAGGTCTTTGCAGTTTTCTCGGCAACTTTCCTTCTGAAAAGATCATACCGACTACTGCCTCTTAATCTCCGGATTATATTGGTAAATTCACGTTTTGTTGTCTGTGATGATTTCAAAAACACGTCTTGACGGTCCGTTTCTCCGTTTTCAAATCATAAACGAATTTTGCGGCACCAATTCCCACGGGCCTGTTTTTCAGTGTCTGATAGCAAATGCGGGATCAAACGACAACAACTTCCAGACTCCAAGATGCTGATGCAAAATAATGTTAACGCTCCTCAAACTATCACTAAGAATCTACTCGATGTCCAACTTAGTAATTCGTGGATCTTCTCGCACCACTTCTATGGTCATCTTCGAGGTTTATTTTACCCCTTTTAAGTTGAACCATCTAAAAACTGTTGTTTGAGATGAGGCAGGCTGCCCAAACGCTGATTAAAATCGTTAAAGGCTAAGTTTTTCAGTAAAACCAAATTTAAAATCATACAATACCATAGCGCGCGAACTTGCACGCAATGGTATTAATATTATATTGGGTTAATCTCCGTCATTGCAAAAAACGCGGGAACCGTCATACCATTAAATGACTGGAACATCATTATTTTTTTTTAAACCAGCAACCTACTACTTTTGGCTACTTGCGTTCTATGTTTAAATAAATTTGATTTTAAAAATATATAATACAGATTTGTTTCATTTTTAAATTACGAGCATCGTAAAACTTATCGAGTGACCTACGTTAATGCAATTTTTCCCGGCATTAGTCCCCAAGCGAAATGTTTTGAATTGCAACTCATATAGAATCTCTTACGCCCCAAGGACTACTGCTGCAATTTCACTAAGTCTAAATGCAAACATTCGACATCTACCTGTGTAGCTCATGAATTGGAGAAGTAGACGAGGTAGCTTTGTGTTTCTTACATCTATACTTAATATTATAAAGTTTATAAGAGTTTATTTTGTTTACTTGTAGTTAATAATTACAGAATTTTGAAATTCTTGCAGGCTTAGACTATAAACGGGCAAGCTGTTGGAGCGGGTAGTCACTGCTCACATCGTCCAGCATCTCACGCGGGTCGGCCCTGACCTGTCCGACGCCCAGTTTGGGTTTCGGGCTAAACGGTCGAAGGTAGACGCCATTTTGCGTCTGAGGTCAGTGGCTTCGGAGGCCGTCGCCTCGAAGGAAGTGCTGTTGGCAGTGTCTCTAGACATCGCCAACGCATTCAATAGTCTGCCCCCAAGGGGGAGGACCACAAGGTCATACACCCAGAGCAGAAACAATTATTTGTACAAATACAAATATCTGCTCCAAGTGGGAATCGAACCCACGACCGCTGCCGTTAAAGTGACTACACGCATCACTACACTAGAACAGTTGTCATATACATATATATATATATATATATATATATATATATATATATATATATATATATATATATATATTCACATGCAACATTTCATATATATGAGATGAAATGTTTTAAATAATACCAAGTTTTTTTTAACCTTTTTTTTTTAATATCGATTATTTTAGTCGCCAGTGTGCGCTGGCTTCAGGAGCACAATTTCTACATCATCAAAGGAAAGTTTCCTAGCGGAGGTAACCATTCTCAGCCTTGTCAGCGGTTTCGCTTGTTTACATAGCACTCCAGCGAATTTTCTAGTACTCCTCGGCGTCTGCGAATCATTACAATGAATGTTGATTTTGAATTTTGTAATTTTTGAAGTAAAACTTCTTTAGGTACGAATAAGAGGTAACTGAATGCCGCGTTTATAAAGAATTCGATTTTTAAATATTAAAAGTATAATGATAATTAAATTAATATATTTAATATCTATAATGCTCTATATGAATAAGGGCATATATTAGGTACTTATTGTTTTATTGACAATATATAATTTTTTAAATTCTAACATGACTTATTTATTTTTATTTTTATTCTCATCTGTCACAATGTCAAAGAAGTTTTACTTCAACCGCGTGTAAAGGTACTCATGTTTTTTTTTTAATATTTCATTTTTATTATAATATTTGGAGACAAAAACACAATGTTAATGTAATGTTAGTGTAACGTAATGTTGTGAATATTATCTCTGTAATTACGTTTGTTTTTAAAATTTGATTGAGTTTGTAATAGTATAAAAGTCATGGGTATTTACAAGTGTTTTTAATTTGTGTTTATGGTTACTTTCATTTGCACGTAAAATCTTGCATATTAAAGAGTTCTGTGGTGTGGTATATTCGTTATCATGTATACAGTATTGACAGCTAAATTAGTCAATTGAAATAAATTATTTTATATATTTACTTATATGCATAGAAAGGCTGAAGAGTTTGTGTGTCTAAACAAATGAATCTCAGAATCAATTGGCCGGTTTAAAAATCACGTTTTTCTGTAAGAATCTCTTTTTATTGAGTTATAAAACTACTATTCTGGTGTAGTAGTGCGAGCAGTCGCCTCAATGCCGACGGTCGCAGGTTTGATTAGCGATCGGAGCAGATATTTGTATTTGTATAAATATTTGTTTTCGGTCTGGGTGTATGTCTTTATGTGTCTCCCCACCGTGCCTCGGAGACCACGTAAAGCCGGCGGTCCCTGTTGTTATCATAAACAAAAACTCTGTCAATAATTCAACTTAAACTCAAATTTCACCTTGACGAAGTCTAGAGGAAACAATTTTAGCTATTTATTTGTAAGCATATTAAGTTAACAGTATATGTGCACTTTCAGCTGCATGCGATCTGTTTAAATGTGTCATTAGTCGAGACACAATGACACATAGTCAAGACAACAATGTGTCGTATTCAGCAAATAAACTTAGTTTCACGCTGCACAGTGTGACACATGACCGCTATCCGTAAAGATTACTGCTGATTAATGGCTGCCGTTTCTGACTTTGTATTTTTGGCGACATATTCGTATTATATGAACATAAAATATATTATTTGAATTCCGTCACAATTTATGTTTTACCGTATTTATTGATAGATACTAGTGGTCGCCCAATGGTCGGAATTAGACCTAATCTATAATTGACAGCATTGTCAACCTCATAAAAATATGATTACGTATAACATGGTGAGTATATGCAGCAGTCATTGGACCTGATCTAAGATAATAAATTTCGATAAAAAAGGCATTGCGAGACCTAATTTTAAAACCGTGTTGACAACAGACTGACAATTCATAGACAAAATTTGTGTATATATGTATGTCATTGTACATAATATGTATGTGTGTGTGTCGTAGTATGTGTAGTTTTTTTTTAAATTAATTTAATGTATTTTTTGAGTATTATTATAAAAAATATTAGCATTCTGCACTTCTTGTCCATATAAACTTTAACGGTCTTACTTACAAAAATCTCGTTAAGTAATACTTAGCCACCGTTTAGTTAATCCACTCATAAGCTATAAATCAAGGATTAACTTTTGTTTACTTATAAACATTGACTAGCTGTTACTTAGTTAAGAAACGAACAAAGAACGATATAAAGATGGTTGGCACAGATTATACCCAAAATAATCGATTAGATAGAGAAATTGAATGAACGAAATTGTTAAAAATTATATTCAAGCGACATCTATTAACATTATAGAGAAAATTCTAGCTCGATATTGTAGTGAGTCACTACTAGTGACCTCTATTGACAGTTAGGAACTTGGATCAATATTCTAATTTCTAATATGTTTCTAATCATTTTTATTTTGATGGGTAGTAGTCGGATTCTCAATTACAAAATTCAACAAAGCTTATTAAATATTAAATTAATAAATTTACTTAAGATATAACCTCATTTAAATTATGTTATTATAATTAAAATTAGGTACCTAAAGATCTGTATTAAACAGACAGATAACGCTCATTTAGTATATATTAATTTTTATATAGAGGAAATTTCATTCTAAATCTCTTCTTACTAACAAACAAACGCAAGTAAGTAGATCAGACGTCGCAATAGAACAGCTGATTTAAGTGAAATCCGCCATCTTGCCGCTTAACGAGGGTTAAACTATGTCTCGGCAGGGTTTAATTTTGACAGCGATTTACGCATTACTTAACGAATTCTTAACGCTAAATCTTATCTTATATCTTTAAACGAGCAATTCTTGTATATATATATATAATCTGAATCTCGGAAACGGCTCCAACGATTTTCATGAAATTTAGTATGCAGGGGGTTTTCGGGGCGATAAATCGATCTAGCTAGGATTTATTTTTAGAAAATGTCGTTTTATCCCTTTTTTCAGGCAATTAAAAAATATCGTTAGAATACGAAGGTAAATTTCGCTGTCATTGATAGGTTTACAATAGCTCGGATCGGAACGGGCGGATTCGAAATCAGAAGACACGGGTTCGAGTCTAGGTGTCTCCATACCATTTTTTTTTCCTTTTTCTTTTTAAAGCTTATTTTTTTGTGGAGAAAACTATTATTGAGAGCTCTTTTTATTTTTTATATTTAAATAACCAGTTCTTATTGTTTTATTATTATGTCGGTAAGATCGAAAATGTTATTCATATTTCATTAGTATGTAATTTTTCGTTTCTAAATATAATTTAACCGAGCAAAGCTCGGTCATCCAGGTACTAGTGTTTATGAGTGAGGTTTTTACTGATCAGTTGTTAAGCAATGGATTAAATATTAAGAAACGTTTATGAGTAAGACCGTAACTGTGCTGTTTCATACTACTCCGTCCGCGTAATTTTCATAAAAAGGGGTACAAAGTTTTTGCTTCACGTATTAATATATAGATAACATTTTTAAAACACGTGATTATTCTGAGATATTATTGTTATATATATATATATATATATATATATATATATATATATATATATATATATATATATATATATATATATATATATATATTATTATTATTAGACTTACTATTGAAAATTGCGGATTCCCTCACGACGTTTTTCATTAGCCTTGAACAACGAGATGAACTTTAAACAATCTTAGCACTACAAAGTGTATTATAAGTATTTTGGTTCGGCATGGTAATACCTAAGAGGAGGGTTATAAATGTATATGTATATGTATCTATTAATGGGTTTATATATGTATATACGAACGTGTACGTATATAATTATGTATTATCTTATATTTCCTCGTAATTTTCAAGTTTCTAAACCGATATCAATAAAGTAAACGTCGTTACATTTGTTTTGGTAGTGACTATTGAGGCATTAAATATTTACGAAATAAAAATGGCGGGCTTAGAGTAGGTATGCTAAGGCTCGAAGGTTCAATGGAAGATACATTTTCCCCTTCTATGGCTATTAATAAATACGACTTTTATATTAATACACTTAGTGTATTTTCTAATTAAATATTTCTTAATGGATTTGAAAAAACGAGTTTAATTCCGAAATCGGAAACAGGTGGGTCCCACTACAAATAAAATAAAATAAAAAATGTTAAAAATAGAAAGCATATACATATAAAGCATAATATAAAGCCTAAAAAAAATTACGTTGCATATGAAATCTCTACGAATATTTAAGTAATAGTAAATGTTTTTTTAAGAAATAAGGAAAATAGTAAATATTCAGGGAACGAAGGAACGAGGGAGCTGAAAATAGGGGAAAAAGGAAGGAAGGTGTTGGTTTGTCATACTGTATTATTATAAGATTTGCAAGCTGAAGTGGCACTGAGCAGGGCACATAGCTTATAGACCTGACGACCGATGGAACAGAAAGCATCTCGAGTAGAGTCCACATACCGGCAGGCGTATCGTCGGACCCCCGTCCGCGAGGTGGACAAACGACTTAAAGAGAGTCGCCTTCGAACGTGTCGCGCAAGGGGTCGATGGGGGAGGCATAGATTGAGTAATGGCCATCCATTGGTAGATATCATGGAATTGATGATTATAATAGATTTCCTATTTATTTTTAACTTGTCTTAATAATTCTATATGAAAACTATGGTTTAAAGTTAAGTTCTTCGTAATATGTATAGAACGTATTGTTAAGTTTATTTCTTGTCTCCGAACGTAAAAAGAGAGTGTGATAAGCTTATAGAATTTGTCTGTAGCATCGTAGCTTCTAAAAGCAAAACGATTTTGATGCGGTTTTTTACAAGGAAATTGACGTTAATCGAGATTTTACTTAGGTATATTTTAAGAAGGTCTTTCTAGGTATTAGATGATCGTTGGTTAGTAAAGGGTCTTATTAACTTTCAAATATGTGATGTATTTAAAATTCTGTGGTATTTCTAAGACTTTATTTGATGATGCAGCTGTCAAATAGTGTTCGGGTGCTCAGTTTTTCAGACTTACCGCAAATATAACGTGCCCCAGATGCTATAACTACTCGTATATGTTACGAGTTTTGTAAGGGACTTTTAATTTTAAAAGGTCAACTTAGAAAAGATTTTTTTATTTTTTACTCAGTAGAGCTTTTTTTATGAACATTTTTTTTTGATCGTGTGCAAATAAGGAATATACCGGTTTCCCACGGCTATGCCACGTGGAGGGGAAGTACCTTAAACATTGTAGATGGAACATTTCACTGAAAGAAGACTTTATTTTAATTTTAAAAAAACAATTTAAACTGCATTCATATATTTGTAAATAATTGCCTACCGGGACTTGAATCCGCTATACGAGAAAAAAAAATTATCCTGTAGCTTTATCATACCGATCGAAAGGCTTTATCATAAGGATTATTTTTTGCTAAATAACATACCATCAGAAATAGAAGGAAGACCATGAATTTTAACAATTGATGTAAAATTTTATTCAGAAAAATGAAAAGCTGACATTGCCATAAGGACATCCAACAGATTTTTTTTTATAGCGGGTTCAAGTCTTTTTTCAGTAAAATGTTCCACCTACAATATTTGAGGCACTTCGCCTCTATGTGGCATAGCCATAGGACACCCGGTATAACAATAAATGTGTCATAAGTGTGTGAGGCGCTTGTTTACTATAATGATGTTGTTATACAGCAATAAACACGTAGAATACATATTTACATGTTTGAGCGTAACTCGAAACCGTGTTACCTCGTTATGTTAATACGAAATTTGCGTTAACACCGTGTTGTTGTACCGACGATGTTTGTGTCTCGTAACAAACAGAAACAATAATAATAACGAATATAGTTATTGTCAGATCCGGTTTCGACGAGAATACGTGATATGTGATTTCGTCGTTCTATTTCGATATTCATTTTAAAGGTTTATCAAATTTTCGCAAATAAAAACCAAATGTATATAATAGTGTAAAATAATTTATAAAGATACTACAATAGACAGTTACAATTTAACAAATATACTTATATTCAGTTTTAACAAATATGAAATAAAACATATTATAAAATGTCGGAAACACGGTGGGGAGACTCGACCAGAGTAGGACCAGGGAGACTAGGACATACACCCAGACCAGAAAAAAATATTTGTACAAATACAAATATCTGCCTCGAGCGGGAATGGAACGTGCGATCGCTAGCGTTAAGGCGACTACACGCACCACTACACGAGAACGGTTATTATCCGTAAGATTAGACACTAAATACAAAAAAAAAGTGAACTGAAACAAAAAAAAAACCTTAGAGCGATCGTTACTCTTGGTAAGGAAATTATCTACCAATTTGCAGTGAAACAGTTAGACGGCTTAAGCTTTAACCATTCTGAATATGGGGCGAAAGTATTTGCCAAGTTAACTGAAGCAGGCTCTAAGTATCCCATGGTTGAGTAAAGTCCTCTTTTCCATTGGAGAAGGGTTGTAAACGAATAGTTCCTCTTCCAAGAGTAACGTTCGTTATCATGAGCTTGTGATAACAACCGGGACCGATGGCTTGACGCGCTTTTCGAGATTTGACTGAAAAATCCTCAAGAAAAATCACCACCACAAACAAATATTTGTATATATAAAAATGTCGGCTTTAACCGGGAATGGAAGTTTCATTATAATTCACGATTTTTTTTTTTTTTTTGTAATAATTATCCAGTTAAAAACGCCTACCAACACGTTTCTCTACTAGCGCCTCTAATTTATAAAATTATTATAATTTTGTTATTTGTTGTAACAGTAGCTTTAAAGAGCACATGCAATTTGAAATGAAAGATATTGAAAGAAAGATATTTCTAATTAACAGGCTCATTGTAAACATTTGGGTACGAAACCCTAAAAAGTCAAAAAACTTAAAACGAACTTTCGCCAAACGAATTTGCCGTTTCAGGCTTGCATACAAATAAATCCAAAAACAGCTCTTTAAATACTCCATTCCCTTTGAGACCGTAATATGCTTTACACGGAAAAGCAGAAAGAGCGAATCAAAAATTTCACAAAGATCCTGAATGATTCGAAGCGGAGACAACTTTCCTATTATGAACCTCATCGCGAAGTTCATACTCGTATGGATATTTGAAAATGACGTAGAGTGGCTCAGAGCTAAACTCTCCTTAAAAATATTATATACTAGCATCCGCCCGCGGCTTCGCCCACGTTGGTGTATTGATAAATATTTTTTTTTAATAAATAGTATCCTATTTTACTTGTAGTATCTCCAAGAATATGTGTATTAAGTTTCATGATGATCGGTTCAATAATTTTCACGTGAAAGCGTAGCAAACACACTCATATTTTACATTTATAATAATAGAGATTAAGGATATTTCAATTATGTCATAAAAAGTAAAACAATAAACAAAGAATGTCTTGAAAAAATAATTATAATAATATATAATATAAATAGTTTATTTCAGACAACTTAGATCCATGAAAATGAAAATCCAGAAAAAATACATATGTATGTGTTAGTAGTCGATTTAATTATTTACTAATTATTTCTTACTAAGCAGGACATAGTCCTCCCGATCATGTGTCCGATCATTGCACAGTCCGCACTGTAAGCAATCTCACTCAGAACACTGTGGCTACTACCGACAATTTATTTAGCAATGACGCGGCCTTTTCCGGGTTATTACTTTTGATGCTCATTAATAATTTTTATGTGTATGTGTGTTTCAGAATACTACTAAATATTTGGTGTTTTGCTGAGCAATTTGAAATTCAATTTTTATATATCTTTAGATATAATTTGGCTCTGTATGTGTTTTTGTAACGTCTGTATAATGGGAAGTTTTCTGAAGAACACTTTACATGGTGCCATCATAACATTATCTTATTTATCATTTGTACTCTTGTCTGAAAAAATTGCAGCCTTCGCCGCCGAATCATGCACACCACTTGATGGCCTGGTTTGTCTATGTCTGGGCTTCACTCTTTTTGCTTGCATATGTGCAAGCTGGGGAATAACCTTCCTCCTGTGGTGTTCCTCGAGCGCTATAATATCCCCTATACCTATTATATATATATACATAAAATTTTCGTTAAACGTACTTTCAACTACCCTAATGCTGTAATGTCCATCGGTAGTAACCACTTATTACATAGGACGCACTAAAAGTTTCCGGAACTGGCCAGTTACATAAAAAATATTTAAAAAGTAATTACAACATTTGAAAATAGACCTCTTTGGCTCTAGAATTCAGTTTGCTTTATCTGACTGTTTTTACATTGTGACGCCATTTTAAAAATTGCGTGTCTACATTAACTTCGGGAAATTTTTCGTATTATGATTTTCTACGATTTTAAGTGTAATTTGACAGTTCAGCAGAGCCTTACTCGGCTTCAATCTGCCTTCGGCGATGAAGCACCATGCCAGACGACTATTATAGCTGGTTTGCGGAATTCAAGCGCGGTCATGTCAGTCTCAGTGACGAATCTCGCAACGGTCGCCCGTCCACCGTTGTGAACAACAAAAACGTCGATGGTGTGAGCCGTATGATCGAAACAGACAGGCATGTGACCTAACATGAGATTCGGGCATCCTCAGCCATAGGCATGAGTCAAATACAAGCAATCCTACAAACGTAAAATAACCGTAAACGCCGTATCATCTTGCACCACGACAATGCTAGTTCCCACATGGCCAGAGAGACAAACGAATTTTTGAAGGTGAAAAACGTATAACTTGAGCCATCCTGCATACAGTCCCGACCTGGCATTTTGTGACTTTTTTCTGTTCAAAAATTAAGAACCAATTACGCGGTCAACGTTTTTCATCACCAGAAGAGATTGTCGAAGAGTATGAAAAACACGTTTATGAGGTCACCACGGAGGAGTGGCACAAATGTTTTCAAAATTGGTTTAATCGTATGAAAAGGTTGTATTAACGCAAAGGGAGAATATTTTGAGAAACAATAAATTCATTTTTGGCTTTTAAAAGTATTTTCTCTTATTCATTCCGGAAACTTTTAGTGCGCCCCATGTACGGATGGGACCGAGGGGCGTTAATTAAAAGACGTGTTTAACGCAAGACTGCATGTTTATTACTCGATTCAATTACAATTACATGATTAAATATAAAGCTTATAAGGTATACAACATACCTATACTACACGCCCAACCAAAAAAAAAAAGGAAAAAAAAAAGCATTAATACAATAATTGTATTTTTTTTTTTTTTGTTTTAAGCAATTATAAGCTCCAATAAGAAAAAAAAATTAAAGTAAAATTACATTAGTATTTTTTTTTTTGTATATAAAAATGCGTCGGTACATAGGTTGATCAACTTTTACCACTATGTATATCTATATCTAAATAGGTATCAAGTAAAGTGAAGAAGTATAATTATAATATGCTTAATTATAATACAACTTAGTGTTGTTTTTGTGTACAGTTTTCTCTGTACCTTTAAATAAAATTATAACATTAGGGCTAATTTCCTTAACAACTAAATATGGTCCAATATAAAGAGGATCAAACTTTTTTCTATTTTCATTTTTTAATAAAACAAAATCCCCTTTTTTGTATGAAATAGGATTTATATAACCATCATATCTTAACTTTCTCATATCATTAGATTTACATACATTTTCTCTAGCTTGCATTTGAGACTTTTGTAAGCGAAACTTAAGTTCGTGAGGATAACTTGAATAATTATATAATGGCTCTAAAGAGTTTACTAAGTTACTAGGGATGTTACAAGGTTTTCCATAAACTAATTCATATGGAGTATATTTAGTTTCACTATGTACTGTAGTATTATAGGCAAAACACCAATATGGAAGCCATGTACTCCACTCGCGTGGTTCATTTTTAGTCTGAATTCTGAGAAATGATATTAAATGTTTGTGATTATTTTCTAAAGATCCTATTGTCTCGTGGTGATAAGGTGTGGAAAACATGGGTTTGATATTTAACATTTTACAAACCTCACGCATTGTTTGCGAAACGAACTCGGTGCCTCTGTCACTTAGAATTTGTCGTGGTATGCCATGCTGTAAAATAAATTTACTTACCAATGTTGATGCTACGGTGTTTGTTTCCTTGTTTTCGAGTGGATAAGCCTGCATAAATTTCGTTAAATTACACTGAACAGTAAGTATATAAGTATAGTTATATAAATCTTTATCTAAAGGACCTACTAAATCTATAAGTATACGATCAAATGATGACCCACTGGTGTCGGTAATCACCATGGGTTCTTTAATGTACTTAAAATGCTTTTGCCGTTGGCATTGATCACATTTTCGTACAAACTCTGTCACATCCTTTTCTAATCCTGTCCAAAAATATTTCTGTCTAATATTATTAATCATACGTCGAATTCCAGCGTGTCCACTTGTGGCCAACAAATGATAGTCATTCAAGATAACGCGTTTGTCGTCATTTGATATTATTTTCCTTACGCCTTGTATTACATGTAACCTTAGTCCGGACCATTCTTTACTTTTATTTATACATTTACTTAATTTCTTTATAATTTCTATATTTTCATTTGTACGTACAATATATAAATTATTTATTTTTAATTTTTTACTAATTAAACACAGATCCCTCGCAAAGACACGTCGTGTACATTGTGATTGAGCCTCTGGTTTTACAAATAATATTTTTTCATTTGGTAAATACGCAAAATACTTGTTTTCTTCCCTCACACAACTTTTACACTTCTGCCACTCTGTCTTACTAACAAAATTTAACTCCACATAATCCTTCGGTTTTCTGAGAACTTCTACTACTCTTGTTTGATCAGGCCAATCGTAATTTGAAACCTCATCATCCGATTGATTATGCGTTGTTGCTTCATTTGCTATTTTACGCATTGCCCTAGTCATTACCATCATCCTGATGTTAGCGTGTATATCTTTCAATTCGTCACTTGTCACTCTTATACGAGATAACGCGTCTGCAGCTACGTTATCACGTCCTCTTACATGCTCTATTACAAAGTCATACTCTTCCAACTGTAATCTAACTTCATCAAACGACTAGATGGATTTGTCATACTAAAAAGCGATATTAAAGGTTTGTGGTCGGTTTCAATTATAAATTTTCTTCCGTATAGATATGGCCGAAAGTATTTAATGGACCATACAATAGATAACAATTCTTTTTCTACTGTCGGGTAATTACATTCAGCTTTATTAAGCGTGCGACTTGCAAAAGCCACCGGTCGGCGGTCTTGGTTACACAAAACGGATCCTATTGCATATCCAGAAGCGTCAGTCTGTAATATGAATATGTTGTCATTGTTTAGTATGGGATATTGCAACAAAGGTGGCGATAATAATGATTTTTTTATTTTTATAAAAGCTTCTTGGCAATTTATGTCCCACGAGAAAATTACATTTTTACGCGTAAGCTTATTTAAAGGTATACATAACTTAGCGAATTGAGGTATAAATTTTCTATAATAGTTAGCAAATGCTATGAATCGTTTTACTTCTTCTGCTGATTTTGGAATGGGATAATTTTCTATTACTTTTGATTTATTCGGGTCGGGTTGAATTCCGTCAGATGAAACTACATGTCCGAGATAAAGTAACTCTTTTTGTAGGAAAACACATTTTGCCGGATTTAATTTTAAATTTACTTTTCGGAGTCGTTCAAATATTGCAATTAAATTTTGATTATGTTGGTGTAAATTTCGTCCGAAACATACTAAATCATCCAAATAAATGAGACATTTTTCATAATTTAAACCAGACATCGCTACTGTCATAGCTCTAGAAAAAGCATTGGGACTTGTTTTTAACCCCATAGGCATACGTTTCATTTGGTATTGTCCCGTGTGGGTGGTAAATGCAGTATATTTTCGGCTTTTTGGGTCTAAAGTTAGTTGATAATATGATTGATATAAGTCAAGATGTGTAAAGTACATTGAACCAGACAAAGCATCTAATATGTCGGATATATTGGGCAGTGGAAATTTGTCGTCTATTATGCGGTCGTTAAGTTTCCTGAAATCGATCACTAACCTCCATTTTTTCTCCTTACCATCATCTTTTTTAGGCACCAGTAACACTGGGCTCGACCATTCGCTAGCTGCGGGCTCAATTATATCGTTTTTAAGCATATTTTGTACTTGACACTCAATTTCTTCTCTCTGAGCATAAGGCAACCGATAAGGCTTTGTATACACTGGGTTATTATTTTTTAAATGTATATGATGTGAGTAAATATTTGTGGCTGACAATCTATCGCCTTTCAATTGAAAAATATCCGAATACTTCGCACATATAATTTCTATACATTTTCTTTCTTCTAAATTTAACGAATCTAATTTTAACTCTTCAAACATTCTTCGCACTCGATTTCCATCACTTTCATTCTTTTCATAGCTACAAATTACGTATTCTGATAATTGTTCTACTTCCGGATTAAAGTAACTTAAACGTATGGTTTCATCTCTACAATTTAATATTTGTATTCTAAGTTTTTCATTATTTGGCTTACTTATACTACCCGCTATAAAAACTCCATCGCATAACTGTTTCGGAAATACAACACAGTCGTCCTTCAAGTTGGTACTCACAAAATAAAATTTCTCGCAACGTGGCGGAATGTCTATGTAATAATTTTTTCCTAAATAACCTGTATCCATGGGCATAGTTATTGTTTCTGAATTTAATTTTAAAGTTACGGTATTAATTTCATAATCTACAATAGCCTTATATTTTTGTAAAAAATCGCGGCCTAAAATACCATGTTCCGGGAAATTCATATTTTCAATAACATAAAAAGTGTGAATAAAGCCTAAATTTTGCATGCAAACTTTCAAATTAATAAAACCTTTTGTTATAATTTTACCACCTATTCCTTTAATTTCTTGAACATCATTTATTATAGGTAAATGTCGTACCGCCTCATATTTCACGACTGATAAGGACGCTCCGGTGTCGACCATCCATTTGAAATGTAAACTGTTTACTATTGTATCTATACTATTGCTACTTGTAAATGCATTTATAAATTTAGGATCGAAAAAACTGGGTTTCGGTAGTATTATTGTCATCAGCTACTTGACCTTGCTCTTGGTTATGTAAATAGTGCATGTTGTGGCCTCTAGTCGAAGATCCACGTGCTCGGTAGAATTGACCACCCCTGGGCCTTTTTCCAACAAAAGGTCTTCGTCCACGAAGATTGTCTGACCTTGAGTAATTTTGGAAATAATTTGAAGAATTTTGAGAGGTCCATCTCTGACCAAAAGGACTGCGCGTCGAGTAATTATTAAAATATGCACGGTTACCTGTCTGTGCTGCGCCACGACCTCGCTGATTGTAAGATGGGTACCTTACCTGGTTAAAATTTCCTCGACCTCCTCGACGAGCGTAAAACATGGACTCCCTCGGCTCATTGCGATTTGACGACAGCTCTTCCTCTTTTGCAGCTTGAATAACGTCCTTGAGAGAGTCGTAGTTGCGTGCTGTCAAAATTAAATTCAAATTTTTGTTACGCAAACCGTTTGCGAAGCGATGAACCGCTAGCTTTTCGTTTAGTGGCTTTAATATATTATATGCTGACGTATTACCATCCGCCTGCGATACAGTCAGCTGCGTAAATAACTCCTCTAACGACTTACCGTACTCTTCGATAGATCGCGAACCTTGGCTACAAGTAAGTAACTGAGAGTGCAAGGCTGTACTAGATTTTATTGTAAGAAGATGTTTTCTAATATCAGCAATTAAAATTGAACAACTTGTGTAAATTTTTTCCAATCGCAACTTTGCACTTTCTGTTAAACGTGTTTTTAAAACAAAATTGATAAGAGAACTCTGTTCTGTCGCTTCAATCATAGAACTATAAAAATCTATCGAATCTATTATTCGTTTTGTCATATCCTCAGAACCATCCATCACCGGGATTAAACTCACGGCAGTTTTAAGGTCAAATTTCGCCATTGTGGTGTCCTTATTGGTGCTTCCCCTATCGTAAGAATAAATTTTACGATACAACTTCTGTATACTTAAACATAAATTTTCAATTAATTTTGCTTTTTCGACACTTAAATTTAGTACTTCTAATTTATAGGTAGAACTTTCAAAAATACTAAGATATTCGTCATATAATTGATCTACTAAATTATACTTTAACTGACCAACCTGTTCTATTCTCCTTAATGGTCCTAGTTTACATATAGCTTCTCTCAATATTTGTAATTCTGCATATATTTCTTTTAACCTATTAGTCATTACTTAACTAAAATATGCATTTTACTTATTGTATAAGTATGGAACAACTTACCAAAATAAACTTCTTATTGTAATATCTTAATTAACAATATAGAGACGTTAGGGAACAAAATATATTCTTCTACAGTTTATTTAATAAAAATATAGTGGTAGGTATTCGATATACACATTGTAAACGCGGTACTATTGCGTTAAAAAAATGCACTTTAATGACATTTCACTTCACTATAATTACGCACTCACGATTCGAAGTTCGACGATTAGACGTTCGGTCCAGCTCCAGACTCATGTTGACGGGCTCCACGTTCACGTGCTTCACGGAACCGACGGCTCACAGATCGGCGAATAGATTCATCTCGCATAGCGCTGTTTATCCAGCTTTGGTGACATTTTTTGTAGAAACGCAATAGAACGAAAAAACCTCCAAGTAGCAGTGCTATCATTATTACGATCAACAACACGTTCATAGTGGACATGTGCGCCTTGATATGCTGTAAATGTGCATCGTTGTCTCCACCTGATGCAGTTTGGGCCAAAAATACATCCTCTTTCTCAACCTTTGATTGGCACATGATGATGGACTTGTATAGGTACACACACTAGTTTTTTCTTAAAAAAATAATAATGAAATAACTGGATTTTATTATTACGCCACAACTCAAGTCTCACATGTTTCTAGAATGATACTGTCCACTGTTCACATTTTAATATAATTATTATATTTTAATAAAAGTTCGCCGCCAATTCCATTGTTCTCGGTTATTTGATACACTTAGAGAAAACGCGCGGCGCGGCGTCAACTCGCAGGGTCGCCATGTACGGATGGGACCGAGGGGCGTTAATTAAAAGACGTGTTTAACGCAAGACTGCATGTTTATTACTCGATTCAATTACAATTACATGATTAAATATAAAGCTTATAAGGTATACAACATACCTATACTACACCCACGTATGAAATGGGATTGCATGCTCGTTTGCCATATATATAAATAAAATAAATAAATTATATATGACATATTTTGTATTTTAGATTACATTAATATAACATCAAGACAAGACTTATAGAATTAGATGAACAAACAAATTGAAACCACGATCGTCGTCTTGTACTCATATTCTATCGTTTTGACGTCGTTGTTGACAAAGTCATTGTTGTAATACGTATTATATGAGACTATAGTTTTTACGACTAAAATCATTGTCTAACTTTTGCAATCCTTCGAATGGTTCCCATTTATCTTGAGACATAAACTAAGATGTGGGTCGTTGTTATCGGTCGTCAATCGCTTCACCGATACTCTGGAAAACACATCGTTGAAACCAACTACGATTAGGGATGTGCATGTAAAAAAAGTATCGATATTTTTACCGATATAATGTATCGATACTTTGCGACATATCGTATGAAAAATGTATAGATAATTTTTCTGTCCGGAATAGCGTATATATATATATATTGATACTACTCGATAATTGTCGATACTATTCGATAATTAGTGGATGCAATGTATCGATACTACTCAATAATTTTCGGATGAAATTATATCGATATATATATCGAATGAAATATATCGATACTAGGTGATTCGATACTATCGGACTGATACGATATATATCTAATGAATATATCGAGTATTTACAAAATATCGATATATATAGCACACTCATAACTACAATCACAGTAAGTTATTGCCCACTGTGATATATTACTGTATATATTTTTTTTCCGCTAAGTATGCTCTCTAAACATGAATCAGTGGATTTTTCATTAATTATGTTAGCGAAGCTGTATTTACTATATTATATTAGTGAATTTCAATAACAAGTTATATAAATACTCACTAATACACATACAAATATTCAATGATCAAATCAGTGGATTCTGATATTCACATATTCATACATTGAATACTTACTAATTCTATGTGGTACGATTCTCACTTCTTGATAAAAAGTGAATAATTATATATAATTCGTGAAATTCTTCTGATTCATTCTTAGAGAGTGGGATCCCATAGCTGGGCAAAGGCCTCCTCTTCATATAGTAGAAGGGTAGAAGCTTAATCTACTATGTTTCTCCATCTACATGATAATCTTTAGTATATGGACGTATGTACGGGATACACACGAAACTTACTGTAAGTGGCTACGATATATGCGCTTGGTAAAGTGAATGAGAGAACAGGACGTCACCTCTTTCTTTTGCATCCTCTACTACTGAATCCTACTCTTTTCCATTTCTTTAGGCAGCAGATCATTTGCGTTTCCTCTAGTGCTATGTTAATTTATGGTGGCGTTCATATAATATCAGAAAAAACATGTATAAGAGCACACTGAGGTGCTTATTATTTTACTTACCGCATACTCTTATACTGGGGCCACACTAACAGGAAACGTTAATGCCTATCATCGCAATAAATATTGTGTTAGTTTTAATACAATAAAGTGAGTGGCTACACTTAAACGTTCAACGTGAATGCCCATTCTTGGCGATAAATTGGCGCTAATAATATACCGCCACTTGAACTATCATAACGCCAAACGGCAATGTGAATGCCATTGTACACCTACCTACACCTGACTACACCTACGTTCATCTCGATGTTAAACGGCATTTTCCGTTAGTGTGGCCCTAGTAAAATAAGAAAGAAAGAAAGAAAAACGTTTATTTAGGTAAAAGTATTACAAAAAATAAGAATAAAAAAATTAAGAGAATAATTAGAGGCTTAGATACAAGATACTTTTTCCTAAAAAGGTCTCCACTCAGCATGTGTTGCATCTGATTAGATACAACGCTGATCTTCCGTGAAGCCGTTCTACAAAATTTTTTTTTTTTTTTTACTATGACGGCTCTAACAAATATTTTAAAACTATTTAAGATAAACTATATAAATATATTATATATAAAAATAAATAAATAAATGAAATACTAGATAATATGAATAAGTAAATGAAATATAGATCGGAGTATTTTTAAGGATAGCTTATAATATCATCAGGCTGTTAAATAAATATGCAAAGTATTGCTTTAAATAATCAATACACCGACTCACTCCAATACTTAAGACCCTTTCTCTTTTTCTTTTTTTAGAAGGGATTCTTTAATATTATTCCTAAATAAGGACTTAGACTTGGTCATGTCCCGAAACGGTGGAGGCAAGTCATTCCAACACTTGGTTACAACAAATAAAATAACCGTACGGCAATTGTCGAAACAGTGTGCGTTAATTCTTATCCTAAAATCAAATACTGCGTATAAAATAACCAACATAATTATAATAAAATACAATAAATAACTTTATTTATTCCACTAATTTTAATCTTCCAAGCACCTCATGTAATTTTTGAGTAAATGCAATGGATAGAATCGATTACATAATTAATAATAATATTGAAATGATGTGATCGCCGCGAGGCTATTTCAACTTATAGAATTATTGTTAATTTCAATTAACTTTGAAAAAAAAACCAAAACGATAAAAAAAATATATTAGTCCCGCTGAGTTTCTTTCGCCAGTTCTTCTCAGGTCAGAGGCTTCTTCTTTTCGAACTGGTAGTAGACTCATGACGTTCAGTAAAAAAATGTAATAATTTAATGCTGAATAAAATATTTTGAATTTGAGTTTGAGTTTGAAATAATCATATTAATTACAGGAGCTTAGATTTGTATAAACATCTCATTTTTCGTTGCTACGAATAATGATATACATATATGACGTCATAAAAAGATCACCATATTTCTCAAATCTGTTTTTAAATAATCTTGTTTATTGTGTACGATATGACAGTTTTATATAAATATAAAAATATAAGCAAATCATGTACCTCGTATAATTTTATTATTGGTAAATTATGAGCTAAATTACATAATAATTAATGCAAATTTTAAATAGATGCGTATTAACGCCAATGTAATGCAATTTGCAGCTGTGACGAGAATTTTGGCATAAAATTTCCACAACCATTTCACCATATTATAATATTTATTATATACATTGTACTCAAAGATTTTTTTAATAACTTTTTAAATGATTTTCTTATAAAAATTACTTTAATGTTGAATTTAAAAAAATATCAGTGTATTTAATAAAAATATCTGTTGTTGAAATAGGCAACTTATTGCCTGTGTTTTAACAGACTGATATACATTTGTTTTAATAAATTGACGTATAGAAATATTGTATATTATATAAATAAATGTATATTACATTCAGACTCGGGGCAGTAATCAAACCCATGACCCTTGAGCAGTACGCAGGGTCACAGACAACTGCGCCAATGGGTCAGTCAGTCATTTGTTCGATTGCCGTTCATGAGACAAATGTTTATTTGTATAGGTCTCACAGACCAAGTATCTATGCATTGTGTTTGTATTGTATGTATTTGGGAGTTCAAAAAAGGAACACAACAACTATGACTATCGTCCACAATTATTTCTCATTAAATAGGCCATAGTGGTGTGAAGAAATGTACCAGAACCAGGAAGGTGATAGGCAGCAAAGTCACTATATCCTACTACAACACAACCTCGCCAACCCGCCTGTCAAGTGTGGCGGGTATTAAACACCCCCCCCCCCCACCCCAGATGATAGGGAACGCCTACGTTTAGCAGCGGACATCCAACGGTTCGTGTGATTGTGGATTTTTCCATTCTACCCTCAAAAGCACATTTACATCAGCAGGCTGAATCAATAAATCAGTTAATTAATCAAAAAAATAAATAAATAAACAGTGTGTGTTATGAGATCCCCGTGACTGTGCGGTAGCTTATAAAAATGTGACGGCGATGCATGCGCTAGCAGTACGTGCACCGGACGTCATCGCACTTCCTACCTCCCACTACGCTTTGGGAGTATAAAACGAGCCACTCCGTTGTAACGGCACGCATCACTCGATCGACTCCACACTCTGGATAGCACGCCTTCCCCCTTTTTCGACGTCGTCCTAAGCCGAGTTGCGATCTCACTAGGAGACACCCTTAGGACGTACGCTAACTTTCCTGAGCCTCCGTAACCACCACATCGCCTTCGCCGGTCTTGGTGGCGCAGATCCTGCGATTTGACAGCCCGCAGCGACTCCGCTCTCCGGATAGCGCCTTCCCCGTTTTCGACGTCGTCCTAAGCCGAGGTGCAATCTCACTAGAAGACACCCTTACTACTTAGGACGTACGATCACTCTGAGCCCTACTAGGGAGCCATGTTTTCAACGCTGGGTCTGAGTACCGCTCCCCACCCGTTGACGCTGTAAAGGCCGCTAGGGTCAATAGCAATAATCATTTGGAGAAAAAAAATGTATAGGCGAGCATTTCTAACGGATGCGTCTCAATGCACGGACTGCTGTCTCCGTACGAGTTTCTGCCTCCCTCACTGTCATTAGTTGGTACTTGCTATCTATATGGCTTGTTTAAAATCTTGTTTTACTGTATAATCTATGTTAATATTGATTGTCTATGCACCTACCATAAAATTATTCTTAATTTAGTGCCGGCTCATTTATGAAGTCATTAATAAGATTTAATATAATGAAACAATTAATTTATAACCGTACCTATGCTTCTGTTTTACTTCTGATGTCCGGGCCTATCTCGACACCCGGTACAATATTTTATTGTACTTGGGCTTGTGAGTATGAAGTGTTTGTTTATAATGTATTTATATCTAAAGAAATTATAATTTTGTCTGTCAATATTAATGATTTGAGTTGAAACAACTGACTGAGATTTTTTTTTGAATTGTTATCTGTTTTAAAATCGGACAACAGAACAGTGTTGTAGAAATAAAACCCCTAGTATTAACTAAAAGTAAATCAATGTGAAAAGTCGAAGCAATAAGCATGGTGCTTCACGGACGGCCGGAGAAATAAATTTCATATAAAAGTAGCGAAACCACCAATGGAATTACATCAGACATTACGAATTCAGTTTCTATGGTAATGGATATGAAAACAGTAAACTTAATTATAGTTATAGAAGAATCGGAGCTATTCTTAAAGGAAACTTTATCATGTTGTTTTTGGGTTCTGAGGGTTATTTATAGGTTTGCTTTTATTCTAATATTTATTGTTTTTTAATCACAGTCACAGCAACTGGCTGATCTGCTAGCGATCGCGGATTCGATCCTCGCACATGACGAATATTTGTATAGGCTATAGAGGAGTTTGTTTACCACGGGTCTAGGCGTTTGTGCTTGTGTATTGTGTGCGTTTCCGGACCCCCGACACTAGGATCACATCCTACTTGCGGAAGTTGAGTGTGAGGCATTTATTAATATTAATAGTTTTATCTTCTTTAGACTGCCTGGGTTAAAAAATACGCACTTCCTGATATACAACGTCATGAATATATCATGTATATGTATCATCTATATAAGAAGCAATAATAACAGCAATGATTTATCTGTAAAACAGCAACATGAGTTACCAGAAATGTGTTTCGAAAAAGCATCGAAACAAAAAAATTTAAAAAAAAAATACATTAGTTAATTATTGTTTCTTATAACATATGTATCCTCTTATCGATATTATCTACTCGCTAAACATGAATCAGTGGAATTTCACTAATTTTAAGCGACTCGTACCAAGCAGAATTAGTAACTATTCAATCTATGAATATGTGAATATCAGAGTCCACTGATTTGAATATGTGTATATGTATTAGTGAGTATTCATTAACTTGTTATAAAAATTCACCGACATTTAGTGAATACAGCTTCAATAACGTAATTAATGAAAATTTCACTGATTCGTGTTTAGAGAGTATAGATTTAGAATTTCCTACAAGTTGTCAAAAAATATTGTACACGCATAATTAAATTATTGTTCGAAATGTACCGACAGAAACTCTTTCACTCGGCCCTCAGTTAAATCAAGTGGAACGTAGAGTCCAATAAATGGACATTCAGGTCGTGACAGAATTAAGCTTTCATGGAATATTTGATTTTATTCTTACGTTTATAGCCAACGAAATGAAATCCCCGAACGGCTCAGTTACCATACTCCCGTTGAATAATGAACTGGACTGGATTCGAATTTCTAAATAAATAATACGTTTTATCGTTGGGCAAGGTGTGAAACCAGATTAATTATACGAGAAATTTGTAACTTGAAGGATGCTTTAAAGGATGAACGCTTTTGAAATGTTGGGTTGGTTTAATAAATAATTAATTAATGCTAATATATAACTATAATAAAACTGCAAGAGGTCCGTTTAAAGTTTTTTTTTCTTTTGTGACGACGTAATCGATACAGAAGCCTCTAATGTATTTTTTTTTTTATTGTCTGTCTTTCTATAAAGTGAATAACCTTCAAAATGTTTCATTTTATACGACGTAAAGTAAAAAGTACATGCAATTGATGAGACGCGTGACGCTTTCAAGTTACGAGGCACTGAGAAGGACTACTAAGGGCTCGGTCCTTCTCTTCCCGCCTGCGCCCACTTGACCGTGTTTACGAGTGCCTCCACAACTCAAACTAATACAGGTGTCGCGTCGTCTTTGTACTCGCGAAAATATTATGCGTGGAAGCTAAACATCTTTGTGGAGTGGGATATTTTTGATTTTGGATTTTGAAAAGTTAATTTTAGTGTTTTGAGTCATTATTTAGTATTCTAATACTATATGGAAAAGATAAACGAGTACATTTTTAAATCATTACAAGATTAGAAGTTGTAGCTGACAAACTAAAACATAATTGCTTACAAAATTTTAAATTTAGGAAAGTTTGGTTGTCTGTTATTATTTTTTTATAATACAAATAATGAGTTAATTCAATTAATTACGATTTTTTTCGATAAATTTACATTTATTGGAACTCGTTAATTCAAATATTTAAATCAAAATCAAATTACACAGATTATTACAAGTTACAATGTGCTATTAACAATTTATTTACAACTTATATACATGTGTGATATTTAAGATCTTCCAATCTGCGTTATTGTTTTTCATTTACAAGCCACGCCGAGGCTCGTGCCTCTCTATCGCTTGTTCCGCGCTCTCGCTCACGACACGTGACACTTCTTCGTGCGTGCAGCCGGCATTCATCGATTTACAAGACGTTATCACGTCAAAAAATTGTACCTACATAATTTTAAATCTATTTTTTAGGAATTAAAATTATTGACACATTTGGATTTAATACAGCAAAATCTTGTATTTCAAGATATAACGACGATATTTTATAAATTTATGCCACAAAAAGGATTTCAGCTTCAGTTTTAAATTCTTAAATGTTGTTTAATTAAGTTGCCACCGCAAGGTCGGTCCTCTTTTTGTTTAACTTTCATTACGCCGAGTTAATCTTAATTGCTAATCCAGTGGATATTTTTACGTACCAATATTTATTCTGGTAGCACAGCTACGGTTTAAATGAGAATATTTCGTTTTAATATTGTTGTTAATTTTGAGAAAAGCTGGGCGTTCTGAATTTTCTGTTTTATTTGATTATTGTTCTAAATAAATAATACAAAGGATATTTTTTATGCATAGTCACCCTCAATAATAATGAATATATACGATTCAGATACACCTTCTATTGAATTATTTCTGTACAATAAATCAGTGTAGACAAATATCGGTCTGTCAAAACAGTCGAAAGTTTGTGCGTAGCCACAGCTCTGTCGGGGCCAAATAAATAATTACACATATTTTATCAACTTTTTTGACTATATGTATGTAATATTAAATAGTATTCAAATGTATTGAGCACATACACATATAAAAAAAGAAAACGACGTGATGGTGTAGTTATAACGACAACTTCAAACGTTCGAGACGTTGACGTTGCAACGTTCAAGAAAAATGTTTACATAGTCGAAGCAAATATTTGTTATTATCTTTTGATTTATTTTTTGTCTCCAGAATCCTGGCACAGAATCTCATTTCACTTTTGAAGTTAATTGTAAAGTATTAATGTATTTCGTAACAATAGTAAAAGTATTTTAAATTTAGACAAGAAGTTAAAAATAAACAGTAGGTAGATGCGGCTGATATGTCGAGACTATTTTAGATTATACAAATTTAATTTTAGAGACAGAGCAATCTATGTTCACTTTTAGCAAACGCTACTATTTCTTAAATCTGAATATAATTCATGAATATTTATATATTCTTACGTTTTGAATTCCGCTCCGTTGGAGATAAATCTCATAAGTATCATGAAACTGCGACCGAAGATTTGCAGGTGAGGGTGGACGAGCAGACGATATTGCGAGCATTTTATATTGCATTTCAATTTCCTCGGAGCAGAACGCAGATTAGATGCGAAACGGAATCATTCCAACATATATTCGTGATATTTCATTAAGAAAAATCTTCTTATATAAAATTTTTGTCGAATTAGTTAAACTTACTTACAGCGGATTTCTTTGTAAGAAACAAACTACAGATTTATCTTATATCAAATGAGGCAAATTCATGTTAAGTCAAATAAAGTAAATATTAGAAATATGTTGAGGCAAATTTATTCAAATTTATACCAGATTTTCACAATATTTTTGTCAAATATTTTCGATGGAACACGAAACGGTACAACAAAAAAGAAATCCATTACCTACCTCACCCATATTTAATATTTTCGAACCGACTTTTTTTTAACATATTCATTCGAATTGCCTTTTCAAATATTGCTTTTTTCCGACTGCACGTTCGATATAGGAAAATGTGGTCCTTTACAGTGCTTATGAGGTCTAATGTAAAAAGCAAAATTTAGACTCAAAACAAGTATATTAGGGTCTTCCTAACTTTCACTTTGTTCATGCCTTATTCCAATATTTGGTTCCTGAAAAGGTTTAGGCACCATCTATACTCATTGTTTGACTTTACAAAACGACGACGAACGAGACGACGACAAGACGAACGAAGATTGTACTCGTAGGGAGTACAATCTACAACTATATTGTAAGTAGACAACGAAAAGACCTTCAATTAGGCTGTTGGGCTGTTTTAAGTTTACACACACAGATATTAAGGTTACAAGTGTATCAGATTGACAATCTCTATGGCCAAGTGTGAACCTATAGGTACTGTAGGTGTCCTCGGAGGGGACTTGTCGCTCCCGAGTAACATCGAAAAGGCAAAGTCGTTCAGTGATGGTGGTGTTAAAAATAACTGACATACTTTAACCGTTAAAATAGACCTGGTAACATTTCAATCAAGATAATCGACAAACTAGATAAGATATGCAGCTGCGGGGCATGGCTTTATCTTAATTGTAGTTACGAATACAGTCACACACACATGCGTACAGTTTATTGAAACTTAGAAATTGTGTAATTATCACTGAATGTGATAAACAATAAGGGATATCATTTCATGTGTTGTTTTCAAACTATTGACGACCGTTCTGGTGTGATGACCGTTTTGGTGTAGTGATGTAAGTAGTCGCCTCAACATCGTCGGTCGCGGGTTCGTTTCCCGCTCGGAGCAGATATTTGAATTTGTATAAATATTTGTTTCCGGTCTGGGTGTATGTCCTTGTGGGTTTCCCCACCGTGCCTCGGAGAGTACGTAAAGCCGGCGTTTCTGATTGTTGTCATAGGCATATGATAACAAACGTTACTCATGCTAGGAAAATTATCCGCCAAACCTAAGTGGAGTAGCGTGGTGTATTAAGCTCCAACCCTACTCATTCATGGAGAAGAGGTCTTTACCCTTTGCCAAGCAATGGGACGTTTACAGACTGTTTCAGTTCAGTTCAGTTTCAAAGTATTTATTGTTACAATTATTTTTTATCGCTACAATATTATTTCGTAATGGTTATTTTTATACATTACATAATATTGTTTAGAATTTTGTCACTACCCAAATCCATAATTGACAGGTCATCCACGCGTGATTTCTGATTCGCTGATTCTGATCCTACTGAATCAATAACTGTAATTTACTTTTAGTCTTTTAAAGAAATATGAAATAGGTATGTTACTGAATTACGTTATTTGTAATCAATGCCTTATACCTTGCTCAAATTGGGTGCTTAGTTTAAGTAACTACAAGTGTTCCGACGACCGTTCTGGTGCAGTGGTGCATTCGATTCCCGCTCGGGACAGATATTTGTATTTGTACAAATATTATTTTCCGGTCTGGTCGTATGTCCTTGTGGGTCTCCCCACCGTACCTCGGAGAGCACTTAAAACCGTCGGTGCCGGTTGTTATCATAGACACCTGATAACGATCGTTACCCATTACAAGGAAATTATCCACTAACACACAGTGAAGCAGCGTGGTAAATTAGCCCTTCTTCTACATGGAGAAGAGGCTTTTGCTCAGCAGTGGGTGGTTTACAAGCTGATACAGAACTACAAGTGTTCAAACTGCATTATCATCACATATTGACACCATGTAAAAAATCATGTACGTTTCTATTGTAATGGTATAACGCCGACTAAAAGAAACTCTTTATTCGCTAAGTATCGCATTGGTTTGATAAAAGTATTAATCTCATTCTCATAAACAAATTCTAGTCAAATAAAATAGGTATTATAAGGAATAATATGTATTATACCACTTTAGAGAAATCTTTACCTAAATTTGTTTTCTAAAAGTATCTTTTTATTTTATGTTTTACATTATATAGTATAATGAGATGTTATGTCTAGTATTATTATATTCCGTTATAAATAATATTTTGATGCCTATTTCATCAAAGTCGCTTTAATCTATAGTGTATTTGCATAATGTCGTCCCCGCGTGCGACCTCCATCGAAGCGTGTTCAACGACCCCGCTAATGATAAGGAACATTTACTAGGAATAATTTTTTATTAATATATTTTTAAATGTATTTAATATTTTGTTGTCATTATTTTTTTAAAACTGTTCTATATATTTAGTATTTATCTTATAATATTTCTGAAATTACTATAACTAATATAATCGATATAGTGTTTCATTCCTATTTATGGCATAAAATGACTTTAATTAGAGTTTCTGTTTGAAAAGCAAACATACGCATCTTATCCATACAATATAACTATATTTAAATCATAAATTTTTAATTTAGTATCATATTAATCTGGAATTGATCAGTATATACGTCATTGGTGCTATTGTGCACAGCTGTGAGTATTTATTAAACAGCAAAGCGGAGCAAGTCACTTTATCCATTAGGTGACTTTGGTTGTATTTGTGATATTTTTTTTAAAGTAAAAATTATACTATGGTATAAATAAAAAAAAAGTCATTTGATTAAAAGTCTATACCGGATTTTATCGCATTATATGAATAATGATTCATTATTCGGACACCCACCACCTCAGTCCCCCGAGATCATGGACGCTGTAAAGGGTCCGAAACGTCGGGAAATAATTTAAAATATTGTAAAACTGTAAAGTTTTAAATAAACGCGATAAAATCCGGTATAGACTTTTAATCAAATGAGTAAAATTCGCGTAAATATAAGAGAACAGTATATTAAAAAAAAGTTTTAAGTAAAAATTTAGGTTTTCTCAATCAATTATAAATTATCGTATTAGTTATCATATAATATCCAAAATATATAGTAAGTTCAATTACAAATAAGTTATGTGCAAAATTAAATCTATATTAATTCAAAATATATGAAGATTAAGTTTGTTTATTGCAACGTGCTAATCCCAGGACACCACGTTGATTTTATAAGATTTTTTTGTGTTAGAACGATGACTTACGACTCATGAAGTGCCGTAACTAAATATATGAACTAATCTAAAGAATATATAATTACACAAATGAAACCACTAGAGATGTGTAGTGTTATATAACTAAAGCTTTTGTAATTGACATATGAAGTTTCATGACGCCCCCGACCTTCCCGAGTACTACTAAATAATTGAAATGATGTACATAAATAGGCATCTCAGTCAGAGTAGCGCCCACTCGTAAACGCGTCCAAAACGTACAGTCTAATTAAAACATCCGATCAAACACAAACTGCCTTCTAGTTTCAGGCGTAGGGTGTCTACGTTTGAAGATGTCTGTAGTATTATTACTATAAATAGTTCGATTCATATGTTTGCGCACTACTGTGTTGATCTTGTAAATGTATAATATTGATTCCTGTGAGAGCGAAGCAACTGCCGTGGTGAAACTATACGTATTTTTATCGTTTAGTTTTGTTGATAGAGTAGAAAAAATTATAAAATTTGAACTTAGAACAACAAGAAATTGATATATTTAGAATTTATTTCATGAAAAAAAAAACAAAGTTATGAATGTCTAGTCACGTACAATATTACACATATTGCTCTATATTTACAAGCTTTACGCGTACATGACCCGTGCGTCAAGAAAATTCAAATTGTTATAAGTGTTTGTTTATTTATATAAATAGTTACACCATCAACTTATCACTAAATGTTAACTGTTAACTTAGTCGATAAAGATGTGTGGACATAGTGGCGCTGTATTTCATGCAAGATATTACTAATTTTATACTAAAACACAGTTTATATATCATTTTCAAAAGAGTAACTGCGGAGTTTCTTGCCGATTCTTCTCTGCAGAATCTACATTCCGAATCGGTGGTAGCTTTACCATTACAAAATAATAATCAAAATTTTTAATTTGTAAAATGACGATTCCAAAGGTCTCTTAGGACCTATTTGAATAAAGTTAATTTTTATTTTGATTTTGATTTTGATTAACAAAATATTTAACGAAACATTCGATAATTATCGAGTGGTATCGATATATTTGATTCGATAATTTTGTTCCTATAACTATCGATAATTTTTCATCTGATAATTATCGATAATTTTGATTCAATAATTATTGATATATTTGATCCTATAATTATCGAGTAATTTTGATAGGTAGAAGCGACGATCTTTTTGTTTAGGAATACGCATAGCCTGGCGGAGTCATCAGTAGGTTAGCAGTCTGTAGTAATAGTTTTTAGGAATACGTTTGGCCGGAAGGAGTAAATATTGGTGTGGGATGGCGATGACATTATTTTTTCATGTGCACTTACGCGACAGGTCAATTATCGATATTTTCATCCGATAAATTTTTTTCGATTCATCAGATAATTACCGAATCATCAGATAATTACCTATTTATCCGATAATTATCGATTTTTCCGATAATTTTCGAATCATCCGATAATATTCGATAATTTTGACGGATAATTATCGATAACTATCGCAAACTAACGATAATTTTCATCCCACAATTATCGATATCTTTACATTCAATAATTAGGTATCGATAACTATCGATATTTTTTTCCATGAACATCCCTAATTGATATATTAAAACAAAAACAAGCGAATCTTTGGTGCAATAAAAAAAAAGTGTAATATGAACATTAACGAAAGACTGATGCATCTGATACTGTATAATCTACATATACACTTATATAATAAGGATAAATAACTTTACATCTGGCTCTTTATTGAGGAAGGTGATAGATTATAGAAGATTCTATAAAGGCTGTAGCTTGCGCGTAACGCGTGGATAGGATACTGACCTGCGTAAAAAACAATATAAATTTCACATACTTTTTGTTGACGTAATAACGTCTTGTAAATCGATGAATGCCGGCTGTACGTACGAAGAAGTGTCACGCGTCGCGAGCGAGAGCGCGAAACAAGCAATAAAGAGGCACGATCGGCCTAAGGGCCACCATTCACAGGCGCACCCATCCGCCGGATTTGTCGCTGGCGACAAGTCCGCAGACAAGTCTGCGTGTGAATGTATTTCGGGGTCCGGCTCCCTGGCATGGCGTCCCGGCGGTAGTGTGTGGACGACGATGGATTTGTCCACGGATGGGTGCGCGGATCGGTGCGTGAATAGTGAATGGTGGACTTAAGCGTTCGACTTGTGAATAAAAAACAATGACGCAGTTTGGAGGATCTTAGGACCAGGACTTAGGACTCGTAAGTTGTAAATAAATTGTTAATAGCACATTGTTAGTAGTACTTAATCTGTATAATTTAAGTAAAATAATATTTAAATTAACGAGTCCAAAAAATGGTGATTTATCGAAAACATTGTAATTAATTGAATTAACTCGTTATTTGTATTGTACAAAATAACGATAAGTCAGTGATAATAATTAATTAAATTCATAAAAGTATGCAATGTTTTCTTATGACTTTATCATCCGTCCGTCAAAATTATCGTCCGTAAACCGACTTTACAGACAACCAATTTTGTTTAATATTTGACGGTCTATATGACATTATTACTAACACACATCAAATAGGCTATTTTAAACAAAATAGACAAACAGACGACCAAGGTTAAAAAAAATCAGATATTCAACATACAGAATTATCATCGCTCTGATTTTATTATAAATAGGTATACTATTATTTTACAAAGCGTAACAAAATATTGCTTAAATATATAATATTGTATTAAAACAAAGATAATTATGACTATAGATATAATATATTGCTCTTTATCACACGTCATGTTATCACAACAAAGCTAATTAAAGAGTTTTATATTTCAATGACGATAATATAATAACTGTGAGAGGTATTATGTAACAAATTACAATACATATATCTATATATATATAGGAGACTTTCTATAGATATAGTCACTCATCACAATATCTCTGGAACTATGAGACCTAAAAACTTGAAATTTGTTAGAAATATTCCTTTTGCCAAGTAGAGGTCAGCTAAGAACGGATTTTACGAAATTCTACCTCTAAGGGGATGAAAAAAGGTGGCAAAGTTTGTATGGGACAACGTGATTCCTTGGTCCAATCTACTTCAAATTTTGCATAAATATTCTTTAACAGAATTGATTGAAGACGTGTTTCGTATTTTATCGAAATTCATTCCCTAACGGGGTTAAAAGGGGGTAGAAAGTTATTTTGATATAAATACTCCTTAGTGCTTTTGATTTAAATTTCATTTTATTTTGACACAGTCATGTTTGACAATCAATCTGTCTATTATAATATATGTCTCATCTCTCATCTCATCAGCCTATAGCAGTCCACTGCTGGACGTATATACATTATTAGTATTTTGTATAATATATGTATTTTCCAGTATTGACGCAGGTGTAGGTGATATCCTTTTTTGGGTTCTCCTGATAGAACAGGCAAGACTTTATATTAAACGTAACAAAATTGAGTTGTAAATATACCAAGTGATTGCTTTATTGTAAAATAGTGTCTTATATAATATTTTTTACTTCAATGTTGGTGTTGTGTTAAATCAAGGGTTTTAAGCTAAATGACTCATCAGCAAGGCATATGTAGTTCACAATGATACAGATATAGAAGACACCGAAGTGAACTTGGAAACATTTTTGAATTATACGGCATTAAAACCCCAATTAGTACAGATTGGCACCACGGACTAATGTTGGAGCAAGATCAGAAAACATTATAAATCATGTACCCATTTAATTTTATCTTACATTAAAACTAAGAAGGAGGAGATAAAAGCTGTCTTGGACTATTATTAAATATAAATATATGTTTGACATACACACACGATCGTCTGTTCCTAAGGCAACTTAATGCCTGTGTTTTAGGTAACAGCTGACTGATATACATTTTTCATAAATATACATATAAATAATACATATAGAAATAAATACATATTACACCCAGACTTGAGGCGGGAATCGAACCCACGATCCTGGAGCAGAAAGCAGGGTCACTACAAACTGTGCTGAGTCAATTAAAATTTAAAAAATAATTACTTGCGGGTTTATTCAAATCTAAGAGACAAAATCGTATTGACTTATGGTGTAATTATACCTACGATACAACGAACGAAGTATTGATGACCGTTCTGGTGTAGTGGTGCAAGTAGTCGCCTCAATGGCGGTGGTCATGAGTTCGATTCCCGCTCGGGGCAGATATTTATATTTGTGCCAATATTTGTTTCAGGTCTGGGTGTATAGCGGGTTTCCCCACCATGCCCGGAGAGTACGTAAAGCCGTCGGTCCCGTTTGTTATTATGGATGCCTTATAATAATTGTTACTTATGGTAGGGATATTATCCGCTAACCCGCAGTGGAGCAGCGTGGTGGATTAAGCTCCAACCCTTCTTCTATATGGAAAAAAAGCTTCGCTCAGCAGTGGGTTGTTTACAAGCTGTTAGAATACACTACAGTACAGGAGCATTTTCGGCCTTCAGTGACGAAACTGAGCCTTACCATAAATATGAGAGTCCATCTAAGGGGAGATGTTACTCCCGGACAGTTCTCAGACCTGTTGCTTAAAATAGGAAATGGTGATTTCCGGGAACCATATAATAATATAATGTATGAGTGTATATGAGTAAGTACTTACCTAAACATAGCTTAAGGTCAAACTCTTACTGTAGCGGGAGTATACTTAAGCGGAAGCTGCTTCTCTCACAGTCAGTTGTATCTGGCATATTCCAGAATAGCCTGGTAATTCTAGCACACCGAACGAAAAATAAATTGTTTATAAAGAAATACTACGGAAGGTGTAGTATTTCGATTTCGTTGTAAAAAGATAATACCCCCGTATAACTTTCTCCAGATCAAAGGCAGAGCTTCTTGGTCATAAAATATAACAATTTTTATTTTTATTTTAATATTTATTTAAACTTAAAATTCCTACCTCCTATAAAGATTGTTATGTTTTATAAGTATTCAAATATTTAAACATAATAATTTATATCTTATAACAAAATTAATAACGTAAAAAAAAAACAAATAAAAATCCTATTAAAACCATTTTCGACTTCTACGCGGACAAAGTCGCGGGCTAAAATATTATGTTTGAAAACTCGATCCGTCTATTATGAAATATTTTCCAGTATCGACGCAGGTGTTGGTGATAAAGAATATAAATTTTTTTTTTTTAAATTTTAGTTAAATACCCGTGCGAAGCCGGGGCGGGCCGCTAGTAAAACTATATACGTATACAAAAATGATTTTTAGTCGTAGTTGTACTATATTCTAATATACTATGTTAAATATTTATAAGGAGACACTCGATATGCGTTGATGTAGTCGCGAGCCGGAACCAGAGAGAGCGCTTCTCTATGTCCACAGATACGCGACGCCGTTTGAATCTAAGTGGAGTAATTCATAAACAATAGATATATAGAGCACCTTCCCCTCAAAATATATAACATAATTATATAACATATCATAATATGATGTACTAACATATAAAATTTACAAGAAAAAGATTTTTTAGAGTTTTTTTATAATATTTTTACTTATGTTTACTACTTTCTCGGCTAACCCATTACTTCGAGGATAATAAGGACTACTATTGATTAAATTTATATCTTTAGATTTATAACATTCAAGGCGCTCAAAAGGCTTAAATGGATTGTTGTCAGCAATTATTTAATATAATAATATTGATATACATTGCAGTAACTTGGTCGAACTTATATCTCTTTTAGTTTACGTAAGTAGCCAAAAACTCAAATCATTTCATATTCCGCAATCAAAAACACATATGGGAAATCAGGCTCCCGTCGTTAAGCTGTTTAAATTTTAACAACATCATAAGATATATAGCTAGCATTGAGATATTTGATGATTCTTTTTATAGTTTAAGAAAAAACTCATCAATCCTTTTATTTAAATTACTTTTTTTAATCGTTTTTATAATGTACTTTTTTAGCTTTTTTATCCGGGTTACATTTGCATTGCATGGAATAATTATATGCTTGTATTTCACAATGTATTCTTATTATTAGATGTAAGACTTTATTGGGTTTTATATTTAGATCAATGTAAATATAAAAAAGAAAACACAATGCCCTGAGCAATAGTAACATTTGTTTTCGATCACGCGATTCATATTCAGATTCATTAAAAATCCTCGCGTATGACGCCATTAAATGTGACAACAGAAGCTTTAATTACAGGACAGCGCACAAAGGCATTTACATAATGAGAAGAGAGCTCGCTGTTAATGAATTTCCCATAGCGTTATGATTGTTTGGCGGTTGTGTTCCGTACAGATTGGTGCAGTGTTACATTTCGTGACACTTCTGTCTATTATAAGTGCATCGCACTCACAGTGCAAAAACGTATTGGTAATTTTAAGGTGGTCATTTACAGCATGATGACTGTTCTGGTGTGACCCTTTACGCCGACAGTCGCGGGTTCGATTCCCGCTCGGAGCAGATATTTATATTTGTACAAATATTTGTCTTCGGGCTGGGTCTGGGTTCGATCGTGAGTTTAATTCCCGCTCGGGGTAGATTTTTGTATTTAAAAACATTCATTTCCGATCTGGGTGTATGTCCTTGTGCCTCGGAGAACACGTGAAACCGTCGGTCCCGGTTATTATCATATACACCTAGTAACGATCGGTGCTCATAGTAGGGATATAATACGCCAATCCGCAGTGGAGCTTGTGTGGTGGATTAAGCTCCAACCTTTCTCCTATATGGAGAAGAGGCTTTGACCCAGATATGGGACGTTTACAGGCTGATTCATTTCAGCTATATATGCATAGTCACTACATGTACGCATAGATATACCATAGCTGTTTGCTTTAATACGTATTTTTATAATAACGTAACACTTGGACACATAACATTGATAAAAATAGAAATATAAATTAAAGAATAAAACTTATTATAAATAACCTATTAAATCGATCTATTTAAGAAAATATTAAGAAATGCAACGAAGTGTTTACTGTAAAATACAATTTTTTCAACTTTTCTGATGTGAAACGATTATTTTTAACTTTTTTTCTTTATTACCAACCTTAAATATACTTAAAATATATTTTTAATGTAATAGAGATGATCGATAAATATCGATCTGTAGACCTAAATTTGAAATTTTTTAAAATATTAATAGATATATATGTATATATGTATATATCTGACTCCTTAAAAATGTCTATGCCCGTGGTTTAAACCCTGGATAGAACCTGGATACAGCGTTTTATATATATAATAATATTTAACATTGACGTTTTAATTAAATGTACTCATTAATTTCTAAAACGAGTTTGAGTATTATTCTTGCGTAAACTTGCCCCCGTGGCTCTGTTTGCAATTCGTTTTAAACTTAGTTTACTTTTTCCACAGACTAATATTGCTTGCCAAAGGAAAAATACCTCACGGTCACGTACGCTTTTTAAACTATCCTCCCTTGATGTTTCAATATTAGTATATTTCTAGCTTATTTATATGAACTACTTATTATTTATTATTTCTTTTAACTCTTTTGTTCAATAAAAAATTCAGTATTAAATATAACAAGTTAGAAAGAACTCTGTGTGAATCAATAACTGCGACAGTGACCAAAGAAAATAAAAAAATAAAAAGATGCTTAAAAATGTAACGAAACAGAAATGGCTAATTTAATCACTAATGTGTATATAATATTTAATGTTTGCAGAAATACCTTTGTTTTCCATTTATTAATAATAATCACGAACTCACAGACACTCCTCACACTCAACGGCCATCTGTATGATAATATCTTGTGTCGGAGGTCCGATTAATAATCATCATAAGCACAAATGATAAATACAATCATTTGTAGGTATAGTTTACACAAATATTTGTCATCAGCGGAAATTGAACCCACGATCGCTAGCGTAATAGTCAGTTGCTGTGATCACTGACAAGTGACAACCTGATTATATATATATAAGTTAACTACAATAAAATACAAATTACGTTTATTATACACTAAATAAGAAATAAGCGTATACAACAATAATATAACAAAGTGAAAATTGCGGCCTTATCGCTAGAGGAGCGATGACCTCAAGGCTAATAGTGGGTAAAAGCAACGAGCATTAAAATTAAGAGCTAAAGAGGTTTAGGAATACTAATAAGACATTCGCAGGGCAATACCGCGGCTTTTTGTATAAAATTACTAAGCTTTGTTTTTTTTTTTTTGCGCACAATTTTGAAACACGCACACTGTCAAAAGATTGATCAGGAATTTAGATATTTGTAAAGATATTCTATCTTGCCAGGTAGCTCTTGCTCTACAGGTAGTATTATAGATGCCACTGAAAATTCGTGGGTTGAGCGATATCTCATAAAATTAGTTCGATAATACATATCGATGGTGTCATAATGCCGTCATTATTGTATTTTTTTCCATTATTGTATTTTATATATAAATATATATATATATATATATTTATAATATCAATAATCGATGAATTATTTGTCATAATAACACAGTTACAACAGCAGAGTTTCAGTCATCATTACACGTAATATACACAGACAGATAAATTATCCCTTAAACTGCGTCAAATAAAAACAATTCCGTTAATATTCGTTTATCTCAACAAAGGACAAGAAACGAGATTAAATCTTCAGACTTATTTCCTTTAAAAAGTCCACGCCGACGTGTTTAAACGGAGACATTTAAATTGCAGATGTGCCGACACGTCTCCGGGCCGGTAACGAGACGTCGACGACACGCTCGCAACATTCACAATGCGTCATTGTGCTGAAGTCGTCATTCTAATATATAACACATGCAAGAACTGTTCGCTTCGAATATTCTACTTGATATGAACGATCGTAGTTGTTATGAGAATAGTTATAATCATTATAATATATTCTTACACCTACTACTTTTCTTTACTACAAATAAGATTAAAATTAGTCGTTTAATTTATAATATTACGGTTAGTCAAGTTTTACAGACCAGGTAATTTCTGATTATTTTGCGTAGAACTAGCGAGTACTCTGATTATTTAGAGTGAAACATAACGCTTTCTGTCATCCGTAGAGTGATTTTAAATTTCAAGAACTGAATAATCATGAAGGCTGAAAACTGGTTTCTCGTACTGACTATAGTGCTTAACAGTACCGATTAAGAGTTATTTAAATAGGTTCAGTGATTCAAGAGTTTATTGACTGCAAACAATTAGAAACGTCCTCTTTATAATACTGGAATTGGTACAGACTAAAACACGACAGCAAATTATGATCACGAGAATTATTGTGTAACTCTACAATTTCTTGAACAACAACGTTAAGTCAGCCTTTTCCTCGTACCGTTCTAACCAAACTAAGATGAATCCAACACACAAGATGGGTATCTATTGAACGGTACCAATTGATCACTACTTGAATAGCTGAAGCTTCGAGCCTCCTTTATCTGTTAAGCTTTCATTGAATTACATTTCTTCGTCAAATATATGATATATTATATATATTGTATCATTCATTAGTGAATTGAATATAGAAAGTAATTAATACAAAAATAAATAGTTTCCCATTTAACTATCATTTTAGTAAAATCTGAATTTCATCAGATTCTGAAATGCGTGAGACAAAAACTTGAACTCTGAACTAAACAAAGCATATTTGAAAAATATAAAAACAATCTAATTCACAAATTATATAAGTACTATAAAGAGATAGTTTTCTTTTCTTTTTTTTTTATTATAATTTGATGAAATTATTTTACTAATTTATTTAAAATTGATAAAATTATTTTAATTATTTTTAATAAATTTGTAATGTGTATTTGTAAAAATGTTTAATTTAAAGAAGGTTATAAAAATCACGCAAATACTCATCACCAATCTAATCGTGATAGATTTTGAACGTTCAAACGAAGAAACGAACTCATTCGTTTAACAAAGAAATCTCAGTTAATTTTCAATTAAAATTAGTTAAATACCGGCGATACATCGCCTAACACACCATCTAACTAAATCCTTGTTTTTCCAGGTCAGTTAAAAACACAAAGGGACGGATAGAGATTTTTCATCAAAAAGAAAATCCTGTTATTTCCAAAGTAATTAGCTGTCGACATCTCAAAGAGGATGAAGCCGTCGGCAGACTTTATTGAGTTGCAATAACCGCTCCGAGAGGCACAATAGAGGCACTATCATTATATTATGATACTGAAAAACCAGTAATCTGTGATAAGGTATGGCTTTACATTGTATATAAAAGTTAAAATAAAAATTGTCTGTACGTAAAATAATACTTTTTGCTCTTAGTTTTATTTCTTGCAGAAGTAATTAATGACTAACGAAATCATACTCATATATAATATATATAACATATGAATTTGATATAAAAATAAAAATATATTTGAATTATATTGAGATTATTAAGAAATGTAGTATCAATAAAAAATAAGGCATTCCGAAAAAAAAATTAGGGATTACTTTTTCAATTTCTGTTTTAATAAAAGCTTATAAATTACTGATTCGGTACATTCCGAAAAAATATTAATAACATTATTTTTAATTCTACAATAAATAATAACATATAATTTTTACAAAAATTTGCAAAACAATCTGCTTAAAAAAACCAAAAAAAAAAACTCGTAGTTAAATATCTTTCTTTTTTTGTTACATTTATTAAAATCAAAAAATTTTACCTGCAAATTCACTAATTAATCGTCATTTTACAAAATGCTAATGTGAAGCCACAACTAGGCATGAGACCGATATATCAAAACGTAACTAATATCGGTTACGCGTACCCATATCATATCATATCGATATACTAAAACGCATAACCGTTTTCACATAACCAACGAAAACTTGAGCGCGAACACGAAACCGAAACTAAAAACTAAAAACCGAAGAACGGTGACGGGCGCGCAAACGCTAAGAGCGACGCGACAGCTAAAACCATATTATCTGCATCTCTTTCTTATAACGGTAACTTCATACTGAATAAAAGAGATGAGGCGAATATGGTTTTCTGTGTTCAACTGTGTACATCGCAAAATATAACTACGTGTTTAAGCAATAAAGTCGAGTCTTTACTCTTTTATGGTTAAATGATTATGTATTTAGTTTCCGTAATAAAATAGTGTGTGTATTTAAGAAAAAGTTTGTGAAACGAATCATTTTTAGTTTTATTGAAGTATGCCTTATAATAATTATTATATTAAAATATTAAAAATTATAATAATACTATAATATTATTATAATTTAATATTTTATAACCATAAGACGTAGTTTTTCAAAACATTTGATATTAAACTTGTTATAGTTTATATTTAAACTGTTTTTACCCGACTGCGACAGAAGAAGGGTTATGTTTTTCGAGTGTATGTATGTATACCTATGTGTGTATGTGTGTAAGTGTGTATGTGTGTGTGTATGTGTGTATGTGTGTATGTGTGTATCTGTGTATCTGTGTATCTGTGTATCTGTGTATCTGTGTATCTGTGTATCTGTGTATCTGTGTATCTGTGTATCTGTGTATCTGTGTATCTGTGTATCTGTGTATCTGTGTATCTGTGTATGTCTGTATGTCTGTATGTCTGTATGTCTGTATGTCTGTATGTCTGTATGTCTGTATGTCTGTATGTCTGTATGTCTGTATGTCTGTATGTCTGGATGTTAGTATGTCTGTATGTCAGTATGTCTGTGTGTCAGTATGTCTGTGTGTCTGTGTGTCTGTGTGTCTGTGTGTCTGTGTGTCTGTGTGTCTGTGTGTCTGTGTGTCTGTGTGTCTGTGTGTCTGTGTGTCTGTGTGTCTGTGTGTATGTGTGTCTGTGTGTCTGTGTGTCTGTGTGTCTGTGTGTCTGTATGTCTGTGTGTCTGTGTGTCTGTGTGTCTGTATGTCTGTATATCTGTATGTATGTCTGTATGTCTGTATGTCTGTATGTCTGTATGTATGTATGTATGTATGTCCATTTCTTTGGCACGCCCTACAGCCCAAACCAAGGTATCAAATGAAAGCTAGTAAATTGTTTTATTCTTTTTAGTTTATAATAAGAGTATTTTACGCAGTCGGGTTTTTTGATTTTTTTAATTAAGCATACTTGTAATCTTTGTGTACAACCGTTTGTTTCGGTTTGTGTTTACGTTACGCACCTGATATTACTCTGATATCGATATCTGATAACGGTTTTCAATATCGATATGGAAACTTAATATCGGTTACGTAGCCGTTTGATCTAAAAACCGAAAACGCCCATGTCTAGCCACAAACGATTCAGAATCATCCATACGTAACTCAAACATTAGAAATCCAGTCAAATAATTGTTAATGTTTTTTATATATTGTCGGTTTTTTTTTTGTTTTTGTTTTTTTGTCTTTTTTTTTAATAATTTATTATATAAAAACTTTTTTATCATATAAATAAGTAAAAATGTCCACATAGTGGAAGCTGATCTGATTATATGGAGGTCAGTAGATCACTTTTGTTTACATTTATAGTTAAATGTAGTGAATATAAAACGATCGTAACTTATTAAAATATAAATGTTTTAATTAGACTTAGCTGAGTGCTTTTGAACGATCAATTTATTAATCACTTTCAATTTGAGAACCTATCGCCTGCTAAAAATTTGTCTTCTATCGAGAAGAGCAGGTTATAAATTCGATAGTTTCATTTTTTTTTTTTTTTTTCATTCTGTATCCTTTTGTTTGTGAGAGAATCGAATCGCAAAATTCTATAAAAAGCTTCTAAGTACAGGAAATGGAAAAAAATATTCTCAATGCATAATCAATTTCATACATTTTCGTTAAATCGGTGACGATGTGATTTCGTTTCCGGTTGGTAGCAAATATTTATATTTACACAAACTTTGTTTCTAGTCCATGTATCTGTGAGTCTGTCTTTATGGGTCTCCCCACCATGCCTCAGTTAGCCCGTAAAACTGTTGACATCAGTACGATGACTCATATAATAGGAATATCTTAAAACGATATCAGGTGATAACAATTGTTCTCTTGATATTAAAATAATCTGCCAACCCGTAGTGCAGCAGCATGGAATAAGCTCAAACTATTATCTGAAACTCTTTTCAAATTCTCTTTTTCTGGGAAGGAGTTTCACCTAATGCTACTACTTAACAATGCATAAGTTCTTATCACCTGGTCAATAATATTCGATATTTGGAATTCGGCGGAACCCGTCGTAAGAGCGGGAGACATTATGCTAATATATTAAATACGACATTGGTTGTCAGTAAAATACGGGTGTCCGTGTTGGTAAGCTATAAATGTTATTTAGTGAGATCTGACGATCACTTTGACCTATGTAAAGTGAAATATAAAATGCAATTAAACCGAAATTAAATTACATTTAACTAAATTTAATTTTCGTTTAAATGATTAACACGTAGAAATTGAAGAAAGATTCGATTTGGTCTGCCGATATTTAGGTAACATTAAAGTAATTGTTTTTTTTTTTTTTTTTAAGTTGAACTTAAAAGTCTTATAAGCCATTTAATTATCTCTCACAAAAAATACATAAAGACAAATAGTTATACGTACAGATAAACAAACATACAAAGACACGATTGAAACTGATTATTTTAAAAGTACACGAAAATCTCAACAAAAAGACATAAGATACGATTTTGTTACTTCACTTTTTTAAAACACAATTCTTTCTATTTTTGTAAGGAAATAAAGTATGAAACAGACGATTTTTTATACATAAAAAGTAAAATGTCAATTTTTCTCTGCCTTAATTTCCGTAATCAAATAAATACGTAGCATTGGGCGAGCAAGATGTTGATTTCTTAAATTATGTGTAGCTAGACGTTCCCCTCTGTTTTATCAGTTAAATATCAATGCTTGTCTGTTTCATTTTGTTGTTACTTTTTTACATTCATGACATTGTAGAAAGACGATATAAGAATTGGAATTAAGTAGGAAGTGTGGGTCAGATATGTATGTGTGTGTATGTTTCTGTATAGGCATACTATTAGATCAACTCTTAAAAATGGCAAAAATCAAGACAATCTAGAAAAAAACATATATATGTCAGAAGCGAGTAATTTTTACCTTTTTATATGAATGAATTTAAAATAATTATTTATGTACCTTCAGTTAAGGAATAAGTGTAATAAAAGAATAAAGTCAGGATAGTGTAATCTCATCCTATATTTTATCACAAAATATTAATATTTCATTTATTGAAGTAGGTTTCGAAAGCACTTTTAAATAGTCATTTTATAAAGTATATATTTGTGAAGCTACCACCGATTCGGAATGTAGATTTTGCTAAGGAGAATCACAATACCGCCTCTTTTATACAATGAATCAGTTGATCGACTAATTACTAACAATATTTAAAAATAACTTAGAAAGCTAAACTATTCAAAATTAACAATATTACATCAGACTGTTGATAACAGTACTAAATAGTACAGTATAGTAACTGTTTACCACTGTATTTGTATGACGTTTTCAAGCTCCTGGAATGGAAAGGATTTGGCATCAACATTAACGGCGACTAAATTACTTACCTTCGAAACAACAATGATATTGTGCTCATGGAAATATCCCTGGAAGACCTCAGCATTATTCTCAATGACCTCAATGGAATTTCTCAAGAGATGGGCTTTAAAATGAACATGGACAAAACAAAAATCATGTCGAATGCCCATCTCGTGCCGACCCTTATATCGGTTGGAAATTCTACTTTCGAAGGTTTTGCCGAATACATCTACCGTGGACAAAATGTCCATACGGACCATGACATTTTTAACACCTTTAAAACCTTTTAAACAAGCTCCAAGTCGAAAAGCGACCAATGGAGAGGGCTATGCTTGGTATTTCTCTGTGACGATTAGGAAACGATAAGATCCGCGGTAAAACGAAGGTTTCCGACATACCCCAGCAGTTTTGCAAGCTGTAGTGACAGTGGGTAGAGCACATAACTTGTAGAACTAGCGGCCGATGTTGCAGAAAGGTTCTCGAGTGGAGATGACATACCGGCAAGGGCTGCGTCAGACGGTCATCCGCAAGATGGAGAGACGACTTGAAGAGATTTGTCGGCAGCCGTTGGATGGAGGCTGCTTCAAACCGGTCTCCCTGGAGATCGATGGGGGAGTCCTAGATTCAACAGTGGACATACAATGGCTGATATTATGAAGATTGCAAAAAACAGTAAATATATAGATGTTTAACATATTTGCGAAAAAAAACAACCAGTGGTGTCACACACAGTGGTGGAACACCAGATAGGAACGAAGTTCCTTAAAACTACTTTACAAATTTTTCTTAACACTTTTATTTTATTTACAATGATTTATAAAAATATATAAAAAAACGCCATCTAATCTAAGCAATAGCTTATTTCTGCGTGGGTTTTCGGATCTTCATTAGATCACGCTAACTCATTTTAATAATTTACCAGAAATAAAACCACTAAATTAGTAACTTTTATAAAAAAATAATTGGTAAATTAAATAATTATTAATTGGTTTTTAAATAATTACAATTAGGAATAGATATTAAAGTGTATATTTTAATTTTTAGTTTCGAATATTTCTTTTGTAGAATTATTTTTAAAAGGTTTTTAGACGAAATAATCTTACTATGACAGACTTTTTTTGCCGGTTAAGGTACCCTGTCGTCCCATAAGGAGCTCCGTTCCAAAAATAAGATTTTTTTTTTAACTTTTTGAATATAAACTCCTTACTATATTTCCAGATTTTTTTTATGAAGACGTGGAAACATGGAACGATGTTGTTGTTTATGCAGCTGCCAAAAATATCGTTCATTCTATACGAGTAGTTAACAATGTAGCTGAGCGTGGTGTTTCCTTAATGATCAATTAAATAGCTGTTCTGATGATGATGAAGCTACTCCAAAATTCCTCGTATAGATTCTGCTGAGAATAACTCACAAAAAACTGAAAAGTTACTCTTTTATAAGCCTTTAATATATTTCTCAGTAATAATAAATTTAGTTTTATGTCCTGCATGAAATTTAACATTACTAAACCCACAAATCTTTGTTATTTATATATAAATCGCCAGAAAAGCTAATAAGACTAATCCACTGGGATAAACCATTTAATACTCCGAAATGACACTGCAGCTGACATTCCATTTATTTAAAAAAAATGAAGAACAACAAATACCTATTCCGATAATCGATGAAAGTAAATTAGTAACCATCTATCAATATCAAGAGCCTGTCTGTCCGTAAACGAAGTGGGAAGCTTAAGGAGTCTTCAAGCCTTTCCTTCGAATTAATTATCCGGAGGGGGAGTAACCTAATTATTTGATTAATACTTTTAAGAAAATGTAAAAGACCTTATATTTCAAGTTTGTTTTTGGGTATTTAATATACTAGAAATCTCGTTCGACTTCACTCGCTTGGATTTTTGGCTATTGTTAAGCTGCTACGAGTCGTTACGTGATATATAATATCCTATATCATTACCATCTATTAGAATGTTGTAGATTTTTAATTGTCCATACAAACATTAATCATCTAAATATTTATAATTCATTATATTGGTAGGATCAGCATTTACTCTTAATTTCAAAAGCTTACTTATAAAACATTTGTCTTAGAAACTCCGAAACAGAGTGATAGGGTAAGCTCGATGGTTTGCTCATTAAAACAAATAAACTCTCCAGCGTTATTACGTTATTAAAGATTCAGAAATTCGATGAAATATATAAATTTACTGACATAACAACTAAGCCGCTCTTACCCCCTGAACACTGAGCAATTGCTCAGAGCCCGCAAACAATTACTCCCCCCCAGTTCTGTCTGATCAGCGTCGTTTAACTAATACTGCTAACACATGTTTATTACTCAAAAACGAATTATTGTTATTACATTATTAATAAATTAAAAACACATACAGTGATATATATAATGTGAACTTTGGCAATTCTTAGATGTGAACAAGCGGTACAGTACAACACATGTGCACGTGCCGGAAAAGTGTCAACGCTTCATTTATTTGAATTGAAATTTATGAAAATTTGGTCAAAAATTAAGTACTTATTTATTTTTACATAATTCGAATGACAATCATGTACCGAGTATTCTCCTTAAATATTGATAGTACTCGTAATTTACCAGTCATCCTGTATATTTCATAGTTACATATTATAAATGCCCCTGTGCGTGTAGGGGGTTTTAAAAATCAGGAATTCAAGTAGGTTTAAATAAAAGACAGGTATGTTACTCTGAGCAGCGCTAGAAGTATATTGAAAAGAATTTTTGTGTCAACCGTCACTAAAATAAACCGATGCCGCCTGACGAAATATGACGGCAATTCTGCCCTGAAGTAAAGTTGAACCCGTTGCTTCAACAGACCCGCTATGTTAAAATGCCCAGAGCCCCAGTAGGTTAAAGAAGTGCGGGTACAACATACATAATACCCATCAATACTATATACACTCTTGTTATATATATATATATATATATATATATATATATATATATATATATATATATATATATATATATATATATATATATATATATATATATATATAATTATATATATAATATATATATATATAAAATATTCTATGTAATATGTTCTAATATAATTAAAAGTTTAAAAAACAAAAACCAACTTCAGGATTATAACAAAATGTAAAATCTTTTTTTTTTTATCTAAAAAGCGCTAATTTGATTGCGAAAAAATTTCTATGGAATCCCCTCTGAACTATGACCTACTGATTAAAAAAATGTCATCAAAATCAATTCATAATTAACGGAATAATCCCGTAACAAACATTACAAAAAAAAACAAGAATTGAGAATCTCACCCGTTTTTGAAGTCGGTTAAAAATAACACATAAGAGAAACCGTAAGCTTCATTTGAAAATGTATTTCTAAACACACAATTAAATCAGAAACACGCCTGTTATATGGAATAATGTAATACTTTAATAAAATATAAAGTTTTACCTCATTACATCTCGCATACGAATTAGTTAGCATTAAATAAAAATATTCAAATTTCCACCGAGTTCGCTACATTCTGTAAATAAGACGATTATGTAAATAGCATTGCTGCTCTTTTAGAGCGGAGAGACAGGGAGACGTAAAGTTAAGTTAAAATACACGTGAAAATATCGCTTAAATTTACTCGTTTTAATTTAATTCTATGTTTTGTTAATTAGAAAGTACTACTGTTACATTTATTATAATTCTAACAGCCTTAATATAAGAGCAGATACTGCGGGTTAGCGAAAAACAATCTAATCTTTATGATAATAATCGAGACCGATGTCTTAACGTGCTCTCCAAGACACGGTGAAAAGACCAAAGAAGTATTACAGATAGAGCAGGGGAACCAGGCCTCCAGTTGTCCCTTGGTTAGAAAGAGAGAGACGATCGCGGTACCGGTTAAATTACATACCAATATAATATTACTGTGCATATTAAAGTTGTATCTATGATTTTTTTGTAGTCGAAAAATTAAAATAGAAGTAAATAATTGATGTTCACAAAAAATAAATATTATTTTATCGAGATTTGAACTTGAGACCGTAAGGCCAATGGGATACTGCGATCTTCTCTCTCTTTCTAACCGTAAGACGTTACAGGCAGCCGTATGTCTTCCCTACTCTATCTATAATACCTCTATGGAAAAGACCCACAAGAACAAACACCGAAACCAGATACAAGTATTAGTGTTAATATAAACCTGTTCTGAGCGGAAATGAAAACCCAAACCTTCAGCATTAATGAAGTTTTCACTCCAATATACTAGAACGGTATCTAATTTATATTGTTACAACACAAATCACATACAAAAAATAAGCTTACTATATAATAAAATAAATGAGTTTTAAAAAACTTGCTAATATAGTAGATACAAAAAAAAAAAGGATCTTTTTCAAAGAAAGTTGAGAGAGACTATCAACGGTGTGTTAGTTCTGTAATAAAGGAACTACACTAAGCATATATAACAAAACAATATATACATTTACAACTGTTTTTGTGTGAAAGTTATATGAACCCTTTATTTATTTTATTTTTTCAATTACATATGTTTAATATATATACCTACATATGGTTTTTTTCCTTGAATTAATTACACTTTAAACATTATTTCTAAGGAAGTCAATATGATTGTATTTTACATAAGAAAAACACGATCAATTAACCACTAAAATTAGCTAATAAATATATCTCTAAATATGTTTAACACATACACAATCGTCTATTTCTAAGGTAAGCAACTTAATACCTGTGTTTTGGGTAATAGCAGATTGGTGTACACTTTTTTTTAAAACACATATACATACAAATAATACATTTATAAATACATAAAAACAATATGTATTACACCAAAACTTAGGGCGGGAACCCGTAATTCTAGAGCGGGAAACAGAGTTGGCAGTCGCAAACGGGCCAGACAAAACGACTTTAGTAAAACTGAGATCTACTCGAATAAATTAAATGATGATCAAGTTGGTCATTATACAAATTTTAATATGAAATACTTTTCTCCGAATACAATTTTCCAGGAAAATATATAAGTAATAATATACTAAACGTTTTAGTTATATGAAAAGCTTATTGTCGAATCTGTAAATAGTATTATATGAACAAAATAATAAGCTTCAATTTGACGTAAATTTCACTTACATTTCCAAACAGCGTTCGACCACAACCGAGCATGCTTCATAACGCTAATGGCGGTCGAACGGACACTCGAATGGTAAATAATTATTAAGCAATAATATTAATTAAATGACGTAATAGCTTGTTTAATATAATGATATATACGAGTAGGACCGTAAAAACAATTCGTTTATTACATGTTTTAACTTGCTTTGTTGTGGAATAACGTATGTATGACGTTTTATGAAATAGTCGAACTATATCAAATCATTATTAACAATAACAATTTTCAGCCGTTTTCCTCAAAAATATTTAAAGTTATTTAACTTTTTATAGCGAAATAAATCTTGTTTTTCAATATTATAAAATTAATTGTACATTTTATTAAATCCCTTTACAAATTATTTTATTCAACATCTGTAAAAGGCACATTGACCCCGTGACTCTTTTACTTTCTAAAATATGTGAACAAGTAGTGAAATTCAGGATTACTACCAACACTAAGGTCATTAACAATATTATGTTATTCGCCCGATGGGCGCTGTCCGGCCCAATTACGTTGAGAACATTTTCATTTTGCAACAAATTCTCTAATATTCCGTAAAACTTTTCCAATTTTTCTTTGCTTATAAATCTCATTCAGAATATTACAAACATCAAAAAAAAAAGTTAGTCAATTCGAACCAATAATTGTATGTAACAATGTCAAATGAAATACTCAACGCGATTTCACCGATATCAGATTTTGGTTTTAATAAGAGTGTGGAGTGTGTGTGAGACATATATAATAAATTCTTACTTAAAGACCCTGTCACATTTTTTTTGTAAACTAACTAATAAAAAAATTGTACTTTGTTACATCGTTTTATTACATGTAGCTTTTATACACTGGTACACCACAAAATATATTAATTTTGTATTAATATGCTACTAAATTGACACTTAATGGACACAACTTGAGAGAAGTTCAGAAACGCTAACTTCTATGTAGTTTTGTTACGAAAAACCCTTAGAGAGAAAGGGAAGCAATTTACTTCACTGAAATAAAAAGGGCTCGGAACAACTCGTGCGGGAATGAAACGTGATTCAAGCGAATTTGTTAGATTTTCCTTTTACGAAAATTCATATACATTTATACATATACATATTATTATGCATATACATTTTGTGGGTGGCGAATTAATAGAAATTATAATAAATATCTCACACTCAGCGGCCCCCAGTAGGATGAGGATGTGTCGGGGATCCAGAATTTCACACGACACGAGCACAGTCTCTCTCTAGTCTCAGTCTAACTCCCAGACCACGACAATCAGTATGGCCTATACAAATATTTGTCATGAGCGGGGATCAAACACGCAACCACTAGTGAAATAGCCAGTTATTATAAGCAAAACTTTTTTGGCGGGAAAAAGTGTACCTAACCGCACACCCCGTCATCCGGGGAGACAACAGGGTAGTGTGGTGCCCTCACCCACTAAAAAAACGCGCCGTGCGCCCTCATCCGCCCTTACAAGACGGACCACGGGTACCGCGTACGTTGCTCCGTGGCCCGCAAAAGGCGCGGCAGCCCCATCGGGCATTCTAGTTATTATAACGTTATTATTAGCGCAGTGCTAACCCATTGTTACATAATAGAAGTATGACACCAGCGTTTTACTTGTATGTGAGAGTTTTTTATATACATACTCGTATATGCCATTTCAAATATCTATAACTAATAACTCGGTTTCGGATTTAGACATTTATTCTGATAAGAACGATTGTTCACTTACAATGAGGTGAATACATTTACAATATTAACAAAAAAAAAATGATATTACGGCGACACAACTGCATCTGCATATAAAAATAGAACCAGACAAACTGTAGGTATTAAATTAAACAACAAAATAAACTTATAAAAAAAAGTAATATTAATTTTACTATATTATTAACTATTTATTTCATTATATTATTTATTCCAATTATATGTCAAAAATTAATGAATAGTACTCAAAATAATTCGATATTTTAATTGATATCCATTATAACCTCTTGATCTCTTTTGTATTTCAAAATGTGAATACATATTCTAATATAGTGATTATGACCATTGATTTGAATTATTTTTAAAGAATTTAAATAAAAATTAATAAAGTAAAACAACAAAAACAATATTATCAAAAGTCGCAAATATAAAATAGTGATACAAATAAATATGTAAGTAGGGTATGCAAGAATGGCAAAATATCAAAAACTTAGAACGAGTTAGAAGCGGTTAATATACCGTTTTACGTCTTAATAATACTGTTAGACGACCGTTCTGGTGTACGGGTGCGGGTAGTCGCTTAAACACCAGCGGTCGTGAGTTTAATTCCCGCTCGGGGTACATTTCTGTATTTACAAACATTCGTTTCTGATCTGGGTGTATTTCCTTGTGAGTCTCCCCACCGTACCTCGAAGAGCACGTACTGCCGTCAGTCCTCGTTGTTATCATCGACATCTATACCAATCGTTACTCATGGTTGGGAAATTATCAGCCAATCCGCAATGGAACAGCGGATTGGATTAAGCTCCGAACCTTCTCCTGTATGAAGAAAAGGCCTTTGCCCAGAAGTAGGACGCTTACAGGCTGATTCAGTTCATTTAAATTAATAAGTGTTAGTAAATTAATAAAGGAGGCAGTAAATTTCAAGTGTATGTAAAATCCATACTTTTGTTCTAAAATTCATGTCAAATTTAGACAATTCTTTCATATTTCACGTCTCGCCTCTGAACGGTGTAAGAGTTAGCAAAAATTTCTGCGCCTTTTCTGTAAGGTTATACTATAGAATCGTAACAAGATGTGAATATCTCTCTTCCATAAAAAAAATTGTAAGATTATTTAAATTATTAAACAGTGCTATAATTATGGCAACCATTCGCGGTTTGATTGTCAGTGTGGTCAAGTCTCAGTGTGTGTCCTTATGGTTCTCCCCACTGTGCCTATGAATATTTCATGGGGTGAATATGACGTCTGCAACCTCGCCGAAATATCGGAAATCGAATAATAATAATCTCGGTAAGTTTCGTTTAAATGAAAGTATCAATTTCGGAAAGCTTTTAGCAATCAGCATTTCCGCTCAAATTTTAATAATAATTTCAAATATATAAAAGCGGAAGGTCACTCATTCGTTCGGTGTAGTTGATATTTGGCGCGGAGGTAGATTACCTATAAGTAGGTAACGTAGCTTAGAAAATGTTTCGGGAATTTCTTGCGTAATGAGTATTTTATTTTTGGATTTAGAAGTATGATATAATTGAATTAAAAATGATAAATTTTTAACTTTTTGGTTTTACAGAATTTAGGAGGGTAAAAAGGGGATTGAAATTTTATCATTTTTAAAGTTTTAAATATTGGTTTTGGTTATTATGCTTTACCGTTTTTATATTTGAAAACTGTGTGTTGCCAAACTACCACGGTCGAAACCGCAGATCACAGCTAGTTTCATATATGTAGTTTGTTCCCCTAGAAAATCATAAGTAGCAGTCATTTTAAAGCAACCTAACGATACTAGATCTTGGAGTATTCGTTAGTTTTCGTTCATGTTTCTTTAACATCGTATTCAATTTCCTCAGCTGTTAGAATAACGCCTCCGCCTCGAGAACATTATCTCAAAAAGGACTGAATATTTTTAGTTTCAAAATTGATTTTTATTTTATTAATATTAATAACTGAAGAGACCTTAATTATTTTTATATTATGTATGAGTATGTGTAATATGTTTTAATATACCTAATAACTATGGTAGACCAAATGTAAACAAAAATGTTCTTTATTCTTTATAAATAATTTTAAATCGTTATTTTACAAGATTTGTTTATTTTATTAATTAATTATAGTTAATGTGAAGCTACTACCGATTCGTAATGTAGATTCAGCTGTAAATAACCGGCAAAACTCAATAATTACTCTTTTAAAATACCATCAATACAATATTAAATCATTAAAATTATTAAAATTTTGTCATAATTATGTCTTGCATGCCAGCGCCACTAAGCTTACACCAAGGAATTTATATAATAACTAGAACGCTCACTTAATAAAATTGTATATTCAAATATGTACCTTGAAATAACTGACATAAGGTTGACCTTTAATTCCAAAACGTAAAGTGAAAAAATCGTTCCGGGCATTTCGTTAACTACTGGCATTCTGTCTCTTTCTTACGAGTTGCCTTGAATCCATGGTAGAAAAAGATGGAATCCCTCTCTTAGGAACGTTTTTTGAGTGCACGTCCGCATTCACGTTTATATATAAATTCCTTGGCCTGCACATCTTTCCCTATGTTTGGCAGAAAAAGCGCTAGGAAGCGATTATAAGCAAAGTGGCGATCGCTACGTGCTAAGCGGTTGTTTCTTCCGTGAAACAGCTTTGCTGTGTTTCGGAAAGAAGGGCAAGACAGGCAGTGTAATTACTGGCACCGAGACAACACCATATATCTCAGGATAGGCAAAACATAAATGAGTTGGCTGGGCTAGTTCCAGGTAAACTAGTTTATGTTCATGGGTGACGTCAACCACTTACCATCAGGTGGCACGTCTGCCAGTTTGCCTATGCAACTAACATTAAAAAAATAAATTAAAAAAAAACGCTGTCAACTGCTAAATAGCTATTTTCCTGTAGGACGCTAAGTTAACTTTAACCACGAAACTCATCCTAACTTAAATATATGTTTGAAGCTTATATCATATGTCGCAGAAACATCAAATACCACATTTGTGAACATATATTTCACTATTTTTTGGTCTGACATTATTATTAATTTTAATTATACTTAAAATTAATTGCACAAAACAACTTATAAACTGATTTCAAAACAAACAAAATAAATAAGCAAATGACGTAATGTGTCATCGTTATTCAAATTAGCAAAGTGTCCTGGCTGACTACAATTCGTTTCTCAGCGCTAGCAAGCGTTGTCAAGCGCTTTTTTCTGCCAAACTCACTCTTTGTCTTTTATAGAACCTACACCTGCCTAACCCTATCTTATATAAATGTTGACGTTTGAAATTAACGGTTGAGTTAGCAATCACGAGTTCAATTCCCGCACAAGACAAATCTTTTATAAGCTCTACACTTCCACAGGCATCTTTCGTGGTTTGGATCTTTATGGCTATGTTGAGAGTTTTTGGACTCCCACAACATCTATTATATCATTCTGGAGGTAGTTTAGTGTAGTCTTTACTACTGCTACTATTATTACTATAAATGTATTATTATAAATGTATAGACAATGACATTTTGAAGCATTTATACACATATATGCCCAACCATACTCATTGACAATAGAAATGAAGTCTAATAACTGCCGCTCAATTCACATAAAAAAAGATTTACCTACCCTAATTTTGATAAATTAATCCATTTTCCACTGAACGAAGTTTAATTTGAAAATATATAAAGTTAATTGCTCCTCTGTTCGTTCAAAGCGAATTATACTTTCCACGAATCGATTTTAATGATATTAATTTAAAACGAAAAAAGAAATGTATGCATGTAATCTTTTTTTTTTTTCGAGTCGAGCTTTGCTTATTGAAGCCAATTTATTTGAATCGAATAATATGTATCGTTGTTATTTTGTATTAAGGCTTTTGTCAAGCAGGTTACGTATTATTAAAACAACATAAAGTTAAACAATTTTTGACATTGTATAGTTTCAATAGAACATCCACGGTACTTTACTACAGTGTCAGAATGTAACAAAAATGCCTTGATGTGTACAAACTATACGACCATTGCATAACACGTTCATAGAAAGAACGCCTCTCGACGTTGTCACAGTAAAAAATTAATACGACAGTACGCCTGTCGACGTCAGTTTTTACTTGTATACAATCGGTACGCCTCAAACCGTTAACGATCACTATCTGGTATCTGTGATAACAACCGGGACCGACAACTTTACGTGCACTCCAAAGCATGATGAGGAGACCCACGAGGACATATAAGAGACAAATATTGGTATAACGTAAATATCTGCTCCAACAGAGAATCAAACCTGCAACCTTTAGCATTGAGGTAACTTCGCACCACTACATGATAATGTTTAACAATTAATAACCAAACTATATGAATAAAATTAATGCAAAACAGAAATGGATATTTAGAAAACATAAATAATTCAATTAAATTTATAATTAATAATAATATTTCCAAAAGTTCGAAACTTATATAAAATAACCGTCTAATCCCCGAGGACTACATCATCACAAAGGCTTTTTAGGCCAGTTTAAGAGCCCTTATAACCCATTCCATCTCACATAAAACGACCTGAACGCCGCCTAATGCCTGCTACCTACTCGTTATATTTAATTAAATTGTTATAATACAATACCTTTAATTATATCCAAAAATAAGTCTACCTCCTTTTCTGTCGAGTTCATTACCCGTGCCTATTAGATGTGCACAATCCAGTTCAGTTTTTAAGAAATAATTCAAGATTTTTTTATCATACACACACGGTCGTCTGTTCCTAAGGTAGGCAACTTAATGACTGTGTTTCAGGTAACAGCCGACTGACATTCATATATGATGACAAATATTTAAATAACTTGGAGGGTGCGTTCCTTGTATAACGTAGGCATCCACTAGGAACGGATTTTCCGAAATTTTACCTCTAAGAAGGTGAAAAAGGGCGGCAAAGTTTGTATGAGCCAACGTGATTCCTTGATCCAATCTACTTCAAATATTCCATAAACATTCTTAAACAGAATTGATTAAAGATGTATTTCGTATTTTATTGAAATTCATCCCCTAACGGGGTTAAAAAGGGATACAAAAGTTATTTTGGGAGTGATTTCGATGTTGTTATTAATACTCTTTAGTGCTTTTGATTTAAATTACATTTTAATTTGACACATGTTTTTATTTATTTATTTAAAACAGACACAGTTATAACATCCTAACAGTTAAATCGATAATCATCCAAACATATACAGTATTATATTATATACATTATATAATTTTAAAAAAAAAAACTCTATCCGTCTGTTATAAAATACTTTCCAGTATCGACGCAGGTGTAGGTGATATATTTTTTTGGATGCTCTTGATGGAACAGGCAAGACTTTTTTATCAAATTTTGTGTTGGGCAAACTGAGAAGCAATCGTGATGTGTCCGGAATTGCTGCCACGCTGCTGGAAGGAGATAAAACTGCACACTCCGCGCTTAAACTTCCTTTTAATTTGATACAAACCAAAACACATTTCTGCAATATACGCAAGCAAACGCAAAACGAATGGAGTGAGAATACTGCTCATTAAGAGGGTTTCGAAGCCCTAAATAGATCTTTACAAAATATTAGGAATAATTATTGTCAAATGGGAGGAGTTATTGTATTGTTAGCAGGCGATTTCCGGCAGACTTTACCAGTTGTGCCCAGAGAAACGCGGGCGGGTGAAGACCGTTCTGGTGTAGTGGTGCGAGTAGTCCCCTCAATGCCTCACCTCAATGCCGGTGGTCGGGGGTTCGATTCCCACTCGGGGCAGATATTTGTATTTGTGCAAATATTTGTTTCCAATCTAGGTGTGTCCTTGTGGGTTTCCCCACCGTACCTCGGAGAGCACGTAAAGCCGTCTTTGTCTTCGTTATTCTATATTGGGAAGAGGCCTTCGCTCAACAGTGGGTTGTGTACAGTACAGTACGGTATAGTTTATGGCCTTCAGTGACAAAACTGAGCCGTATCATAAATATGAGAGACCATCTGAGGGAAGATATTACTTCCGGACAGTTCTCAGACCTGTTGCTTAAAATAGGAAATGGTGATTTCCCCGAAATGGATAATAATATAATGTACTAGCAAACCCGGCGAACTCCGTTTCGCCACCAACTTATTTTCGTGAGGGATACTCACACCACGTACTACCGCCATGCAAAACCATATTGATTTGCAGTACATGCTATGTATCAGAGATGGCGCTGTATGTGAAAAATGATTTTCCCTGTTTTCCTGCTTTTCTGTTGAAAATTTTCCTGAATTTAGTTTGCTATAAAGCTCACGGAGCCCGAGACCTTTCCAACGAATGCAATACCGTGGAAATCGGTTCGTGCGTTCTGGAATTATAGCGTCAGGAAGTAAAACCCGACTTATTTTTATATTATAGATGTGTTTATGTAAGTATGTATATATTTACCATAAACAAAGCTTAAGGTCAAACTCTTAAAGTAGAGGTGTATACTTGAGGGCAAGCTGCTTCTCCTACATCCAGTTGTATGTGGCATGTTCCAGAGTAGCCTGGTGATTCTAGCACCCGAATCAAAAACAAAAATATTGTTTATAAAGAAATACTGTGGAAGTATTTCGATTTCGTTGTAAAAAGATAATACCCCCGTGTAACTTTCTCCAGATCAAAGGCCGAGCTTTGTGTTCATAAAATATAACAAAATTTTATTTTATTTTAATGTTTATTTAAGCTTTAAATCCCTACTCTATAGTAAAGATTGTTATATCTTAAAGTATTCAAATACTTTATTTAACAAAATAATTTATATGTTATAACAAAATTAATAACGTAAAAAATCAATTAAAAATTCTATTAGAACAATTTTCGACTTCTATGCGGACGAAGTCGCGTGTTAAAATCTATTACATATACAAATATATATTAGATTTTTATTTTATTTTTAGATTAAACACTAGACACGGGACAGGAATCGAACCCACAACCCTGGAGCCGAAAGCAGGATCACTGCCAGCTGCGGCAACGGACCACTATGATGCATTTACTTGATGTGAAACTTAATTCACTTCACGTATGTTAAGACTCGGCATTTGTAACTAAACTAAGATTTTGGAAATAAATATAAATAAATAAATATTAACCAACAATCACACCACGGTAACCTAGCCCCGTGCTAAGTTCGTAAGAACTTGTGTTACAGGTACTAGGAACGGAAATAAATTTAAGATATAAATACATATATACATAAATACACACCCATGACCCGGAGCAGACATCTATATTCGTCATACAGATTATCTGCACCTGGCGGGATTCGAACCCGCGGCCGCTGCGTAAAGTGTCCAGTTGCCTGACCACTCGACCAGCCGGCCGTCAAATCAAAATAAACTATTATTATTATTATTATTCACGTATGTGTGTGTATAAATATATATGTTATACGGATGTATATAATTAAATTTTATATTTTTAATTTTACTATAGAGCAAACATAATATCCCCTGGGGATAAAATATTAGAATTTACATCAGAAAGTAGACGTTTGAAATCGAGGCTGGCATCGCTAAGTTAGCTAGCATTCATTTCCTGTTCGACAGCAAGGGAAGTACTTTCGATAATTTTCGGAAAAAGTCTGACATGTATCTAGTAACTAATACCACCATTAGATTAGTATCTAACTGTGGTTACAGCTCTTCTTCTGTACGGATAAATCTTCTGTGACCAGCAGTGAAAACATCACAGGTTGTTTAAATACAGTGCAGTATAAAAATGGAATTGTTCGAACGGAACGGAAACTGTTTTATATAGTTATTTTGAGTAATAATTATTGACTTGAATTGACTCAAAAAATGACTGGATTATAATCCAGTCATTTTTTGAGTAATAATCCAGTCATTGTTTGAGTAATAATCCAGTCATTTTTTGAGTAATAATCCAGTCATTTTAGGCATTTTGAGCCCCAATCTGCGGAAAAAATCCTAGTTAGCTGAATTTTTGTATACACCTTTATTACGGTGTTGTAATGAAGATGTGAAAAATCTTAAAGGCTAAAAAAGTTATAAAGGTCAAAAGGTCACGATATATATAATATGAAAACTAATTTCAATAAGGAATATATTTATACTTAAAACTTAAAAAAAATACTTTATTAGTAAACAAAAATGCCTTTAGGAATAGAGAGGTATGTTTCCGTGGAAATTTTCTCATTAGTAAGCCGCGCACGTCGCTCAAAACATTCATTTACAGGATCTAGCGCTCAGCTCCCCCTATGTCCAAAGCAAACTCCAAGTTTTCTAAACTAGTCACGACTTCAAAGTGGTTGTGCCATAAATTATACTTTAGATTAACTTAAGCTTACAATGTTTACAAATATTCTAAGATGAAACTTTATAAAATGTAAATAATCTTAACTAATAAAAATTAATAACTAAACCTCTCACACCGATAATAATAAGAGTACCTAATTGTTAATTTCAAAAGTGTTAACAGACATAAACATTAGTATTGTTCATTAATAATATTACTTAACTATTCTTTTTAGGGTTCCGTACCCAAAGGTTAAAACGGGACCCTATTACTAAGACTCCGCTGTCCGTCCGTCCGTCCGTCCGTATGTCACCAGGTTGTATATCATGAACCGTGATAGTTAGACAGTTGGAATTTTCACGGATGATGTATTTTTGTTGTGGCTATATTACATATAACAACAAATACTAAAAAGCAGAATCAAAAAAAAAATATTTAAGGGGGACTCCCATACAACAAAAGTTTTTTTTTTTTGCTCGATATTGATAACGACAACAGGTAGATACTTGAAATATTCTCAGAATATTTAGTTGTATATTCGTTTTAAAAATAAATAATTAAATTAAAATAAAATTAATATTTAATGGGGGCATACAACAAGGGTGATTTTTTCAGTTTTTATAGATAATGGTACGGAAACGCATTTAGTCGTTTTTTTTTTTTTGACAAATTAACAAAAAAAATATGATTTTTCAAAAATTAAGTAATTCACAGTTAATAAGAAGCTGTGGCCGACATAGAATGTCGCTTGACACAATAAAGTTGGTCAATATAGGTACCATTTACAAATTATAATTTTAAATAAACATTCTGCATTACCTAAAGCCAGCGCTACAGCGCTACTGCTACGCTACATATTTATGACTAGTACATATTGATTTAATCTCGTTTCATTTTTTTTTTATATATTAAAGATACACCTTCGGTCGTCTATTACTAAGATCCTGTGTCTAGGTAACAACTGAACTGATATACAATTTATTTATTTTTTGTAATTTTTAATAAATGTACAAATAATTATAAATCGATATAATCAGTCTAATCTATATAATCGGGTTCGTTTTCCGCTAGGGACAAATATTCATATTTCTACAAATATTCGTTTCCGGTCTGGGTGTATATCCTTGTGGGTTTCCTCACGTAAAGCCGTCGGTCCCGGTTGTTATCATAGACGCCTGATAACGATCGGTACTCATGGTAGAGCTAGTAGTTCCGCTAACCCGCAGTTGAGTAGAGTGGTGGATTAAGCTCCAACCCTTCTTCAATATGGAGAAGAGGCCTTCGCTCAGCAGTGGGTTGTTTACAGGCTGATACAGTACAGTACAGTATAGACTCAGTGTTGGAATCGAACCCACAATCTTGGAACAGAAATCAGCGTTACTGCCAACTGAACCAATGAACCATTCAAAAAAAATATAAGATGACTGTCTAGACGTCTGTGTCTGTGTCGCGTGTAACTGGACCAGACACATTATTTCATCATACTTAAGTTCATTGACTGCAAGAAACTTATTAATTAGTGTAAATAATTAATTAATAATATATTTACAAACAGAGCAGCGTCCATGAAATTATTCGTTTATCGCCACACAAGTTGTAGTTATCAATATAATGGACCAGCATCGAGTAATGTGCATTAAAACGCAGGCATTAGAGGCGCCAGCTGGAGCCGATCACACGAAGTGTAATCACACAATTTGCTTTAACATCGTCCAAATTGGACCCAAAAGTGTGAACGATAAAGTTGCTTACAGCTGTTTCAGACTGTTACTGAACTAGGTTGGTTAATATCGAGGACCTATTAGGAGTTTTACGGCCTGTTAGCATTAGATTATTAACAAAATAGTTTCATTTAGGAAATGATAAAACAGCATATGACTAAAGCACCCTGACCCTGCGCAACTCAGTTAAATAATTAAAATGATTTGATGGTTAAGGTTTAAAGTTCATTCTCAAAAAAGACATCGCTGTCACTTACATGAGAACGCTAATAACATAAAAAAGAAACATAGGTAGTTCGTCATCGCACTTCACTACACTCAATCGAAATCATCAAAATCAAAAACAACTTTATTCAAATAGGCCCCAAGAGCACCTTTGAATCGTAATTTTACAAAATTAATATTTTAGTTATTATTATTTTTTGTAAAAGTAAAGCTACCACCGATTCGGAATGTAGATTCTGCAGAGAAGAATCGGCAAGAAACTCCGCAGTCACAATTATCACAATCACAATCATCCACAAATTATAATATATACAATTGTTATACATAGTATTGTAACTTTTTAGAGAAAATAAAATTAAAAGTATTAACAGGTATACATATATATTATATTTTTGTCTGTTCCTTTATATATATGTTGTTACGGTTCACAATCTTTCAACAGTTCACAATCTCGCGAGATAGATTATAATGTAACGGTATTTAGAATTTTACGGTGACATATACAATTTAGCGGCCTTCTCATATTTTTTATGCTAATCAGGGGATTATTGGGAAGGCCCAAAGGTTGCCTAGAAGAGATCGCTGTATCAGCAATAAAGTCGCTCCTTGCAACTGGTTCAAGTTGATTGTTTTAAATTCCACTTATTGTTACTATTTTGTATTAACGTGCAAAAAGAGTGAATAAATAAAATAAATAATTATACGAGCGACACATTAAACTTTATCAGTTCGAACACAACATTAAGGACACGCAATAAATGAAGTGTAATAATAAAAGTCCTCGTGGATCGTATCCCACAATAGCAGTATCCTTGTACCTAATCCGAGTAATAGCGGCTCTAAATCAAAATGCCGCCGTGACCCGTGTCCCAGACAAAGTGCTTAAAGCGAATTATACGAATTTTAATATAAAATATCCGCCGAAATGTTTCGCCAGAAATATTTCTTGTTTCAAAATATTAGAATATTTTAAAAACGGAATAAGAAAAAAGCAATTAAGATATTGAAGTAAGACCCTAGACTTTATAAAAGTATTATTTTATTCGAATCGTAAAAAGTGTAAGGCGTCTTGTGACGATTATTGAAATCACTTTACTTTTTTTTTCTTTAATATCATGACCTTGACCTTTTCTTCCTAAAGTTTTACGTAATTATGTTAAACTTATTATTAAATAATTAAGTAAGAAATAATTTTTGACGGAAATTGTAATAGTGTAACTGTATTCCATTGGATCTAAATAAATATTATAGCACAAAACACACACCAAGACAATAAAAGCCTATTATACATGACTATTATTGTATTTGTACTCGTACAAATATTTGTTTCTCGTCTGGATTTTTGTTTCCCACCATGCCTCGGAGACCACGTAAAGCCATCGGCCTCGGTTGTTATAATAGGCATCTGATAGCAATTGTTACTTATTAACACAACAAAACAATGAAAAAATAATTAATAATTAAAAACCGTTACATATCAAAAACATGAGATATTGTCACATTTATTTAAGCACACGTTTTAGGCATTGACTTTCAATTCTAAAATTACACCTTTCTCTCGTAAAACTAAAAAAAAAAACTTAAACTAATATATGTAACATGTTAATAAAATGAAACAAATGAATCAGAATAAGTGACTTAATATCCCAGGAACAAAGGACAATATCAATGAATAAAGACTTGTCTAGCCATTAAAGTGATATATGACGCGGTAAGATAACAATCCATTTTCTCATTGTTGAATTTAAAATAGACCACAGAAAGGTAACTTTTAACGGTCATTCTCGGATTCTTTACTTTAAAAGTGACATTAAATACAAGATGTCTTCCATTTCAAATAAATTTTTGGACGTCATTAAACGAAATGAATATAACATATTCAAATCAATTTTGAAGATTTTTTTACACTTCGTAAGTAATAAATAATGACGAGAGTGTAAGTTTTTTCAACGATATTAAATACTCGTATAAACTATAAATATAAAAGTATTTTTCGGACATACAATTGTTAGTGGATTAATCAGCTAAAACAATTGATTAATCATAAATTTTATCGAAATTTATTATGAAAAAAACTTGCACTCTTACTAGATCATTAAAATAATAATCCCTTGAAAATATAAAGGACTTCACTACACAGTCTTGCTACCAAGGAATTTATATACAAACTGGAATGCGCACGTGCACTCAAAAAACGTTCCTAAGAGAGGGATTGCATCTCTTTCTACCATGGATTCAAGGCAACTCCTAAGAAAGAGACAAAATACCAGTAGTCAACGAAATGCTCGGAACGATTTTTTCACTTTACATGTTGGTACGTCATATCAGTCAACTCGACATCAACTACCAAACCTGCCAGTACGTATTCATAATTCATCTAAAGAAGTCGTATATCTTTTGAAAAATCTTAGTCTGTGTTTCGTAAACTAGCTATTAAAATTATTATTATACACTATAAGCGACTCGCGTGTGTTCTAATATTGAATTCGGAGTGCACTGAGTATACGGACAGGTACGTCAGCATTGTACCGGAATTGGTACGCGTGTTGTTGACTTGAAAACAATGAAAGGATAACAAAAATTCAATAAAAAAACAAATGATCCAGAAGAATCCATAAGGAAATGATGCGTGGAACATACATATCTTAACATATATTATAACGCTATATATAAGCTATGTCTATGTTTATGTACCTCTACCTATGGTGTAGTAGAGCGTGTAGTCGCCTTAACGCCAGCGGTCGATTCCCACTCGGGGCAGATATTTGAACAAATATTTGTTTCTGGTCTGGATGGGCATCCTTGTGGATTTCTCCACCGTGCCTCGGAGAACACGTAAATTCGTCGGTCCCGGTTGTTATCATAAAAGAAAATATTGCATTTCCCAGTTCATGTACAGTTATGTTCAGTTCATGTACCTCTTGGTCCAACCAGAGTTAATTTTATTATGACATCGTAGCCAAACTTCCGTCAAATACACTTGTAACAATCGAAAGCAATTTGCAATTGTCTGGATTCATTCCGTGATAAAAAAACAAGTCGGTCAGCCATATTTAATGTTGTAACTGGTGAGTAAGAACACGTACCCTGACGCACTTGTTTATTTTTCTTAAGTTAATTTACAGTCATAAAATGTTTTTTAAGGAAATATTTTATTTAAACCCTTATAAATAAAAAAGAAGAGAAGAATCTCAATTGAGAATGGTAATAGGCTATAAAATCGTTGTACGATTTATAAAGACTGATAACTAATTATACATATCAACGCGTGTAAAAGTAAATATATTATAGTAAAACAATTCATACATATAATTTTAACGGCAATGTAAAAAAAAGTTTTTGTTCTGTTTAATCTATTTATTTTGAATAAAACACGCTATTTATCCTTGTTTTTATGTCGATCAAACAGTGGTTTTATGCAAATCACGTTACTCATAAGTATAATTTTCTTCAATATAAAACCATTATGACTCGCGTCGTATATATGTAACGCAGGACAAATTTTTCCTTAGTATACACCGGTGCGCGAGATGAAGATATTGTTGTATGTGTTACTCCTCGTGGCCACATGTCACTGTCATCACAAGCACAATCGAGATCACCGGAATGACCATGACACAGGTCAGTCGGAATAAATTTTCTATTGAAATGACCATGACTACGTTTAAGGTTAGGTCTTGAAGTCGATTAGATAATAATTCACGTAATAAGATAAGGTGTTTTGTTTATAATTTGAAGATAAGTATAGATAATTTGTGCACCTTGACATAATTTGGATTTATTAAAATTCGGATTAGCACAGTTGAGTTTTCAAGTGATATTTTTATCTACAAAATTAATATCGCCCCCAGGCATTTTTGGAAAAAAATGTGAGACATACTCGTATTAGCCAACTCGAAGTGTAATATCGTGTGATCGATTACGCTCCAACTCTTCTACTTTACTAGAGATAAACCATATACCCAGCAGTATGATGTTTACAAGTTGTTAAAATACAAAATAAGACATTTTTGGCAACAAAATTGTAAAGAGATATATTTCGCGAAGCATGTCCGAATGTTATTGTGCAAGATGTTAGCAGAATTTCCCTCTTAAACATTTAAGTGGTTGTGAATTGTTCTATTGGTATATCCTTATTTACTTCTATGAAATAAAAAATTATTTGCTATGTAACATAGACATTAAGTTATTAAATGGCAAAAAACCAAAACCCAAGAAGCACACTCACTACTATTAGTAATGTGATCCTTATCTTCTAAATTATATGTAATACTCGTATATGTATAGTTTTATTTTTATTCACAGGTTAAAGTACATTTAAGTTCGGGTTTGTTCATTCCCGACTATAATACTCAATTATTCTTTTATTCGACAGCATTACCAATCACAACTACTCCGTATGGCGAATTCCGTGGCGGATACAACGTCACACGGCGCGGGCGCAAGTTTGAGACCTACCGCGGAATACGTTACGCGGAGCCGCCTGTAGGTGACTTGAGGTTTCAGGTGAGAATAACAAATACTTTCTGCCACCACCACAATACCACATAATCCGTTCAAAAAAGAATTTATTAAAAAGACATTATTAAAATATTGTTTATAACCATGTCCAAATTTTTCCAGAAAACGTCCCAAATATCTCGTGACTGATTACAAAGTGTGATACAATCCTGTTTCCGGAGGTCACTATGAAAAATATCTATATGATCTGCGCAAACATTTATAATGCGCGTGTATTGAATCCGGGACCATTAGCAAAGTTGCCAATTACTTTGACCACTGCGTCCACCTTTCGTCTAGGTTTTTAGCTATCGTGATGTTATAGTAATTTTATACGCTGTTGTGAGAGATCCTATCTGTAAATGCTTGATTAACACAGATCTCGTATGCTACTTGCTTTACCTCCGTAGTATCCCTCTCTTTCGGAAAATTTGCATAAAGTTTAGCTACGTTCCGTACGACGTGAGAAAGCTTGACACCAGCATCCTTCTCTTTAATTTCTAGATATTTCCTATTCTTTTTAATCTATACGTATACTTCCTCTTGTGTTCTAGTGATACCATGCCACGATAATAAAGTATCAAATCCCTACCTGTTTGCTTATAAGCTATTTTAATTAATAAGGAAAAGAGACACAACTGCTAGCCTGCTAGATGACCAAGTACCTAGTTAAATAAATTCACAATATAAATTGATTGACTTGACTGGCCAGTCATCACAGTTTGCAGAGACCCTACTTTCTGAACCAGGGTTGTGCGATTGATTCTCACCCAGAATCTGGGTGTAATATATATGAAATTATATATGTATATTTTTTCAAAAAAAAAGTATATCAGTCGTCTGTTACCTAAAACACAGACATTAGATTGCCTACCCTAGGAGCAGATGATTGTGTGTGAATTAAACATATTTATTATCTAATTTTAGTTGTCAGTTGATCATATTTTTTATATGACAACCACTTTCAATTCCTTAGAAATTATGCTTAAAGTGTAATTCAAAGAGAAAAAAGCACAAATTACTAAGTTATCCTTTTATTATTGGTCAGAAATTGTTCAAAGTCGAATTGACTGCGCGACAGCCGTTAGGCGTAAAAAAATATATTTTAAAACTTACGATAAAGAAAGAACAGAGTGCTCAGCCAACCATAATCCTTAAATGGCTAAAATTGGATTTAATACATCCGATTTTTCTTATGCTAAATCTTGTTGAATTGAATTCATCTTATACTCGATGTTGATGACAAATGTTTAGAGGAAATTTATTTATCTCACTAGAATTTTTGAGACATACTCGTATATACGTACAAAAATCGCTTTTAATATATATATATATATGTACGTATTCACCATTCGTCAGTCAGTCGGAGCAACGGGTAGGGAATTAAGCTCTAATGCACCATGTTTTCTCTAATACATGCATCTTTACAATTTAATTAAAATACAATATTTCCACAGCCTCCAGTACCGATTATTGAATACAAGAATCCAGTCGACGCAAGTAAAGATGGTCCAATGTGTCCGTTCCGAGCCATGACTATTCGAGAAATTGACGAGGATTGTCTAACTATAAATGTATATACACCGCTTAAGAAAGACAGGTAATTATTAAAATGTTAAACTGTTTATTATCTTTAACAGAATTAATTTTTTCGTGCTGTTAAATCTAAAATTATTAGTAGGTATTGTTTTTATTTTAAAATTTATTTTATCGAACATTAGCATCCGTTTGCGACAGTCTCGGAATCAAGTCGTTAATCTGTGAGCTATAATTAAATATTTGCGACATTCGTGCAATCATTGTTTAACCGGCTACCCGACTTTAAATATTAATATAGGTTGAATTTCCTTGTTTTTGTTAGGAACACATACTCATAGCGAAAATATGAACATGAAAGTATACAGAACTTGAGATCTACTTGACAAATAAATACCGCCGTATTTTAAATTATTTATAAACTAAATATCTGTTGATATATCAAGTTTAAAATTTTATAGCCTACTGACGTTTCTAGAAAATGTAGCATTTTTAGGAGAAATTATTACAATCGTCTCATTAGTTTCAGAGTTTATCGTTGACAAACAAAAACAAAAAAAAATTCCTCATTGTAATATTAGTATAGGTGTAGTTAACTATTAAGAAGATAAATTAAATATGAATGATAATTACCAACTCATTGTATTTTGTGATTTTTAAGCTGATTATCTGTTTCAGAACAAAGCTTCTGCCAGTGATGTTCTACATTCACGCTGGCGGCTTCTACTCGATGTCGGGACGCAGCGACCTGGCCGGACCACATTATCTTCTCGACCGGAATATTGTACTCGTTACTATTAACTATAGAATCGGAACTCTTGGTTAATAATCTTTACTTGTTTAATCATATTTTCTTATTCTAAAACCACGAAAAATTTAAGAAAAGAACTATGCAAAAAATTGTAGTCAATTTGTATGTAATGGGTTACAAAAAACACGGTACGGTTACTACAACGGTTTGGGGTTCCATATTTCTACTAGTGTTATCCTTTTACTCACATAATTTTTTTCTTTCCACCACACTATTTGTGTGGTTTACTGTGGAAAACAATAGTGTCATTTATAAGGACTACCTGCTAAGGGCTATATGTTAAGGGTAAGCATTGGATCTACATAATTATTTCGGAATTTCTCCTGAAACATACAGATTAGCTAAATTTATGATTATTGATGTATTATTATTGCCTTCTTGCCGTGCAGTGACCAGCAGAGAAGAATAGTCCCGAACGCTTTCTTGCCGAGGTGTCGTAAAAGCCGACTAAGGCCATAGTGATGCGAATAAAAGTAAATCAATCAACTACGACGGTGATGGAAGAATAATACACTGCTCTCGCCAACCCGCCTACCAAGCGTGGTGAATATTGGCAACTCCCCCTCCCTCTTACCATAGATCATGGGAGAGGCCTATGTTCAGCAGTGGCCGTCCCACGGCTGATATTAATTAATTATGATATTAATATTAATTAATTATTGATATGATGCCTTTAGCGAAAATAAGAGATATAAGACACTTAAAAAAACATTTATCACAAATTTTTAAAACTTGTTAACACAGAAGATGCATTCCATCTATTATAATTCACTTATTATTTCTCTAAAGCATCGTATTTCACGAGCACTTTTATAAAAGAAAAATCATAATATGCTTTCCAAGTATATTTTCTTTTACATTTGTTTTTCAGGTTTTCTAAGCACTGGTGACGAGCTTGCTCCTGGTAACAACGGGTTTAAAGATCAGGTTGCAGCCCTGCAGTGGGTACAACGCAACATCGCTGCTTTTGGCGGGAACCCCAACAAAGTTACCATCGCTGGCTGCAGTGCTGGCTCCATCAGCGTTTTTCTGCATATGATCTCGCCGATGTCGAAAGGTATCACGAAAGTAGAAAACAGTTACCTTTAAAATAATGAATCACTCTTAGAGATAATAAGCACAAGTAATTGAAATCAGTGTTGGGTTCTCAAACCCAATTTTCAGCTGAGTGATACACCTTTTATATATATTTTATATGGTACAGCGTGTCCAGAATGCATGTGCTCGGTTTTGTTTTGACATTCCCCCGCGTACACATGTAACACCATACCTTAATGAAAAGGGTCTATTGAGAATGGAATGTCGAAGACAACTGCATTTCGCTACGTTGCTGTTTGGTATAGTTAAAAGTAAAGCCCCTAAATATCTTTTTTCGAAACTAAGCTGGGCAAAAGATTGTAACAAGACGCATAATACCAGAGCGACTTCCTATTTAATGCTGATACCCCGGCATCACTCCGCCGCCTTCCGGGGATGCTTTAAATACTCTGCGGCCAAAATCTGGAATGATATCCCGCCACCACTAAGGGAGCTGTCATCGATTGTCAATTTTAAAACATTATACAAAAAATGCCTAACTAAGAAACAGGTACAAAACTTGTAATTGTCATCGATTGTCAATTTTAAAACATTATACAAAAAATGCCTAACTAAGAAACAGGTACAAAACTTGTAAAGGCCGATTAATGATAAACGACTGTACTACCGGTACTTCCTTATATTAATAAAACAAAAGAACGACTGGAAGGAATGACTTATGTGTAATTTGTATGTGGTTGTACATAATGCATCTATTTATGTATATATGAGTATTACTAGCTATTAAGTATAGATTTACTGAATTATTGGATAATATTTATTGACTGCTGCCGCTGTCGTTCGCATAGTACCCTAGGTGGCCACTGAAAATCAGCGTGTGAAATTTAGGGATCTTATTATGGTCCCTGAATTTCCACAAATGCTGAGTGGCCATCCTTTTTGTGACGGTACACTGCTGTACAGGTGTTCATAACTTTCATAACTTTTGCAGATGAATGTTGTGTTTTCAATTTAATTTTAAAATTATAAAGCGATGTTGTATTTGTTGCTTTTTTTATTATTACTTATCTCTTTTTTTTTTGGTTTTTTTTTTTTTAATTATTAAGATTATCATTATTATTATTTATTTTTTTAATTTCTTATTTGTTAAAATTTTACTTTTTATTTTTTAAATTAATTATTTGAATTTTTACTTAAATTTTTTACTTTTTTATTTTTTATTGTATTTGTGCTCTCTTTGTGTTAGTTGTGTGTCTGTAAGCAGTGTGTGTGTCTCAAATAAATGTCTTTCTTTCTTTCTTCTTTCTTTCTTTCTTTCTTTCTTTTTGGGACACAACATATAACTGCAGATAATATTTACACTTTTCTTTTAATTGATATTCGTGGTAAATTTTTTATTACTTTTTTAGCTTTATAATTTTTTGTTGTTGTTTTAATGTATGTTTTTTTTCTTTCTCTTTTTTGTATAAATAGTTTTAGTCATAGTGTCTGCAATGTTTTTGATGTCCCATTTTTACTTACTTTACTGTACTAATTTTTAACCTTACCTTAAATTCAACTCCTTCCTACTACCCATTAACCTTTTATTAATCACCGCAATAGTTTCTCGTCTGATGCTGCAAATTTTTATGCGAAACGATGACTATTTGAGGTAAATACATAGATAACAAATTTTAACTAATAAAAAATAAAGTTTCTAGCAAGTAAAGTTAATAGTTCAATTGAGTTACCTTATTTACTGGTTACTTTTAAACTTTAACAATATGTGACGATTATTTGTGTTAAATTAATGTTTTGTTTATTTTAAATTAAATCAAAATTATGCTAAATAAAATATCTTTACTAGACCGTATAATTAACGATAATTATTATTTATAAAAATTTTCAGGTTTATTCCACCGAGCGATTTCAATAAGCGGTTCTCCTCTTAAAGTGAGGCCATTTACGGACAATTTATATCAGTTGGCAGTAAGACAGGCAAAGATCCTTGACTGTCCTACCACAGACTCTAAAGCTATCGTCGACTGCTTGAAGGACAAACCTTGGAAAGAAATAGGGGACTCTGTATCGGAATTTTACGTATGTAATTTTTAATACACAGAATAAAATTCTATTAACTGATCTACAAAAAAAAAAGTATTCGATAAAGTAAAAGAAGAGGGGAGTGATAAATCCAAAATCAATCCTCTTCAGTATTTTAGTTTATTATTCGCAAATATATCCTTCGCGAATAATACTACCAAGAATAAAACTTAATTCTTTGGCTTAAATATATTTATTTGAAATAAAAATTACAGCAGCCACAGGACTCGTTGTCATCCAACCACTTAGATGCCTGGTTTGCTTCAAATGCGCAGGTTTTACGATATCTTTTTCCGCATACGTGCTGGTTCTGGAATAACCTCTCTCCTGATTTTTTTCCTGAACGCTATAATTTAAGTTTTATAAGCCATGTGAATATTGCACTACCACTTTTAATACTAAATTATTGTATTATTGTATGTTTAGAAATATGTGTTTTAGTAGGCCAATCAGAAGCCGTATCGACACCTTGTCTATGCCCAAAACTCTTTATTTGACTATCATCATCACTTACTATGTTATGGTATTTTTATAGGAATTTGGATTCGATCCGTTAAGCATTTGGGTACCGGTGGTGGAAAAGAACTTCGGCCAGGAACGGTTTCTGCCCATAGATCCTGTGACAGCCCTTAAAGAAGGCAAGATTCACGCTGTACCATATATCGTCAGTCAAACACAGGACGAATTCTCCTGGAAAGCTTATAGTTAGTAAATTAACATAACCTATTAAAAAATCCCAGAAAATAAATCCATGCACTGGTTTTACGTCGATGATGGGACTCGCTTGATGCGACCATCCCCGCGTTGTACCCCTAACTGATGCTAAGAACATAATATATTATCTGTGCGAAGCCAGGCAGCCCGTTAGTAATTATAAGATTATAAATTTTCAAAAGAGTAACTATAAAGTTTCATGCCGGTCATTCTCAGCATAATCTACATTCTGAATCGGTAGTAGGTTAAAATTAGCTATAATTATTTAGTTAATAATAAAAAAATATTAGTTAATGACGATTTAAAGGTATTTATGACGCCGACTTGAATAACGTAAATTAGACATTTGATTTGATATATTGACCACTCCGTAGCAGAATAGCGTAGCAGATTAAGTTTCAAACCTTTCTCCTATATGGTAAAGCCTTTAAGACAGGGGGATATTTACAAAATCTTTTAGTTCAAAGCTTTTCTTTCAATAAATTTTAATACATCTCATTTTTTAACAGCGATATTACACAACGAAACGCTTCTAGAAAAAATTAACTCAGAATGGGAATCAATAGCACCAATATCATTCTTGCTGCCACGGAATAATGGAAACCACGCTGCAAACCAACTGCGCACGGAATACCTTCACGACAAACCTTTGAAAAATGATGATGAAAGCGCCAAGAACCTGGGCTTGCTATACCAGGATTCTATTGTCAGCTACCCTGTTCACAAGTAAGTTGACTTGAATTAACCGATATAATAATAAGTCTGTGGACAACAATAATAATAATTAATTCTTTGAAAATAGTTTTATTTATTCCTTAGTCTTATTTACTACACGGTCTAACGTAAATCCCAAATATCTTATGCTTTCAACTTCTTTGATAACATTTTAATTTAAGCTATAATGTTTAAAAATAAAATATACTTGTCGAGTAAACTTAATATGCAGGAATTTATAGCAATTGAGTGGATCTCATTAGATTTTCACCAATTTGTTACTCTTGATTTCATCCTGCAGTTGAATTGCTTTAATGGCTAAAATATTATCATCATAAATGTCAAGTCGTCGGCGTACAATGTGTAGAGTGATTAAAACAAAAGTGAACGTCGTTCATATACAAATCAAACAAGACTGGGCCAAGATACGATCCCTGAGGGATACCTGACTCAAACGCATGGTTGCGTCCGCGTCTTGCATGTGTTTATTGGAGGCCTAAAGCCTTTTAAGGCTACATAAAAAAGAGAGCGACTATTAAGGTACGACGTTAGCCATTGTGATACTGTACCCGAGTAATCATAATACGATAATTTTTCAATAAGAACTCATGCGGTACTCTATCGAATGCTTTTTTTAAAAGCAATGTATTTCATATACACTTGTATATATTATGTTATGACGATGTGAAACTAAATTAGTTAATGGTTGTTGACCAAGTTGGGCAAGAATCTTTATTGATGCTCAGAGACAAAAAAAGTATTTGATACGTCATTAGGTAAAATCATTTATAAAGTATTAATCACATCAATATGTAATTTTTAGTATTTTTTCATCTATATAACAGTATATCTTATAATTATTCAGATTAGCGAATTTGATGTGTCACTACTCGCCGCAGCCGGTGTGGTATTACGAGTTTGCATACATTGGCGCCCACAGCCACTATGAAGACCCTGTCTCGAAGAAACCCGTTGGTAAATATTTATATTTTTTAATTAATAAATTGAAATAATGAAAATTTTACAATATTATACATATTTACAATTCAAAACTTAAAATAATTATTTAATTAATTATATCCATAATTGCACCTGAAGATACTCCACAATATTACAAAAATAGAATTCCCAAACCCAGTCTTGGTTCTTCTTCTAGTTCTTCCTTTCTTTTAAGGATTTAAATATTTTGTAAGCTGAATACTTAACTGAATCAGCCTGTAAACGTCCACTACTGGGCAAAGAGCACTTCTTAATAAATGAGAAGGGTTGAAGCTTAATTATTGGATTATTAATTATTGTTCCACTACGGATAAACGGATATTTCCCTACTATGACTAACAATCGCTATCAGGTGTCTATGATAACAACTTAGACCGACGACGTTACGCGCGCTTCGATACATGATGGAGAGACCTACAAGGAAAAAGACCCAGACCAGAAACAAATATTGTACAATTACAAATATTTACCCTGACCGAGAATAAAACCCGCGACAACCAGCGTTAAAGAGGCTACTTTCACCACTACAACTTGGTTCTCATCTTGTTCTTTTTTGGCTGTAAAGCTTTTCGTTGATAAATTATTACCAGTCAGTTATCAGTCTTAAATACCTCATAATTTGTAATCTAGGTGCAGTTCACCACGACGACCTGATCTATCTATTCTCTCTGAACTATCGTTTCCCTGAAATCGGTACCAACGGCTCCGACGCTACAATGGTGGACAGGATGACTGGCATCTGGTACAGCTTCGCTGAGCATGGGTAGGATTTATTCTGTTAATTAATTTATTTATTTTATATAATCAGTCAGTAAAGGAGCAAGCTTTCTTCAATTACTAAAACTTTGAGAATTATACACGAATATGTTTTTTTTTTTTGTATCTCGTTAGCTCTCATAGAGAGGTAGCTATACTAAAAAAAAAAGGTACGTACTTCATATGTTTCTAAATTGACAAAACAAATGTGCCTTTAATCCTGAATCTTACTTGAGATGTATTTCGATTATGATTTCGATTATCTTGAAAAATTATTAGGAAGCTTTTAAATAATATTACAGCATAAATCGTCAATAAAACAAATCCCAACCCAGACAACCTCTTCTCTCAGACTTGGGACACACTTGACATCATCCATTTTTAGATTTCAAAGAAATCTAAAAAAAGTGCCGTCATAATTGTTCCAGAGACCCGAATTATAGCGATCTTAAGGAGTTGGAGGGGTTGCAATGGCCTCGCATGCTGCCAGAGAACCGCCGGTACTTGCGTATCGACAACGAACTGAATATACACAAGAACTTGAAGGAAGATAGAATGAAGATCTGGGAAGAACTGTTCCCTATTACATATTAATTACGTAATCATCAAAAAATAAAATTTAATGTTATATTATTATTACTAAACTATTCATGTACATAAATATGCTTACTATGTATTAAATGTGTATTTTCATTATTTTTTTTTTTTTTTTTTTTTTTTTCCAACAATCACACCACGTTAACCTAGCCCCGTGGTAAGTTCGTAAGAACTTGTGTTACAGGTACTAGGAACGGAAATAAATTTAAGATATAAATACATATATAAATAAATACACATCCATGACCCGGTGCAGACATCTATATTCGTCATACAAATTATCTGCACCTGGCGGGATTCGAACCCGCGACCGCTGCGTAAAGTGTCCAGTTGCCTGACCACTCGACCAGCCGGCCGTCAGTCAGTCAGTTTTACTAGCTATGCCCGCGATTTCGTTCGCGATTACACATTTTGATTTTTATTCGCCTTCCCAAATGAATTTTAGGGAACGTACCCATACTACGTGATCCGTTCAGAGGAAGGAGATCATAAAAAATACCACGCTTGGTCACTAGAGCGGAGCGTGGTCTTAGGTTTTCGTGACGTAGTCAATATCCTATCTCGCGCTTTTTCGAGCTGCTAATTTAAATATGGCTCGCAGCGTTTTATTAGTGTAGAAAAACTACCAGTACTACTACTAACTATTCTATTTTAACTTACTATTTCCAAAAAAAAAAACTATATTTATGGACTACTACGTGAAAACTCGAGGGTCTCAGCAAATACTATGAGTGGTCACCGAGAGGGAGGGGGATTAAAATTGTAAAAAACAGTTCACATAGTACTTTCCCTACTGAATTTTGAGATGAAAAGTATCCAATATCCTAACTCGTACTATGGACTCAAATCACAACAAATTTCATTTAAATTTATTTATTAGTTTCGATGTGACACGCGATCGAAACACAAGCTGATAGACAGATTTAAAAAAAATGAAAAAAGATATAGTTTCGGCTTTAGTATCGATTACAGAATACCTCCAATAAAAAATTTCAATTTATCTTCAATGTACCGAATTGAACCTGTAACAGTTTTATAATAAGCCTTTATTTATTGTAGGTACCTTAAATTGTGAGATACAAACCAAATAGTCTAGAGGTAGTTATAAAGATTTTTTTTTTAATCTTATTTAATTTATTTTAGCATCAGAAAGCTACATATGTATAATAAATATAGCCTACAAAATATCACGCTATAATATATAATAATACTTATAGAAGCGGAACAAGGTCCTTAATGTCAACACGAATAAAAAGAACCTGAAACATATCAGGTTTTATTTTACACAACCTGAAGAAACTAAATTAACATACACAAACACAATTTTAATAGCTTAACTCATGTTGGTAAGTGGCTGTGTGTTCGTGTAGGTACTTATAAATACGCGCGCCTATGGGTGTGTGTACTTATAGACGCTACTGTATCTAGACGTGTAAATAGCAGCTTTAATTTTTGTGAAAGTGTCGAATAAATTGTCATTCTAATAATACACAGTACATTAAATAAAAATAAAACAAATATTTAGTGCAAAGATTTGTACATGTTTTAAACTTGGAAAATGAGAAAGTGACTTATTCAACGTGTTTTTATGTATAAATACACAATTTATTAGCTCGATAGAGCACTTGAAGTACCGACAAATGTGCTAGTAACTAGTTTCAACACAAGCTTGACGCATTCAGCACCGCACACCAAGATTACTTAAAAAATATCATCATCGTCATCGTATCAGGCATTGGATGTCCACTGCTGAACGTAGGCCTCCCCCATCGACCTCCAGAGCGACTGGTTCAAAGCAGCCTCCATCCAACGGCTTCCAGCGACTCCTCAAGTCGTCTGTCCAAAATATATGCTAATTAAAAACCCGAGTGTCATCTATCGACCGATATACACCTAGTCGTTATTCAGTACGGGTAGTTCAAGAAATCATGTACATCGAGAACAACTTCGAAAATAGTATAATAAAAGTTATTACACGACAAGATTTCGACGCTCTCTCGAGGATAATGTGAAATTTATAAGTCTTTTTCGTATTACAGTCCCAAAACTTACAAACGGAATCCTAATGAATCACAGGACCGTATCTTTGAAACTATAGTATAAACGCTGAAAATTTTAATTAATAATAAATTATTAATTTTTAATAAAATCAAAAAATATATATTCAAGTAGGCTTCAAAGGCACATTTAATCTTCATTTGAAATAATTAATTAGTTAGAGTTTATGTGAAGCTACCGCTGATTTGTAATGTAAATTCTGCTGAGAAGAATCGGCAAGAAATTCAACAGTTACTCTTTGTAAAAAAGCGTCAGTATATAATAGTATTTAATCATTAAAAATCCAGTCATATGTCCTGCATCAAAGACAGCGCCACTAAACACAAATATCTTTATCATTAATCTTGTACTGAGCCTAATATACTTTGGCTATTAAAGACTTTTTAATATACTATAAACTTTAAACTTTTTAATTGGCAATTGTAAAATCGTAAATGAATTATTAGGAAATCAAGAAGATTAAATCTATTTCGTCCTTTCCTTTTTGAAGTGATAACGTCTTGTAAATCGATAACCGCCGGCTGCACGCACGAAAAAGCATGACTCTTCGTCACGTTCCGCGAGCGAGAGCGTGAAATAAGCGATAGAGAGGCACGATCGGCCTAAGCGTTTGGCTTGTGACGCATCTATCTCTCTTCCACTCAAACGGCAGAAGCGTCCGAGTAGCATACAAAAAATATTTGAATTAACGAGTGCTAAATAAATGTTAATTTATTGAAAAAAATAATAATTTTCAATTAACCCCTTCTTTGTATTATACAAAATAATAATAATTCAATGATAACAATTCAGTGATAACAATTCAATTCAATTCATAAAAGTATGTAATTTTTCATTAATATTTTCTTATGACGTTATCACGTAAAATTATTCTCCGTAAGCCGACTTTACAGAACACCAATAATTAACTACTGTAATATAATTCTGGTAATTTTCAAAAATAACAAAAAAAAATTCAAGTTTATAAGACTTGTCTTAAAAGATCTACATTTACCTAATTTCCCACAACGAGTAATTTGAATAAATAATTCAAATAATTCAAGTATTCCATCCGAGAGGCTGCCGCCGTCGTCTGAGAGCTTGTTATCTTTGTGAATCAGATAAACAAATTTATCTGCCTTTTGATTACAACGATAGATGTTTTATTTATGTCACTTTCAAATGGTATTTGCTAAATCATGCTAATCGAGCTACGTCATTTATATCTATTTCTAAGAATGGTTAAAAGAAAGATTAAGCTTACTAATATGTACTACAATACATATTAGTAAGCTTAATCTTTCTTAATTTTAACCATATACATACAGTATCAACCTTTAAACAAACCACTGCTGAGCGAAGACCTCTTCTACATATAGAAGAAGGGTTAGAGCTTAATTCACCTCGCTGCTGTTACACTGCGGGTTGTCGGATAATTTCCCTACCATTAGTAGCGACGGCCAGCGTTGAGGCGACTACTCGCACCACTAGTTCCAAAGGAGCAACATAAACGTTACTGGTTGAATTGAGGAGACAAGAAAGCTAAGGATGGGAAGGGATAACTTTCAGCCATCGTTCAAAACGCTTCTATAGCTACTTAACGCTGATTTTATTTACAATGTACAATCCTGGTTAACCTGAATCCGGCCTTTACGAACTTTATTCATTTATCTAGATACAACAGCATAATATTATCAAATAAAATTATACAATAGCTGGTAAAACACAGTGATAAGAAACATAATTTTAATTTCTCATCATCATCACATCAGCCGTTGGATGTCCACTGCTGAACTTAGGCCTCCCTAATTTTATATTCTAATTTCTACATTTGATTAATTAATTTACATCCGAAAAAAATAATCTGATGGAATTTATTCTACTATATACTATCGTCCATTCCTATCCAGTAATTGTTATAAGTTAGACTCAAAACCAGGATGAACCCCACACCACACAAACAAATATTTTTTAGCCATTTAGAAGGACTTCAATGCCACATAGATATACAGAATGACTGGCAAATTACTATCAATATTTAAGGAGAATACTCGGTACATGATTCTCATTCGAATTATGTAAAAAAACAGGTAAATATTAATAAACTTTTAAGTAAAGTTACTCAACAATTATCCAATTATGTTTTATTACTTTCGACACAAAACAGGTAGTTTATCTTCGTCCAAACGCCGCCACGTATTAACAGGGTAGCAGGATAAACAAGCATGATCCAGTCCCCCTTAATACTTTAATCCTGGCTTAGGATAGGCAAAAATACTAAGAAATTTTACTCGTTTAAGCAACAAATTTGTTGACTAGGTAAATGATGTGAACTTTGACAATTTTTAGATGTGAACAAGCGGCACAGTACAACACCTGTGCACGTGCCGCCGGCATGACTGCAGAGTGTCAACGCTTCATTTACTTGAAATGAAACTTATGAAAATTTGGTCAAAAATTAAGTACCTATTTTTTTTACATAATTCGAATGAGAATCATGTACCGAGTATTCACCTTAAATATTGATAGTAATTTACCAGTAACCTGTATACATAAAAACTATATTATAAATGCATGATGTTCTAATGCCTGTTCAATTGCTGTATAAAAGGACACTAAAATAAATATGTATTATTTAGACAAACAGTAACGAACGTCGTATTGAGAGGAGAAGGAATCATAAAATTGTTACTCCAAGTTTCCGACTTCGCAAAGTAAATTCGCAAAGCAAGTTAACAGTAATCATTAAATAATCGAAAACCAAAGTTGAATGGACTTTACTTATTTTACAAGATTATATAAAAACAAAGATCTGAGCTTAGCAGTAGGTATATGAATAAATTTATAATAATGATTAAATAAAGTACCTAGACAATTTTTTAAACAGTAAGTTTTGATTTTTATGTCGATTACGCTGATTATGTGGTTAATATATTAAGTAGTTATTATGTGGTGGTTATTTTACCGGTGAGAGGGATGCGATGTGCCGCGCTCCCAGCTGCATGGGTCCACCATCTTGCTTTTTTCTCCCGTGAAACAGGTTTTCTATGTTTCGGAAAGAAGGGCAAGACAGGCAGTGAAATTGCTGGCACCGAGACTCTAACACCTTATGTCTCTGGATAGGCAACACATAGATGAGTTACCGGAACTAGCCCAGTTCCAGGTAAACTGGTTTATGTTCATGGGTGACGTCGACCACTTACCATCAGGTGGAACGTTTGCCAGTTTGCCTATCCAACTAACATTTAAAAAAAAAATGTGTAGCTTGACATTAACTATAAAACGTTATTGTACCATTAGGATTTTAATGGTTTTAATTAATTATTATAAAATAAAACCAAAAAAAAATTGTTGCTTCTGAGTAAAAATACACGAAAATTTTCTTCTCTGATGAAAATCCTGAATCCTCGCCATTCGGAACATTAAATTAAAATCTTCTGTGATTTATACGAACTACGATGTCATTAATAAATGCAAGTCCACGCACACTCTGCGATAAAAAGACAGAAAATTCGTTGTATTTTATTACACGAGTGCTGTTCAATCCTGAACGATCGTGTTGGCTCCGCTCCAGTTTTACCCCAAACATGTAAAATTTAACGGGACATCACCTCGACGCCGGAAACTTGTGCATAATTATTGCTTAAACATAACCGAGGGTGAATATGAAACATATACCTGAGCAACGATAGAGATTAGATACACCTTTCTTTTTTTTTTTTTGACGCTGAGAAATGCATTTACGCATCCCGCCGCTGTAAAGGCGACGGGTATGTGGGACTCGCTGACTACGGAGTCAGAATACCCACTAAAACCACATGAGTAAATAAACCGTACAGAGGCAAAGCTTCATACAAACGCGCCACGATAGGTACACTACTACAAGCATGAGACGCGTGTGTGCGTCAGCACAAGCGCCTCGTCACATACGAGAGAAACCGGCCTATAATATGCTTAAACTCAAGGGCTGCAGCAGCAACTTCGCGCGTCGAGTTTTCATTTTATGATAATTTATTAATTTAAATAGTGTTTTAATGTTATTTTAATAGTGTTTTAATATAAAAGTGTAAAAGTTTCCTAAAAATATTTAGGAAATAATAATTTTTTTTTCTTTTTTAAATCGCAATAACATTAAAAAAGATCAAATTTGATAGAAGAATTTTTTTAATACCTTGAAAAATGATAAAGTTACTTTTGAAAATATAAAAAAAAACAACAAAAATAAACTTTGTCATCTTGTTGAACCACTAATTATTGTTTATTAAATTTTATCCTCCTATGCCAACCCTACCAAAATAGGTATAAATTTTGCTCGCTCCTTAGAAGCTTTCACTCTGTGCGGTTTCTTTACTCATGTGCTAAAACCCAGCCGTGCCCTCATCGTCGTGGTGGGGCGCCACGGGATCGCTTTCGCATGCAACGGTAGATTAGATATACCTAGCATTTTCTTATTGTTCAAAACATTAATCTGTCTGTACCGATTTTTTTAAAAGATTCTTTAATGAAAAATATACGTCGACGCGATACAGTATCCGACGTCAAAAACATGTTTCTACAAGTTACTTCTAGTTAATTATTTCTAAATTGTATCAATTCGAATATATTTTCTAACGTGAAATAATTTGTTTATACAAGTTGATTCTTGTTAATTATTAGAAGACTTTGTGTGACATGTAATAACTTGTTCATAGAGGTTGTGTGTTGTTAATATTTTTAAGTTGAGTCGGCTCGACGTCGTATTCTGTAATGTAAAACGACTAATCTTGTTCATTTATATAAGTTCGTTGATTCTCCCTATAACAACAGTACGACGGTCATGCTTGGATTATTCTCATTCCAGTCGTCGGACTATTAATATTAGAATTGTTTCTATATTCTATCTTCTGTTTCTTCTTTTGTATTGTGTAGAACAGGGTTTCCGAATGTATGGGTCGCGACCCACTGGTTGGGTAGCGAGCGAATTTTTAGTGGGCCCTGTCTATAGAACGACGCACCAACAACCGTTAAAACTGTTATTGCGAAACATAGGAAACAATTTCATCCCTCCCATTGAAATAACTTTTTGATGTAGTTATTTCATTAAGTATTAAAACATTGTATTAAAACTTTGTTTTTTATTTGAAAAATCCCTTTATTAATATTGAGTAACGGTTAAATTACCTATAGTATAGGTGGGTCTCGGGTTTGATAACTTGCTTTAGATAGTTCGTAATCCAGACAACTTTGAGAACCACTGGTATAGGAAATTTAAATTATTATTTTGTATTGGAAATAATTTTATTATTTAGCTGTGCCCCGCGGTTTCACCCGCGTTAATTTAAGGGAAAAACGTACTTAAATATTTTTAAACAATTACTCTAAGAGTAGGTATCTGCCTCGTTTGTCGAGTGGTCGCAAGCGTTACTGCTGAGCGAGGGGTCTCAGGTTTGATTCCTGTCGTTCAACGTATTATTGAGTTATTACAAATAGATAATTAATTTAATCTGCGTAAATTTTAGTTATTACTATACCAACTATAGCGTATCTATATATTAAATATTTATAATAAAGTGTACTTTGATTTCCTTTGATTCGAATTCAATTAATTTCATAAGGTTTCAAACAACATTTTCGTACACCGTATGTACAAAACAAAAAAAAAGAAATATGTCAATGGGTGTTCTCTAATTTGGGCCACGAATAGCTCTTTTGATCGCTTTCCCGTCATTCAGAGGCTTGGAGTGAACGAGAGTGTTTCGAGGCACCGAACAAAGCGCCCTTACGAGTGGCCCGAGAACCTTCTATTTTGAGCACGAATTCAAAACACACTCGACAAAACAATATACATATAACATTGTTATATCGAAACAATGAGTGGGTACTCGTATATCTGTATATATAACTTCGTCGTGTCGTGTAACGCGTGATCTTGTTAGGCTTAGAATTATTTTCTTCTAAACTTCGTACTAAGATAGACAATAGATATATCCTTGGCGATGTTTGCAAGCTCGACTTAACTTAAATACCTTATTTAGGTCATAACTTATTAAAAACCAACTAATCTACCTGAAAAATTCTGCGAAGTTATTCACTACATATAGAAGTAACACCTATTACACGATTGTGTTATTTCATTCGTAATCCAATGACCGAACAGTGACGTTAATTATACAAGTTTTCTGTTATATTTTTTTAGTTTACGATTACGTTATTATTCAAACGAATTATTAATATACCAACCTGTTAATAATAATCATTGATCGATCACTGATCTACCACTATCACACGTTGTAATGACAGAATGGCGCCACTTAATAAAATACCATCCTCAAGTACCTACCGGCTTAGACCACATTTTTATCATCCTATCAATCTTTTAGTAGCATATCTAAGTATATTATATTTACGATACTATTTACATCAAATTTCCACGTGGAATGGTGGCTAGAATATTGGTAGTATTCCGATTATCTGGGCAAAAAAAAATTACTAAACAATCATAACAAAATAATCTAGCCTTTTTTAAATTAAATTAATTTTAATTAAATTATAAGCTCCTCACACTCAACGACACTCAGGAGGATGAGAACTCTGTGCTTAAAGTCCGAAAACACACACACAGCCCAAACAGCGACAAACTTTCAGACCAAACGCACTATGACTATTTGTCGTGAGCGGAAATCTATTTAAAAAGAGAATCAATCATAAAATTTACGAAATAAGGTACATAGGAAATAATATGTCCACGTAACGTAGTAATCTTTTTACGCACCTCGTTAGTCACGTACGAGTAAGAATATGAGCATTCCTTTTTATTTTCCTGCGACGCACGCGCGTGTAATGGTTTCTTCAATGGCATAATTAAAGGTTGAACATCATAAAAGATACATTTTTAGAAAAGTTTTCGTATAAAAACGTTATTTGATATAATAATATTTTCTAAATATATGTTCCAAGTTCAATGCAATGAGAAAAATAGAAATTTCCTACATTTAAACGTTTTATTGTAGACTACTGTCCCAGTAATCAAGTAGTTAATAATTATTTGAATACAAAGGTCTATAAACGTCCGGTTAGATAGTATTTCGACAAAAACTCCATACAAATAATGTCAAAATTCTATCTATAGCAAAATCGGAGATAAATAGAATTACTGATGCCGGCTGTCAAATATGAACTCAAGAGATATAAGCTAAAGTTGTTACCAAAATTATTTTTACATAAAAAGGGAAAAAAACTGAATAATGTGCCCCAAAATCCTGCAAAACTCCCGCTGCTGTACATAGGTTGATAATTAATAAAAGGAAAATAAGAGAACAGTAAATAAAAGGATTTCAGCCTAACAAGCCACGCTCTTCGCCCTAATTCGGGAAATAGAAAAGCAGTAATCGGATTGTAAATAAGTCAGACTCGATAGAAATGTGCATACATACATTAATACGCTGAGCAACGAACAGTTTGCAGCGTTAGCACCGACGAAAAGCGAGATAGTCTTGAAACTCATGTTTTGAATCTCCATAATGAATATCGTAGAACTGAAATGTTCCGGAGTTACATTTGCAAGGGAAAGATAACTCCACTGGCGGTATCCAGCTTCAACTGATCAACATATTTAGAGCCATTCGGAAACCTGCACAATGATATTAATCGGTACAATTTTTTTGCTTTCGCTATCAACTCATAATTTGCTCAATTGTTTAAACTTTTAGATCATATTATTTTTTCAATACGTTGAAACGTAAATTGTATTTAGAAAAAGGACAAAGAATACTCTTTTAAAATTTCATAATAAGTAATTTTAAATATTATTTATTTACATAAATAAAATGTTATATATAAACTGATTTGAAATTCAGGAATACTAAATCCTTCATAGGTTCTTTACTAAATCATCCTGTAACACTGTTGGGAGACCTCTTCTCCATATAGAATGTTTGCAGCTTAATCCATCACGCTTTTCTACTGCAGATTGGCAGATAATTTCCCTACCATCAGTAACGATCGTTATTAGGTGTCTATGATTACAAACGGGACCGATGGCTTAACGTGCTCTCCGAGACACGTTAGGCGAGACCCACACGGACATACACCCAGACTGGATTTTTTTTTGTACAAATACAAATATCTGCCGAGAGCAGGAATCGAAAGTGAAGTAGTTGAAGCGACTACTCGCACCACTACACTAGAACGGTCGTCATAAGGTATTTTTCATTTATATAATTTATATTTAGAAGTTTAAGATTTACTTCCAATTATTAACTATTTTAATATTTATATTTAATAAGACAGGTTTTAATCTAGAGCATATGACACCAAACTACCATTCATGGAAGCATGTGAGACCGTAATTGTTATCTCGTTAAATAATAACAAAACAATTAAAACGATTTCACAATATCCCTTTGCCAAATCTAACAATAGTACGTCCTGACAAACAGGAATACACAAGTAAAACAAACAATCAAATTAAACATTTACTCAACAATTTCAAGCGCAAGCATTCCAAGCCAAACTTATAACATCATGCTAATTAAACTTCAAACAATATTAACATGTTAACGATAGCACTATGTACGCGGCTATCGTTAACATCAAAGGCAATATTAGTGAAATAACAAAGGGAAGGCCTTCAAAACTCAAGTTCCTTTGATCAGCACTAAATAATAAAACCACGCTTTCCGCCTCTTTTCAAATCAACATCGCTGTAAACTGATCAAACAAAAATATCACTATTGTTACGAGTATAATTTATTCAACGTAAGTATTTTTGCCTTTTTAATTTTATAAATTACGATATTAAATGAATATTTTAAATAATTTTTTATACATACAACACAGAAATTAAATAATTTTGTGAAAACGTGAAATAGTGATAAGGATGCTTCCAGCATTTCCTCGTTGAATCGAATTTCTGAATTTCCGAAAACAGCCTCTACTATCACCAGTTAAGGTTGGTCGTATTTTTTTAACAGACTACCCTAAATGTTTCAACTGCAAACGACCGGAATATAATTGAGAGTATGTTTATAACCTTTGCGCTGCTTCGTCGATGAACATAAAAATGACCATTCTGCTAATTGCATCCCACGAAATTCCCCTTCTCTTTTCCAGTGAACTGAATTAAACTGGATCATTCTGTAAATAATCCACTGCTGGGCAAAGGCCCTTTTTTTGTCGCAGTGGAATCCATTCACGCATGATATCCAGGACACCCAGGATATCCAGGTCGGCAGTCCTAGACCTACTCGTATGTCGGACTCGGCACTTTGGGAGTGCAATACCGTACTAAACCCTACGGGAGCCTTCAGCCGCTTTAATTGAAGGGTCCCGGATCTGCAGGCAACAGGATTCTGCTGGGCAAAGGCCTCTTCTATTTCCATATACTTACGTGTTCTCCGAGGCGTGGTAGGTGGCAGACTAGCGAAGATATACTACTTTTAGACCAGAAACAAATATTTGAACGAATACAAATATCTACCTCGAGCGAGAATCTAACCAGCAACTGTTAGCGTTGAGGCGAGTATCGCATCACTACACCAGAGCGGTCGTCCAGAGGTCGTTTTCCAGTAAAACAGGGCCAACTCATGAAGTCTCTTGCTATCAACACGGCTAATCCTGTAATAACATCGCTGTGTACAGAAGCTCTTTTAATGTACTGTTCTCTTTTATTTATGTGAATTTTACTCATTTAATTAAAAGTCCCCCGAGACCATGGACGCTGTAAAGTGTCCGAAACGTCCGCAAATAATTTTAAAAATCGTTAAACTGTAAAGTTTTAAATAAATGCGATTTAATCCGTTCTATACTTTTAATTCAATGAGCCCTTTTAATGGTTTTATTAAAGAAACCAAGACAGAAAAGCCTAAGCTGTATTGTTATTATAAAAAAAAGCACTTTCGTACCCCTGTGCTCCCAACCTACATTGATACTTTCTTTATTTAGCTTACCTTATATCCTAATTTTTTTTAGATGGCATTGCATATAACCTGACTCTTTCTTTGATAAGTCTAAAAGCTTCGTGGATTTTGTTACATGTTAGGTTTGGGATCAATTTTTCATATATAAGACGCACGCAGTCTTGCCTATCTGTACCTCTTTTTTGTAACGTGAGGTGACGTGACACAACGCGAGTAATAAACAAATGATGTGAATGTGACGACCGTTCTGGTTTAGTGGTGCGAGTAGTTGTCTCAACGCCGCGCGCCGGGCAGTCGCGGGTTCGATTCACGCTCGGGGCAGATATTTGTATTTGTACAAATATTTATTTCCGGTCTGGGTGTATGTCCTCGTGGGTCTCCCCACAAGCCGTCAGTAAGTAAAGCCGTCGGTCCCGGTTGTTATCATAGACACCTGATAACGATCGTTATAAGGAAATTATCCGCCAACCCACAGTGGAGCAGAGTGATGGATTAAGCTAGCTAAGCTAAGAAAAGGCCTTCGCTCAGCAGTGGGTGATTTACAGGCTGATACAGATGTGAATGTAAGTCGTGATGACGTACGACATCTTATAAATATAATGACTACTTGATACTTTTGTACCGGGTAGCGTTGCCGCATTTTCCTCTCTCTGAAAGTTTTGTTTCGCAACTTCCTTCGAGATATTATCTTCAGGATACTCAACATTTTGTAATGGAAATAACATCGCTGTAGCATCGACTATTTTGAGTATACTTAATAGTAACTTTTGTTATGGGATCATGATATCACACGTAATACGCTGTCTAAAAATCAGAGCCGCAGTGTGTACTGTGACATTATGTTGAGGTAGAGTAGCCTTTTCAGCAAACACTTGATCTTTATTATCCATAATTTTAAAATTATATATTGTCATTAATTTGTCTTACAACATTAAAGATATGTTTTATGTTGGTTTTTTTTTTGTCTTATCTGTGTATGTTTTGCTGAATAAATATGTATTTATTTAATTCTAATGTAAGTTATATTCATTGAAGAACTTTATTACATATTCTTTAAGTTATCGTTTGATTGTTAATTATTACTGGCTATATTTATCTATGAAAATCGAGCAAAATAACTATAAAATATCACCAAAAAAAAAGATTCTTTCCTATATTTTATTTTATTAGCTTTATTAACCTCTGACGCAAAAAGGAGTACAATTTAAAGTGTGAATCTGTTCATCTGAATATCTTTGTCTGCCTGTAACATCGTAGCTCTTAAAAGACTAAATCGTTTTTGGCCCAAATTGTCAAAAGTAGCTATTATTCTATAAAAAATATTCTATGTGGCCCTTTGGCAGTATTAAAAGAATGAATTTTATTACCATTAATACCATTAAATTAAACCAAACCATTACCATCAAAACCAAATGAATGAATGAATGAAAAAATATTCTCTTTCGAATATAAATATAAATAATCTATATATTAATACATGAATCAAAAACTTTTTACTCCTTTTTACGAAAATTACGCGGACGGAGGATTATGAAATTTGGCACAGTTAAAGTTTATATGGTGAATAAGTACAGAATGTTAATATTTTTTTTATAATAATGCTCAAAAAATACATTAAATTAATTTAAAAAAACACTACACATACTACGGTACACACACACATATATACAATGACATATATACACAAATTTTGTTTATTGTCAAAGTCTGTTGTTAACACGGTCTTAAATACAGGTCTTGCAACGAATTTTTTATCGAAATTTATTATCAAAAAGCAGGTCCAATGACTGCTGTATATGCTCACCGAGCTTTGCTCGGTTAAATTATATTTAGATACATTACATACTGATGAAACATGAATAATATTTTCGATCTTACCGACATAATAGTAAAATAATAGGAACTGGTTATTTAAATAAAAAATAAAGAGGTCTTAATTCAAAAGAAAAAAAAAGGAAAAAAAGATTGGTCTGTAGAAACCTGGATTCGAACCCAGGTTTTCTGATTTCGAATTCGCCCGATTCCTATCCGAGCTATTAGAAGCTTGTCAATGACAGCGAAATTTACCTTTGTATTCTAATGGTATTTTTTAATTGCGTAAAAAAAGGGATAAAACAACATTTTCTAAAAATGAATCCTAGCTAGATCGATTTATCGCCCCAGAAACCCCCTGCATACTAAATTTCATGAAAATCGTTGGAGCCGTTTCCGAGATTCCGATTATATATATATATATATATATATATATACAAGAATTGCTCGTTTAAAGATATAAGATAAGATAAGATGATGTTGACAATTATAGATTTTCAATTATATTATGAGTTTCAATTATAGATTATTTATTTATTTATTTGTTTATTTATTTATTTATTTATTTATTTATTTTACTAGGTAATCCAACAGCGTTATAGTACAATAATATGATACAATAAATATTATAAATATGGCCAAAATAGGATCACACTGATATGAAAAAATAAATTATAAAGAAATACATAATTAGTTAATTTTAAACATTTAGTTAAGCAACCAAACGGCTATGTTCGATCCCATCCATTGCAGTTAGAAGTGTATGAATATGTGTGTAAGTGTATATGCGTAAGGTCAATATGTGTTCGTGTGTGTGCATGAAAGGCGAGTGTGTACTAGTGTAGGTATGTGCATAAATAGGTAGGTGCTAATATTTTCGTTATTAGTAGGAAAAATGCATCTTTTTTATTTCGTTCTTGAGTGACGTCTTCGTGCTTAAGCAGAAAAGGTCTAAGTTCGAATACTGGGTGTTGTATGTATTGACAATACGGTAGAGGACCGAGTTACGTGCGTACTTAGTTCTCACTCGACATGTATGGAACAATGGTTTAATATGTCTAGAGTGCAGCCTTGATGGGATTCGGAATTCTACCCGGGATAAAAGTTCGCTGCAATCTATTTTCCCATTTATGATATCATATAAAAAAATAATATCATACTGCTTACGACGTTGGCATAGGGTTTCAATTTGATAATATATACAGGAATCAATATAGGAGGGACAGATTCTGTAAGCTTTGAAATTCAAAAGCTTTATAAGTTTTATCTGGAGCGCTTCGATCCTGTCGATGTGTACATTGTATACAGGGGCCCATATACTACAAGCGTATTCCAGTATTGTTCGAACGAAGCAGAAATATAAAATCTTTATACAACCTATATCTTTAAAGGAGTTGCAAATTCGTGATATGAAACCCAGTTGGTTATATGCTTTAGAGATTATTGTGTCGATATGATTTACAAAAGTCATTTTGGTATCCAGTATCACCCCTAGGTCTCGAACAGAATCGACTCTTATGATGGAGACATTGTTTATAGTATAATTATATAATATAGGATTCTTTTTACGAGTGAAAGTAATTTGATGACATTTTGCTGTGTTTACAGTAATACGGTTAGTTAAGTAATATATGTATAGATTATTTAGATCACTCTGTAATTTGTGGCAATCAGCGATGTTGTTAATTTTTAAATAAATTTTCTTGTCGTCAGCGAACATTATAAATTTAGAGTAAGTGAAACATGAATCAATGGCATAGAGATACGCATTATAGAGTAATGGGCCCAGTATAGACCCCTGAGGAACTCCAGAAATAACTGTAACGCAAGCACTTTGAGCCCCTCCCAAAGCTATGGTTTGACTCCTGTTTGTTATGTACGAACTTATCCATCTATAAAGGTCACCTCTTATACCCAAGGCATGTAACTTGTGCAACAGAATTATGTGATCAACCCTATCGAACGCTTTTTCAAAATCCGTGTATATAGCGTCAACTTGAATACCACCTTCCATAGAGCGAAAGATGTAATCTGTAAATACCGTTAAATTGGTGATAGTGGAACGCCTCTTCATAAATCCATGCTGTTCATCCGGGATCGAAGAGAGAATTAACGGACTTATAGATTGATATACTAATTTTTCAAAGATTTTACAAAATAGGTTTAATTTTGAGATATTTATTTATTTATTTATTTATTTATTTATTGGGACATAAAACAGTTACACAATGTGAATATAAAATCAAGAGAAAAGAGAAAATTTTCATGAACTAAATAATCGTGTAACCCACACCAATGTCCGCAGAATAATTTACAAGACATAATACTTAACTAAAATTTAAAAAATCACACACTTAGGAACAACGTAAGTAACAATTATTTTTTAACACAAGCTTAAAAACTTAATACTATATAATAATAAATATTTTCCTGTTTGTTGTAATGTTATTTAAACTTTAATGTTTTAATAATCATGTTTTTAAATTTTGACTGTGAGTGTGCAAAAATGTCGATATCAGCAAAGCGTGTATTATAGTTTTCAACTAGACGTCGAAGAGGAGCGCGTGTCCCGGCATTGGTTCTACTCCGAGTGGTATAGAACAGCCGAGACACCCGCCCGTCCCGACGAAGGACACTTCTAGGTACATTATATGCTAAGATATTAGTTAATTCAGAACAATCATATTTATTATTACATATACCATGCAGCATTGTGGCCATAAGAATAAAACGACGGGATTCTAGGCTTAAGACATTATACTGCTGTAATAGATGGGCATATGATTCTTTACAATTATGTAGTTTGTAATGTATACCACGAATAAATTTCTTTTGTACCATTTCTAATCTCTTGATGTATGTATCATAAATAGGACTCCAGATTTGAACAGCATATTCTAATTGAGATCTAATTAATGCGTTAAATAGAAATAAGAAGGTGCAGGGTCGCTTAAAATCAAATGAGGATCTCATGACGAAACCATACATGCGGTAGGCTTTGTTTATTATATTATCTATATGAACGTCAAAGAGAAGCTTTGAGTCTAGTGTAACTCCAAGATCTTTAACGCATTCAATTCTGTTGAGAGTGACATTATCAAGAGTGTAATTAAAGTTGAGTTTATTTATGTTTTTTGTAAACGAAATAATATTACATTTGGGTAAGCTTAGACAAAGTTTGTTCTCAAAACAATATTTGGACAGTCGGTTGAGGTCTTCTTGTAACAATAAACAGTCATGATATGACTTGCACGATTTGTAAATTTTAACATCGTCAGCGTACATTAAGAAACGGGAATTAATAAAGCAAGTACTGATGTCATTAATGAACAAAACGAATAACAGTGGCCCCAAGATGGACCCCTGTGGCACTCCAGAAGTTACTACAACAGAGGCGGATTCAAATCCCCTTATGCAAACCTTTTGTGTTCTATTGAAAATGTATGAATCGAACCAGCGAAGTAGATTACCACGTATCCCATTATAGGCTATTTTATTTAAAAGTAATTTATGATCCACCCTATCAAACGCCTTACGAAAATCTGTGTACACAGCATCCACCTATATGCGTTTATCCATATTTACAAATAAATTATTAGTGAAAATCATAAGATTGGTGACTGTAGAACGCCGTTTAACGAATCCATGTTGTTCAGATATAATGATGTTGTGGAGAGAAGGGTATAGTTTGCTATGTACAAGACCCTCAAAAATCTTAGACAAGGTAGATAAGATAGAGATAGGGCGATAATTTTCAATATTTTGTCTAGAACCGCATTTATATTGTAACACCTACGTTTAACAGGAGAATAATAAGTCGGTGTTAAATTATTAATTTTTTTTTTATTACAAATAAGTACAAAAATAAAAAAAAAACAATTAAAGCCGGTAGGTGAGACACGAATTTATGTATATGGGCGTGGTATATTGCCTACTTATGATTCCGTCGCTTAGGGAATGTAGGGCTACTCCCCTGGCAATTGTGGAACGAAGGCGTGGGACAAACTGTGGAACGTAAGCGAGTGACTCCGCGTCCAATCGGTGAAAGCAGCAGATGCGGAGCAGGGTCCCTGGAAAGCACAACCTCCGCCTTAGTCAAACATCCTCACACCCATATGGAGGCCCTGCCACGATGCCCCAAGAGGAGCGCCCGCCACCTACTGTGGTAGCGGAATTGTCGTGGCAGGGCGACAGAACTTAAATTACAATTTAAAAAGAACAATTACAGCAAACATCACTTAATTTAATAACAAATGTTTCTCATTGCAAAAACAAAGAATTTTTAAATTACGATAAGCAAGTTGAAGGTAGGCAAAAAAAAGAAAATAGCTATTTAAATCATAAAATATTCACCCAAATAATAGCAAGAATAGCTCGGTAATTATTATTTAAAGCAAACAAAGCATTTACAAAATAAAATGGTTTAAAGCAAATATATAGGTGTGCTAATAAAACTTACCCTAGGACGGGGATTTCTCCAATGTACTTAAAACTAGATGATTTAGGATCCAGTTAATATTATTAACGTATTTACGCCAATAAAGATTAATAAAATAAATAAAAAGATATTATAGTAATCGGCGGCTCGTGGTGGTCAGACACAGTTCAAAATTTCAAATTAAGTATGTAGAAACAGCCTCGTATGCTAGCGTCGAATGAATCCCGCGCCGCCGCCTCGGCAACGCTCGAGTCGATCAACCGGTTATTGTTATGTTCGAGGAGTACAATCGGCGACAATCTACTCATACTTTATTATTTAATTATTCTTACTATTAAATTTTGTATCGAAAACAAGTCAAACGTTCGCCTTAACTTTCCTTAGGAAGATATATATTATTGATAAGATAATAATAAATAATACCTAATAATATTAAAAATAATAAAACCTAACGATATGTACATAAGTAGATATCGATAGGTACCAAAATGTAAATGTATAAACTATAATATTAGTAACTAAAATTTGTAGATATTGTTCGTAAATTTATTTTGCAAATAAAGATTTGATGTTAGAAATATGCTTGAAGTTAAAATAATATAGATAAAACAATTATTTATTAGTATGTAAAAACACAAAGTCATGTAACGTTCCATTACAATATATAGGCACAATAAAAGCACGTTTCCAGATTTCGGGAAAAACACCTTCAGATAGACATTTGTTATATAAAATGCTAAGTGGACCGCAGAGCTGTTCAGCAGTGTTCTTAAAGAAAATGGGTGGCAGACCATCAGGACCAGAACCTTTTTTTATATCTAAGTTATTTAGAGCCTTTAATACATCATTACTAGTTATATGAATGTTAGCTATACTATTTGAATTGGGTGCGTAAGTCTCAGGAGCCTCCCAGTTCAGAGGATCAAAATTTGATGGCTCATATACGGATTTAAAGAAATCGGAAAAGAGATTGCAAATATCAATGGGATTATTAGAGTGAGTATCTTTTAAATACATTTTTGATGGTATACTTATACTGCCTCTACGGTGGCTAATATATGTCCAAAAATGTTTAACGTCAAGCTGTATACAGTCCTCCATCAAATTCATATAACCTTTAAAACACCTATCTGACTCTGCTCTGAAACGTTTGCGAAGTAATGAGAAAGTCTCATAATGTGAAGAGTTGCGGTATATTCGCCATTTAATCCATGCTCGTTCTTTTTCTTTATGTATGCGTATGAGAGCAGGAGAAAACCAGACGGGAAAAGAATTATTTTTAGAACGCGATAAGGGAACGTGTTTTTTAGTAATACTGTAAATTATTTCATAGAATGTGTTAACACCTTCTTCCGCTGATAAATTATGAAATAATTCAGCCCAATCGAGCTTCATGAGATCATCATTAATTTTTTCAAAGTCAGATCTATAATAATTAGGCTTGGAAACAGAACAGTGCTCAATAGGATCTAGATCGGTCTCTAAAACACAAAAAGCGGTGAATGGGGGATGATAGTCATCCGGCGGTACTAGCCCTGCACATGGATTTGTCTGACAATTGATGTTCGAAATGAAAAGATCCAGTATTCGATTTAAATTATTTCGAGAAGTATTATATTGAGTAGCATTAAGAAATGCAATAAAATCGAATAAACAGCGGCTAATGATGCTAGTTGGTTGAACCACCACACAATTCTCACCATCGAGCCACTCAGTTTCAGCAAGATTGTAGTCACCCGTAACATGAAAAGTAATATTAGGATTAGCAAGAAAAGGTTAAAATTATTTTGCTATAATCCGCCAACAGAAGAATCTGTATGGTCAAACATGCAATTGAAAGCTAAGCACCGCTCACCTTCCCAACCAAGCCAGAAAGCCAAGTTCCCAAGCAAGCAATACCACCACCATTCACATGCACCACCACACAAGACTCTAACACTACTCTCGACGCACGTTTCGCTCCGACACCGGAGCATCCTCAGGAGATATCGACTTTACAATGCTGTATTGTCTAGTGACGTTCGTGGCAAATGCGCGGTCTTATATACCGTTTGTTACCCCTACACCTGTTGCCCCGCCCATTACCCCCTGCCCCCCTGAACCCCTCGCACCCCCCCGTCTCCTTCAAACAAACGAAGCAATGGTGAACTTGAAACGTTAACTTGTTCATTTAGCAATTTAAACTGATTATTATTATTATGTTTTATTATTTCTAATTGTTCCAACATACTCAGTCGAAGCCCTTTATCGCAAGTGTGTAAGATTTTATATGAATGGTCCGATGATAATTTGTGTCCACTATCAAGGAGATGTTTAGCGAAGTGTGATTTTTGGGGTTGGTTGTTCCTAACCGCGGCTATATGTTCTTTGTAACGTGTTTCAAATTTACGACCCGTTTGACCAATATATGTGGCTTTACAGTCTGAACATTCGAGTTTATAAATGCCAGATTTTTGTTTATTGTTTACTTTATCTTTCCCGTTGCAAATGTTTTTAAGTGTATTATTTGTCCTAAATGCTACATGTATGTCATGCGCTTTAAGTGTCTTCGCAATACGCTCCGATACTGTTCCAAAATAAGTTAAACTTGATTTGTATTTATTAATTTTATCAGGTGCTGTTGAGTATAAATCTTTTTTGATCCGCATCGATTTTTGTTTTTTTATTATATTATTAACAATGTTATTGTTGTACCCATTAGCCTGTGCCATGTGATAAATTAGATTTAATTCTTTTAAATAATTTTCTTTTGTGAGTGGGATAGATAGCAACCTATGGACATAACTATGGAACGCTGCGAGTTTATGCTGCCAAGGGTGACAGGATGAAGCTGGTATGGTTGTGTCTGTGTATGTGGGTTTCCGGAAAATTCCAAACTGATGTTTATTATTAACGCAGGTTATAGTTAGATCGAGGAAGTTTATTGAGTGATTTTGTTCTAATTCTGATTTGAATTTAATTTTTGGGTGTATATTGTTTAGGTTTTTGACAAATATGTCTAATTGTCTGTCTGTCCCTGTCCAACATATAATTATATCATCTACATATCTGTAGTAATACAGAATGTTGTTATTTTTGACAATATGTTTATTTTCAAAATCATCCATGAAGATATCTGCCATCAGAGAACTTAGTGGTGACCCCATAGCTAATCCCTCTTTTTGTTGATAAAATTGGTTATTGAATTTGAAGTAATTTTGTTTCATGCATAGTTTGGTTAGTTCTATTAACTCTGTTATTTCGTTGGCATTTGTGTGATTATTTTTTAACAATTTGGTAAGAATGTTTAGGGTTTCTTTAACTGGGACATTGGTGAACAAGCTGTCTACATCTAATGATATTAATTTACAATGGCCCGGTAATGTCAAGTCTTTAATTTTATTTACTAGTTGGATACTATTTTTTAATGAATAAGTCGGATCAAAGGATGTTTTTGATTTAATGACTTTATTTAGCTCTTTTGCTAATTCATATGCTGGTGCACCAATGTATGAGACCACGGGACGGATTGATATATTATCTTTGTGGATTTTGGGTAAACCGTATAAAATAGGGGCATTAGTGTTCATTTGAATGACGTTTTGTTTTGATGTATTTTTTGGAAAAATGTGTTTTGATTTATTAACGGATAGCCTAACTTCTGCTATGACTATAACTTATGCTAACGCCTGATTCTATCCAATATTAGGATTATTAAGAAGGTCCTGCATTGCATTAAAATGAGATACAAACACATCACTATCCGAACGAGGTGGTATGTATACAGCGCTTACAACGTGGCGTTTATTACATTTCGATATAGGTATTTGTACTAAAACGTGTTCAAGATCGGCGTGGGCATTAATGGTTGGAAGGCTCACCGGACGAAGTTCCCGGCGCACAGCGACGAGCACGCCGGCCGCCCCCGTCGCGCTTCCCGGTGAGATCGCGGTTACGGTCACATCTAAAGGTTACATATCGATCATCAATAAACTCATTATCATGAATGCTTGGAGTGAGCCATGTTTCAACCAGTATGATTACGTCATAAGAGGAAGACAAAATATTCATATATAATGAGTGTAACTTAGTACGCAACCCTGTGCAATTTTGATAAAAAAATGATAAGTTATAATCAGTCATTTTTCAGAAGCATAAACAAGAATAAAATTGATTATTTTAAGTATACATTTTTACATAATATAATGCTTTATATTACGAGACAGGATCATAAAAAATTTACGAACTTAGCACGGGGCTAGGTTAACGTGGTGTGATTGTTGGTTGCTATTTATTTATTATTATTATTATATTTTAATTGCTACACTCCACCCGCTCAAGACATACATATACACATATAAATAAATATAATACAATACTTATATAAGGAATATAATAAATTTACTTAAACTTACTTAGATAAATATAAGCGGGTGGAGGATTACGCCCCGGCAGGGAGATCAAACGGCCGGGGGTTAGGGCTGTAGGCTGAGAAATCGGCGGACAATCCTAGCCGAGTCGAGTAATACCGCCTTCTGCATCCTGGCTGCGAGCGAACCGTCACGGATACCCAGCTGCCTCAGATGGTGAGCGAGGCTAACCGGGATCAAACCGTTGGCAGATATAACGATAGGGATGATTTCAGTGGAATCAACACCCCACATGTCGACAATCTCGTGCGCCAGATCCAGATATTTACGTTTTTTCTCTGTTTCGGCTTTCACGAGGTTCTCGTCATGCGGGATGGTAATGTCCACTAAAAGCACCCTCGACTGTGCCCTATCCATCACCACGATATCAGGCTTGTTCGCCAGTATCGTCCTGTCCGTGGCGATAGGCCGGTCCCAGTAGAGCCGGACTCCGTTGCGTTCGAGTACTGGCGCCGGTGTGTACTGGTAGTACGGCACCCTCTGTTCCAGAAGACAATACATTAGAGCAAGCTCTTGATGAAGAATTTTGGCCACTTGGTTATGTCTGTGCAAGTACTCAGTGTTGGCAAGCGCTGAACACCCCGAAAGCACATGTCTGAGTGACTCGCCGGGATGACGACAAGCTCGACAGAAGTCGGGAGTGCCATCCTTCAGAATGTGCTTCCGGTAGTTGTTCGTCTTGACCACCTGATCCTGTATTGCACAGACAAAACCTTCGGTTTCCCCAAAGAGGTCCCCGAATCGCAGCCACTGCACGGAGGCCTTAACATCCACGTGAGGTGCGTGGAGCGCCTTGTAAAACCGTCCATGCAGCTCCTTCTCCATCCATACGGTCTCCCGGTTAGAGGTGCTAAGTACAACCGGTCTTCGCCATTCCTCTTTGGCCAGGGATAACGGGGTGAGACCTTTGTCACATACTATAACATCACCATGCATAGCGCTCTCCCTCCTCGTCTCAAAGTAGACCCTGAGGCTGCACACCTCCCGGTTATGCATGGACTTGGCGCTTAATAGGCCTCGGCCACCACACTTCCGTGGGATGTACAGTCTCATGACCGACGATTTCGGGTGATGCATGCGATGGTAAGTCATAGTCGTGCGGACTCTTCTGTCCAGGGCGTCGAGTTCGGTCTGAGTCCATCTGAGCACGCCAAATGTGTACAAAAGAGTGGGCATGACCCAGCCGTTATAAGCTCGGACCTTGTTGGCGCCCGACAAGTAGCTCCGAAGAACTTTTGTCAGCCGTCCAAAAAAGACCTCGCAAACCGCCTGTTTCATATCCACCTCCTGCACCCCTATGCATTGTGACATGCCCAGATACCGGTATGATTCAGCTTCGGAGAGGGTCTTGAAGTTAGAAAGCTCTAGGCTAATTTCAGCCGATTGCGTCACCTGTCCCTTGTCTACATGCACGACCGCACACTTATCCACTCCAAGCTGCATCCTGATGGAGCCGCTGAACTCAGTAGTGATTTTCAGCAACTCCATAAGGCGTGCAGGATTAGGTGCCAGCAGCTTGAGATCGTCCATGTAGAGAAGGTGGGAGACTTTAGTATCTCCTCTCCGAAACTGAAAGCCTGTCCCCGAACGCTCCAGCAGAGTGCTTAAAGGGTTCAAGGACAGGCAAAACCAAAGTGGGCTCAGACAATCACCCTGGAAAATACCTCTTCGTATCCGGATTCGGTCATCGGCACCCGCCGTCAGTCTCTCGCCCTGGAGACAAAGGATCGTACTCCATTGCCCCATGCATACTTCGAGGAAGTCTCGAACTGCACCGTCGATCTTGTACAGCTCGAGGACCCTCAGAAGCCATGAATGAGGCACCGAGTCGAATGCCTTCTTGTAGTCGATCCAGGCAGCAGAGAAGTTCCGACGGTTGCGTTTGACAAGCTGGCCCGCAACAGAGTCAATGATAAGGAGCTCCTTTGTGCCGCGGCCGCCTCCACGGCATCCGTTCTGAGCTGCAGACAAGATGTTAAATTCGTCAATATGACGAGAGATCTTGCAGCTCAGAACGGATGTCAGTGTCTTGTAGATGGAAGTCAGACACGTTATGGGGCGGTAGTTGGTAGGATCCGCGGTGTTGGTGGACTTAGGAGCTAGGTGAGTGATCCCAGTAGTGAAGAGGTTCGGAAGCGTCTTCCGCTCTATCGCCTCTTGGTATTGTCGAGCCAAGGTCGCATGGCATACCGAGAACCCTTTCAGCCAATAGTGATGCAGGCCGTCGGCCCCCGGACTCTTCCAGTTCGGTGCCCGCCGGACCGCATCGGCTACGTTCTCCGAAGAGATGGCGATTGGGTTCATCGGTTCGATTCTAGCACATGCTTCCTGAACCGCCGCAATCCAAGGGCCCTCCTCATGCTCTACCTCCCGTGACCATATATTTCGCCAAAAGGCGACGAGGTCAGCCGTATTCGGTTTTTGGGAAGTAGAGCATGGCGTCGGGTTCTCCAACTTCCTGTAGAACCTCTTCTGATCACTCACGAAGAGGCGATTTTGTCGGAAGCGCTCAACTCTCTCAGAGTACCTACGAATGCGCTTCCCCCATGCCGCGATTCTTTGCTTCAGGCCGTCGATGCGCTCCGTCAGTTTTTCAGCTATGTCAGGCTGGTCAAGCCTGACGCCTAATCCATTAAAAGCTATTCTGACGGAGTGCACAATCCTTGGCCTAGTGTTGCCCGACCTGAAGCTTTGCAGTCTGCCAATGAGAGCCCTGGCCAGGCTGATACGGCGTTCTATTCTCTTCTTCCAGGCTGGTACGTCACTAGTATTATTAGTAGTGCGTCCAGGCTCCTGGGTTTTGGCTCCAATGAAGCGGTGTACCGCTAGAGCGGCACCAAAGAGAATAGAACCCGTATCATCCAAGCCCAGACTGCCATCCAAATATGGAGGTAGCAGCCTGTTAGCTGCCTCAATGGCACCCCGCGTCGCAGCATTAAGAGGAAGACGAGAAAGTCGTGGTCTCTGTTCTAGAGGAGTGCTCCGGATCTCGGAAATCGCTTCCTCCAAAATCTCTCTCATCTGCTCTACTTTTTGGGAGACTGCTCCTTCATCGATCGCATCCACAGGCACTTCGCTACGAACGCTTTCCTGTTGCGATACAAGTGCGTTATGCTCTGTCGACACGGGTTCGACTTCAGGAGCAGCCTCACGTCGTAATCGTTCGAGCTCGGCGGCGTTGAATACGCCCTTTCGTTGGATGTACCGAGCTCTATCTGCCAGGTTTTGCTCCGTGACAGTAAGATTTGGCTCGAGCAGCAGGAACTCGCGGTGCATTACCGCTCGGTAGCCAGTCCGTCCGGTTTCCCCTCCTACAGCCCTATAATACGCGCGCATGACATTTCTATTCATGTCTTGTGTCCATCTCATGCGGCGTACTCCACCAGCGGCGGGCGCCAAATGCTGAGTCCCTGAAGACTCTGTCGGCGCCAAGCCAACTGGTGGGGATGGTGGATACACCGACCGGCTAGGTGGTGGTACCGGTCGGCGGGGGTTGCTGGCGGCCCGCATGCTGCCACGTCCAGCGCCAGCTCCAGACGTGCCCTGGCGCCCCCCAGGCAGCGGCCCTATGCGCTTTCCTTTATCTTTTACCATCCATAAATAAAAGTTGAGTGCTAGATTACTCCCTCGGAGAGGCACTCACGCTCTCCGAGGAGGCTGCGTTGGTGTTGTGCAGCTTTAGTTGCCTTTAGTCGCCTTTTACGACACCCTAGGCTGAGGATGGGTTGGTCCTATTCTACACTGCCGGGAACCACACGGCGGTTATTATTATTATTATTATTATTATTATAATGTATACATAACAATATGTTCAAAATGAGCACCATCCATATTATGTCTTTTACGAAACTCATCCCGCACTTTGACGAATAAAATTAAGAATAAAAAATACTTGTAAAAATTTGACGCAAAGAAAAAATAAAAGAACACAGAACTTAATATATCAATTCCTAATAGATCCAAGAACATTATGAACTATCTGTTATTAAATTGATAAATTTTTATTTTTTATTTTTATTTTATTTAAAATTTATATCAATATATCTAACAATTCTTTGCTTTCTAAGCTCGAATATGTGAAATTTGCGTATAGGCCGATAATTCTCAATCCGACTACGGGAACCACTCTTATGGATAGGTATAACCAACGCTTTTTTCCAGATAGTTGGAAAAGTACCGAAACTGTTCAAAGAGAGGTTAAAAATTATGGTCAATGGTTTAGGTAGACAAGAAGCGCAGTTTTTTATAAACGTAGGGGGGATTTTATCACTACCCGGGCCCTTATTGAGATCAATATTTTTTAATAATTTTAAAACCTCATCTTCAGAGAAACTCAGCCTATGCATTGTGTCAGTTGATTCTGCTAGTGGTGGAAGATTATAATTAGAGGCTGGTTTTTGAAATACACTCTCAAAAAAATGACTGAAACCTTCACAGGCGTCAGCTTCACAGCGATAGGAATTGTCTCCCAAAGTGAGTACGTTGGGGTATCCGGTGTTATTACTACGTAAAGTTTTCAAGTATGACCACAGGTATTTAGGGTTCTTCTTAATATTGATTTGTATATATTCTTGGTACGAATCGTAACATTTTGCTTGGATTTTCTTTTGTCGCCTTCGTAGAATAGAAAACTCATCGTAGTCCCTGAGATTACCGTACCGAATCCACCGCCTATGCGCCCGAAGTTTGTCGTTAATTACGCGTATTAAGGGTCTTGAATACTATACGGGAAATTTATCCGCGCAGTGAAATATTTTTTTTGGTACAAAATCGTGTATAGCTTTATTAACAGTTAAATAAAATTTTTGAGTTATTTCATCTATGTTATTTCCTTGAAGCAATGTATGCCAGTCGACGTTGCGTAGAAAGTTATTGATTTCGTAGTAGTCAGCTTTAAAGAAGCAATGCTTTATAAAGGTCAAATTTCGACCACTGGACGACCACTAGTATAAATAAATATGTTTAACAAACACACACGGTCCTCTGTCCATAAGGTAAGCAACTTAATGCCTGAGTTTTAAGTAAAATTCGACTAATATACATTTTTTTTTTTGAATAAATAGACACAAATAATACATATATAAATAAATATATATATATGTCTTACGGTCTGTTACTGTGGGGTAATGCTACAGATATTGAAACTGTATTTATTTTGCAAAAAAAGGGCTATTCGTGGCATCTACGATCTTGGAACTAGAGTCTCCCTACGGGATGTTTTTCCAAAGATAGACATATTAACAATTGCGTCGCAGTATATTTATAACAATATTATATATATTCACCAGAATATTCATTGTTTTGAAATAAATAGTATTAATCGCACTGTAAACACTAGAAGGAATAATAAAATTGTAACTCCAGGCTTCCGACTGCGCAAAGTAAACGCCTCCTTTCTGGGTTATGGTATTCGCATGTATAATAAAATCCCACAAACAATTTTGGAACTGTCTCATAATAAAATTTAAAGATTTTATTAAAAAAAATTAATAGATAAAGCTTATTATTCGGTGCAGGATTACTTAGTCGACAAAGATGTGTGGACATAGTGGCGCTGTATTTCATGCAAGATATTACTAATTTTATACTAAAATACAGTTTATATATCATTTTCAAAAGAGTAACTGCGGAGTTTCTTGCCGATTCTTCTCTGCAGAATCTACATTCCGAATCGGTGGTAGCTTTACCATTACAAAATAATAATCAAATTTAAATTTTTAATTTGTAAAATGACGTTTCAAAGGTGCTCTTAGGACCTATTTGAATAAAGTTAATTTTGATTTGATTTTGATTTGATTAAATTAGACCCAGATTCGGGGCGGAAATTGAACCCAAAACTCTGGAGCAGGGTCACTGTCAACTGTGCTAACTGGAAATTCAAAATTATAAGCTCATGTCAATCTTACACCAATTTTTAAAGGTCGGATTGAATCGAAATTTAATATCTCACTTAAAAAAAAACGAAACGTTAAAATTATACGGAAATAGTTGCATATGACCCTTAGATTAGGGTATTTTAAAATTTTCACCGCCAAGACTTATATTCAGGTCAAGATTTGTATTTTTATAAAATAGGAAATAAAACATAAAATACACACCGAGGTCACCTATGTATTGCGTTACACACTTATTACTCTTCCAATATAGACGTTGTGTTCTAAGTACGTTGGCGATGAAAGTTTCAAAATGATTTCAAGTATTTCAATTATTTATTTAAATACAAAAAATTCATTTCATAATTAGGAATCATCTAATGTTTGAATAAAATAATGACAACTATCCCTGTTTTACCCACTTTACAAAAACTGTGGCGAAATTAACCGTCCTATCGTGATGTTTTTGTCCTTATTCTCTTTTAGTATTTTATAACGCAACTAGTTTAATATGTAAAAATTACTAAAACCGGTTTTGTAATTTTGTAGTCTATTTATTATTAATTTATTTTTATTAATATTTTACTTTACAATGCATTATTCAATTGTACAAAAGGCGGGCTTAATGCTAAAAGCATTCTTTACCAGCCAACCTAAGGACGTACAAGAGCAGATATTTGTAGGTGTGCAAAATCATAAACTGAACAAATTCATATTTATTCAGAGAAGATATATAAATAATAATAAATCCAATAAATACCTACTCTAAGCTGCCAATAAACTCTCTGCCAATAAAACTCTTAATAAATTGTAAACAATAGGCTACACAACAATTACTGATCACAACAATGCTATATATTCTCTGACCCATTACTTTCTCAGAAACTGAGGAGTCTAGAACTGATAGCGATATGCGTGCGGAATTCTCAATAGAATCGTACTCGACCTATCTACTACGCTCGGGAGCTTAGAGCTTAGAGCTTGAGATTGACATGAAATGTTACACCACATTACTTCTATAATAAGTGAACTTTCCTAACATTACATATGAACGTATGATACTCGATTATAATCAATAAATTACTATTTATCATACTTATACGACATAAGCTTAAGTTAAATAATAGTTACTTTATTTTAATAATTAAAATCAAATTCATATTAACATATATGTAATATTTGTCTTTATGTGCGGTAACCAGCAGAGAAGTCCCGACCTCTTTCTTGCCGAGGTGTCGTAAAAGGCGACTAAGGCCATAGTGGTGAGAACAACTGTGCACTAAACAAGACGATGATTGGCAGCAGTGTTACTTTATCTTTTTTTTATTTTGTTTTGGTGGGAAAAAATGTACCTCAACGCACACCCTGTCGTCCGGGGAGACAACGGGGTAGTGCGGGGCCCTCACCCACTAAAATAACCCGCCGTGCGCTCTCGCCTGCCCTTACAAGGCGGACCACGTGTACCGCGTACGTTGCTCCGTGATCCGTAGGCGGCAGCCCCATCGGACACTCTCTCCTGTGCGATGCCCGCGCACTTGGAAATCGCATCTTCGCGGTAGGCTATTTCAACGGACTGTGGACAAACCCCGACCCTACCGTCCGCAGCCTCGGCTAAGGTGGCATCAGGCGCATATAAGCGCCGCCCCACGCGCTGGCGGCGAATTGGGTTCGAGAGCAGTGAGTCTTCCCGGGCCCTCTCCGCCGCCTCCTTCCGCGAGATGACATCCTCGCAGAAGGTGGCGACCGCGGTCCAGGCCCTATCACCGCCGCCCATCGCTCGCGCAACGGTGAGCTCAGCTCAGGCCAGGGACCATTCGAGCGTGTGTTGCGCCGAGTCCTCGCTGCAGTCGCAGTGATGACAGCCCGGGGTCGTCTCCCTCCTTGCGACGACGTGCAAGTATTTGCCAAAGCAGCCGTGTCCTTTTTTTTTTTTTTTTTTTTTTTTTTTTTTACGCAGGGGAATCCATTTACGGATGATATCCAGGATGCCCGGGTCGGCAGTCCTAGACCTATGTCGGACTCGACACTTTGGGAGTGCAATACCGTACTAAACCCCTGCGGGAGCCTTCAGCCGCTTTAATTGGAGGGTCCCGGATCTGCAGGCAACAGGATCCCTCCAGCGACAGGCTGGCCTTGGCGAAAAGGCCAGACTTCTCCTCCATGGGGACTGTCCGGCTAACCTCTGAACAGTCCCGACGACGCCGTGTCTAGCAGGACCGGGTTTCCATCCCGGCCCGACACGGGCACAAGGGCGTTACAGGAGGCGCATTAAGTAGCGCCTCCTACGCACCCCCATTCGTCGCCCGCGGATGGAGGCCACGTCGGCGGCCTCCTCTCTCATCCGCTCGTCGGCCTCCTTCTGGGACATTACTGTCTCGCAGAAGGAGACCATCGCCTTCCAGGACTCGTCGTCGCCGAGCATCGCGGTGATGACGCTCGGGAGCGACAAGTCCCCTCCGATGACCGACGTCAGACCTTGACGCAGCACCGCCCATCTCGGGCACACCTCGAGGGTGTGCTGGGCAGAGTCCACCGCTGCGCCACAATCGTGACACTCAGTCGTCGGCTCCCTTTGGGCCGTCCGACACAGGTAGTCACCAAAGCAACCGTGCCCGGTGAGAATCTGTGTCAGACGGAAGGTGAGGGGCTTGCGTTTTCGACGCATCCACCGCTCAAGGACCGGGCGAATAGCAGCCGTTACGCGTGTGCCATATGGCTGCACCGCCAGGTCCTCCCCCCACCTCCGCATTAGCGCTTCCTGCCCTATCCGACGCACACGTAGGATCCCGTCCAACGTGGGGTTCTCACCAAGAGCCCTCCTACCCGAGACGTATGAGTAGGTTTCGGCAAGAACCTCCGCCACGAGCTCCCACAGGGGGTCGCCGGCTAGAGCAGTAGCTGCAGCCCACGATACCGTACGGTACCCCCGAATCACCCTCACCGCGATTGTTCGCTGCGCAGCGCGCAGCGCCGCCTTATTTTTCGCGGTGAGGCGATCCGCCCAAACCGGGGCACCGTACGTCGCCATACTCCGGCAGACTCCGGAGTACAGCTGCCTGCAGGCGGCGCTGGGTCCTCCGAGGTTCGGGAGGAGTCTGCCCAGCGCACTCGCCGCCTTCACGACCTTCGGTCCCACCATCGCGAAATGTGGGCCGAAGGTCCACCCTCCGTCCAGAATGAGCCCGAGATACTTCATTTGCGGGCTCATCCTGACTCTCCCCTCTCCGACCTGAAGGGTAGCCCCCGGTGGAGGTCCCTTGCGGCCGGTCCCGCGGAAGAGCAGGGCTTCGGTCTTGTCAATCCTGACACGAAGCCCTAAACTCTCTATGCGGCTGATCACGAGGTCGAGTCCGACCTCGGCCAGCCGCGCCGCCTCCTTGTAGTTTCGTCCCCGGGAATAAACGAGGGTGTCATCCGCGTAGCAGATGACACCCATCCCGGGGAGGAGGCGGCCTCGCAGGACCCAGTCGTACCCGATGTCCCACAGGATCGGACCCAGAACGGATCCCTGCGGGACACCGCAGCCGACTCGCCACCACTCCACGGACCCCGACCGGTTCTCGAGGCCTACCCTTCGATCGGAGAGGTACGCCTCCAACAGCCTCCTTAGATACGGGGGCACTCCGAAGTATTTTAGTGCCTCCCGTATCACTGCGTGCGGCAGACTGTTGAAGGCGTTCGCGATGTCCAACGACACCGCGACCACCACTTCCCTTCCGTGTTCCGCCTCACCCGTCACCGCCCGCAGGCGTTTGAGGGCGTCGACGGTCGACCGACGTGCTCGGAACCCGAACTGGGATTCTGAAAGTCCGGGTCCCGAGCCCTCCTCCAGGTGCTGAACGAGCCGGGAGGCCACTATCTTCTCCAAGGCTTTACCGGCTTCGTTCAGCAGCACCACCGGTCGCACCGCCGAAGCCGAGTCCGGGGTCCACCCTGCCTTAGGTAGTAGGCAGAGCCGACCTTCCTTCCAGGCCTCCGGGAACTGGCCAGACCGCAGGCAGCGGTCAAACAGCTCACGGAGGCTGTCGCCGAGGTGCCCGAGAGCGATCGCAAGAACTCTCCCGTGCACCCCGTCTGGACCCGGCGCCCTCTTCTTACTCTGGAGGCGGGTAATAACCGCCTCCATTTCAGCCTCCGTGACGGGTGACGCAACACCCTCCTCCGTGTCCGGCGTCTGCCGAGCCATTCTGGGGGGAACGAAGTCCTCAGGTTCAGGTTCAGGTTCTTCGGGGAACTCTTCCCCGACGATACTCCCTAGTTGGTCCGGCTGGAGCGTATCGCTGATTGGGGCCGACTGGGCGCGAAGCTTGTTCCGCGCCCACATATACGGTCGGCCCCAGGGGTCCCTTTCTAGGCCCCCCACTAGCTCCAGCCAGGCCTCCTCCTTGGCTCGGCATATGGCCTGCTGCAGGATCTTCGTCTTCTCCACGTAGATCCTGCGCAGCCTATCGTCCCTGTCAACGTCCTGGGGGCGTCTCCGCCTGCTCCGGGTATATTCCCTCCTGGCCCCGTTGCAGGCAGCCCGGAGACCGGCTATCTCGGCCGACCACCAGTATAGTGCCCGCCGCGGGGGTGGACGCTTCGCGGGCGGCATGGCCGCTCTGCAGACAGCAGAAAATGCGTCGCAGAGCCGACTAGCCGCCTCATCCAACCCAAACTCCGACAGCGGCGGGAGGCTCCAGCGGCCGACGATAGCAGCCTCCTCTGCCAGTTCCCGGTCGAGCTTGGACAGTGCCCAACGCGGAAACTGGCTTCGCCCCCTGGACGACGTTGACGACGACGCCGGACGGACGGGAGCTGGAGACACCTCGAACCTAATGTACCGATGGTCCGAGAGAGTCTCCACTCCCGTCTCCACCCTCCACCCCTCCACTCTGCGCGCGATGGCCGGCGTGGCGAAGGTGACGTCCACCACGGAACCTCCCGACCAGCGCACGCACGTCTGGACTGCCCCCACATTGAGTAGGGACAGTCCGGCAGCTAGCGCCCACTCGTATTTCACTAGACAATACAGCATTGTAAAGTCGATATCTCCTGAGGATGCTCCGGTGTCGGAGCGAAACGTGCGTCGAGAGTAGTGTTAGAGTCTTGTGTGGTGGTGCATGTGAATGGTGGTGGTATTGCTTGCTTGGGAACTTGGCTTTCTGGCTTGGTTGGGAAGGTGAGCGGTGCTTAGCTTTCAATTGCATGTTTGACCATACAGATTCTTCTGTTGGCGGATTATAGCAAAATAATTTTAACCTTTTCTTGCTAATCATGAACTTCCGCAAAGTAACGCCTGATTCTATCCAATATTATCCAATATTGTAATAAACATGTCGTGTTCGCTTATTATTATTAATTTACTGATATAATATAATTGCGATTGTAACTCACTGAACTAATAATCCCTTATAATAATTATAAGTCTGACTCCAACGTGATAGAAGCGCTTGCTGTTCTAATATGAAGATTTATGTAACGCCTTAAGATGTTAATCTCACTTACGTACAAACACATTGATGTGATTTACTGTGATAACTGTTTTGATCAAGGAGACAAATAATCTCACGTGCGAGTTCCTCTAATAATTCTTAATCTTAATCTTACAATTTCAACACACCTAAGCTTATAAGTGGATCTTATTTGTTAAGCACACTAGAATACACGCACAAAAGCACAAAAATACGACAGAAAGCGAATTCAAATATACTCATACGTACATACAAAAAAAACAGGCACACCTGCTCACACAAACACACACACACACACGTACACACGCACACTCGCACTCGCACACGCACGAACACACAAACACACACGCATACATACCCGCACACACACACAAACACACACGCACACACACGAACACTCACGCACAAATACGCACACACACGGATACAGACAATAACGGATTGGCTTACAATTAGCGTTGGACTCGTGCAACGTAGATTTATCACGTTTTAAACATACAACATAGATTTTATCACGTTTTATATCGTTTTAGTTTATCAAATAAATTTGTTCGTTTGATTAATTGAATGATTGAAGTAAAAATACAAAATGTTTTCAATAAGTTATTTGATGAACAATTTAATATTATTAGGAAATTGAAAAAAAGAAACGAAGCGAAAGCCTACGAGAATAGAATCAATTCCGCAATCAACGAGATTGAAATCGCGGGATTAAATCCCTTATGACAATTAAAATTTTATACAATAAAGATAACAATGGCCAAAAATCAAATAAATAATGTGATTTATTAACAAATAATGATTATCAATGACAAATAGGATTTATATAAACATATTTCAAAACAAAAAAACGCACAACACAAAATAATTTACACAAATTCAAACAAAACTTTTTTTTATTTTTTTTATTCTCAAAATAATGTAAATATTGATATTTTTAATAAAAATAAGTCTAAATTTACTAGAGAGGTCAAAGCTATTCTTAACAAATCTTATTCAATAGCATAGGATAATAAATAAACCAACAATGTTATATAATATTTAATAACTTCATACTGCTTTGGTAATAATATTCATAATCATAATTCATAATCATAGCCCTAAAATTTATTATTAACATTTTATATTATGTAAAAGTGTATTGATTATATTCTGTTTTGTGTACCATAGTTAATAAATAAATAAAAACTCCGACATTTTTATAACTTTTCAATATAGTTTTTATTGGAAAAAGACATTTGTATAAATATTTATTATATTAATAAATATTTATATTTTTTCAGTCACGAAAAAGCGTTTATGGTCCGGGAACCAGGTAAAAATTTGGTTAGTTATTTCGTCTCGAACGATAATTAATTGATGAGGCGCATCATAAAGCCTCGTGAACGTCAGCTGCGGTTTTAAGAAATTGAAATTTTGAGGTTTAAAGAATTTATTCTCAAAAAATTTTATTTGCCTTTATTGATCAAAACTTTGGAATTAATTGGTAATAGTAATTTAATTTTTATCTATCTTTTTTTTCTTAGCTAATTGTTAATGTACAGCTGATGCATTCCACTAATTAGCTTGAGAGGAACTTGGTCATGCAAATCTGTTACTGGCTCCCGGACTATGACGGCCGCGTGGAGAGGGTAGCCGATATATCGCGTGGTTAGAGCCGGTAGCTGCGCGCCAAGGGAGAGAAAGGCTAGCGGCGGTGGAGAGAAGGCAACGGCTGTATTAGATTTAGGAATTGCAATCCCGCTGCTTTTATTACTCAGTTGGATGTCGCACCTTCAAAGAACGGATTCGTAGATCCTGCAAATTAAAAATTTGGCGCTAAGACTTTTGCGTAAATTGCGAATAGCACGACTGCGACGTTGCCGTTCCGCACATCAGGATATATTTGCAGTTCACTCAGAAGCAGGCTACAATAAATGCCATTTGCTTCTTAAGACATGATATCATAGTAACAGCATCTAAGACAAATTTGTGATTTGATTATTCATCAGTCATTTCATATGATTAAGACTGAATTAAAAATATGAAACTGTTGTTAGGAGAAAGGGTAAAATTATCTAAACAAAACGATTAAACTATGCCAAACATTTAAAGTTGAATCTAAGAAAACAGATTACTAATTACTTATATTTAATTAATAGAAAAGAAATAATTTCTGTTGCTTGATGTAAGAAATGTTTAGTAAAAGTTGATTTTTACATAAAAATCTGTAGTTTCAATTTAATTTTATTACATAATTTCAAATATGCGGGATCCCGCGTGATCCCGCGCAGGATTGAGTAATCCCGCATATCAATCCCGCGGGATTGAATGAGCTGCGGGATTGCAATCCCTAATTAGATCGATATAATGCGTAGCCGCCAGCCTTTGTTTCCGGATTGAATTCAGTTTTTCTTTTATATAATAAAACAAAATATGTTTAAATAAAAAATGCATTCATTAAAATGTACCTAATCTAATCAAATCATAATTCGCAGTAAACCTGAGAAAGAAAAAGTAGCATGCGGCAGGTAAAACTTCTTCTTTTTCCAGTTGTCCGTTGCCATTACTTTTTTCACGTCCGTTGCGATTCGTTTTGCCGCTTATCATCCAAGTTTCACTTCTACTATGTGTCCCAACAACAATTCGTTCTTTTGTTTTTGGTAATTATTTACAATTGCCTTCATATTTTGTCAGGCGTCAATAATATTTGTTTTTTATGGGGTTATCGTGGGATTTTATGGCTTCCCCTCCTTCATTTTATTTAGAATACCATTTTTTACCAACAATATTTCTGAGAAAAAAATTTGGAGCCATTTTTTGCAAAAGCCACAATTGTAAATAATTACCTTTTTTTTTTAAATCCGACTCATGGAATTAAATAATTAAGTATCAAATTTTAACAAAACAAAAACCAACTTTAACAAGCGTGATGCTATATTTTGTGATTGTGTAAGCAATGCATATATACATGTGATTGCAGCAACCATTTCATTTATTAAAGAGTTCCGTTTCTCCGAAATCCTTCATCAAAATATCACTAAAAAATCCTATACAGTTGTTTTTGTTCATTTTACATCGACAAGTAATAAAATGAGAACATCATCAACGTAGGCGAAGTCTATTAAATACGCATTATTAGAGATAACTGAAAAACTACTCGTCAGGTCTCTCTCAAATTTAAATGGGACTACGTGATAGGCATCAGCTTTCGAATATCAAAAATAACAAAATCGGTTCACTCAGTTAAAAAAAAACTGTGTTTGTCAGCTCCGACGCACGACTGGAGTTTACTCCTCGAGAACTATTCTCTTAATAGGCACAAGTAATTCGTATGCGACACAGAATAACACTTATCGCCTATTTTACAGTTTTTACGCGAAAATATAGCGCCCCTTAGATTTCTAAGACAATAAATTGTCCGTTATTAATTTGGTTGCTCTCATGTCAAGGTCGTCACTAGTAGAGGGAGAGTGCGGGTTATGAAGCGACGGTCGGGCGCGGCGCACACCCACCCGATTCTCAAACACCGATTCCTCAGAGCTCGCGCGCGGACTATACGTCTTACTCCTTACTCACGACTGAAAAATGAAAATAGGTTGCGCACAAACAACGTAACGAGGTCAATTCGATCACTAGAAGTTACTACTCATATTTTTTTCATACCGCCTTATTTGAAAATTGATTCTTAAGGAGTAAATTCCAAAAAGTTGGGGTAACTATTTAAAAAAAACAGACGAATTGAGAACCTCTTCCTGTTTTTGAAGACGGTTAACAAACAATAAACGTATGATGAGCGTATAATGTGTAGCGAACGATAAATAATAAAAAGTTTATATTCACTCAAGTTTTTAATAGCGTAATAATTGTTATACGAGTACAATCATTCGCACAAAGAAGCCTATAGCAACACAATATATAGAAGAAGAAGCGAAGAATAGCAAGTATAGTCTATATGTAGGAAAAAACGTTACGATAATGTTTTATTAGGTAGGTACCTACACTACACTAGTGTAGATAGGTTAAAAACATCTTTAATAAGATTGTACAAAAAAGCTTTAAATCTAAATAGTTACTTCAAGAGTACGAAGAACAAATAACTAGCTCTGTCTAAAATACAGCAACCTCTCAGACCGAGACTGGAATACTAAGTAGTGAAAAAACAAAAATAGCAACGTAACTAGAAGTGACTTAATTAACTTGTATTTTATTTCTATAAAGTTCAGTGTAATTAACGGCGACGGTCGTTAAATTTGTAACTAATAATGTATATATATTATTAAAATGTTTCATATTTAGTAATAAATTGTTTAAATTGGCCGAACGTGGTTAAATTTCGCTGCAATTAGCGCAGGAGCCGAGACTCGCAATCTGATTAAGCTCGTTGAAACACAAGAATGCTTGTTAGCGCATGTAGCTATATTCAACTGCAGGTTTACATGTTCATTGGCAGTTTTTTTTTTCATTTAGAGTTCCGTATATAGTATTTAAGAATCTAATTCTAGATATGTATATATATTTCTTCTATTTTATGAAAACTGGGATTCCTTTTTTTTTTCAATTAAATCATAGGAACTGCTCCGATTTGAATTATCGTTTCTCTTTAAGTAGTTTGTCAATTAAGGTTTAAATTATAAGCTTTTTAACATGACGCTGTAACTCATATGCGGAACCGTTAACTTTGACCATTCTGATAACTATATTAACGCAGGTTTTGTTTAACTTTTGGAGGTTTAGTAAGGCAGGGAGCTAGCCAGGTAAGAAGCACAATCATGTGTTACGAAAAGTGTCCCCCAAATAACTTGAAATAAAGATGGCGCTGTTGTATCAGAGGACCAATTTTAGTTTAGATAATTTCCTTAACTAGCTAGCCGTTTAACTTTCAATTACAACATAATTATTACACACAACATAAGTTCATATTATACCCTCCAATACACCAGCGCCCCCTTTATTTAATGCTATTATGTGGACATTTTGTGTCAAACAGCCATATGAGATTGTGCTTCTTACCTCTACCCTCCATAGTTTAACTGCAGCAAGAGACGTCACATGTACCTATTACCATGTAATTGTCATTTTAAAAACATCGGAAACGATTAAAAGTATAAATAAAACATTTTGACATTTTGAGTATGTACATCTTATCTTATATCTTATATCTTTAAACGAGCAATTCTTGTATATATATAATCTGAATCTCGGAAACGGCTCCAACGATTTTCACAAAATTTAGTATGCAGGGGGTTTCGGGGGCGATAAATCGATCTAGCTAGGATTTATTTTTAAAAAATGTCGTTTTATCCCTTTTTTTACGCAATTAAAAAATATCATTAGAATACGAAGGTAAATTTCGCTGTCATTAATAAGCTTATAATAGCTCGGGTGGGTATCGGACGGATTTGAAACCAGTAAACCAGGTTTCGAATCCAGGTCTACAGACCGATTTTTTTCTTTTTTTTTCAAGTTTCTTTTTTTGTGAGAAAAACTATTATTGAGAGCTCTTTTTATTTTTTATTTAAATAACCAGTTCCTATTATTTTACTATTATGTCAGTCAGATCGAAAATATTATTTATGTTTCATCAGTATATAATAATATCTAAATATAATTTAACCGAGCAAAGCTCGGTCATCCAGGTACTTATTATATCTTTAAACGAGCAATTCTTGTATATATATAATCTGAATCTCGGAAACGGCTCCAACGATTTTCTTGAAATTTAGTATCCAAGGAGTTTCGGGGGTGATAAATCGATCTAGCTAGGATTTATTTTTAGAAAATGTCGTTTTATCCCTTTTTTTACGCAATTAAAAAATATCATTAGAATACGAAGGTAAATTTCGCTGTCATTTATAAACTTATAATAGCTCGGATGGGTATCGGGCGGATTTGAAACCAGAAAACGCGGGTTCGAATCCAGGTCTACAGACCGATTTTTTTTTCATTTTTTTTTTCAAGTTTCTTTTTTTGTGAGAAAAACTATTATTGAGAGCTCTTTTTCTTTTTTTATTTTAATAACCGCTTCCTATTATTTTACTATTATGTCAGTCAGATCGAAAATATTATTTATGTTTCATCAGTATATAATAATATCTAAATATAATTTAACCGAGCAAAGCTCGGTCATCCAGGTACTAAGTAACAAATAACTTAAACATAAATTAAGTTAAAAATACGAATAACGATATTAAATAGAATGATATCATCGTTTGGAGGATAATTTCCCTACCATAAATAAGGATTATCCGGAAGGATTAATAAGGATTATGCGGTGCTTATAATAACAACTAGGATCAATGACTACTCGTCGGTTCTAGTGCACAAAAAAGTCACAAAATCGCAAGTTTTTTTATATTATTATTATTAAATTAGTATAAATATCCACAACAAAACAATGTCAAATTGATAGTTAATCCACTTTAATACAGCACTCGTGTAACATACGTTTTAAAAACAAAAACCTCTGATATATACCATTTTATTCGAGGCAATAGATAAGGTTTGATCCAATGAAACGTGATTGGACGGCCGCTTGTGATTCGTTATTGGAAAACAGATTAATAAATCTGCATTTTATTCACAATTGTCACAGATCAAACAGTATTGATAGCGAAAATATTTACCACGCATAGGAAACGTTTCGTTTTATTTTTGTATATTTGTAATTGTGTTACTGTAAATGCTATAATTTTATATATTAAATAGTGCCAACAGTAAGTTGGGATAATTCTGAGACATATAATCGACAATCCTTAACGAGAAAGGAGGGAAGAAAAATTTACTTTGTTTTTTGTATATTTGTAATTGTTATTGAAAATGCTGCATTATATTTTTAGTGCAAGCTACATGTCTCGGGGGTAACTCTGAGACATGTGCAAGCTGTAATCCGCTTTCTCAAAACAAGACGTATTAAAAGCAATTTACACCATTTCACTAATACAATAAAGATAAAAGTTTGTTGGTTAGTTTATAAATGATTATTTTAGTCTATAACTAGTCTGATAAAAAAAATCTTCTGTTTCTTATAGCCTTTTTATTGAGGAAGATAGGAGAAGGTATCATATTTAGCGTACATGAAAACATACAGGTTCCTTTTAAATTCTACTATTACCTTCGTGTCAAAAAGCAACCTTGGCTTTCAACTTGAGTTTCACAATCACTAAGATAATTTTAAATACAACAAAATATATAAATAATAGAATGAACAAAAATATTATAATATAAAATATTCATCATGGCAGCCATTGTATGTCCACAGCGGCCAAACGTAGGCCTTCCCCATCGATCTCCAGAGCGACCGATTCGAAGTAGCCTCCATCCAACGGCATCCGGCGACTCTCTTCAATTCTTTCCATTTCGTGGACGGCCGTCCGACGCTGCACATTTTGGTATTTTATTTATTACTTTATTGCACAATACATCAAAGAATTGTACAAAAGGCGGGCTTAATGCTAAAAGCAATCTCTACCAGCCAACCTTAGGACGTACAAGAGCGGACGTTTGTAGGTGTGCAAAATTGAGTATTAACAAAATTCACTTTAATAGAAAAAAGAAAAGATGGAAAAAATAATTTTACGTTAATGACAATCGTTATATTATATACACAATACATACATAAATACATAAACAGATACAAACATACATACATACACATATGCATACATACATAAACAGATAAAAACATACATACATACAAACATACATACATATAAACATACATACATATAAACATACATACATGCATACAAACATACATAATATTTAATACATAATAATAAGCTGACAATAATAATCAAAACACAATTACACAACGTGGTATGTGGTCTTCTCTCGAGAACCTTTCTGCTTCATTGGCCGTCAGTTCTGGGCTATGTCGGCAACCATCGGTCGTCTGCGGATTTCATTATTTCTGATTCGACCTCGCAGAGAAATAACAAGCATAGCCCTCTCCATTGCTCGATGTGCGACTTGGAGTTTGTTTAAAAGGTTTTTTATTTCATTTTATAGTAGTATAAAATATTAATTATATGTATTACATTTTTTGTAAAATTTTCAACAACAGGTCCTCTTCGCTTACAATAACAATAATAGACAGTTTAATTCTGCAGTTATTATTAAAAAAGAAATTGAGTTTTGTGAGTTTGTTGTCGAGAATAAGTCAAAGTTAAAGAATCAATACCTTTCTGGAAAATTCCTTTGCTACTTGAAAGATTATTCGAAATGATTATACGTATAATAAAAATATACCCACAATCATCGAACGGTAAGAGATGTCTTGTTATAAATAATAAAAAATCAAAACGAATGTCAAAAAATTATTATTATTTCTAATATAATTATTTGAAGTTCTACTCAAAATATATACTCGTTCGAGAGAACTATAAAATTTTTTATTGAAAACAATATTTTTATTATTTTTAAAAGGAATTGTAATAGTCGATTTGTTCCAACTGCGCTCGCCATTCTCTTCAGAATATATCGTTCACATACCTTTTAAATTGATTTTCGAGTAACCGTACCGTACTATACTGTGTATTGCCAAACCGCTATGGATTATAGTGGCGGATTAAACTTTAACTATTCTTATCCACTGAAGAAGAGACATCTCCCAACTGCGGAATGCAGGCTGCCGCAATACAAAGTTGTACCTCACTGTATCTCTGTTTCATCTCTGCTTATTTAAAACTTTATTTCACGTAAATAATGGCATACGATGTGATATTTTAAACATTTAACAAATACATATGATATTCAATATTTAGTAGAGAAACATAAAATTATTAAAATAAACCCTAATAGCTTTTTTTTTATATAACGCCTTATCAAATATAATAGCAATATATTTATGCCTCGTCATTGCTTTTTATTACTTGAACTGAACACCATCTGTGAACTGTGATAATCATACTACTTAGTTTATATAGAAAATGTATGTCATATAAATCAGGTGTTGTCTTTAAAAAGTTATTTTTATTATTAAATAGTTTTCATATAATGTACGTTCCCTCTTTCTAGGACAGTTCATAGACAACACATATGTAAACTGCGTGATTTTCCAATTGTATTGCATAATATATTACACTAGAACTTAAAGAAATAACAAATATAATAAACATTAACAACAGTCTCATGTGAGATGATTTTTTTTGATTTGATAATGATGTGAGTTCGACAACACAAACATAAACGCAAACAAATAGACTACGATAAATATATTGGCCTATTTTGTAGAGCGAGCTTTGAAGAGCGAAGATCGAACTCGTGTGTCATAAGCGAGACGCGATCCCGTGACTGCTAGCGCAATAACTGGTGCTGACCACTCTACCAACCCATCGTCAATGTCATTGATAACATAAGAAACAATAGATAGTACCGTCATTCTCCTCTGAAGTTCTAATAATATACAATTATAGTATCATGATGATATCCTGTCTTAATACTTGCTCCTACACAAGGAAGTTAATTTTTCCGTAACTAAACTGAACTGAACGAATCAGCCTGTAAACGTCCCAAGGGCAAAGGCCTATTCTCCATATAGGAGAAGGATTGGAGCTTAATTCATCACGCTGCTCCACTGCGGGTTCGCTAATATTTTCCCTACCATGAGTAACGATCGCTTTATGACGACCAACGGCTTTACGTGCTCTCCGAGGCACGATATGGAGACCAACAAGGACATAATCTATACCAGAAAAAATATTTAGAAAAACAAAAATTGCTTTCCCTAATACTGTCATGTCATAGATAATATATTAATATTATCAAGGGAAAGTTTGTAAAGGTCGTTCACCCTTTCAATTTTTCCTTTGAAACTGATTGATGTTCCTTACTCTTGAATAAAGTCAGTTCTTTGTGTTTCACAGGTCCGCGGATATTGACCCCATTTATAGTGATGATCGTTATAAGGTGCTTATGATAACAACGGGGACCAAAAGATTTATAGGTAGTACTAGCAAACCCGGCGAACTCCGTTTCGCCACCAACTTATTTTCGTGAGGGATACTCACACCACGTACTGCCGCCATGCAAAACCATATTGGTTTGTAGTACATGCTATGTATCAGAGATGGCGCTGTATGTGAAAAATTATTTTCCCTGTTTTCCTGCTTTTCTGTTGAAAATTTTCCTGAATTTAGTTTGCTATAAAACTCACTGAGCCCGAGACCTTTCCAACGAATGCAAAACCGTGGAAATCGGTTTGTGCGTTCTGGAATTATAGCGTCAGGAAGGAAAACCCGACTTATTTTTATATTATAGATTACCGAAACAGGCAAAAACTGATACCAGAAATAAATATTTATACAAATATAAAAATCGATTTGAAACGGAAATCAACCCTGCGACTGTTGGCGTGAATGGGACTTTCGCACCACTTTAACAGAACGGTTGTCTTATAGTAATTCAAATATATCATAACAAATACAAGTACATGGACTGCTAATCAAAATAAGCATAGACTGAACTGAATCAGCCTGTAAACGTCCCACAGTCGGGCAAAGGCCTCTTCTCCACGTAGGAGAAACGGTGGAGCTTAGTCCACCACGCTGCGCCACTGCGGGTTGGCGGATAATTTCCCTAACATAAGTAACAATCGTTATCAGGTGTCTATGATAACAACCGGGACCGACGGCTTTACGTGCTCTCCGAGGCACAGTAGGGAGACCCACAAGGATTGAGACACAGACACCGAGACCGGAAACAAATATTTGTACAAATACAAATACCTGCTCCGAATGGGAATCTAATCCGCGACCGCCGGCGTTGAGGCGACTATTCGCACCACTGCACCATAACGGTCATCGCAAAATAATCAAAATAAGCAATATAAAACAACTTATTTCCATTCGGAATTTTATTATTTTGAACTGATTATTGATTTATCAATTTCCAAATTAAAATAATACTATAATTTAAAAAAACTTTTGGAGAAAATATTATTTCTCCACAAACAATTAAAATTTTAAATAAACCATATTAAAAATACATTTCAATAATGTAAATGTCATCGTTTAATCGTAAGTTTCGCACCGAATACAAATATGTTGTAAGCGTCATCGACATAACGATAAACAATAATTGCAATGGAAGCGATCACGGGCGTCGGGAAGCAATCACAATAAATTGCTCATTAATCTCCGACGAATCGCTACGTAACGACGAGTCGTCATCGGCGCCATGATACTACTGTTTATTTAAACTAACCTACATGGAAATGATAAATCCGGAGCAACGTTATGCAGGAAATTCTGATCTGCGGATTTCCAGTTGTTTGAAATAACGCTTTGTAAATATATGCATTTGGGTATTTTCCAAAAACATTTTCTTTAAATCCATGTCTTAAAGTAGGTTTTTATGTCTATACTCAGAATATAGAATATTATATCTGTATTCTATATACCTGGTTCTAAATAGGGCTATAAAAATACACACTATGACTGTGCTATTTACTATTAAATTTGAATATTTATAAGGAGACACTCGATAAGCGTGGATGTCGAGACGCGAGCCGGAACCAGAGAGAGCGCTTTTCGTCTATGTTCACAGATACTAAAGACGCCGTGTTTTAGTGCAGATAATAAGAATAAGAGACTCTAATGAATAAGAATCTAAATGGAGTAATTCATAAACAATAGATATATAGAGCAATGACTAATAAAAGTGGAGCCGTGTTGATTAACGTCAACGTAGGTAAAATAGTACGAATCGTTACGTTTTTAAAACTGCTAATAGATTTACGAGTATAAAAGTATTTTTGAAGTTTGAACTCTCAAATTATGCACAGAAATTATAGTTGTTAAGAACCTTCCAACAATTTTGTATGTCATCTTAAAATTCTACAGAAGAGAGACGGCAAGAAAGGTCTTTGTATTTTACAAAATAAAAATAATTCAATTGAATTCATAAAAGTATCCAATTTTTCATCAATGTTTTCTTATCTATTCTTTTCTACTCTATTCAACGTTATCACGTAAAATTATCGTCCGTAAGCCGACTTTGCAGACAACCATTGTCCATTTTTTTCTTTCTTTCTTTCTTTCTAAGTGTGTAACATCTATAATTAAGACAACACGTAATATTTAGAGGATTTGTAAAACAACCCTATAAAATATAGTTAGTGTAAGTCTTATTATTTGAAATACCCTGAAAACTCCCTTCTCTAGAAAATTCACGTCCACAAATATACGAAAAACATTCGAATATGATTTATCGTGCAATTGGAGTGCTTTAAACGGCAGTACGTCAACGTCAGGCGATTTTCAAGCATCAGGCCCCATAAAAATATTTGATACTATTTTCCAGTTTAGCGGTTTTGTACCGTGTCATTTATCTGTGACGTAGCTTTCATACGTTTGTTTTTGATTTAGTGATTCGCGTCACAATACTTTGAAACATATCAAATTGAACGATAAGAGAGTTTAACAAGTTATACTAAGAAATTCGGCTAATTTGATTTTACGTTACATGTTATCGGTGTATTTTATTTATTTCGATACTCTGATAAGAGAAAGGTAAATCTGAAAACACAGGAAATAAGAAAAGATTGGCGTGATATCCCTTAATCAATATAAAAATTAGTTTGATAGTTGAAAAATAACGTTATATATTCAATTTATTTTATATTTAACTAATTTATTTTCAAATCTACATAAGCTTGAACGACTTATAATTTCGATTTTAAGGACTTGTAAAATAGATTCGAATTAAATATATTTTTATAGTTTAACGTGATTGTTGAAGTTTTGTTGGTTTAATGTCAAACTAATAGGAGCGCACTAACGTTTAGTTTAATCACCTGTGTAAAATTGTTTTAATGGTATGTTAAAGTTTTGTAATTTACTCAAATTTAGCTTCCATGTAGACCATATTTAGGTATGGTGTAGGATTTTTTTTAAATCATATAAAACTATTCGTAAAATGGACATTGAACTTAAATTAACATGTAAAAAAAGTGTTTACAAAATAGTGGGCTTAACGCTGCTGCTAATATAATATAATATAATAATATATATTATATATATACCAGCTAAAAATAGATTGTTCGAAATTTTAGCCACACTCGAGCATGTGGGAACCTAACGCAATCCACTGCTGGACATAGGCCTCTCCAAGCTGGCGCCAAATATCCCGGTTTTCCGCAATCCTCGTCCAGACTCCGCCGGCGACCTTGCGTAATAATCCGTCGGTCCCTCCACTCCAGGACACGTCAGCTCCAGCGGCCATCGGTCCTGCGACATACGTGGACATACGTGACCAGCCCACTGCCACTTCAACTTGCTGATTCTACGGGGCATATCGGTTACTTTGGTTCTCTCGCGAATAATCTCATTTCTGATTTTATCCTTGGGAGAGACTCCAAGTATAGCCCGGAAATTATGAATCGCTTTACTGTTTCAAAAGTTATCTAAATTTTAATTTTTTTATTTTAAATAACGGCGTTATTTGTGCGTGACGTAATACATTTAAATGTGATCCAAAAATGTCTAATTTATATCATATAATCATATAGGCTTTATATTTAGGTATATTCACACGGCTTGTTATAAGTTACTTTATGCTTGTTATATATTATTTTCGTTGTTACCTAAAATCCGTAACATTGCTCAACAACTTTATACAGGGTTAATTCTAAAACACCAGCAACCTCGCAGGACAAGATAGCTAACATTATGTACAACAACATTTGTTCTACGACTTTTGACATAACTCAATACATTAATTAAAAATGATTTTTTAAGTTTTTGTTGTACTGCTCTGAAATTTAGACTCTATGTTTCATTCATTATCGAAAGGATGACGCGACGCTCGGGCGCGCTTGCATAATAATAGTAATAACACTTTCTCTGCCCGATAACTCTAGTTAATAAAATTAATATAAATTGCTTGGTGGGTTTGTGGGCAGTATCATAGTATGTATATCGCAGTGACTTAAGTGAATAATCAAATTTCTGTTTTGTCATGTCCCTGCAATACGTAAACTGAGTCCACAATCCCTTCATACTTTACCAGGCTTAGAACTGGCTATATTAAACGATAAAAAACAAATAAATCGTATGTATAGGAGGGCAACACATCTGCATAACCTCCAGAGGTTACAGCACAACCAGTTGTGCGGTAGACATCCGGTACCTAGTCATCAAAAGGCTTCGACTGTCCGTATGCCCGCCAATACTATAAAAATGTAGGTATGTAGATTAGGTATCTGAATTCTGAACATAAAAAAATATGTGAAAATTATTAACGTAGGTAATTATTCTTTAACGTTTACTAAAGTCTAATTAAACCAATTTAATATCAAATATTGGTAGCTAGGTATTATTCACTTTTTATTGTTAAATACAGGCGGGCATAAGTATTTCAAAAGTGAAATCAGCGTATTTACAATAATTAAAAAATTAAAAATAATTGACAATAAAATAATATTTACAAACGAAATATTACCTCTAAGGTTAAAGTAACGCGCATGTCGGTGCGTATCGCGCAGATAGCGTTCAAAATAGTCACCATCACAACCAACACACAGACAACACCTAAAAATCAGCTGTTCACTAACACGTGCTAACACTTCCGAATTAGTTTTAATTTGATTGAACGCACAAATTATTTTAGTTAACCGAACCAGTTACAAAAATTTACTCGTGCTAGTTTGTCAGATTCGGTGAGTTGACATTGTCTCACGGCTCGGTGTAGGTAAGTTCGAATATCTAGCTGCATATTGCCGACAGGCTTCCGACACATTGTCATCACACCTAGCCAGTATCCTCACCATTTCCGTGTATTCCACATTAGAATAGCGGCGGTACCATGGTTACAAAATAACTTTAGTACAGGTACAATACGTCGATCGATACGAATAAAATAAATACGAGTAGCACACAAAATCATATGACGCGCGCGCATCAAAGTCGCCCGCCGCCGACTGCCGCGGCTGGCTAAATAGGTCAAGTTCAAAGGCGCTAGCGCCGCCCCGTTCCTACCTTTCCCCTCACATTAGTACGTCGTCGTTATTTACCTAATCTTTGGGACGCGCGTAGAGTATATTGCATTCACGCGAAAAATTAAATTAATATTTATTTTTGTATGAAAATAAAATCTAACAAATTAACAAAAGTGGTAGAACAAATGTTGTTGTACATAATGTTAGCTATCTTGTCCTGCGAGGTTGCTGGTGTTTTAGAATTAACCCTGTATATACAAGAACCTTATATAGAAATTTGTTTATTCACTAAGTAAACAAAACAGAATACAATCGATACCCTTTGTTTCACATAATACAGATGAAAATGAAAGAAAGAAAATGCTATAAGAAGCTTCCGTTCATATTAGAAAGAAGTAGTTCGTATTAGAATCTTCTGGTACAGCAAGAGTATATTATAATAACCACTTATCATCATGTGAACTGTTCGTTTATTGTATAAAAACAATTAACTAAAATTGAAAGAAAATAAAACGGAATAGAAAAAGTTATGTAATTATTTCCTCTCTCGTTATGTCTCTAGTTATGTAATTATTTCCTCTCGTCACATTGAATTATATGATATTATAAAAATAATATCATATGATTCAATGTGACGAGAGGAAATAATTACTTATTATAAAAAGGAGCGTTTAATAAACCAAGCTATTTCACTGGTGTTTGACGGATAATTCACCTAACAAGAGTTCGTCTCTGAGGTATGATAGTGACCCAAAAAGTAAGGAAAGGTTAAAGTAAGTTAAAGATAAGGTAGGATTGATAGAAACAAATATTTATATCTGCTCTGAATTCTGCTTCTGAGATCATCGGTGTTAATAAAACTTCCCTAAAACTACAAAGAATAAAACAATTTACTAGCTTTCATTTGATACCCATATTGCTACAGTAACAAAAAAAAAATTCAACTCCCCCCCCCCCTCATTCCGCCATTTGCGGGCGCCATTTTGAAAATTTATATAGCCTATGTCACTACTACAATTTAGACAAATCCAACGACACCTCATAGGTCAAAAACCGTCCAGCCGCTTGGGCTGTAGGTCGTGACAAAGAAATGGACATACATACATACATACACTCGAAAAACATAACCCTCCTTCTGTCGCAGTCGGGTAAAAAAAGTTGTATTTTTAATGAATCGTGTTATAAATTCCGCCGTAAAACCCACAATTATATCAGGAATGTTGTGACGCATCAGCGTTTGTTTTATCTAGACCAAATAGTTTTTGGTAAAACCCTCAAATTGAAATATCAGATCCGATAAAATTTAATGATCATAGTTAATGAAGTTTTATTTATTTTATTTATCTATATCAATGTGTTCTCTGTAAAGAGTGCGATTAAAAATTAGGACAAACATTTTGTTCGAACAAAGGTCGTTTCTGAATTCAAAGTCTTACGTACACAATCATATAGGCTTTAGACATATTTATATGCTAGCTGAGCCCGTGGCGTCGTCCGTACTTAAGTTTTTACTTAAGTATGTATTTGTACGATTGAAGGTACTAACTAATATCGTTCCAGAAACCATCTGTTATGGTAATGTCGTATCTCCACCGGTTGTATTTTGCATAAAAATAAATCCCAAACCGACATTTTGATTTTTTTATTTCATCTTTTTTTTCTTTTATTAAATTTTCAGTATAAATATAAATTATTAATTATTATATAAAATTAAAATAAAACATTATTTTAGAAAACGTTTTTATCATTTTTGGATCACATTTAAATGTATTACGTCACGCACAAATAACGCCGTTATTTAAAATTAAAAATTAAAATTTCGATAGCTTTTGAAACAGTAAAGCGATTCATAATTTCCATGCTGACTTTTTAACCAACACTTAGTAATTTAGCTGTGATTCGTTTCAAACAAACATTTAGATAGATATTCCTAAAATTATGGAAGTATATATGTATAATTAGTGTTTTTGACCACTATAAAAATTTAAAAAAATACACAGGACATTTAAAATTATTGTATTATATGTGTATATATATTATTAGTTACTATGTCGCAAATATTATTAGGTATAATTATGTACATCCGACAATAAGCTCACGTTTTTTCCAGATCGTAACATTTTTATTACGCGTGGAATTGGGAATTTTTATTTTCTTTCCTTGCGTGTAAAAAAATAAGCTGAAGACAAAAAAATACCTTATCTAACAATTATTGATAATTATTATATTATACAATTTATTGATAAATTTGAATAACAACTATAAATAATAATTATACTAAAACCTAAATTATTGATGTATTTTACCACAGATATATAAATAAAAGCCTAGTTAGGGTGCCTGTCCATTGAAGCGGAGTGAGGCTGCGGAGCAGAGAAACGGAGAAATATTAACCGACAGGATTACAAAAAATCTATACTGATACTATTTAGCAATAAGACCGCCTGATTGTACAGCTTAAATGATGTTAGCTTGTATCTTTAACTTTGTTCTTTGTTTTGGTGTGCAATAAAGTATATTATTATTATTATTATTAATTTTTAATTGCTACACTCCACCCGTTCAAGATATACATATACACATATAAATAAATATAATACAATACTTATATAAGGAATATAATAAATTTACATAAACTTACTTAGATAAATATAAGCGGGTGGAGGATTACGCCCCGGCAGGGAGATCAAACGGCCGGGGGTTAGGGCTGTAGGCTCAGAAATCGGCGGACAATCCTAGCCGAGTCGAGTAATACCGCCTTCTGCATCCTGGCTGCGAGCGAACCGTCACGGATACCCAGCTGCCTCAGATGGTGAGCGAGGCTAACCGGGATCAAACCGTTGGCAGATATAACGATAGGAATGATTTCAGTGGAATCAACACCCCACATGTCGACAATCTCGTGCGCCAGATCCAGATATTTACGTTTTTTCTCTGTTTCGGCTTTCACGAGGTTCTCGTCATGCGGGATGGTAATGTCCACTAAAAACACCCTCGACTGTGCCCTATCCATCACCACGATATCAGGCTTGTTCGCCAGTATCGTCCTGTCCGTGGCGATAGGCCGGTCCCAGTAGAGCCGGACTCCGTCGCGTTCGAGTACTGGCGCCGGTGTGTACTGGTAGTACGGCACCCTCTGTTCCAGAAGACAATACACTAGAGCAAGCTCTTGATGAAGAATCTTGGCCGCTTGGTTATGTCTGTGCAAGTACTCAGTGTTGGCAAGCGCTGAACACCCCGAAAGCACATGTCTGAGTGACTCGCCGGGATGACGACAAGCTCGACAGAAGTCGGGAGTGCCATCCTTCAGAATGTGCTTCCGGTAGTTGTTCGTCTTAACCACCTGATCCTGTATTGCACAGACAAAACCTTCGGTTTCCCCAAAGAGGTCCCCGAATCGCAGCCACTGCACTTAAATTTTGTTAGAAGTAGTTGAACTATTACAATGATCTCATAATAAAAACTGATTTGTGTTAATATTTTAATAAGTTATTATTATTATTACTTGAAATCACAAGATAAGTTTTTCTTTAATAAATAATAGATTAAATAATAGAACAAGTATGTCATATCGCTTATTACGTGAAACACTACAACGAAAATAATTGAAAACATTTCGATATGAAATCGTACTTTCAACTTTTATATTAGCAAACTAAAACCAATAAGATGGCGATTCAACTTCGATACGAAAAAGTTTCCGAGTCTCGCTTAAGATTTCACTACTTACAATTGGAATGTTTTAACGACTGGGATCGTTTTACCGAAGCGATTGCGATTCAAAATCTAAACCTTTCTAGTTCATCGCGATGTCGTAAACGGTACGAGGTTGGAAGGCATTTATGATGGTCGTAAATCGCTCTACCAACGCTTTACTTAATAACATCTTTATGACCGAGACTTCACGATTCAGCGATCCGATGGCAACTTTCTCGAGGCAATTTGAACTTAAATTTTGTTAGAAGTAGTTGAACTACTAAGATGATCTCATAATAAAAACTAATTTGTGTTAATATTTTAGTAAAAACCCCGATACAAAACTGAAAATAGCAGGAAAAAAATTCAAATAAATCCGATTAAATTTCGACTGCTGCCCATGCATATAATTTTGCACATTAAAAAAAACCACTTCCACCTGTACTTTAGTTTAAAATTTCAGAATATTATGTTGAATGTGCAATGAGAGCTAGCGTGGATTTGAACCAGCTATTATCAATGTTACTAATTAACAATATATACAACTTCATCTTATTATTATATGTGTATCGATAAATTTAAAATTATCAGAGTTATAGTAAGGAAAACATATATTGTATTTAATAAAAAGTAAGTGTGTAGAATTCCAACTGACCCTACTTGACCACTAAATGATCTCTTAGAAATAATTAAGCGACGGTTTTTCCTTATGATTGTTTTCCTTCAACATTATTAGAAATACCAATTAGGCATTTGAAAGCCTAACCGGACGCTCATTTTGGTTTACGTCTAATAAACCAGTGCCAGCGTGCCGGATTGAGCTACAACTCGATCTATTTATAGAACAGGCCCTCGTTATTTACATCTATAGATATTTGAACAAAAAATATTATTATTATCATTTATCTATAATAAACCCTTTTATAAACCAATGATTATTATTTAAAAATTAATTAAAAATAAGTTAGGAAACAATCCGATTCAGCCAGTTACTTGGCAGTTGTTGGTAATTATTTCCTCTCTCGTTATGTCTCTAGTTATGTAATTATTTCCTCTCGTCACATTGAATTATATGATATTATAAAAATAATATCATATGATTCAATGTGACGAGAGGAAATAATTACTTATTATAAAAAGGAGCGTTTAATAAACCAAGCTATTTCACTGGTGTTTGACGGATAATTCACCTAACAAGAGTTCGTCTCTGAGGTATGATAGTGACCCAAAAAGTAAGGAAAGGTTAAAGTAAGTTAAAGATAAGGTAGGATTGATAGAAACAAATATTTATATCTGCTCTGAATTCTGCTTCTGAGATCATCGGTGTTAATAAAACTTCCCTAAAACTACAAAGAATAAAACAATTTACTAGCTTTCATTTGATACCCATATTGCTACAGTAACAAAAAAAAAATTCAACTCCCCCCCCCCCTCATTCCGCCATTTGCGGGCGCCATTTTGAAAATTTATATAGCCTATGTCACTACTACAATTTAGACAAATCCAACGACACCTCATAGGTCAAAAACCGTCCAGCCGCTTGGGCTGTAGGTCGTGACAAAGAAATGGACATACATACATACATACACTCGAAAAACATAACCCTCCTTCTGTCGCAGTCGGGTAAAAAAAGTTGTATTTTTAATGAATCGTGTTATAAATTCCGCCGTAAAACCCACAATTATATCAGGAATGTTGTGACGCATCAGCGTTTGTTTTATCTAGACCAAATAGTTTTTGGTAAAACCCTCAAATTGAAATATCAGATCCGATAAAATTTAATGATCATAGTTAATGAAGTTTTATTTATTTTATTTATCTATATCAATGTGTTCTCTGTAAAGAGTGCGATTAAAAATTAGGACAAACATTTTGTTCGAACAAAGGTCGTTTCTGAATTCAAAGTCTTACGTACACAATCATATAGGCTTTAGACATATTTATATGCTAGCTGAGCCCGTGGCGTCGTCCGTACTTAAGTTTTTACTTAAGTATGTATTTGTACGATTGAAGGTACTAACTAATATCGTTCCAGAAACCATCTGTTATGGTAATGTCGTATCTCCACCGGTTGTATTTTGCATAAAAATAAATCCCAAACCGACATTTTGATTTTTTTATTTCATCTTTTTTTTCTTTTATTAAATTTTCAGTATAAATATAAATTATTAATTATTATATAAAATTAAAATAAAACATTATTTTAGAAAACGTTTTTATCATTTTTGGATCACATTTAAATGTATTACGTCACGCACAAATAACGCCGTTATTTAAAATTAAAAATTAAAATTTCGATAGCTTTTGAAACAGTAAAGCGATTCATAATTTCCATGCTGACTTTTTAACCAACACTTAGTAATTTAGCTGTGATTCGTTTCAAACAAACATTTAGATAGATATTCCTAAAATTATGGAAGTATATATGTATAATTAGTGTTTTTGACCACTATAAAAATTTAAAAAAATACACAGGACATTTAAAATTATTGTATTATATGTGTATATATATTATTAGTTACTATGTCGCAAATATTATTAGGTATAATTATGTACATCCGACAATAAGCTCACGTTTTTTCCAGATCGTAACATTTTTATTACGCGTGGAATTGGGAATTTTTATTTTCTTTCCTTGCGTGTAAAAAAATAAGCTGAAGACAAAAAAATACCTTATCTAACAATTATTGATAATTATTATATTATACAATTTATTGATAAATTTGAATAACAACTATAAATAATAATTATACTAAAACCTAAATTATTGATGTATTTTACCACAGATATATAAATAAAAGCCTAGTTAGGGTGCCTGTCCATTGAAGCGGAGTGAGGCTGCGGAGCAGAGAAACGGAGAAATATTAACCGACAGGATTACAAAAAATCTATACTGATACTATTTAGCAATAAGACCGCCTGATTGTACAGCTTAAATGATGTTAGCTTGTATCTTTAACTTTGTTCTTTGTTTTGGTGTGCAATAAAGTATATTATTATTATTATTATTAATTTTTAATTGCTACACTCCACCCGTTCAAGATATACATATACACATATAAATAAATATAATACAATACTTATATAAGGAATATAATAAATTTACATAAACTTACTTAGATAAATATAAGCGGGTGGAGGATTACGCCCCGGCAGGGAGATCAAACGGCCGGGGGTTAGGGCTGTAGGCTCAGAAATCGGCGGACAATCCTAGCCGAGTCGAGTAATACCGCCTTCTGCATCCTGGCTGCGAGCGAACCGTCACGGATACCCAGCTGCCTCAGATGGTGAGCGAGGCTAACCGGGATCAAACCGTTGGCAGATATAACGATAGGAATGATTTCAGTGGAATCAACACCCCACATGTCGACAATCTCGTGCGCCAGATCCAGATATTTACGTTTTTTCTCTGTTTCGGCTTTCACGAGGTTCTCGTCATGCGGGATGGTAATGTCCACTAAAAACACCCTCGACTGTGCCCTATCCATCACCACGATATCAGGCTTGTTCGCCAGTATCGTCCTGTCCGTGGCGATAGGCCGGTCCCAGTAGAGCCGGACTCCGTCGCGTTCGAGTACTGGCGCCGGTGTGTACTGGTAGTACGGCACCCTCTGTTCCAGAAGACAATACACTAGAGCAAGCTCTTGATGAAGAATCTTGGCCGCTTGGTTATGTCTGTGCAAGTACTCAGTGTTGGCAAGCGCTGAACACCCCGAAAGCACATGTCTGAGTGACTCGCCGGGATGACGACAAGCTCGACAGAAGTCGGGAGTGCCATCCTTCAGAATGTGCTTCCGGTAGTTGTTCGTCTTAACCACCTGATCCTGTATTGCACAGACAAAACCTTCGGTTTCCCCAAAGAGGTCCCCGAATCGCAGCCACTGCACTTAAATTTTGTTAGAAGTAGTTGAACTATTACAATGATCTCATAATAAAAACTGATTTGTGTTAATATTTTAATAAGTTATTATTATTATTACTTGAAATCACAAGATAAGTTTTTCTTTAATAAATAATAGATTAAATAATAGAACAAGTATGTCATATCGCTTATTACGTGAAACACTACAACGAAAATAATTGAAAACATTTCGATATGAAATCGTACTTTCAACTTTTATATTAGCAAACTAAAACCAATAAGATGGCGATTCAACTTCGATACGAAAAAGTTTCCGAGTCTCGCTTAAGATTTCACTACTTACAATTGGAATGTTTTAACGACTGGGATCGTTTTACCGAAGCGATTGCGATTCAAAATCTAAACCTTTCTAGTTCATCGCGATGTCGTAAACGGTACGAGGTTGGAAGGCATTTATGATGGTCGTAAATCGCTCTACCAACGCTTTACTTAATAACATCTTTATGACCGAGACTTCACGATTCAGCGATCCGATGGCAACTTTCTCGAGGCAATTTGAACTTAAATTTTGTTAGAAGTAGTTGAACTACTAAGATGATCTCATAATAAAAACTAATTTGTGTTAATATTTTAGTAAAAACCCCGATACAAAACTGAAAATAGCAGGAAAAAAATTCAAATAAATCCGATTAAATTTCGACTGCTGCCCATGCATATAATTTTGCACATTAAAAAAAACCACTTCCACCTGTACTTTAGTTTAAAATTTCAGAATATTATGTTGAATGTGCAATGAGAGCTAGCGTGGATTTGAACCAGCTATTATCAATGTTACTAATTAACAATATATACAACTTCATCTTATTATTATATGTGTATCGATAAATTTAAAATTATCAGAGTTATAGTAAGGAAAACATATATTGTATTTAATAAAAAGTAAGTGTGTAGAATTCCAACTGACCCTACTTGACCACTAAATGATCTCTTAGAAATAATTAAGCGACGGTTTTTCCTTATGATTGTTTTCCTTCAACATTATTAGAAATACCAATTAGGCATTTGAAAGCCTAACCGGACGCTCATTTTGGTTTACGTCTAATAAACCAGTGCCAGCGTGCCGGATTGAGCTACAACTCGATCTATTTATAGAACAGGCCCTCGTTATTTACATCTATAGATATTTGAACAAAAAATATTATTATTATCATTTATCTATAATAAACCCTTTTATAAACCAATGATTATTATTTAAAAATTAATTAAAAATAAGTTAGGAAACAATCCGATTCAGCCAGTTACTTGGCAGTTGGCAGTTAAACCTCTAGTAATATTGTAAGCTCAGAGGCGCGGTAAGTATCTAGTCATAGTAGGATACATATATCTAGTGGGATACCTATACATAGATACATGTTTATTGAACTGAACTGAATCAGCATATAAACGTCCTACTGCTGGCCAAAGGCTTCTTCTCCATATAAGGGTAGCTTAATCCAACATGCTGCTCCACTTCGAGACAGCTGAGTCTGGCCGATTGCGACGACGTAGACTCTATAAAGCCCCAGTAAATGGCGCTGGCATTCCGATTAGTTGTGATTATGACTCGATTCTGACACATACATATATACATATAATTTATATGCAATTTTTCGATATATGATGCGCCACCAAGACAGCATATTTACATACGATTAATATTTGTCGAAATCTGTTTATCCGGTTAGTAGTTACGAAGCAACATACATATATACATAAATACAGGTCAATAACATAAACCCTACGTTCGGGTTCTACGCTATTTGGGTAAAAAGTGCAGGCATGTGAGTGGCACCTACTGAGGTTACATTTACAGAAATATGTCACAAAATATTCATGAAAGAACGGAAAAATCTAGAACATAATTTACAAAAATGATGTGTTAACAAAATGTTAACTATATATAGATATAGATAATAATAAAAATGTTACCAACAGTTATAAATATTACATTGCATCACAATTAATGACCAGTTTCCTTGTATTTTGTTGCGTGGATAATAACGTTTCAAGTCAAAAAATGTTAGCCTTTATCGCTTGAATTAATAAAGCGTTGAAAAAAAATAGGTTCACGGTGGAAATATCTTTATTTAATTTTCAGTAAGACATATTAAATGAAAAATAATGAAAAAGTTTTTTTTTCCGGAACCATATATGGGCTCGGATGCATTGAGACAAAAAACCATTACAGACATAAATGGTATTGTATGCAGCAAAACGAATAATAACAACAAAATTATCGAATGTAATAGAAAAAAAAACCGGCCAAGTGCGGGTCGGGCTTGCGCACGAAGGGTTCCGTACCATTATCTATAAAAGTTGCGGTTTACGATTTATGACGTATTAAAAAAAAACTACTTATACTATACTAGATCTCGTTCAAACTAATTTCATGTCCACTGCTGAACGTAAGCCTCCCACATCGACCTCCAAAGCGACCACCTGAGCTCTGTATTGCAGGTCATTTATGGGGTATGCCAATACTCGCGGCGCTTGGCAGGCGGGTTGGCAAACGCAATGTGTCGATGCAGAATATAGTGACGCTACTGCCCATCACCATCTTATTTGGTGCACAAATAGTGCCTATTTGGTACACAGTTCGTACAATAATAGCCTCAGTCGCTTTTTACGACATCTCAGCAAAAAACATGTTGGGACATGTTGGCACGACTGAAAAGCTAGTTAAATAATAAATAATTACCCTGTATGACAATTCAAAATTACCTACTAAGTCTACTTGACACAGGAAATTTTTAATTTTGATATTATTTAATAATTTGTTTTATATTTTAAACACATAATTATATTTAGTGTATATAATCACAAATATTCAAAAATTACTTAACCAAAAACAGTTTCTAATATAATAGTAATATAAAAAGAAAAAGAAAAAATCACGACCAGTAGTTTAGATTTTTGACAAAAGTAATACTGAACCAATACCATTGAAATAGTTTTATAATCGATACACATAAAAAATATAAATTGTTTACAAAATAGAAGGATTAACAGCCGGGGCCCGTTTAAATTTTACAGGACTCCTTTATAAGATTTAATTAGTTGAAGAATGGGTTGGAAAGAATGGGATGCGACTCGGCAGATTAGTAGTATACCTTAGGGTATCCACATACAAAATCAATGAAGCGCATTAGCTCTGGCTAATATTCTAAGAAAAAAATACTGTTTTTAAAGATCGTTGAAGATAACCTAAATAACATTAAAAATTTCATAAATAATTGCAGCGTGTGTGTGAGAGATTACTTCGTGGTATTCGTAATTGTCAAGATAAAGTTTATTTTAAAAAGGTATTGGGGAAAATCCACGGGGAAAGTCCGAAATCAGTATTTTTGTAACAATTACTTAAAAATTGAGAAGATAAGGTGCCTATCTTTATAACGCAAATCATGTTTACAAGTAATCATTATGTTAAAGTTTCCGTGTCATGAAGACAAATCTTGAATTTTGAAAACAAATTCTCTTTGTTTCCATATGAAGATTATTGAAGTTATACTTCTTTTGGCGCGTTAGGGAAAAATGATGAGAATAATTTTTTACGATGCGCGCGCACACTGTGACGAAAAACCGACACCATGAAGTTAGCTAGTAGGCGCCGCGCAATTGCGCTTACTTACCTCACTGCGCTGGATATGTCAACTCACTTTTTACAAGCTTTTATTTAGTTTCACCTGTCCCAATGTTTATCATCAAATCTTGCAAATTAAATTTGATTCACTTTCCGGTTATTGATTGAGCTGAAATTTTACATACACGTATAAATCGCGTGACAATGCAATATTATGATGACATGGTGCTGCACAACCTTATCTAATTTGGGCTCGTTTGAATCGTCTTGACGAGTAGTTTATCTTTCAATGGTAACCAGGGTCTGGTGATGGAGGTTGAATGTAGTCATAGGATTTCTGTAATTAAACGAAGCAACCCCATCGAGTTTCAGCTCGTTTGATTCGTCTTGACGAGTACTTTGTTTTTAGATGGATACCAGGGTCAGATCTGATAATAGAGCTGGAAGGTGGCCATAGGAACTTCGCAATGAAACGACTCAACCTCATTTTTTATTTTTCAGTTTCGGCTCATTTGATTCGTCTTGACGAATACTTTGTTTTTAGATGGTTACCAGAGTCTAATTACAGATAGCGCGCACTACCCACTAACTCGGCGCATCGTTTTATTATAAGTATAACTTCTTACGTACATAAGACAGACACTTTTTTGTTTTCATACGAAGTTTTTATAATATGTAGTATACTAGCTTTCCGCCCGCGGCTTCGCCCGCGTGGAATTCGGTTATATCGCGCGACATGGTAAGCGCGCCGCCGCCGCCGCCGCCGCCGCTACGCGCCCCGCTTACCACCCGATACGCCCCCCCCCCCCTTTCCCGTGCACGCTTTTTTGTCTTTGTCTTAAACACTTGAACAATCTTACATCATTTTATGTTTGACAATAAGGAACTTCCATACAAACTTTCGTCCCCTATTTCAACCCCTTCTACCATTATTTTCACGATAAAAAGTATCCTATGTCCTTTCCCAAATTCAGTTCTATCTTCATACCAAATTTCATCAAAATCGGTTCAGTGGTTTAGGCGTGAAAGCGCAACAGACAGACAGACAGAGAGAGTTACTTTCGTATTTATATATTAGTAGGAATAAAGCCTATAAGCACGTAACGCCTGTATTTTAAATCTTCACTCTTCTTATTCATATTTGAACTAAACAAAACCGAACAGCCGTACGGTAACCGATAGAGAAGAATAGTGCCGACCTCCTTCTCGCCAAGGTAGGTATCCAATTATTAAAAAAATCAAAAAACCCGACTGCGTAAAATACTCTTATTATAAACTAAAAAGAATAAAACAATTTACTAGCTTTCATTTGATTCATATTGCTACAGTAAGAAAAAAAATTCTACTCCCCCCCCCCCTCATTCCGCCATTTGCGGGCGCCATTTTGAAAATTTATATAGCCTATGTCACTACTACAATTTAGATAAATCCAACGAGACCTCATATGTCAAAAACTGTCCCTCCGATTGGGCTGTAGGGCGTGCCAAAGAAATGGACATACATACATACATACATACACTCGAAAAACATAACCCTCCTTCTGTCGCAGTCGGGTAAAAAGGCGACTAAGGCTATAGTGGTGCGAGTGTAAGTATTGGCAAACACCCGTAAAATAACCAGCAATACAAAGCTCAGATGGTCGCTCTGGAGTTCAATGCGGGAGGCCTACGTTCAGCAATGGCCATCCAATGGCAGATATGATGATGTTGATGAAATATCTGCTCCGATCGGGAATCGAACCCGCGACCGCCAGCATTGAGGTGACTACTCGCACCACTATATCAGAACTGGTTTATTTATACTCATTAGATTGAAAAACGTAAAAAAAAAGACAAAATAAAAATATTATGCCTGCTATTGAGAAATTAATCACGTGCATGAAACGTGCATTAGATCATGTGTTCGTTGTTTCTATGAGTTGGTGTGTGCGTGTCTATTTGTGGTCGACTGCGTGTTTTTGTGTTAATAATAATATATAAAACTATGTATATATACATATTATAAAGTTATTTAAGCCACTTGTCTGCTTTTTTCTAATTTTTTTTGACAAAAACGTAAGTAATAAGTCTAAAAATACTAATTATATGTATATGTATATATTTCTATAATCTTTAGAAATATCTGTCTGAATGTTTTTTTTAAACAAAAAATTATAAAGTATAAAATAAAATTAAAACGAAAAAACAGCTTTTTATTAGTCTCGTTTAAATTATTTTAATAACAACAACAAAATAATTCATCTATCTGTCTATCATGTATAACAGCTGTGCCCATTTTACCAGAACTTTCACTAGCAAATGACTAGCACTGATAAGAAGTAACGTAGGTAATTTTTATTTTAGAAATAGAATAAGAGTTAGTAGTATGTGTAGGCAAAAATAAGATAGGTATATTTTAATATATTCCCATGAGTACAAAATGTCTTAATAGTAAATTATAATACATACAAACATAATCAGTTTAGCGTCTTTACTGTAAAAACATAATCAACCGATAGGTAGATGATAATATAAATAAAATGATAAAGATTTTCCGTAACGCGTGCAACGTCATAATGTGACGTTGTACGCGTTACGGAAAAACTACTGGATGTATTTTATTTCTTAGACAATTTTTTAGGGTCTTATCTACAAAAAAAAAAATATTGCATGATCTTCATTATTTGTATAAAGTGTTTAGTTACGTGTGTTAAAATCATATTGCTTAAAATGTTTTTTTTTTTTGTATTTTTTTTTTTGTGTTTTTTTCTTGTGCGTGTAAAATATAATAAGCGACGCAGGCGAGTTCGTGGATTTTAACTTGTCTGTAATATTAGTGTAAACGTAGTCTTAGTAGGAAGAGAATACACTGTCAGGGGTCTGGAAACACACAACACAATCACTAAGGCCCATATGTAACGAATGGTTTCGAACCTACAACGACTAGTGCAACAGCAAGTATCTGTGATCACTGCGTTAACACGTCATTCACCTTCATTCATTCGTCACCGAGCGTGACGTCACTTTCGCTAGAATTCACGCAGCGTTTACAATTAAATTGCATACATCTTGTTAATCACAACGGAGATACCACTTATAAACTATTATAGCGTCCAAGTTTCCCGCGGATTTATCCCATTTTAACTTTATGGGAACTATGCGTCATCCCACTTACATTTCATCGGTTTTTCATGAATTAAGGAAAGATCTAAATATAATTACGTTTTATTAAACTTCTAAAACTACTCTAGAACAAAACTATGTTAACATGGAGTTCGATTCAAAATTAAAATAGTTCTCATTGGAGATTGCTTTAGAACATACTGTTCTCTTATATTTACGCGAATTTCACTCATTTAATTAAAAGTCTAAATCGGATTTTATCGCGTTTATTTGTTTTAAAAACTTTACAGTTAAGCGATTTTTAATTGAATTCAATTATTTCCCGACGTTTCGGACCCTTTACAGCGTCCATGATCTCAGGGAACTGAGGTGGTGGGTGTCCGAATAATGAATCATTTAATTGGAAATAATTTAATTTAATTAAAAATCGTTAAATTGTGAAGTTTTTAAAACAAATAAACGCGATAAAATCCGATTTAGACTTTTAATTAAATGCTTTAGAACAGTTAGTAGTAACACAATAATTCGATTTAATTTAAAATTTTATCACTTATTTGTTTCGTTATAAAAATATTATACCTCCGTACCTTTTTTTACGTATCGGATTTTCCATTAATATTTGAGTTATTAACCCTAAAACTACAAAAAATATCACATTATAGCGCTTGTTAAAATAATATATATTATATAAAACGGACAAAGTAAATAACCTATAATGTTTTGAATCAAATTCCGGTTCATTTCGGTCAATGAACTCATGACTCACGTGTGATTTTACTATAATTGATGTTTATTAATAACACAGTAGATACCACTGAGTTTACTTGTCACGTTAAAACCGAATCGAAAATATTTTTTAAATGATTTATTCGAATATTTAATCTTCCCGTTTCGTAATCTCCGAACCGCAAGTAGTATGCGACATCATCGTGGGAATTTAACGAAAAAAACCGTTCAAACATTAATTTTTCCTGTAATAAAAATAGCATAAAATAACGATGTAATAACTATAATTATAGTTTTAGCTTGTATAATAGTATTAATTGTAATTTGTGCTTTTGTTGGCTTTGTAATTTGATAAATATTTTTGCTACCTACTTTATACGTTCCGTATTATTCCGAGGTTATTAATAGGGTTATAGAACATACTATTGCTGTCTCTCATGTATATTCGTAATAGTTGGTATAATTCGTTCAATTCGTTAAATATATTACTAATATTAGTAATATATATGATTTCCTTAAGCCAATTAATTAAAACAATTTAGTTTATAGTTCTGGTGTAGTGGTGCGAGTAGTCGCCTCAACACCGGTGGTCGCTGGTTCGATCTCCGATCGGATATTTGTATTTGTACAAATATTTGATCCTTGTCTGTGTGTATATAATTAGTTTTTCTTAAATATCTCTAATTTGCAGAGATTGGCCTTTTTTAACAATGGGAAATGCGTTTACGAATCCAGCCGCCCGCAGGCGACGGGTATGTGGGACTCGCTGGCTACGAAGCCAGAATACCCACTAAAACCCATCGACCGTATGCGCCGTAGTGGGGCGCCACGGGATCGCTCGCGCATACAACCGTGACGCCCCGACGCTTGGCCCGATGGCCCCTCCGTATGTGATTAGGGCCGCTCGACTGGTCCACTCTTCTAATTCAGAAAAGTATCAGGAGCGGTCCCACCACCGAAATCTCCGCGCCCTCTCGCCGAATCTCCACTCCCTCACCGGCCAAACCTCCTGTGCGAACACTCTCACCGCGCCCCGCCCACCACTGGACCTCAGCTACCCCAGACGGCGAAACCCCTGAGCTAGGCCCGCACATCAGCTGGTCCAGGGGCCCAGTGGCTTGTGCGCCTCCACGCCCAACGACTGCGCTTTCGCGCTACCGAATGGAGGGGGAGAAGGAGTCCTCCCCCTCATGCGCTTTCGCGCCCACCGCTGCTGGTTTTGGTCCGCGGGGGTCCGAAGACCCCTACCACTCGCGAGGCATTCGAGTGGCGTTCCCCTATCCGCCACCGGGGGACGCGCCCAGTAGGAGACCAGCAACTCCCTTGGGTGCAGAGATTGGCCTGTTATAGTTGTATTTATTTATTTTTATTTATTTAATACTTTATTACACACATTATTGAATAATAACATTGAAAAAAAAATTACAGCAAATGCTCAGATGCAGGAACTTTAACGATAACTTTAATTTTATTACAGAGAAATTCATTTCCCTAATAAAACAGTAACAATGTACGACACACGTTTGACTCAACACCTTGATGTAAAAAAAAGCTAAATATTTCACGGAAATTATATTAATAATTAAATGTATCATACTTATCGGCCCCCAAACACGATGTGAGTCATATGTCGGGGGTCCGGAAACACAAACGACAAGACCACATTACGACTGTATCGCCTACAGACACATTTCTCATGTGCGGGAATCGATTGCGCATTAACTAGTTCCTCTGGCCACTGTGCTAACGCGTCATCATCGAATTTAGATTGGCTTTTTTTTTCATTTAATATTTATATATATATATATATTTTTAGGGTTCTATATTAAGTATTCATTTTTATACATAAAAGATGTTTCTAATATATATAAAGTATTATATCACATAAGATTCTGTCATAGTTCATTATAAAATAATATAGCATATGTCTTCATCATAATCATAATCATAATCATTACACAACGCGTTGGCGCAGTAGTCACAGCAACTGGCTGATGCTTTAGCGGTTGCAGGTTCGATCCCCACACATGACAAATATTTGTATAGGCCATACAGATGTTTGTCGTGGTCTGGGCGTTTGTGCTTGTGTATTGCGTGTGTTTCCGGACCCCCGACACAGGATTCACATCCTACTGGGGGCCGTTGAGTGTGAGACGTTTATTTATTTATTTATTTTAATAGGTATTATATTAATATTATAAGGAAGCATTTCTTTTTTATTTTACAATACAATTATAATTCACAAGAGTTAATTTAAAAAGCATTCTCTATCAGCCAACCTCAGGTCGTATAAGAAAAGACGTTTGTAGGTGTGCGAGGAAAGGAAGAGGAAAAGAATATACTAATTTATAAAATCCGATAAAAATAAAATACTAAAACAAGTAGCAAACTTTATGATAAATACACTAACTATATATGCATATACAAACATAATATACATGGGTATACATACACACATACACAAGTGTAAACTAGAACAAGCCAAGTTTTCTACTTCGCAAAGTCATTGTTTCCTTCCTGTTGTGTATTCGTTTATGCAGTAAAATCCTGAAAATAAAAATAAATAAATATTTCCATCTACTAAATATTTGATACGGACTTTTACGTTATAATGACTAATTCCTGTGGTAAATTCTTTTTAAACTTTTATAGGTAAAATCGGTGCCCGGTTTTCAAACCCCATGATTTTATGACAAAATGTGTATAAAAAATTTGATACATTACTTGTATTATTAACTTAATTATATATTTGTATATAACTTATTATACTTATTTGAAGAGTTTTGAACATGCTAACTTAGAATCTATCTGGCTGAATATATTATTTTATGTCTGTTTATTGCATTCTCACACACTCAGAAGTGTGAGGTTATATTTCTAAAAACCAAGTAAAACCGTGTTCTTCGTGTAGTAATGTATAGAATAAAAAAACAATGGTGTCATGGCACACCAGGTAGAGAACGAAATTCCTTCAGATAATATAGAAGCAACACAATTATATATATATATATATATATATATATATATATATATATATATATATATATATATATATATATATATATATATATATATATATATATATATATATATATATATATATATATATATATATATGTATACTTTTTGTTGAAATAATTATTAAATAAATTTAAAGATTATATCAAATGTATTTAATTAAGTAGCAAAAGCTCTAAGTTTAGTAGCGCTAGCTAGGATGCACTAAATTCATAATTCTAGAAACTATACGTGACAATCTATATTCCAAGGCGGTAGCTCTGTAGCTCCACTTGAAACTAAAATGATTTGTAAATCACACATAAATGCCTTGTACATGCGTATTAACTGAAATAACTTATCAAAAATGATTCAAAAATGATTTGAAGCCTACTTAAATAAAGATATCTTGATTTGATATAGTTAAAATAAATTATAATTTTTCTGTTAGGGCTTAGGCTGGGGCTAAAGTATGCTACAACGACGACAACCGTTTTGATGTATAGTGCTTCGTGTAGCCGCTTTAACGCTAGCGGTCGCGGGTTTGATTTCCGCTCGGGGCAGATATTTGTATTTGTACAAATATTTGTTTCTGGTCTGTGTGTATGTCCTTGTAGGTCTCCCCACTGCCTCCGAGAACACGTAAAGCCGTCGGTTCCGGTTGTTATCATAGACGTAGATAGCGACCGTAACTCATGGTAGGGAAATTATCCGCCAACCCGCAGTAGAGCAGCCTGGTGGATTAAGCTCTAACCCTCCCTCTATATAGAAAAGAGGTCTTTGCCCAGCAGTAGTTCGTTTAGAGGCTGATTCAGTACAGTTCAGTTCAAGGTATGCTAAGGACAACAATATATTGCTATGACCAATTGCACCAAAAAGGTTTAGAGATAATTGAGAGGTTTTTCACCCTTCCTCTTTAATAAATTTATAGCTACTATGTGTCGCGTCTAATTGCAATAAATTATCCCACTCCTATTTTGTTTTTGTTGCTACCCGAGGGTTGTAGTATTTTTTTGACTTTGGATACTATATTTTTCTGGTGTATCCGTGACTATGGTACTTCTGACAGTGTCAAAATATCAGGAGCTCAGAATGTCCAACGACAAACATCCACAGAGAGTGGAATCAATACAACGTGCTTTTATAAAGAACTCTAATCACAAATCTAGCAATTACATCTAGTGGAATATCGGACAGGGCATCATTCAAAGTTCGTTAAAAAAAATTCAAAATATATACTGCGAAATCAAATATACCTACACGATTGAACATTGTTATTTAAATTTTATTTATAGAACTGTTCAGTGTCAAGAATTTTTACATAAAATCATTAATCAATATTTCAGTTCCAGTCCTCCAGACAGTGAGCTCCGTTGTCAGTGTTGTTCATATCTGTAATTGTGTAAGTCTTGAATACATGTACTTTATATAGACGTACATTTTTCAAATAAATATGTATATAAATAAACATGACAAATATTTCGTCTTACTTCTAAATAATAGTCTATTTTTCTAAGTATAGTTGATTGATAGTAACGCATTATAATTATGTCCTCTCTCAGCTGATTCACTCGAACTCGATTGGATTAATTCATTTGAAATTTGATACGTAAGTATATAAGATTCTGTGATCTACACACGTGTGTGTTTTGTGACCCACACAAGGATGTTAATGACGGAATGGATGAATGACTTTTGGGGGTCAAAATAAATAAAAAAAAGGTTTTACCAACCGCACCGTGAGTAATATGAAATAACGTCTTCTTGTGAGGATGAGGTGAAAAACCTCTCAATTATCTCTAAACCTTTTTGGTGCAATTGTTCATAGCAATATATTGTTGTTCTTAGCATACCTTGAACTGAACTGTACTGAATCAGCCTCTAAACGAACCACTGCTGGGCAAAGGCCTCTTCTCTATATAGAGGGAGGGTTAGAGCTTAATCCACCAGGCTGCTCTACTGCGGGTTGGCGGATAATTTCCCTACCACGAGTTACGGTCGCTATCTACGTCTATGATAACAATCGGAACCGACGGCTTTACGTGTTCTCAGAGGCAGTGGGGAGACCTACAAGGACATACACACAGACCAGAAACAAATATTTGTACAAATACAAATATCTGCCCCGAACGGAAATCAAACCCGCGACCGCTAGCGTTAAAGCGGCTACACGAAGCACTATACATCAAAACGGTTGTCGTCGTTTTAGCATACTTTAGACCCAGCCTAAGCCCTAACAGAAAAATTATAATTTATTTTAACTATATCAAATCAAGATATCTTTATTTAAGTAGGCTTCAAATCATTTTTGAATCATTTTTGATAAGTTATTTCAGTTAATACGCATGTACAAGGCATTTTTGTGTGATTTACAAATCATTTTAGTTTCAAGTGGAGCTACCGCCTCGGAATATAGATTGTCACGTATAAAGTTTCTAGAATTATGAATTTAGTGCATGCTAGCTAGCGCTACTAAACTTAGAGCTTTTGCTACTTAATTAAATACATTTGATATAATCTTTAAATTTATTTAATAATTATTTCAACAAAAAAGTATATATATATATATATATATATATATATATAATTGTGTTGCTTCTATATTATCTGAAGGAATTTCGTTCTCTACCTGGTGTGCCATGACACCATTGTTTTTTTATTCTATACATTACTACACGAAGAACACGGTTTTACTTGGTTTTTAGAAATATAACCTCACACTTCTGAGTGTGTGAGAATGCAATAAACAGACATAAAATAATATATTCAGCCAGATAGATTCTAAGTTAGCATGTTCAAAACTCTTCAAATAAGTATAATAAGTTATATACAAATATATAATTAAGTTAATAATACAAGTAATGTATCAAATTTTTTATACACATTTTGTCATAAAATCATGGGGTTTGAAAACCGGGCACCGATTTTACCTATAAAATATATATATATATATATATTTTATATAACTAGCATACAATGGGTACATTTGCATGTGAAGGGGTCATGTTACTTTTGTAGGTAGCTTTACTTGGGTAGTAGTGCATGCGCATATCATATTGTTCCATTTCCGCGCATGTTGAATGTATGATGTGAAAATGAAGAAATCTTCAATTAGAAGAGGGCCGCGAATGTAGGTACCCATTACTTACACAATCAAACCAGCAACTAATATCTAATATCTAATAAGCATAAGCACCTACATATGTGTCGATTAATGTTTAAACATACAATGGAATCGATATTTTTGCTCATAGTTCAATATAGCATTACATTTTTTCCTAACTTTGAATTTGCTGATGTATTGCACTAGTGACCGTTAAACGCATTGTATACAACAGGCATTTAGATATATATAATATTAACAATGATATATCCATATAGTTTAATCCTTACAAATCACTAATAAATTACATTAGTTTATAAACTGTATCCTCTTATAAAATTAACATGAAAATGTTTTATCAAAATTGTTTTCCTTTAAAATTCACGCAAACGAAGATATACATTATTCCTAGGAAATAATTCATTGCAATTTGGAAATCACCCAATGAACTAAAGGAATACTAAAATTACATTTGATATAAATATCAAATGTAATTAAAATAATACTCATATCTAATATACATATTTATTTGAATACCGAACCATCAACATCACTCTGCTGTTAGACATACCTACTTATAATTATTCTACGAATTTTATTTACTTCCATACTTACATAATATAATAAAAATTTTAATATCTGTCGTCTATCCAATGCAGAATTTGACAAAAACGAAAAGATATAAATAATGTTTATATAATTATACATAATTATGTATATGTTTGAACTGGAGTCGCTGTTGCAGGTATAAAATCTTTTACTAAGTTTTAAGAATTTATTTAAAATACTGGAGAGAGTAACGTGAACGCCACTTTCAAGTTTCTGCCCCGGTTTGTAAAAATTTTAGGTTCAGAACTGAACGCCCCTTTAGTGGTATTGTGATAGTGATACGTTCTGATGGTGCCACCGAGTCTCATATTTCGCATCACGACGTAATGCGTAATAATGTATTTCCCAGCGTAAAAAAAGGGAAATCACACCAACATTTTTATACTTTCAGATTAGGTATGTTAGATATATGCATGCTGTGTATGTATGCAATTTATGTATGTTATATAAGTATATTTGTATGACAATGAAGTGAGGCTGATACTTTTTTCCCCAGATAATCCATTCTATTGAGCGGGAGAATGCATTTTTGGCTACATTCCACGCGGACATGACTCATACCACAACTATTTGTAAATAATTAGTTTTAGGTTTTACATCATAAATATGTATAATATTGTAAAATTTCGAAATAAATATTTAAAATAATTCATTTTAATTAATATATTTAAATAATACCCATATCTAACATACATATTTATTTGTTTTTTCACTATCTATACATGTGTATAATTTGGTGATTTGATTTTATGTAATAAACAAATAAATATTTAAATAGTACCTATTCATCCGTAAGTCGTAGCGATGTCTACTATTCTATAACTTCCTCTTTACCAAAGGATTTCTGAAGCATAATAATATCGTTAATATCTTCTTAAATAACTTAAGACTTGTAACAACATAATTATAAACTCTCTTTGAATACTTTAATCTTAGAAAATATTCCTCCGTAAAACATCGCACAAAAATTTCTATGAGAGATTATAGAAAACGTGAAGCCACGATGAATGTCTAGTTTTTATATTTGTAAAAATATAAAAGAAAAAAAATAACGAAAAATAAAAAATACGAGTATTAAAATCTATATACTGTTTGAACTATATTCTTAAATATTTATATTTTATTATTTTTTAGATCAATCATTGAGTTTAATCATTTTCTTGTTTTTTTTCTCCTCGTTGATTACGATAACGCTTATCCGTAGCTATAATTTAATCTTGAAAATGCAAAACTTTATTAAAAAATTGCAAAACATACATATTAATATATTTATATAAAATTCTGCTGTGTAACTATACAAAATTTAGAAACAACAAATAAAATTCATGAACTAGGTATTACCCAATCAAAATCAGTTTTTTCCCGGAAACTTTTTCCTAGCATCCCTAGCATTTCTTACAGTTTACCGAAGCAGCATTACCAAATGGATTTTCCACTCCATAGGGAAAACCTCGCATTAATATTATTTATTGATGCAAGTCGCCGCCACTAACAACACACACACACACACACACACACATAAAACAAAGCGGAAATTTCACACTTTGTCTAAAATATATTTTAAAAGTAATAAATTCTAAATCTATATCTAGTTTTACAACTATTTTAATTATTGATGAGTATATCCGTGACGGAAACAATTTAATTTTAATCGTAAGAAATAAAACAATCGTCCAATTTCATTTTAAAATTCAGCAAAATATGTTCCTTTTAAAATCTATTTGAAGAAAGCTATTTTTTTTTTTTTATCTTGTACATTATTTGATATGTAGTAAAAAATACTTGTATTGTATTGTTTTGTATTGTATCTTATGTATATATCGTTATATATATACGAGGTCTTTGACTACGAGCCTTTTAAACAAGCTCCAAGTCATACCTCAGTGCCTCATAAGGATCAGAGACGTGTTCCCTATGGGCCTTTTTAATAAGCTCCAAGTCGCACAACGAGCTATGGAGAGGGCTATGCTCAGTATTTCTCTGCGAGATCGAATCAGAAATTATGAAATCCGCAGACTAACGAAGTGGCAGTAGGCAAAGCTCTTAGAATTGACGACCGACGGCGACGGAGCAGAAAGGTTCTCGAGTGGAGACGAACGATATACACGTACCGGCAATCACAGCGTCGGACGGCCGTTCACGAGATGGACAAACCATGGACAGACTTGGGAAGAGTCGCCGAAAGTCGCTAGCAAATGCCTCATCTCCATATTGTGAAGATGATAAATATTGTAATATTAATAAATACCAAATGAACATTGTTTGAGGGCATGTCACTCAAAGACAAATTTTCCCTCATAAATTAGTAGGTAATAGCTTCAAAACCCAAATTATATGTATATTTCGACCTTCGTCCTTGACACTATTATTCGTTTAATACTCACTTTCAGCAAGTTGTGTTTGCTTTTGAATGATTTGGCATTAATATGTACGTGATTTTTAATATTATGTTACATGCTCTTTTAGTGATAATTATATAAATATCGTTAGCAAGGCAAAATTAATTAATTACTCGTAATAGACATGAACGTAATAACATTAACATATATTTTGTTGTAATGTTCGTTGAGGGAAAACTTTGCGAAAACTAATTAAAAATATTTAAGGTACCCGTAATCTCACGTACGGTTCTGCTTCCAACTTCATTTATTACAACGCCTGTCGTTGCATAATTTGCTTACTAAATTAAACTTATTTTACAGAATAAGTGATATCAGTTATCAGTAAAGTCTGTCAAATAATGATCACTGAAATACATAATTTAGTACAATAATTTTTAAAATGACTGGCCCGTTAGGGCAGTTGGTAGTGGGCTCGCTTTGTGCTCCAAGTTTGTGGATTCTATTCCCGTCCCGAGTCTATGTGTAATACGTATATTTGTTTATCTAATACCTTTAAACCAGTATATATAGAAACATTCAACATTCTAGGAAACATTGTTTTTTTTACATCTCCATATTTGCCGTGCGGTGACCGGCAGAGAAGCATAGTCCCGACCTCTTTCTTGCCCTAGTGTCGTAAAAGGCGATTAAGGCTTTATTAGTGAGAACATATGTACACCAACCAGGAAGGTGATGGGCAGCAACATCACCATATCTTACCACAGCACACTGTGCTCGCCCACTGAGTATTGGAAAACCCCCAGAGATAACGGGGAAGGCCTACGTTCAGAGGTGGACTTCCAACGACTGATATGGTGACGGAAATCCATCATGAAATTAATTTAAAAAATCAAAAAACCCGACTGCGTAAATTATTCTTATTATAAACTAAAAAGAATAAAACAATTTACTAGCTTTCATTTGATACCCATATTACTACAGTAAGAAAAAAAATACACCTCCCCCCCTTAATCCCCTATTTGCGGGCGCCGTTTTGAAAATTTATATAACCTATGTCACTACTACAATTTAGACAAATCCAAAGACACCTCATGTGTCAAAAACCGTCCAGCCGTTTGGGCTGTAGGGCGTGCCATGGAAATGGACATACAGACAATTACATACATACATACACTCGAAAAACATAACTCTCCTTCTGTCGCAGTCGGGTAAAAAATTCAGTTTTACCCTCAAAGGCTTTAAATTAAACACATTTCCGTCAGCAGGCTAAATTAAAAAGAAATATATATCAGTCACTAAGCAACTGATGATTGTACATACGTTGTGATACAATGCACTACCGTATAACCCAGGTTATAGTTTTCTTATTAACAATAATTCATAATACCAATTACTATAGATTTATATTTACATGCCTTTAAATGACGACGACCATTCTAGTGTAGTGGCGCGAGTAGTTGCCTCTACGCCACGCGCCGGCGGTCGCGGGTTCGATTCCCGCTCGGGACAGACATTTGTATTTGTACAAATATTTGTTTCCGGTCTGGGTCCTTGTGGGTCACCCCACCGTGCCTCGAAAAGCACGTAAAGCCGTTGATCCCGGTTGTTATCATAGACACCTGATAAAGATCGTTAACCATAGTAGGGAAATTATTCACCAACCCGCAGTGGAGTAGCATGGTGGATTAAGCTTTAGAGCTAGGGTTAGAAGGGTTAGCCCTTCTATGTGGAGAAGAGGCCTTCGCTTAGCAGTGGGTGGTTTACTGGCTGATACATTAACGTTTCGATTAACTATAAGAAGTATTATTTGAAATATTTTCAATGACGCTTCAACAAAGGAGTACCTAATAGTGTGTGATGAGGAACAGGTATTTGGAAAGCCAAAAATTCAAATGACCTAAACTATTTGTAGATACTTCCAGCCCTTATTGGCATCCTTTTGTTAGGTAAAGCTAGAGTTGTCCCATACTTCGACAGCATTTAGTGTGAAGCGTTATTAGCGTATATTTACCCGACTGCGACAGGAGGGTTATGTTTTTCGAGTGTATGTATGTATGTATGTATGTATGTATGTATGTATGTATGTATGTAAGTATGTATGTATGTATGTATGTATGTATGTCCATTTCTTTGGCACGCCCTACAGCCCAAACGGCTGGATGGTTTTTGACATATGAGGTGTCGTTGGATTTATCTAAATTTTAGTAGTGACATAGGCTATATAAATTTTTAAAATGGCGCCCGCAAATGGCGGAATGAGGGGGGAGTTGAATTTTTTTTCTTACTGTAGCAATATGGGTATCAAATGAAAGCTAGTAAATTGTTTTATTCTTTTGAGTTTATAATAAGAGTATTTTACGCAGTCGAGTTTTTTGATTTTTTTAATTAAGCATACTTGTTTTACTAGTGGTCGCCCAGTGGTCGAAATTCGACCTAATCATGTATATGCAGCAGTCATTGGACCTGATCTGTGATAATAAATTTCGATAAAAATTTCGTTGCAAAACATGTTTTTTTGGACCGTGTTGACAACACACTTTGACAATAAACAAAATTTGCGTATATATGTATGTCATTTTACATAATATTATGTGTGTGTGCCGTAGTGTGTGTAGCGTTTATACATTTTTTTTTTAATTAATTTAATGTATTTTTTAAGCATTATCATAAAAATATTATCATTCTGCACTTCTAGCGCAAATTATAGGTTCATTATTTAAACTTTTATGTCTACTTTTGTAAGATTGTAGATTGTAGGCTCAAATACGCCGTTATGGTTTCTTCGATCGATATCTCAATAACGATGAACCATAAGTGAAAAATGTGTAGGACCTTAATTATAGATCGTAAAAAAAGCAACAAAAAAGTGTGGCATAAAAATTTTCATATCTTAACGGAAAACCGAGTTATTATGAAAAAAACTGAATTTTACACTCCTTTCAAGATGGCGGAAAATGCACAACGAAATTTTCGTCGACAATTTGAAGTTAAGCTTTTCTAGGCCTCCCCTACGTAATATCCAAAATTTAGCCTTCTCGGTTAAAATGCATTTCCAAATGTATATGTATAATGACTGGAGTACTATATTTAGCACTAATAACATTTTTATACTGATATTTCATGATCCGTGAATATCAGTATTTACACTATATCATCTTATCTTGAAGACGAAGCTGAATAAAAATGACGATAAAAAACCTTCTTATCAATCTATCTTTATTTATTTGCTTATTTCTTCCGTGAAACAGCTTTGTTGTGTTTCGAAGAGAAGGGCAAGACAGGCAGTGTAATTACTGGCAACGAGACTTTAACACCTTATGTCTCTGGATAGGCAACACATAGATGAGTTGGCTGGGCTAGTTCCAGGTAAATTAGTTTATGTTCATGGGCGACGTCAACCACTTACCATCAGGTGGAACGTTTGCCAGTTTACCTATCCAACTAACATTAAAAAAAATGTTAGAATTACCAACAGAAATGACAATAGTAATACAAAAAATATTTACATAATAAAATAGGAAGAGTATACCTAATTGTATTTATTTTTAGAAGTTATCACAAAATGCATTTATTGTTTAATATTTAAACGATGATGAGAAAAAAAATTGAATAAAGTAATTGTACTTTATTGATGTATTGAATGGATAAATTAATATAAATTATTAATAAGAAATATAATTACATATTTGATAATATTACATTCAAACAGTTTTACAATTTTATATCAATTAAATTAAAAATAATACATCTATCAATTAATCAATCAGTTATTATTGAAGAAATCGACTAATTTAAACCTAATGTTTGGTAAGCTATCGCAAAAAAATATCAATGCTATAATAGATATTTTCGATGACAGATCGTTATAAGTGGGTATAAGCCAGTCTGGCTAACGGGTAATATTTACCTAATTTAGATCTGTAGAAGGAAACATTTAATAGGTAAAGCTTGCGGTTGTCTAGGTAGTCTTGATGGCACATTAAAATTAAATAATTTAACTATTGGTGTACAATCGATGCTGTTATTGAGTATTTTGAATAGGAATATCATGTGAGATACTTCTACGCGATTGTAGTGATGTAATCTTATATTCTAACTGTCTTTCGTATGAACTATTAGTTTGATTCCTATTCGAACGTTACACAAGATGACGCAGCAGTCGTTTTTGTAATCTTTCTATTCGAATAGTATGGATTTTGTAATGAGGATTCCAAATTTGACTGCAATATTCTAGTTTACTTCTAACTAGACTATTGTAAAGTTTAATTGTAGTAGATGGTTGTCTGAATTCTTTGGAACTCCTCAATACAAAGCCTAGTGAAGAATGATAGAATTTTGATAGATACTACATAGTATTACGGAGTAATTAAAAAATTATTTAATTCCCAATAAATGAGATGAAAATTATTAGAATTCTAAGAAGAATAAAAAGAAAAGTAACAAAAACCAAAGCATCTACATATAAAAAAGTTAAAAATAGTTTGACGACTTTTAATTGTTTTAACGTTGCCAATAGAGCACGATTCGTACCTGTACCAAAATAAACTTTATCAACAACCAGTGAAGCAGGCCCTATATTATTTACTTTACTCGATTGACAATTCTCTCGCTATCATCAATAGCGTAACTATTACCAAAGGCCCTAGTGCAAAAAAAATAAACTAGGGCCCCAACTAAACGGTTTGAAGTTTTATCAATACAAGCTAAATTATAAAAAATTTCAATAGTTCAATTTATAGTTTGTTGGTCAGGTTCTGAGGACCCCCTGAGCTTGGGGGCCCCGGTGCAACGCACCGTCTAGCCCTCCGGTAGTTACGCCACTGACTATCATGTGTCGATATTGATCAAGGAATTTATATCATAATTGGAACGCTCACTTAATAAAATTGTATATTTAAATATGCACCTTGACATAAGGTTGACATTTGTTTCCAATATGTAAAGTGAAAAATCGTTCCAAACATTTCGTTGACTACTGGTATTTTGTCTCTTTCTTACGAGTTGCCTTGAATAATGGTAGAAAGTGATGCAATTTCTCTCTTAGGAACGTGTTTTGTGTGCACGTGCGCATTCCAGTTTGTATATAAATTCCTTGATATTCTTTTTTTATAACATAGGGGGCAAACGGGCAGTCGGAGCCTTTTTGTGACTACCGACGCCCATGAACATCCGCATAAGAGGATGCAGGTGTGTTGCCCTCTTTTACCCTATATCCCCCCCACCTCCCCCACCAATAGGCCACCGGGTACTCATATACCGCACGAAACGCGACAGCATAGCTCCAGTTAATTTTTATAAATTCAGTCCTTTGTCATAAGACTCGAAGCCATCAGTACCGCATGATAACATAAAGGAGAATGAACTCATATTCGGTTGCAAATAAGTTAAAATACGCTATACTTGTTTATGCACTGCTCAACAGTTTAGAGTCAAAGAGTTTTATAATTCGACAACGGATTCGCGCAATGGTCACATCAACTGGCTTTTTTTATGTTAGTTGGATAGGCAAACTGGCAGACGTTCCACCTGATGGTAAGTGGTTGACGTCGCCCAAGAACATAAACTAGTTTACCTGGAACTAGCCCAGGCAACTCATTTATGTATTGCCTATCCAGAGACATAAGGTGTTAAAGTCTCGGTGCCAGTAATTACACTGCCTGTCTTGCCCTTCTCTCCGAAACACAGCAAAGTTGTTTCACGGGAGAAACAAACAAGATGGTGGTACCCATGCAGCCGGGAGCGCGGTACAGCGCATCCCTCCCACCGGTATAAATGCTAATGCATGCTGCGGCTAATGGGAAGGAAAGAAAGATGGGCTGCATGTCGTGGTTTCGATGCCCGTACCTACACGACAAGTGTTTGTATTAGTCATACATATTATGTTTGCTCGTACCTCGCTACGCCCATGGGAACCGTTGAGTATGAATCACAGACATTTGAAATAAGGTATGAATCGTTTTACGATATGATGGCATTACATGACATCATCAGAACTGGCCAGTAGGTATGTGTACCCAGATGATATCATATAATCATCTGTAACAAACGTTGGTAAAAAATCTGAACATATCTTAAAACTTACCAACATCCTGATCGTTTGAGCATTTGGAAAATACCCTGCGGTCCGCGGTTACGTTACGATTCCGCTAACAATAAGTAATCAAAAAAAAACGAAAACATAATCCATCATCATTCATATATTATCAATAAGCTAAATTGGAATTCTCCGAACTTCAACATTGGTATGACTGGCCCGTTGGAGCAGTTAACAACAGTGACCCTGCTCTCCGCTCTAGGATATTGGATTCGATTGCACTGTATGTATATCATTCGGCTTTTACCTAAAAACACACAGGCATCAAGTTGCTTACCTTAGGAACAGACGACCATGTGTGTATGTAAAACGTATTTATTTAAACATTATGATAAATATATAATGTTAAATTATTCGATTTGAATGATTATAAAAAAACGCAAAAAAATCTTCTAGTGTTAAAAATTAAAAATAACGGTACCTAGCTCGGTACGGTAAAATATTACATCTCAATTGCTACCGTGTATAACGAAATATTTATGTATAGGTTCTGCACATCAATACGTATGGCACTTAATAGTAGCAGTGCGAAGATGAGGCAGTCAGGCTGTCTATACCGAAGTGATGCAATGGACCGAATGTGGATAACACAGATAGCTAGTACTTGTAAGCCGTTCCACTGAGATCCAATACGGACACTTTATTGTTATCTCCCGATAAGAGAACAAGCTAATATCCCGGCGCAGGTGTGCGGATGAACTGCAAGCTTTTATCAGCGTTATTTCTCTCCAGTTTATATTGCATCAAGTGCACGCCCCTATCGCACTTATATACCGCTTAAAGAACTTTATTTTTACAGCGACTAAGTATTTATTATAAGAGATTTTTATTTTATACTGACAATTTTTTAGTCCTGAAATCCTACTTACACATTTTATAAAAACCTTTTATATATTATTATTTTGTCATTGAGAACATTGTTACAAGCATTTTTTTACCTATTAGGAACTCGCTCATTTGTTGAAAATGAGTTAAACTATTTTTATTATGTAAAGCATAGGCTTGCTAGAAGTTTCTTTGTACTAATTAAAATATTATGAATTTTGTTCCTTCGCAATATCTACTGTACTCGTAAATATCCAACTTCACAATGAGATTTTTTCCGCATTCCTTATATAGAGAAAACAAGAAAAGAAAACACAAAAAATATTTAACTGTTCTCCAATAATAATAGGAAAAAAGACCTCTGGCCATTTGCATAATTATAGGCTGATCCCGTTTTAAAATAAATTTTATAATTTTTTCAAATATCCTGATCATTTATCATAACTACATATACCTTTCGTCAGATAATGACGTCTAAGTAGTCGGAATTCAACTTCAGAAATAGCTTTAAAAATTTTACGCATGTTTTGTTTGTAAACAGTAATTTATCTCAAGGTTTCCCGAAATAACGGTTGAGTTAATAAACTAATAGTAAAATTTTAAGCGTTTGTTCCAACCAAACTATATAGCTCCTATCGTCCCTCGAGTTATTTGCGAAACACGTTAGCGTCATATAAACTTAAATTATGATTCGTGTAGCGAAGGCGATATCCTCGTAGTGAGACATTCGAGAACAGATATTATATATATTGTATACTATATAAATAATATAATGACTGGATGAGAGTTGCTAAAAACCGCGAAAAATGGCTCAGATTGGAGGAGGCTTTAGGCTATAGGGACTACACACCAAGAACAAGAAAATAGAACTAGTTAACTTAAGTTTTTTGTTAAAAAAAAATTTCTTTTTTACTTCAATGTGTAGACAAATAAAGCTTACTATTATCATTATACTAGATACATATACAAGGAATTTATATTTAAATTACTTGATACATATAGGTACAAGCGTTTGTGTGAAAGGGACTCGTGATGTCTATACTTTAAATGATATCGTTTTGACGGCCGGCTGGTCGAGTGGTCAGGCAACTGGACACTTTACGCAGCGGTCGCGGGTTCAAATCCCGCCAGGTGCAGATAATCTGTATGACGAATATAGATGTCTGCACCGGGTCATGGATGTGTATTTATGTATATATGTATTTATATCTTAAATTTATTTCCGTTCCTAGTAGGTACCTGTAACACAAGTTCTTACGAACTTATCACGGGGCTAGGTTAACGTGGTGTGATTGTTGATTAATATTTATTTATTTTATTATTTATATTAATATAGACAATATTATTATTATTCTTATATAAATTTATCGTTTCCTAGACATCCCAAATTTCAACTGCTTTGACATATATTATTGCTGCTAAGAAGTCTGTAATATAATAAATGTTATAGTCTATCACAATCACAATTCCATAGAATAGTTCGTCTGATGAAATTCCTCATTCTGATTCACTGTAGTACTTTAATATTTGTAATTTTGTAAAAAATTGTAAATATTGATGTATGTAGATCTCTCTGTAATTGATGAATGAATGAATTTTTATTACTCTTTCACGCAAAAACTACTGATCGATGAAACTAAGTATCCAATCTCTAAGGCCATATATCTAAGTAAATCCAATATCCAATATCTAAGTAAAAAAGAGATCCAGCATAATAAGTAAGCTATTTTTTATACTAATATTCCAATTGTATACATACATACATCACAGATAAATATCTATTTTTAGTACCTGTTTCTGTTGCTGATAAAGTTTATCTCGTACCTACACAAGTTATCAAAGACTTTATATCAAGCAAGACGAGCACAAGCGCCCGCGACCACGACAAACATCCCTACGAGCGACCCAATCCATACCCATGACCCACCCCTAGTGGAAAAAAATCTCTGAAAAACGTACCTATATGTTCGTAGCCGCACAACATTTTTACAAAAAGTTTAATAAATTTTAAATAACTTTTCTAACAGAGTCCCAAATCTCACAAATACTCTGACTTATTAAATCACATAAAACGTTTCTTTGACTCAATAATACTTTTTCAGAGTTTCTAAGAGAAAATAGAAATTTCAGAATTATTATTCATATTTAGTAGAGTTTTTTTATAGCTTTTTCAGAGAATTTTTTCCACAAGAGACGAGTTTTAGTACAACATCCAGTTACTCACTACTGCACGAAACCCTAATCAACTTTCATTTATAATAGGTACTAAGAGCCTCTTTCACTGGTTGCTGATAAAGTTTTTCGGGAACAACTGATACTTACTGATACGGTTGATACGGTTAGTGATATGGATGATACGGTTACCCTAGGTGGCTCTAGGAGTATCGGGGCGTCACGGTGGCATGCGCCAGCGATCCCGTGGCGTCCTTGTACGACGACGAGGGCACCGCTGTGTTTTAGTAGGTATTCTGACTTCGCAGTCAGCGAGTCCCACATACCCGTCGCCTGCGGGTGGCGAGATGCATAAACGCATTTCACAGCGTCAAAAAAAAAGGTGGCCCTAGGAGTGTGCGATATATATGGATATTTCATAATTACTCGATATATGCATTCGATATATCGTATCAATCCGATAGTATCGAATCATCTAGTATCGATATAGTTTATCCGATATATTTCAATCGATATATAACGATATATTTTCATCCAATATATAAGTAGTAGTATCGATATATTTCATTTGATATAGGTAGGTATATAGAGGAGTATAGTATTTAATATTATATCGAGTAGTATCGATACATATCGATATGTATAAGCGACGATCTTTTTTTTCAGTAGTGCGCCTATGTTACAATCGGTATTTATTCGATAGATACAGGCGATAGCCGCGTCCAGACCGACCGAGCACGGCCGGCATTGGCTCGGCCGGTGTGGACGCGGCTCAGGATGCCTCGGGCTGCCTCGGGCACACGTTGTCTCGTCCGAGCGGCGCTCGACCGCGAGCCATAATTTGTCGGTTTTTGGCGATGCTCAAAAGCGCCTCAGTCTGAGCTGCTTGCGCGGTGGACGGGTATAACGACGCTCGCGCGAGCCAATTAATTAAAAATGGATTAATAAGACTGTATTCGCTTAATACAACTTTACGGAAGTTTCAAAATGTTGTGGGTTTCAAAAGACCCACATAATTTAGCAGCTGAACACGTGATTTATCATCGTATGCCGGAAAGAAACTAAATGCTCAAAATGGCTCACCTTGGCTCGCGAGCCCCGCTTGCAACCTTTCAAATTTGCCTCGGGTGCCACGGCTCGCGAGTCAGAAGTCCGAGTGTGGCTCGCGAGCCATGCTCGGTCGGTCTGGACGCGGCTGATGACTTTTTTATGAATACGTAGAAGCAAGAGGTCTATATTATATCGATACGGGGACGTGAAGAACTTTTTTTTTTCGTGTGGCGATATATCAGAAGGTATCGATATTGTTATACCATATATCTATCCGATAGGTATATGAAGGATGAAAAAAATTATCATTATACTTTTTATACGATATATTACGAAGTATCGATAAAAATATCGATACTTTTAACTTGGACAACCCTAATAGGCCCTTAGGGCCTGTTTCACATTAACTAACATACTATAACTGTTGAATCAACAGGTTGCGTTATAATGAATAGAAATACCTGACAAATAAAATGGAGTTTGATGGAAAATATATCATAAACTCTCATCAGATGAATACCGTTATATGTCAGATAGCTTTATCTCAACTGGTGAAACAGGCCCTTAATGGAAAGAGAAGGTATTTACTGATGTTCAATAAAAGTACATAAATTTGTGCTCTAATTTTATTAATAAAATTAATTTAACAATAAACTACACCTTCTTAACCTATTCACCATCACAACACATGCATAGAAGTTTCAGATTTTAGCCCCCTCATTGCACTAATTTTAATTAGAATTAATTTAATAAGGTCCTTACCTTATTAAAACGAGTTAACTTTATTTTTTAGTTCTATGTAAAATAGTTTAATGGCCTATTTCTTAGCGTCTTTTTCATATCATCAACACTTGTCTTCTAAAATCTATATGATACAACTAGCTATCAGTACTTTTGTGTAGAACTCAACCTATAATATACACATATACTCTCTATGATATACACTCTTCTTTTCCACATCGGACAAATAGATAAAGATAATTATTGGGTTTGTAATGAACATGATTCCTTATGCTACCATTTGTTATAAATAATATTGTAAAATGGAACCAGTGTGGAAATATTGAATCTTTTTTTTAGTTTCAAAAATTGTAAAAAATATAACAAACGCTAATAAATTTCATTTATCTGTAGGATTTACTTTGTATTTTACTTTCTTAGAACTTGTAGGTAAGCCAAATATTACATACTGGTCCCATTGGTGGTGAAAATGTAAAGAGACAAACATCATATAATAAAGCAAATCATATTATTTGTTTCAAAACCCCTTGTCTAATTAAAGTTTGACATTCTTCTGTCGGCAAGTAGTGTCTACTGTTCTTTTTAAGCATAATCACATCTCCGTCTTCCAACTCCAATTTACCATAATCAGTTACACATAGCACCTCGATGTATAGTGACTTTGGAGGTCTAAGATTCTCCGTAAGATCTATACCGCTATATCCTATGTCTTCACCCAGTGATCTCATATATGAAGCAAGGTTAGTGGAATATTTTGAGAACCACTCATATTCACTATCCGAGAGTAGTTCTCTAACATCTGGTGGTAAAACTGATCCAAATTCCCATCGTAATGTTTTAATTTTATTCATTCTATTGTAAAGATAGGCGAGTAGACATCGTTTGTTCCTCTCTAATGCCGAATGTCGAACTTGTACAGTTGTCCATAAAGATTTGTTTTCAGTTGTAGCATTCCTGAAATAAAATGATTGAAAAAACAACTTATTTTTCTTAAACAGAATTTTTTTTTTTACTAGAATGTGTAACAGAGGATAAAGAATAAGAAGATACAATGTGTAACAGAGGATAAAACTTAAGTTAAAATTAATGGATATACTTACGCATCGTCCATGTTCATTTTAAATAGAATGTGCATTTCTTGAATTATTTGCCGTATTTTTTCATCCTAAAATCATACATAAATCAGTACAAACAGCAATAAACAACTAAAGTCATCTAGTAATAAAGCTTCTAAATCAATTGATAACTGAATAAAAAAACTCTGTAAAACTTAAAGTAAAACAAATTACGTTATATAAATCAATTGTGTCACTATTTCTCTCTGCCTCCTTTAACAGTTCTATTACTTTCTCTCCAAACATTACAGTGGAAGAATACGAATAACTGCTAAATTCTAATTTCTAGAAACTAATTTTTATTCAATTCGAATTTAAACAAAAGTGTTTACTTTTATCCATGTGTTAAATGTCAATATTGTCAATGTCATCACATTTAGGTATTACCGTATCAGTCAACTACTAAGAATTTAAAAATAAAATAAAATAAAATGATTTATTGTTCTAAAAAGGTACATATATATCCTATTAATAGATTATAATACTTTATTACTTTATGAAATGTAATTATTTTAATTTTATAATTATAACATTTCGGGAAAAAATATGAAAGAAATAATATCAAAAGATAGTTTGTATAAAGTTTTTGTTTATCGTTGTATAACAAAAAAAAACACAGTAACAGTTCAATCAAACATATTTATCATAAAATTTTATTTTGTTTATATTATCCGATTGTTGTAAAATTCCCTTCTACGCAGTTGTTGAGGTCTATAAAGTTCAAAGTCGCTATGACGTATTTTGAACTCATTCATTCTTATTCCCACACCTCTTTCATATTATCCATTTTGTGATGCCAGAGTTTAGTTTGTGCTCATTGCGCACGCGTACTCGAATTGATACGGTTGCTTCTTCGAGAGCAAAACAATATATTTCAAAACATGTTATTGTTGCATTAATAATTATAATTCGTTAATTTATCTTGAGTTATTTGTTATATTTAATTTTAAAGTGTGATAATCAAAATGAGTGCCAAAAAGGTTTGCGACACAAAAATATTCGAGGACGAGACGACGGACTCTGGATTTTTGTCTGGACCGTTGAGTGAACAGCTGTTGTCATCCGACAATTTGGACACGAGAGAAGAACCAGTTGAAAGTGACAATAAAGTGATCAGTGAATGTTTAGAGCTCGACAGTGGAGTGGACCTGTGCTTGTCGGAGGGTCTGTCAAATGTTAATCTAAGTGATCCCACGCCCACACCCCAGGCGCCGTTAATAGTTATCGAAAGTGAGACCACACAGCAAAAGAATCAAGATATCCCACCCCTTGCCATATTATTCCAGCAGGATGATGATGGAGACACGTAAGTTACCCTCTTATTAATCTTATAGAAAAATTTTAATTACTACCTAGAAAAATTGTATTTCTTTCAACATTTACAAAATTATATTGAAATGTGGTTATCTATATATTTCGTTTAACTGTTTCCTATTTATAATCAATACAGATCAATTTCAATTCTATGCAGACAGTATTTATATGAATATGCAGATATATATGAAAGAAATAATGATGAATTCTAATAACAACACAATAAAGATCATATTCCAACTCATATAAAAATATATATATATACATCTCAAGTGTCTTTATTGCAATTTCTAAGTCAAACAACTTTTAGTGCATAATAAACAAATTTAATATCTCATCAAAAACAAAATCTTTACAAAACAAAAATATACTAGCTCAAATCATAGAAATAATTCAAAAGAACAAAAAAAAAATTTTTTTTTTTCATTGTTAAATCTAGTATGAATGATTTTCTAACTAAATAACTTATCATTTCTGTTTTTAATGGAAACAGAGAATCTTTTCTTTTTTCTTTATTAAAGAGCTTTGCCACTACTGCGACTAGGTCGCTCTGTTATTATACATATATGTTAATACGGTTACATAATAACAACCATATGACACTTGATAAAACTTCCTCGACCAATTTATAATTTTTTTTTGCCGAAATAGATTCTGGTTTTGTCAAAATACTATTACATTAAACAGAGAATCTTATTTATAATAAATATAGTATAGATTAATATATAATTATGTATATTGATGAGTAATAAAATTTATATTTTCAATACTGATTTATTTACTGAGCCTAATTTTAAACATGACTGGCCCGTTGACACAGTAAGCACTGACTCTGATCTGCTCCAGGCTTCAGGCAGGTTCCTTATGAATTTGATTCCCGCACAGACTTAATTTTATAAATTATCAGTCTGCTGTCACCTAAAACATATGCATTAAGTTATTTGTTTTAAACACAACATATCTAATTTGTGTTCTTTTTTTCTTTTTCTTTTTTATGAAATCAAAATTGTTTTCTTGCTAAATATATAAAAGAAAATGTTATAAATTGTAAGAAATACAATAAATACATTTTATAATGAGTTGTAGGAAAAGAACATTAAGAAATAAATATATACTAAATGACTTCCTTATGTCAAACAACTCAAACTTCCTGTACATACCTATTAAATTAAGATAAATTTTATCATCATCCTACACTATCATAGTTATATTAATATTAAATGAATTATATTGCTACGGTTTTGTTCAATAGATGTAATTTTTGTACGTAATACACACATGCAAAATAACTTGGATTCAACTATTAATGACATAATACATGTTAATACTTATGACGTAAGTATTTTTAACAACGACATTATCATAATAAAGTCGTAAAATTATTATCATAATAACATTACAAAAATATTCTGTTAAAAATTACATTGCATAAAAACAAATACTGAGGATTGATATAATGAATACTATTTTTTTGTATATTATCTTTTGTTAATGTAAAATATAAATACACATTATTATTTATTTTTAAAATTTAATAAATAAATAATTTACAGGTAGGTACATAAATAAATATACATTACATCCAGACTCAGGGTGGGAATCCAACCCACAAACCTGAAGCAGAAAGCAGGGTCACTGCCAACTCTGCCAACGAGCCAGTCAAATATATTGTTTTAAACTAACGCGATCACTATTCATATTAAAATGTATATTTGTTCGGGTGCTTAAAGCGTTTATAATTTTATTGAGGGGAGACTCCCCGTGATTATGGTGATTGAAACATTGTCGAAATATAGGGACCTCAGTAAAATTATAAACGCGGTAAGCACCCGAACAAATATTAATTGAATAAGAGCCAGTCAACATATTTAAATATCTATTCTTATAAGTGAGCATATTTTATGAAAGAAAATTAAAAAAAAATATTTATGAGTGTTCATCAGTGACTGTTGTTACAGTTATTACAAAATTTCTAATAAAATAATATAATTTTTGTAGAGCTTAGTCAATATATAAATGAAGAAGTTTTTTAATCTATTACTTCTATTACTTATATATAAAGCTGAAGAGTTTGTTAGTTTGAATGCGCTACTGGTTCAAATTGAAAATTTATTTTTATGTTAGATAGTACATTTATCAAGGAAGGCTAAAGGCTATATAACATCACACTACGACTAATAGGAGCTAACATTCATAAGAAACGTTACAAAAATGGGAATAATATTATTTTTTGAGAGATACTATTGTGTACGTTGCGTAAACGGTTAAAGTTACGCAAAAATCATGTATGAGGGAATTGATTGAAATTAAAAGTTCTAAAAAATAGGCCACGACAGCATATATTCTATCTCTCGAGGTTGACTCATTATAGTGTTATTATAGTAATCAAGTTTGTTCTAAATGTGTTATTTGCGAAGGTGGTTATATAGACATGTATGTCATGTCCTTCCAAATAAATAAGCTATTCATCGCAAGTATTTCTTTCTGAACAAAATTGTCCTTAAGATCATTTGATTTCAATGAATATCTTAGAAGATATAATAGTTTTAAAATAACTCCTCAATGAAATAATGATAACATAAAATAAAAAGCTGATTTTATTGCATTATTATTAGCCAGACATATGAATCCTTACGAATTATAAATATAATCAAAAAGACAACTTTATGAAGATAAACTTTATCTTTTATAGCATTTAATTTGGACCCATAATTTTGGAGATAATGTAAAATCAAATGAAACGATGTGCGTCGTGCCGCACGCTGGTGTAAAGTTATTCGTCTAGAAAACAATTGCCATTTTAGTCAAGTTTTTTCAGCAGTCTCCGAAAACTATGATTGAGGTGTCATTCGATTCAGAATAATATATTACATTACTAATAATTATTATCGATATAAAAAAATTTCACATTATTAAGTAATATTTCAATAATAGTTTTCTTAGCTAATATAATAAATTAAATTAAATTTATTTTTAAATATATTTTCAATTCCAAATCTCAGCCACGTACAAAATACTGATTGTGAATTTAGTTATTTTCATCTTTAAATTATTTCATAATAAATAAAATACTTATTTTGAAATATGTATTGTAGTTTTCTGTCATATTGATTTGTATTGCTTTTGTTTGAAAACTACATGCTAATGTAACTACAATGTTAAACGTTTAACATGCTGCATATTTATGGTCTACGTTCCACTATAAAGTCTTGGATTGAGGTATTTTATAATATATATTAGAAAGAAATCTCTAGAAGACTCTTGAAAATCTTATCATTAATAAAAAACTCTGAAAAATGGTGAGAAATTCTGATAAAGTCAAATATTATAATTTATAACTTTCAGTAAAAAAAAGGAATATTACCATAAGAGTTAACTAGTCTTTAAAAAACCATTAATATAATATTCAATTATTAAATCATTAATTAGTTTTATTAAGTTATATTTTAAGAATAGATGTGCTTCATTACTATGGTGTAACAGTTATCTTCAGCTGTTTGATATCCTTTGAAATTTTCCATTCTTTGGCTTAAAATGTTTATAATATTGATCAGATTTATATAAAAACCTAATGTATCAAATGAAAGCATTAATAAAATCGTTTTACATAATAATCAGTACCTAATACTGACTGACACATTTATATATAATTATATTCATAAGGGGCCGTCCATAAAATACGTGAGAAAATTTTGGCGATTTATTAACCTCTCCTTCCCCCCTTGTTGAGATTTGGGTAGTGTTTAAAAAAAATAAACAGTGTCACTGTTTTTTGAAAATGAGTATTAGTAAGAAGTGTACAAGATGTGCACACGAAAGAAAAGGTCATCGCGGCCCCCGTACCGATGTTTCCACCTCCAGGCTATACGTATTCCTAAAAAAAATGTCATCGCCGGTACATGAAAATTATTTCACATTTTTAATGAGCGAAAAAAAATTACGTGATATTTGCCGAGACCACGCTCCCAAACTGAGATTCTGTGAGATTTCGCTCAACCAAGTCTCGCGAGATTTCACACACGAGTCACACACGAGTCAGAATAGTTGTTGTTTTTCGGCTCTATGAGGAAGGTTATATAACTTCCTCAATAATATGGCTAAAGGAAAAATAATTTTTATAATCCATACTGTCTAAATATTTAGTAGTGCGTTCGAAAACAAACAAAAAATAAACGGGTTATCATATTGATATCGTTTACTAACTACTGACATTGTATTTAACTCTTATTTTTAATTTTAATCTACGAAGCCAAAAAAAGTAGCTGCTTCAAATTATTATGTTAGTAATATTTCTTTTAGTTATGAAACTTTTTCACATGATATCGTTTTTAATTAGTTTTCTTATCTCAATAATATAAATCTTACGATAAATCTTTACAATAAATAATCTATTTGTATATCAATAATCTATAAACGGCAAGAGATGCAATGATCTGTAATTCAACGTATCGTAATACAAAATAGATCCTATCTTTTTACCCGACTGCGACAGAAGGAGGGTTATGTTTTTCGAGTGTATGTATGTATGTATGTATGTCCAATTCTTTGGCACGCCCTACAGCCCAAACGGCTGGACGGTTTTTGACATATGAGGTGTCGTTGGATTTATCTAAATTGTAGTAGTGACATAGGCTATATAAATTTTCAAAATGGTGCCCGCAAATGACGGAATGAGGGGGGGGAGTTGAATTTTTTTCTTCTTACTGTAGCAATATGGGTATCAAATGAAAGCTAGTAAATTGTTTTATTCTTTTTAGTTTATAATAAGAGTATTTTACGCAGACGGGTTTTTTGATTTTTTTTTTTTAATTAAGCATACTTGTTATAAATATAATATAATTATATAAATTACTTAACATTATACATACATAATTATCACGCAGTAATACGATGACCTAAATACTAGTACACAAATAATAGATAGCCTGAGAAGATAAGGAATAACAAAAAGACAGAATTGTTCACAAATACTTTAATTATTCCTCAAAAATATTATAAATGTTTATGTATATACTATAAACGATATGACGTCGATCAAAGTGTAACGTAATCAATTCTTATAGGCAACTCCACATCGCAGCGGTTCACGGTTGCGAAAAGTCAGTCGGTACCCTGATAAGGGTGTGTCCTGACAAGGCATGGCTGAACGTTCCCAACGACTACGGCCACACGGCGCTCCATCTCGCTGTCATGAGCGGCCACGCGGTGGTCACGAGGATGCTAGTCCTAGCCGGCGCCTCCTTAGCCACTAGGGACGTGCAAGGAGAGACGCCCTTTCATAAAGCGGTGACTGGAAACCACCTGGAGTGCCTACAAGCGCTTCTGTCGCCAGTACCGGATCACCCACCGAGGAAACTATCAACCATATTGAATCAGAAAAATTATCGAGGTATGTATATTTTTGGGGTGTACTTCCGAAAAGTGGATATCGAATTTTTTCATGATTTTTGGCACGGACATACCATTTGACTGACTATCTAAGAGTCCCATTAAAAGGATTTTTGACGACTCGCAATATTTTTCGAAGTATTTAATTTTTTGAGTACGCTGCTTAGCATGCTCTTATATAAGAAAGCGAGTCGATCAAAATGAGGAGGTTGGAGTGTCGTAAAAAAAACCTAACCTAACCTATCCTAGAATGCGTAAATGCATTTCTCAGCGACAAAAAAAACTAACAACCTAACCTAACCATGCAAAAAAAAAAAACTAACAATTAGGCTCTCTGACTCTTAGTCAAATAGAATGTCCGTGCCAAATTTTATGACGAAATTCGGTATCCACTTTTCTGATGTTTATCCATTTTTTGTTTTTGTGTATTAAAAATATCCTCCATCTAATCGATCTTAACGCCTATCTTTATGTTCGCCTATCGGTGATAAGAACAGATGCCATCAAATAAATTAAATATCACTATTGTTGCTAGGTCGTATATCGTATAACAATTAATTCATTATTCAGACACCCATCACCTCAGTCCCCCGAGATCAGGGACGCTGTAAAGGGTCCGAAACGTCGGGAAATAATTTAATTAAATTAAAAATCGTTAAACTGTAAAGTTTTTAAACAAATAAATGCGATAAAATCCAATTTAGCCTTTTAATTAAATGAGTAAAATTCGCGTAAATATAAGAGAACACTAACTAAAATATTATTAGTTAACTTCGAAAATATCGCTTCAATTATGTGAAAATAAATCATGCGATGGAGAGTCGTGTTGCGTGCAATTTAAAAAGTAAACGGTATTTAATTATAAGGGTAGAATTTAATAGAGGTGACGCTATTGTAAAACTTTTAACAATTGTGACACGGGAGAGATAATTGCATCTGGAATATTGCTTAGCGAAATATTTCGGTCATTGTGACATCTTCACGAAACATGTTTTAGAACTTTTGGATCACTCACTCAGTTCAAAATCTATCTTTTCTTAAAAGATATATTATATGCAAAGATACGGATTTATATATATATATATATATATATATATATATATATATATATATATATATATATATATATATATATATATATATATATATATATATATATATTATCAGATTATGTGTGCTCGTTGTTTACATCACTTTACTTACACGTGTATTTTTTAACTGTTTTGTAATTCATTTTGTTCGCGAATACGGAAATACCGACTCTGCAATGCCTTTAATTGTTTTCTATATTCCATAATGTAGTTGTGATTCACAAGTAAATACCCAAGCATGATTTCCCGATAATTATTTCTTTTGAAATATCTTTTTTTAATTTGTTATTTAGTTTTAGACGAAAACGTGTTACGTTAAGCAATACTTTTGATGCATTTTTAAGTATCGAAAAATAAAGAAAGGATCACTCATTAAGAGATTCTTCTTATATTTATCATTCTAATCTTTTCTACCGTGAGCTTTATCTTTTGTAAAAGTTAATTTATTAGTTGCTCCGTAATAACTTGTAACTATAACCAATATAATATTTTGTACACAAATTCCAATTCATACAATAGAAAACTCTATTCAAGTATTAAATATTTTAATATTCCTATACTGTATATCACCACAAAATGTGATATCGGACGTTCCTCAGAAGTCTTGACCTCAGATAAAGGTGACGTTATATACGTTGTTTATTAAAAAAAAAATCGTTATTTATTAACATTAAGAAATGTTTTTATAAATAAGTTTTTACGCACAATTTATCAAAGATATTTTTGATTGCATTTAATTTATAATAATTAAGATATTTGACGAACTGTTCTCTTATATTTACGCGAATTTTACTCATTTAATTAAAAGTCTAAATCGGATTTTATCGCGTTTATTTGTTTAAAAACTTTACAGTTTAACTATATTTTAATTAAATTAAATTATTTCCCGACGTACCGGACCCTTTACAGCGTCCATGATCTCGGGGGACTGAAAAAATAGTTAAACTGTAAAGTTTTTAAACAAATAAACGCGTTAAAATCCGATTTAGACTTTTAATTAAATATTTGACAAAGATATAATTTGATACGTTGGTTTAAATGTTGTCGCTTGCAATGAATGAATGAGATGATGGAAAGTAATTGAACGTTAATGATGATAATTACATAACGGATACAAAAGCGGTTCGCGGATATCAAACGCTGTTCACCTTCACCGAGGCATTGTCCTCTCAAGAATCGTCCATCAGGACATGGCACGCAATACCACGTCATCGCATAAAAAATCGGTTTCGCTAGGATCTTGAATTGTAATAGAAACTAGTTGATAGAGACGTTGTTTACGCGCTCAGTCGCCCCGTGGCTTCAAGGTATCTGTGCTATCAAATTCACAGATCATCGGGAAAATTATAATAAAATACGAAAAATATAGAGTTGAACGGAAACCTCAAGCCACCCTGATTTGTCATACAAATTACGTAGAAATACTTTATCTTCTTGAATCATAACTCTAAATACGAAATTTCCAAAATGATTTATTGTTTGCGGAAAATATAAAACAAAACTAAATAAATTATTTAATACACATATTGATAAACTAAATAAATTATTTAATACACATATTGATAGATAATTTGAGATTTTGTAGCAAATGACCCGTATTAACTATCACCATCACACGAAAGTTTTTGAAGGTAGGTAATTTTACCACATCCAAGACTGGTCGATGGCGACCCACCTTTTATTGAATGATGTGATGAAAAATTTGATTTTTAATTCTTGCAATTTGGTCTTAAATTTTAAGAGGTATGATGATTATGTAAACTCACTCAGTTTTACTCAATGTGCTTATAATTAAGCGTCAAATATGTTATCTAACTTCCCAATCTTTTGACTGATAATAATCAGTAAGAATCAGCGTCGAATTCTTCAGATCTTGTGATATCACTCAAACATTATTTACGATTGACAAGCATATAACTGAGGACCGGTTAGGTTATGAACCATAGCATACCTTGTAAGTGTCCTACTTCGCGTAAAAAGAATTTTCTAAAACAGACTTACAGTCATAATGTAATAAAAACTCCTCAAATTTATATTCTTAGTATAAATTACGTTATCAAATATTTGCACGATAAAAAAGATACATGTAAATTAAAATAACACAAAATAATTCTCACGCCAGACAAAAAAAAATCAAAAGCAAATTTGGATTTTCCTGATAGTGTTGTACTCGTATATATGAAAATATAAATATCTGTCGAAATAAGAAACTTACGTTCGGTTTTTCCGACGGTATACAATGTCTTATTCTCGCGGCAACACTTTCAGCTGTGTATACTTAATTTGCATGTGGTTTTACCCACCCGTAGTATCGTCATTAAAGTTAATATACCTTAAACCCCAGAGATTATTATCGTTGTCCCCTAAAAGAGCGACAATCTTATCGGAAGTATTAATTATGAAGGCTTATTAACACACCTGCGCTCTTTAGTAATTATAATGTGAAGATAAATTTGGAATAACCCATGTACTTAAATCATGTCGAAGATACCGAACAGAGAGCGGGGTATAATTGCGGTAGGTTGGCCGACCGCGGTCACGACCCGTGGGTATTCCCAAAGTCGCTCGCGTAACAAAACGAACCGGCTCGCAGTGAAAGCATGTGTCTATTCGTCAAACGAAACGTTTGGGTTACCCCGTCTGAGCGCTCAATGTTATGTGGTTAAGCCGTTACGTGAACAAAAAAAGGTCACGGGTTTTTCTTTAATATATTTATGGTTAGCGCATTATAAAGCATGCAATAAATCAATGTTAAGTTTTGTGTGTGTAATACTCGTTGAAAAATGTTATATAACGATAACCTTAATTACGTCGTTTAAAGTTCTTTAAATAAAAACTGTGTCAGATGTTTAGCGTTACTTCGAAACGTCGAGGGAAACCACTACGAAACGATTTGCCCAGGAAAACCGCAGAGGTCGGCGGAGCGGCACGGACATTCTGCAACGGCTTTAGGACAATGTTAACCGGAAATGATTCTCTGGGTTATCCCCACGTGAAAGTACACCTTCAAGATATAAAGAGTCGCTACGGAAATTCCGCCAGGCTTTCTGCTATCGGGCGATTAACTATATATGCGTTGTCTTACTTTTACTCAGTCTAATCGTTTGTTATCGTAGTATTTTTTTCTTTATTTTTTGTTTCTCCAGTGTGTATAGAGCATTCGAATCATAGTCAAAGTTAGTTTTTATAATAATAGTTTAAATATTTTAAATAATTTCCGTTATATTATTCTTTAATTTTTTTTTTTTGTCCGTAATTGAATACTGCGCCTATAATGAACCGCACTCGAAACGCACTCGAGTTCATTTAGTACCTACGTAATACGTATTAATCGTCATTTGTCCTCCAATCTGCGTATTTAGCTATGTGGTCGAAGACGAACTCTTGACACGCAATAAAAGAAATATAAATAATCCGGTTTTTTTATGAATAATATTATGTGTAAATCAATAAATATAGTTGCATATAGGTGATATTTATTTTAAAATTTAATCACTGTTTGGAATTCCCATAGTGATAAATTATTATAAGTACTTCAACACAATGACTGATAATACTTACCTGTTTTAAATCTTACTCATTTTGTAGATTTGTACGAAGACATCGTGATAACGGCTCTTAGATATTGAGAGACTTCATAGAAGGTTTTTAAATTAGTTAACCGGTGATGTGATGATGATGATGGCTCCTTAAAGGAGAATCAAAAGTCTATTTTGATTTTAAAGAATATATATTTAGATTATCCATGAAAAGCCGTGACTCTTCATCTATTTGTATGAACTGTAAACTACCTCAAATCGCCTGCGGCGCTTGGGAGCTCGTTAATCGTTCATTTATTTGTAATTGAACGCCACATACCAAGCTTCCAGCAGACGTTATCAGTTAAAATATTGTATTGTGGCTTCGTGGCGGGTTTTTCCAGTTTTCGACCTGGTTTTTCATGTACTTGACTTGTATATTTATCATGAAAATTTCATCATTTGTCACGGCCCGTGCGCGCCGAAGGCTAAACATTTGTATTCAACGTCGCTCATAGCGTAGGAAAACATTCGTAGCAAAACAAATCTTTGAGCAAAACATCAACATTTACTATTAATTCTATTCGCGACAAGTATTAGAAAATACTATGTGATTAAATACAAGAATTATTCAGAAAATTATTTTTTTATAAAACTTGATTCACTATTATGGAAATATCGAAAAATATATCGTTAGCCTTATATGGCGACGGCAGTTCGCTGGCACGTCGGTCGTCACATTGCTGGGAAAACCCCACCGTTCCCCCTCCGCTCTCCACCACCGTTGACGATCGGCGCGCGCGCGTTCGCACAGCATTCGCATGTAACATAGTATCACGACATATTTACAACTCGTCATGCGTAATGCCCTTACTGTACTACTCCGGCGCACAACGATTTGCGAATAAAACAAACACAAATCACGATTTAGACCACGTATAATTATGATGCAAAAGTATTGGAATATTTATTCCAAGTGATGAAGTGTATTTAATGTCATTGATAATAAATTTATTGATTAATTAGGGATCAATAGGATAATCGATATGGTTTAAGACGTTTCTTTCTTTATTCGATATTTCTATTTTTTCATTCGATATCGATGTTTCTAGTAAAATCTATAACCGCGTCTCGATGGAGTCTAGTTTGCCATGACGTAATTTCGGTCGCCGTGAATCCTCGAAGTAGTAAATATTCAAATGAAATGCACAAATTTAAAGCATTTACGAGTTGTATTTATATTTGTTTTAATAGATACTTTACGTGATAATCAGTTCTGACGATTCATCACTCGGATATTACACTATTTGCACACGACGTTGCCTATTTAAATATTGATACGATTTACGAAACATTGTTGCAAATTAAAGCACGTGACACGAGTGATAGGTATTCCGTTGACATAAAAATATTCACAAAGTTGGTATTTTTAAAAGAACGACTTGTTATTTTCAATTCTTAAAATAAAACGGAATTTCAGAATCGCTCTCGATTCCTAAAGTAAAGACTAGGGAAGGCAGCGGGTTATTTTCACAGCGTTCAAAATAGCTTTGGACCGTTTCCAACATTCACGAATGGTTTCGGAATAGAATGGCGGTAGAGCGAAATAAACTTCTTAAAAGCAATGATTTACGTGAATAATTACTTTCCGTATATCCGGTTCGAAACTCCGTCTTTGATCTTCGCTATAAAATTTTCTGATTCATATTTAATTCAACTATACATATATTTTATTCCACATTCATCTACTTTGTCGATTTCTCGTGGTTATATCATTGGATTGGTCACTTAGTGACGTGTAAGACTTATTCATGAAATGTCGGTTTTTTTTTCTTATTGCTTAAATTATAAATTGGTTACATACTGGCCAATTAAACAACCATTCCTTTGGTTACTGATGATTCTTACGTTAAAACTAAAAAATCTTTTTAGTAAATACAAATTTAAAAAAAAATTGGTTGATCGTAAAGTCGCTTTACGGACGATAATTTTACGTGATAACGTCATAAGAAAATATTGATGAAAAATTGCATACTTTTATGAATTGAATTATATATATATCACTGAGTTATCATTATTTTGTATGATACAAAGAATGAGTTAATTCAATTAACAACATTTTTTTTTCAATAAATTAACATTTATTTGCACTCGTTAATTCAAATATTATTTTACTTAAATTATACAGATTAATTACAAGTAACAATATGCTATTAACAATTTATTTACAACTTATATGTGTGTGATATTTAAGATCCTCCAATCTGCGTTATTGTTTTTCATTAATAAGTCGAACGCTTAGGCCGATCTCTCTATCGCTTGTTCCGCGCTCTCGCTCGCGACACGTAACACTTCTTCGTGCGTGCAGCCGGCATTCATCGATTTAAAAGACGTTATCAGGTCAAAAACATGATTGTGTATACTAATAGGTACTATTCTCAACAGTATTTTACATTTTGTTCAATATTTCATTATAATAATTAAAAAAAAAAAAAAAATTGCCGAGTAGTTATGTGCGTTTTTTTAAACGTTACGTAGTATATTTGTTGCCTATCCTTTTTTTTATTATTTATAGGTACAATAATTGTTAACGTACGTTAATTATTAACGTTTCTGCTATAAGGCGTTTAAGTATTAGTCACATTAACTTGTATCTATATAAAAAGATAAGACACCGAAACACCGTGTAAACTTCCCACTGCTGGGGAAAGACTTCCTCTACCTATAGGAGAAAGTATTGGAGCTTATTTCTCCACGGTACTTCACTAGTGGTTGGTGAATAAACCCACATGATAAACGTCAATGTTCGACCACCGGAACACGATTTAGCGTAGAAACGCGTCCCTCATTGTTACCAGAATGTGCCCAACTCTAAAATCAACAAATAATCAAAAATAACAACAACTTATAAAACCATAGCTTTAAATCCTGTTGGCGAAAATAATATAATTATATCGGTATATATCTTAATTTTATAAGTATATATTATGGTATTATTTCTTAACGAACAAAAACATATCCCATTTATATCATTAAATTAAACCATATTGAACGTAAGTCGTCCGTTGTTCCAGGTCAGTCGTGCGTGCACCTTGCGGCGAACGCGGGCCACATCGAGACGCTCCAGAGACTCGTCTACTTCGGAGCTGACATCAACGCCAGGGTAAGAATCATTACAGAGTATAAATATTTTTATTACTTAACGCCGGTTTCAAAATGAATGACTGACATGTTAATAAGGAAAAAAAATGGCCGTCGATTTCGTTTTAGTTTTTTTTTTTTTATATGTCCAATCTATTAACCATACCTATTCATTGTTTTCAAGAATGCCATTTTAAAAAATATACAGAAACATCGTTTATTGTTAAGAGTTTAACAAAGTGTTCTCTTTATAAAGTAACCTAATTTCGCGATAATGTAGGAATCCCTTCTATCAGCTAGTTGTCTAATCTGATAGCGCTCATGGCCAAATATGGGTTTTTTGTACTACGCATCGAGCGCTGGCCAACCTTGAGCCCAGACTGGGCCCCAGTTTTCCGACCATGAGACGTTTTATGGAAAAAAAAAAACCTAGAAATTTTCCTTTAGAACAATTCTAACAGCGTTATGTAAATAAATAAGTTATGTAATAAATGTTTTGTCATATATTTTACTCGTGTGATTTCAATTTGTTTGCTTTGTAGTGCAACTGAGTACAAATATTTTCATATGATACGAAACCGTAATGACACCAAGTTAGTCTGCGCTGTATGAATACCGCTTAAAAATGTTCCAATGTTTAGCAAAGTCTTCTACTAAAGAGGAGAAGTAGTAGAATAATTAATAAAAGCCTTATTCACTCCATTGCTCCATTCCAAATATATCCACTACACGAGTAGGTAATTCGACTTTTTGAGGATCGTGTTCCATTCTAAGAAACGATTTTTATAAAATGATGTGTGTACTGAACCGAATCAGCCTGTAAACGTTCTACTACTGGACAAAGGCCTCTTTTCCATAATGGAGAAGAGTTGGAACTTATCCACCACGCTGCTCCACTGCGGGTTGGCTAATAATTTCCCTACCATGAGTAACGATCGTTATCAGATGTCTATGATAACAACCGGGACCGACGGATTTACGTGCTCTCTTCGCGTCGAGGGGACTACTCGCACCATCATACTAGAACGGTCGTCAAAATGATAATTGAAAGACTTAAATCCTTTCGGCGATATGGTCTCATATCGTCACCGCGACCGTCGATACTAATGGTGTCGTCGGTTCGCGACCGCGGCAGGCGACTGCGACAGGAGAGACAGCGACAACTTATATCATTGGTTGTATTGGTTCTGTTGTCTCTGTCTCTCTTGTCGCGAGCGCGAACCGCCACCATAACGCGGCGCCGTGTCCGCAGGAGGGCCTGGCGGGCTGGACGCCGCTGCACGTGGCGGCGCGGCGCGGCGACGCGCGCCTCGTGCAGTTCCTGCTGCAGCGCTGCGCGAGCGCGCCGGACGCGCGCGACTACGCCGGCCGCACACCGCGCCGCCTCGCGCGCTCGCCGCGCGTCGTCGCGCTCCTGCCCGACGACGACGACGACAGCGACGACGATGTGAGTACCTGCACACACACACACACATCGAGGGGACGGGATTCCTGTCCCTGGCGATCACAGTAAAGGTGCAGATACACATGCTCATTAGCATGCTTTTAGTCTAGTTAACAAGTGCCATTTTCCTCAACTTTTTCAGCAGTCTGTGAAAGTTATGATAGAGAATTAATTGAAATTAAAAAAGTGGTTTAGTTTTTAAAATAACTTTAATAACTATTGCAACTTCTGCAAGGGAATCATTTTGATGCCATTCCGAATCCAATGACACCTCATTCATAATTTTCGGAGACTGCTAAGCGAGAGACGACGTTCGATAGGAATGTAAAGGTCTTATTTCAACTGCTTCTCGTACGAAATATCAAATATACGTATTTGTAGGTATGACTTATTGTACTGTTCCTGATGATATGTGGATACAGAACATAAGCTATTGTTTGTTATATTCTTTTATTATACATATTTCTCCATTTAATATTACACATACAACGTTAAGATCGTATACATAGTCAATGTATTTCATGTTTCTAGCTAGTTATAAGTTCTAAAAAGCTTTATCATAACCTTCTAAATATAAAATGAAACAAAATGTAATTTTTCTAATTCGTCGTTCTCTTTCAGGTGTACGACAGCGACAGCGATAGTGAAAATCTGTTCGAGAGAATTCGTCAGAGCAGCAATCCCATCAACGTCGCCTGATGAAGCGCTAACTCCACCCACAATATCTTCAGCATCACCTGCATGTCCACTTGAGGACTTCGAACGAGAAACTTCCAAGATGTTCACCGCCACCGCCCGCGTGAATATTTTATAATTGCCGCTCTGAAGTTGGCGCGGAAATACGGTCAAGCGTGAACCTGTTTGTGACAAACGCACTAACTTCAGAGCGGCAGAAAAAACGATTACTGTTAAATCAATTTTTACTATATCCGTATATCACAAGGAGTTCATAAGTTCTCATATTATCATTGTTAGTCCATTTCAATAGAATTTGTAATTACAAAATAACCTCTTTTTAATATCGAAATTATTTATAAATTGAAAAATGATAATAAATTACAAATTCTATTGAAATGTACACATTATTCTTTCTCTTTCATCTCCATTTGTATTCACATTACATAACATATGGTTAACAGCATCGTGACTAATTAAATGTCATACTTAAACTGCCTTTGTTTCTGTATTTTACATTATGTGCAAAGATTTTTAACACACGGTCGTCTGTTCCAAAGGCGAGCAACTGAATTCCTATGTTAGGTTCCAGCCGACTGATACACATTTTTTAGAATAAATATACATATAATCACCGCAAACACATAACCCTGGAATCGAAATCAGGACCACTGCCAAATGCGCCAACAGGCCAGTCTAAGTCTGAAATCGAAGGGAACTTAAACTCAAATAATAATAATAATAAATATTTTATTGCATTTTGTACATCTTAATTAAATACTAGACCATACTAGTATCTATCCGTATACTATACTATCTGTGGTATTTAATTTATTTTTGAATTTTTAGAATGCTGTTAATCATATATGTATGTACCTATTATCATTTTCTTATATTGTGTAAGGTGCAATGTACTTGCCCTTAAAAAACAATAGCCTACGATTTTATAATCCCTTTGAAGTAGTCCCTTATCTAGTTATCGTAGCGATGATAAAAATAAAAGTCAATTGTAATGTTCTTGAAATTTTTATCTATCAATGAGTGTTGTTTTACGGTTAAGGCTTAACAATGAAAGTCTGACTATATCACTTGTTTTAAAAATTAAATTGAGACTGATTTCTCAATCGCACTAATCAATCTCCTTCGTCTCTTCTCCATCCTACGTGAGATTGGCGGAATCAACCGTGCTTCACTGGCACAACAGAAAGCAATAAAACCAATCAATCAATCAATAATTTTTCATTAAACAAATTACAGAATGTTTTTTTTTTTAAATATCAGAAGTATTGTGACTTTAAAAGAAGAAGAAAGGAGATCAATTGTACAATTTAAAATGTTTTGAGAATTGATCAATAATCGTGTATTTGATATTAAAACGGGCCAAAACTTACACGACAGAGTATTACATATGCTTTTGTTATGTCATGTTATTTACGTATACTACTGTTTTATTGCAATTTATAAATATTGTAAAATTTATATAAGATCGTCTGTAGAATTGATTACTCTGACTTTGTATATAATTTTTATACATTGTAATAAAATGTACGTATGAATAGGGATGTCTTCCTATATATTAAATATTTTTGTCACTATTATCTACTATTAAAAATTATGTTATATATTTTACTTATTTATAATACTTAAATATATTGAAAGATGTAAATTAGGCTATTCAAAGGAATTTTAAACTATATATTACAAATTATATATATATATTACGGTCTTGACCCAACTTTCGAGAGAAAGCAGCGTCTAAGATTGTTCATTATAATATCGCACTAAGTTTTCTGTATGGAAAAGTTTGTGTGTGCGATTAGGTTACTTAGACAAATGTTTGTTAAGAATCAGCTGATTATGTTATGTTAAGCTTAGTTATATTATGTGACACCGGACCGCACTAGGGGTCGGCGTACACGATCGTACGATCTTAAATGTAGTTCGTAAATTGTAACTTGAACATGAGTTCTACTAGTCTCTGTACATTATTAAATTATAACTTGTTTAAAAAAAATCAGATATTTTATTTCACGACTTTGAATACTCAGTAAATACGGACAGCGGATAGCATTTATTATTATAAGATTAATAAATCATATAATTTAGCTTAAGACATCGGTATGAAACGAAACCGCCTGATAATATCAAAGATGTTTTTAATAAAAATATATATACATATTTGTTAATATCTATCTCAGTGTGATAGTGTACGCCAGTCCTAAAACGAGAAGGTAATACGAATTCACATAGTACGGCTAAGCTTCAAATACACTATGTATCATAATTATATATTATATATCTCTTTTAGTTATAATATATTTAATAATATATCAGATGCTCTTTAATTTTTATCCTACGAACCTTTACCGAGACACCTCAGGCAGCGCCTATCATGGTCGACTTTACAAAGAAGCGGGATGAGAGGAATTTAAATAGAAAAATAGTTTTTTTTTTTTTTTGTTTTCATTTAAATTAATATTCTTATAATTATTTAGAGATATTTAGGATGTATAATTAATGTATCAAATGTGTATTTGATCCGTGGTCTCTATTAGAAGCTCCGAGAATCCGATGCTATAAAATAAGACTTATAAACATGTGCGTAGTAACTACGTCATTATAAAATTTAAAGTAATAGGCCTTTTCATCGTATGATGAGCGCATGCGCAGCCATATTAAAACAGCGGTAATTAAAAAGTTTCGTACTGTTTTGATAAACAATGGCTGGCAAAGCAACTTTATTTCTACAACCTGGCAGTGGTGCTTCACTGATTCACAAGTCTGTTGAAGCACATTGTGAACAATTAAAATGTGATTAAGTGTCATGGACGTTCGCAAAAATTAAAAAAAATAGTGAGCTGATTAAGCGGTAGGTATTAGTAGTATTAGTACTTGTTTACTACGTGAAAAATAATAAAAACTGATAATGGTTATAAAAATATTTTAATTAGTTATGCCAATTGATAACAAAAAAAGTTTTCATTTAAATGTACATATTTTTACAACATTAATACTCTACCTGTTCAATAGATATTGTTTGTTTCCATATTTGTTTCTTCCATATCAACTCTTTTATAGTTTTCGTGTAAACTGGTTCTAGTTTTATAGACCACCTATAGACAAACTAAATGTTATAACTCCGAAATTATTACTTATTAGATGAATAATTATAAAGTACCTCATTAATTGATTCATCTTTTTTTTTATTCTTAAAAATTTAGAGGATTAGGATTTTCTTCTGTTTGACCACTTTCGCCGTGAAAATGTAGTGAACAAATATACGTAGTAAGGTCCAAAAGTTTCCGGCCTGCCCATATTATATTAATCGCAGATACAAAATTAACTTGTCAGTATACTATTAGACTTCTATGTTACCCACCCATAATAACACATTGGGTCATTTTATTTCAATACAAAGATAAAACGTTTTAAAGTCGGACAGTCGATTAAAAATTCGTAATGGAGAAAATTGAGTATCGAGCTAAGGGAAGACGCCGGCCGAAATCAAACAACGTTTGGATGGGTGGAACAATTTCGTTTGGGAAGACAATCAATTGAAGACGAACCTCGCCAGGACGTCCATCTGAGGACGGTGCAGATGAAAACTTTAATTTTTGGAGAATACGGTTCTAGAAAACAGACGGGTAAAGACTAAAGAATTAGCAGCTATGACGGGACTTTCGAAAACAACTGTGCTTATAATTCTACATGAACATTTGGGTATGAAAAGTCAGTGCAAGGTGGGTACCAAAACTTCTTTCCGCTGTTCAAAAACAGGGACGAGTGAAGTGCTGTGCTCAATTTTTATCCCTTTTTTTACGGTGGACAGAAAGAAGATTTGGATTCTTTTGCTACCAGAGATAAAAGTATGGTTCTCTATCATGATCCTCTATCAAAAAGGAATTCGATGCAATGGCATCGTCCAAGTTCACCGCGGCCCAAAAACGCGCCGGTTCACACATCGGGTGTTTCCATGGCTGCCAGTAAATAATGTGGTTTCATAATGTGGTTTCATTTTTAAGAGAATAGAAATGTTAATAAAGCGCTATAAAAAGTGTATTGAAATAAAAGGTGATTATATCGAAAAATAAAAGTTTTGGTTTTAGGTTAATCGTACGTACCTTAACATCATCAATGGATCGAAAACCTCTGTCACTCACAATCACATTTTTCACATTTTGCAAATTTAGAAAAATTTTGAATGAACGTTTGTGTACTAGGACTACAAAGGATATTCGATTAACGATTTTATAGAAGACAGCACGACTTGGGAATGATGTGATCGCCGCCAGGCTATTTCAACGTATAGGATTATCGTTAATTTTAATTTACTTTGGAGAAAAAATGACATTACGATAAAGAAAAAAAAAAAATTAGTTCCGCTGAGTTTCTTCCGCCAGTTCTTCTCAGGTCAGAGGCTTCTTCTTTCCGAACTGGTAGTAGACTCAATGACGCTCAGTAAGAAATTGTAATAATTTTATGCTGAATAAAATATTTTAACTTTGACTTTGCACATTTTCAACATGTTTTAATATGTACCTACATATCTATTATGCTTGACGCATGCTGACATTAACGCAAGCGAACAAAAAAAAGTGTGATGAAAACGCCTATTTGACGTCACTTAACGTTAACGCCTTTTAATAGAAGATAACAATTGTGAGACAAGTCTTAAAATTAAATCTAATAGTTTAATTATATACAATAGAGCTAACGATCTCTACATGATCTCTACTAGGTAATTACCAATCAGAAGCAATAAAATTACGTCATAATGCATAAATATAGACTCGTATACAACTAATATGCCTATGGCTTTACGTGCTTAAATGAAAAAATTAAACGCCTTACACTTAACAACCCACTAGGCGTTTGTATTGTGTCTGGAAAGACTGGAGAACGGAACCTGTGACTGAATCTTAGAACCTGTTTCACTGGTTGCTGATAAAGTTATCTAACATATCCATTAGATAAAAGTTATATATTTTTCTTTTTTACCATCAAACTCCTTCGATGTTGGGGCGGTTTAGAGTATTCTATCGGATCCCTTATCAGAATCTGCTAGAATGATTTTTGATTTTTATAAGTTATCCCTTGTTGATTTATTTAATTAGATTTTAGTATAAATTGAGGTATTTTTGTTCGTTTTTTTTTTTTTTTTGTGCGTGTTGCGATTATTTTGTAAAAGTTACAATGGGACTGGCGTGTCCATGTAAGACAAAAGTCCCTAAAATTAATAAAAGAATTTAAAAAAATTGTTGTCTGTAAAGTCAGTTAATGGACGATAATTTTAGTTGCGTGATAACGTCATAAGAAAACATTGATAAAAAACAAATTTAGACTAGGCTGTATGGACTATAGTTCTTTGCTTTTCCCTATTGGGGATAAATTTTAAAACAACAACAATAACATTGATAAAAATTGCATACTTTTATGAATTGAATTGAATTATTATCACATTTGTCACAACACTTATTGCACTCGTTAATTCAAATATGTATTTTTTTTTTGTACATACTTAAATTATACAGTTTAATTACAAGTAACAATGTGCTATTAACAATTTATTTACAACTTATACTCGTATATCATTTTTTTCATTGAATACTAATTAAAAACAGTTGACTTTTTAAATGATCGTTTATACGAGTCATAATAATTATTTAATCAAAATTGTAATACCTATAACCAATTATTACTGCGCTTGCCGACCGATGTTACTTTTTTTTAATAATCAAAGAACAAATATATGATACTAGCAAACCCGGCGAACTCCGTTTCGCCACCAGATGGCTTCGTTTTTTGTAACATTTCATTTGGGGATTAAAAGATGAAGTAGTACATGCTATGTACCAGAGATGGCGCTGTATGTGAAAAATGATTTTCCCTGTTTTCCCGCTTTCCTGTTGAAATTTTTCCTGAATTTTGTTTGCTGTAAACCTCACGGAGCCCGAGAGCTTTCCAACGAATGCAAAACCGTGAAAATCGGTTCGTGCGTTCTGGAATTATAGCGTCAGGAAGGAAAACCCGATTTATTTTTATATTATAGATTATATCACTAATCAAATTCTTAAAATGCAAGAATTAATTACTTTTTACAAACATTAACTTTTCACTAACTTTACAAACAATAAAATGACAAAACAGTTGTAGATTCAAGATTGCGTGGCGTCTGCCGCTGTCTCTTCTACTCGGACGCGTCATAAGTTAGGCCGACCGCCGATGAGCCGTGAGCCGAACGCTTAGGCCGATCGTGCCTCTCTATTGCTTGTTCCGCACTGTCGGTCGCGGATTGTGACAATGACGTCATGTTTTTCGAAAAGTACCAAGTAGCTTTCATCAATTTACTAGACGTTATCACGTCAAAAACCATCAAACTCCACTTTATCTTTCAGATATTTCTATTCGCAACCTCTGGTTCTAAGTTGTAGTATGTTAGTTGAAGTGAAGTAAGCCCTGGGGTGCCAATTGTAGGTGACCTCCTCGTGGTGCACCCTGGTAACGTAGACTGCAGCAGCTCCACAGTTGCAGAGCTGCTGCTGCCTACGGCTAACGACCGACTCGTGAGGGAATGTGCTCCGGCGCTCTGCTCGTAGCAGAGTTGTCCCGTTGAGCGCATATAGGGTGGGACCTCTCCAGTAGCGTTACGCTTGCGCGCTTACCACCACCGAGACGGGGCGGATTTGGCGTGCGTTTACACCGCCGTTGGACGTTCTCCCATTCGTCGTAATCCCATTTCGTGGTATCGTGGTCATGTCGCGGCTACGTACGAGACCGAGGGTCTTGCCTTAGCCGGCCGGACCGTGAGGAAAAAAACCTCTATAAAAAATTACCCCGAATCCCAAGCGACGACACAGCATAAAGGGATGCATGGCTGATGGGTGGTTCGGTCAATCTGTGTCACTTCAAACATGAGCACGTTCAACAAAACTTAATTACCCCAGGCGGGTACCGACGCCGGCGCCGGAGAATCCTGCAGTGCTAATGCACTCTGCCCCGTCGAATCTGGGGGGGGGGCACCGACCGTATTTGTGTTCCCGGTATATCCGAAGAGCGGCCCGAAAAGGGCGGAGATGACATGGGGCCCGAGAAGGGCAGCGATTTTAATGACTTGGGAGCAGATGGCTCCGATGCGGGTATGAGATCGAGGTCACCATATTACTCAGACTCATCTGGCCGATTTTGGAAGCGCCGGCGGTGTGAGGCGGATGACGGCGCGTTGGACGTGGACAATGACGACGCAACTAATAAGATATTCACTACGCATAGAGGCCGTGGCCGACCACCCACGACCGGGAAGTACGTTGGCCTCGCAAAGGCGAAAGCTGAAAACCTCACCCAGTACCAGAGGGAGCTGGAGCTGGAGGCGGAAAAAGAAGCAGTGGCGATCACGCGCCAAGTTAGGGCGACGCGTACGGCCACGTACATGGATGCGACAACAACATCGAACGAATGCTGGACACAGGACCTCCACAAGAGGGCCCAGGAGTGCGTCGATACAATTTCGGAATTAACCAAAAATTCAAAAAACTTGAAAGGCACTTTCAAAAAAGCATTTAACGAGTCCGCTGAGACTATAGGCGAAGTGCTTGGTGTCCTATACCAACGGACAGCGACTGATGAAATTAGACAGTTACAGGAGGCCAACGACTTTCTAAGACAGGAAAAGCCCAGCTCAGTTCGGAGATTTCTGAACTGCGGCAGGGCGTGGCTGAAATAAGGCGAGAGCTGAGCTCGACGTCTGCTCCGGCCCCTTCTCCCTCTACGTCGGCTGTGGACGACGCGATCGTTAAAAATATCATGGACGGGGTGGGCAATATGCTCAACGCCCGATTCCAGGAATTAGAGGCGTCCGGCAGGCGAAAATGCCAGGCCAGGGTGTCAATTGACAGGACAGAGGCGCCAATTTCCCGGCCTTGTGTCACCACGCTGACCTCGCCAGCGAATCCGGCCCCGGAAATGACCAAAAGGAAGAAAAGGAAGAAAAGAAAGAAAAGGAGCAAAAAGGTGCGGTCGCACAAGTGGATGCGCCTCCCGAACCATGCTCCCTACCGTCTGCTCCGGCCGCTCTGGCGGAGGGCTGGAACGTGATGGCGAGGAAGGCAAAAACCCCGAAAATGCCGAAGCTGCGACTGCCCAGGTCAGCGGCGGTGCAACTGACGCTGCTGCCGGGCAGTGTAAAGACATATGCGGAGGTCCTGGGAGCCATAAAGGCCGACGGCGTTATAGCAGGGATGGGCGTGGAGATCTATAAGACGCTATAAAGTCTCGCAGACAGGCGCGCGCAGGTAGAAGGCGGATGCGCTGGACCGGTGTATTAAGATCATCGGTGAAGAAGTGGCGGTCACTAGGCCGGAAAAGTGTGCCGACCTGCGGATCAACTGATTGGACGATTCCGTAACTCCCGAGGAACTGGCTGGCGTAATCGCCAAAGCGGGAGGATGCGCCGCGGAATTAGTAAAAGTTGGCGAGATCCGCCAGAATTACACCTGCGTCGGAACAGCCTGGGTTCATTGCCCAGTAGAAGCGGCCAAGAAGGTTGTCGAGGGACGCCGCCTTCTAGTGGGCTTCGTTTCGATTGGGGTGCAGCTCCTGAAGGAGATACCGCGTCAATGCTATCGCTGACACGAAGTTGAGCACGTGGCAGCGAAGTGTGACAATGAGGTGGACCGCAGCGGGAAGTGCTACCGCTGCGGCAAAGAAGGGCACACGCGCCGGCATTGCACCGCCGAGGCGAACTGCCGAACCTGGAAGGCCACCGACCGACCGACCGCGAGGCACAGCGTAGTCATGTGCCATGTGGGAAACAAAGGAAAGAAGGCAACACCTGGGCCCAAAACCCAAGCACCGCCCACCAATAGAGTCGGGTTGGTAAACATGGAGACTTAAATAATAATCTGCTCTGGTCCTGGTGTCCGGGGACCTCAACGCAAACGGCGCAGACGGTCAACACGTGTGTGCGAAGGAGGGGCGGGTCCGACGTGGACGTGTCGTTCGCGAGCCCCGCCTTAAACTATTGAAGTACTGGTATGGTGTTCAGAGTAACATGGTAAGGTGGGGTGATGCACTTGGTGATCCATACAAACTGGAGTGTGGAGTGAGACAGGGGGGGCTGACATCACCCAGGCTGTTCAATCTTTACATAAACAAGCTGATAGAGAGGCTTAGCAGAGCAGGTGTCGGTTGCTCAATAGACACATCTCGACGACATGGTTCTGTTAAGCCCCTCAGTCAGTGGTCTTCGAAGATTGATCAAAATCTGTGAGAAATATGCTAAGGAGAACGGACTCAGATATAACGCTAAAAAGAGTGAAATTTTAATCTTTCGAGGAAAAAATAAACAATTAAAATTTAATCCCAATATACATCTGCGTGGAACTCCTCTAAAACAAGTATCTGAGTTCAAATATCTTGGCCATATTGTGAATAAACGCCTGGATGATGCGATAGCAAGCGCGAGCGCAGAGCTTTGTCAGTTAGAGGCAATATGTTGGCCCATAGATTTGCTCGATGTACATCACAGGTGAAATTAATTTTATTTAAAGCCTTTTGCCAGTCCTTTTGTACACTTGCAGTCTATGGGAGAATTACACATGAGGCGCTGGGACGACGGTGCACACGTAGCTGCGAAGCAAGCATAAACAAAATTTTTGATAGCTTTTTTTTTTTAACTAACATAGTATTTAAGAATTATTGTAACTAACATTTACTTAATTTTAATTTCGATTTTGATTTTAGTCTTGATTTTGATTTTAATTTTAATTTTGGTTTTGGTTTTAATTTGGAATTTTTTGAATTTTAATTTTGATTGAATTGTAATTGTAATTTAAACTTAGTAGGTATTGATTGGATTTTGATTTTTAATTTTAATTGCGACTTTAATTGAATTTTAGTTATTTCTAGTTTTTGACTGAATTTTAGTATTGATTTTGAATTCATAATTTTAATTTGCAATTTCGAATGAATTTTCGTATAGATTTTGATTATGATGATTTTTAATTTTTAGGTGATTGAATTTTGGCATTGATTTAATTTTGATATAGATTTGTTATTATTTGTTATTATTAGCGGTTATAAGAAAAAAATTGTAACTCTTTATGGACTAGTCCTGAAATAAAGGTTATTATTATTTTTACCTCCTGTTGATAAAGCCTATCAGTAGCTTTTGTGCCAGATAAAGTTTATCAACATCCCGTGAAACAGTCCCTTATATTCTTTACAGGCATTGAAAACTTAAATGCCCAGATAAGGACTAATATAAAAATATATATAAAGTAGGCCATAAATTGAGAGCTCACGGTGGTTTACGTTTTTAACAATGCTTTTATATAGAATTTTAATGTAATTTATTAATTTAATAGGAGATTGCAAACATTTATAGGCCCTATATAAGATTTTAAATTAACATGGTTATTTTTGTAGCGACATCTATCTCGCCGCATATGAACTGACGTATCCTACATCGCGCTATAGAAGTTTTCAAAGCGATTTAATATATATACAAGAACCCGACAACAAACGTTAAGTGGCGCGTAGCCCACCAGACGCAACACCGTCTGGTCGAAGGATCCTTCCTTTTCAATGGTAGCCTCTCTACGCCCAAATTTTCATAACTAAAATAATTCAAATCTGGATATTTACCATGTTTTTTGTTTTCACTTTGTGGAGCTCGATATTTCGGTATTCGGTGATTAGATTATGCAAACCCTTGAACAATAATATAAAAAATTCGCGAATCGATACGGTGGGTTTCGCCTGTAAAACACGGGATCAAGTATCGAGTGCACGTAAAACAAATAAAACAAGGGACAATAGTAGGGGTGAAAGTGACAATGGTAGTGGCAACCAGTGTTTGCGCACCAAACGTACGAGAAAGGAGGTAGTCCGGTATGGACACTTCTCCAAACTTCAGTCTCGTGAACAAGACATTCGTAGATAATGTCGAAATATCGAGCTCCACCAAGTAAAAACATATTATACATATTTATAAGCCTTATTTTAAACAGTTATAGTAAAATCGTAACATAGTTGATTTGTTATATAATTGTCTTTTTAAATGTATGTAAATGAAACCTAATTCCAAATTCCACGCATCCGAAGTCACGAATAAAAGCTAGTATACTAATAAAGCTGAAAGTTTATTTCCATATATGCACTATGAACGAGTAATTCAACTTAAAAAGATGTTTAGAAATATTAAATGAATTGGACAAATGATTATTATAAATTCTTGTATATTAATATTAACTCTTTATATAATACGAATTAAATAATTGGAATGCTCTAATAAAATGTACAGTAGAATTTTGAGTGGATTTAAAAATATTAAATTAATGACTCCTACCTCTTGTTCACTGCAACACGTTACTGAATTTAACAAAGGCACTTTGACTTTACACATTACGTTCACTACACTTGTGCGTTATTCTAAAATATGACAGTTCTATATACCCGTAACATTTATAAAATTAAATCTCAGTGTAGTATGTCGGTCTGTTGATGAACAACAAATCGAAGACGTTCGGGAAAACATATGTTGTATTGAATCCGATGAGTCCATACGTAAAGTATTTGTAACTACACTCTACAATTATCTTGTTCTTGTTGTCCAAGCTGTTCTCAGAGTTTCTAAGTTCATTCTTGTCTTTGCCCAGGAGGGCACACACAAAAGCGTATGAGAAGGACTTGGCGAGAGCTCTGGTGGCTAGAACTCCGCAGAAGCCCAGTGTCGTCCTCAGCAAGGTGCAGCCGAACATTTCAATGGAGGGCCATATGATCTCATATGGAGGGTCCAAAGGGCTGGCCGCCATGTTCCCCAGCTGGTAGTTGGTCCACGAGCCGGTGAGGATGCCGGCGCAGACGCTAACTATCATGGTTGTGTCGCCTCTGGAAAATTTAATACAAAGTGTAATGAAAAGAGAGAATATTAAAAAAATATATATACATATATAAATCTAATTTTTTTTTGTTTTATTTTATTAAACTTACTGTGATGATTTTACACTAGAATTTATATATTATAATAGGGTATTCTACTATGTTTGAAAACATACTTCAAAATGTTGATTTTCCTAATAAAAAGGCTTAAAACATTAAGTCACGTCATATACAGATTAAAAATTACGATTTTTAATTTAAATATATTAAAACAATAATGTGCTTTTATGACTCAAAATCAGAATATTTAAATATATTTCTACATAAATTTTAACTTTTATCAAATTTTCTAACTTATTTTTCACAACGAAAAGTACCCTATTAAAGATTGGGAGAATATTACTCGTGTAAAGATTGCACAAAGTTACATAAACATTTTTTTGTTTGAAAGGAAAAGTATATATTACACCCAAACTAGGGCCGGGAATCGATCACGCTCATATCGGCCCACGGCCCTGGAGCGGAAAGTAACCCTGGTCACTGCCAACGGCACCAAAGGACCAGTCAGATTTTAGTATTGGATCCAGATCCAAACGTGCCAGTCGTGTTCTACCACCTACTCAACAATATGATGTTGCGAATATTGTTAATTTATAATTTCTCTATTGCAAACCGTCAAATTGTTAACTAGTACAAAAATTACGTCCGTTATATAAATAATTTTCATAGAGTATAATATGTATCGTTTTAGAATTAAGTCATTTGATCTAGGATAATCTAGTTTGACCAGAGACCTGGTTTAGCCGATGAGTCTCACCTCGTGGGCGTCCACTTGTCCGACTGCGGATGGTACACTATAACAAGTACGGAGACCGAGACGACGATGAGCGGCGACCACAGAGACGTGAGCAGGAAACCGTCCAGCTCATCAACCACAGGGATCAGGACCACCAGCAACGCTGAGGACAGTAGCAAGCCCGCTGCTATGTCCTGAAAATATAAAATTAATTCACGTCATATTGTATAAACAATAAAATATAACAGAACTTAGAAAAATAGTTCTCTGCGCTTATTATACGTGTGACGACGACATATTATACGACGACCGTTCTGGCGTAGCGGCGCGAGTAGTCACCTCAACGCCGCACACCGGCGGTCACGGGTTCGAGTCCCGCTCTGAACAGATATTTGTATTTGTACAAAAATATTTCTTTCCGGTCTGGGTGTATCTCCTTGTAGGTCTCTCCACTATGCCTCGGAGAGCACGTAAAGCCGTTGGTTCCAGTTGTTATCATAGACACCTTTTTTTCTTCTTTTATTAATTTTAGGGACTTTTGTCCTACAGGACACGCCAGTCCCATTGTAACTTTTACAAAATAATTGCAACACGCAGAAAAAAAAATTAAACAAAAATTCCTCAATTACTAAAACCTAATTAAATAAATCAACAAGGGATAACTTATAGAAATCAAAAATCATTCTAGCAGATTCTGATAAGGGATCCGATAGAATACTTTGCACCGCCCCAACATCGAACGAACAAAGTTTTAAATTTCTAAACAATACTTGTGTGCAATTTGACACATTCCATCAACAAGTGATATAAGTCTTTTTTTTTTTTGTTCCACACGTATCACAATTAGGAGAGTCAATTTTTTTCATAAGGAATCCAAAACTTTTTGATGGAATATGTCCCGACCTAAGACGATGAGCTATTATAATATACAATCTGTTTATTTTGTGACGGTTAAACCAGGGCACGGGAGGAGGCTGACTTTGAATCGTGCGATACCAAATTCCTTTGATTTTAGATATTTCATCAAAATGTTCTTTCCAGATACCATAAATATCTTTTTTGTATTTAACTAGAAATTCTGAATAATCTGGTTGTATATTAATTTCATTTCCTGACTTTATTCCTTCTTTAGCTAAGAATCATAGACACCTGATAACTATCGTTACTCACGGTACGGAAATTTTCCGCCAAGCCGTAGTGGAGCAGTGTGGTGGATCAAGCTACAACCTTTCTTCTATATGGAGAAGAGATCTTCGCTCAGCAGGGGGTTGTTTACAGGCTGATACAGTACAGTATAATATTTATTATATATCTATCATAATATATACTGTTAATATACGATCGTTCTAGTGTGACGACCGTTCTGGTGTAGTGCGAGTAGATGTCTCAAGTTTTCATATAGTAACTCACAAATATGGTTTTAAATATTTTTTTGCAAACAAAAAGTTAAAAAAATGTATTCAGTAGTATTTGTGGTAGTGTGGCGTAGTGTTGTCACCTGTGAGCACAGAGTACCTACATTGAATATAAGGGTACGTCCTGTGAGTGTAAAAAGCGTTAAACGCTGCCCGCCATATGTTAATATAGCTCGAAAAAGCGGGAGATTCCTGTAGAAGATATTGACTAACTGTGTGACTGACTGTGTGAAAAAGCGTGGTATTTTTGAAGACACCGTATATATAATTTATTATAAATGTACATTTATTTTAAAAAAATATATGTGTTGCATACCTTAGGAACAAACGACTGCGTGTGTGATAAAAATGTTGAACTGAATCAGCCTGTAAACGTATCATCACTGCTAGGCAAAGGCCTATTCTCCATATAGGAGAAGGGTTGAAGCTGTATCCACCACGCTGCTCCACTGCGGTTTGTCAAACGAATTTCCCTATCACGAATAATGAACGCTACCAGGTGTCTGTGATAACAACCGGGACTGACGGCTCTAAGTGCTCTCCGAGGAACGATGGGGAGACCCACAAGGACACGTACTCAGATCAGATATTTGTACAAAAACAAATATCTACTTCGAACGAAAATTTAACCTGCGACCGTTGGTGTTAAGGCGACTTCTCGCACCACTACACCAGAACCCCTGTATATTTTAACTTTAAACATATAAATGTGAATCAATCGAAGGGGTATGATACCTAGTTCCGGGCGATTTTACACGACTTGAGACCAATTACTTCTGTATATCTGTTTTCAAAGACAAAATTTTCATAAACACGACAGAAAACATGAAGCAGGGTAACAATTATTAAGCTAAATATAATCTTACAAATTGTATTAATACCAACCAGTATGCTATGCATCCCGAGATAAACTCTACTGACACAGATCAAGGTACACCACGACACTGCTATAACGATCCCCCAGTGCACGGGATACTGGTACCTATCCATGGTGTAGAATAAGACCGAGAACGGTATGGACACGCCGACCATAGCGTGCGTCGATGGCATTCCGTACTCGATCGCCCACTTCTCTTGAAGCTTCTTCACCGGATACCCCGGTCGAGGCCATCTTATTATATCTTTGAAACCTTGACCTGAAAATTATATGATAAATTTTTATTATATAAATTGTTTCTTGTATGTCTTAAGTTGAAATAATACAACAGTGTGTGTAACATGCATAAAGTATAAACCTTTGTCATTAATCAAGTTCTGTCTATTGGTGAAAACCACATGAGAATACCATAAGTAGTTTTGGAGTTTATCGCGAACAAACAGACATACGTGGCGGGGGACGTTGTTTTATACTCGTTATATTTTGTATACTTTTATTTAATTTATGTATCATAGTGATCATTAAAATTACTAATTACACAAGTAAATGTTATTTAAAAGGGGGCGTTCAAGTATTACGTAACGCAATTTTTGAAGATTTTTGTTTTTTATTTAATAAAAAAAAATAAAAAACAATGTTACATAATGCGTTGTATGAACCTCCCTCACGCCCTTGTAGCGCTACGTAACGTTTTACAAGACCCCCCTTCCTCCAAATTGCGCTATGTACTACTTGAACGCCCCCTAATTAACGGCTATGCCATAATTAAAAACACTTGTTTTTCCTCACATAATATATGTATATGACATAATCATACTACTATTATTATGCTAAAGTTTGCATGATTGGATGTTTGTTACAAAACAATGCCAAGACAGTGAAATGGAATTGCATAAAATCTGGAACAAGGATAAATAAAAAAAACAAGAACAAGGATAAAAGTTGATGAAAGGTAATAGATAGCGCAAGGCTAAGTGAAAATGTACGGTCCCCGTACTATACTATAGATTTGTTATCGTTTTTCAGAAATTAAGTGATTGACATTATTTTTGCATAATAGTACAGGCAAGAGAATGATATAAGCAATTTTTTATTCAAGAACAATCACGGTTCCTATAGGATAGCATAACATATGGGATAACATCAAAATTTCCACGCATTTTATTCAAGTAGGATTTTTTTCACTTTTAAATGCTCATTTTACAAGTCCTCCATGTCATGGGCACTGAATGCAAATTGTACTGACTAGAGTCAGTCAAAAACTCAACATAAAATATCGTACATAATTATAATCTTAAGCATTTATTATATTTATAATATGCATTTGTATCAAATAGACTTTATTCTCTTCTGTTTAAAGTCAAAGTATCATCATCAAACAATACTATATCAAAAATACCACTTACTTAATAGAGAATGCCGTAAAATATGTATTAGGAACAAAAAAGAACCTAAAACTGTCAGTTGTGGAACATTATTAAAGTCCTAGTAGATATTATTTCATTAAAAGCCATTTTTTGAATTCTTTTGCAAAGATATGGTGAAGTAATTAATTGAAGAACTCCATTTTTTACCGACTTCAAAAAAGGAGGATGTTCTTAATTTGACTGTTTTTTTTTTGTAACACGATTATTCCGTCAATTATGAATCGATTTTGATGATTAGTTTTTTAATCGGTAAATTATACTTCAAAGATGGATCTTCATAGAAATTTTATCGGAATCAGTTTGGTATGTGTGGTATAAAATTTATAACAGTTAAACAACTATGTTTAAGCAAATAAATTAAAATTGAGATATACATATTATATCAAGTCAGTGAATTAACATAATGTCATATAGTAGGTAGTAATGTCATACGATCTTACTTTATTACTTTTACTGACACATCCAATGGGACCTGTCTTTTTTTTATTTTTTATTTTTTTATTTTTAATGTTTTATGTTTTCATTTTACGAATGTAGTAGTAGCATATTTAACTGTAAATTGCAGACTGCATTTATTATGTTTTAATAATTTAGCTATGGAAAAAGAAGATATTTTAAATTGGAATTTATCACAGTGCACATATTAAAAATACAGAATGACTAGTAAATTACTATCAATATTTAAGGAGAATACTCGGTACATGATTCTCATTCGAATTATGTAAAAAAAATTGGTACTTAATTTTTGACCAAATTTTCATAAATTTCAATTCAAGTAAATGAAGCGTTGACACTCTACAGTCATGCCGGCGGCACGTGCACAGGTGTTGTACTGTGCCGCTTGTTAACATCTAAAAATAGCCAAAGTTCACATCATTTACCTAGTCAACAAATTTGTTGCTTAAACGAGTAAAACATCTTAGTATTTTTGCCTATCCTAAGCCAGGATTAAAGTATTAAGGGGGATTGGATCATGCTTGTTTATCCTGCTATCCTGTTAACACGTGGCGGCGTTTGGACGTAGGTAAACTACCTGTTTTGAGTCGAAAGTGCAGCTAGCTGCTAGGGTGTCCAGACGACGCGTACATAATTGGATAATTGTTGAGAAACTTTACTTAAAAGTTTATTAATATTTGCCTGTTTTTTTTTTACATAATTCGAATGAGAATCATGTACCGAGTAGTCTCCTTAAATATTTATAGTAATTTACCAGTCATCCTGTATATATTATTATATTATAAAATAGTTTTCATATGCCTATGCTACTTTGATATCTGATTAGATATTTTTGTTATTAAAAGTTTTATTTTTACCATCCCATTATTAATGATAATTTATGTGGACACATAGCCCTTATTTTGTCATCTGCCCTTAATAAGATTTTATCTCTGACATCTAATATTGCTTAACAAATATGCATATCATTTCAAACATTTCTGAAAAGATCTAAAAATATTTATTTTAATTATAAAATAATTAATAATTTTTTGTGTCACACTCTGTTTTTTTTTTTTGGCAACTATATTTTTTATTTTTACAATTTTTACATAATAGAAATATGTACATTACTCATTTCTTATCAAAATTTGTTAAATTACTTACCAAATAACTAATGATAAGTATTTATCTGCTTATCTTCAGGGCAATTACTTCTAACAAAAACTTATCTCATTAAAAGTATTTGAACTAACTTTTGAATATTTAAATGGCTTTTATATTTTTATCACAATTCAATTATAAAATTAGAATTTTTATTATTCAAGAATTGCCAATGGAACTCTATTACTCAGACTACGCTATCCGTTTGTCCATGTGGTATTCTGTCATGAGTTTCTTTGAAATTTTAATAGATTCACTTAAAAGTTTTTACAAAATATGCATTAACTACTATGGCAGCCATAATGACAAAATAAAATGTCGTTAGATTCTCCAGGGGGTCTTTTATGAGATATATGTTTTATGCCTCTTTTTAACAAATATGCATTGTAATATATTATAATGATACCATTTATTGAAGAGTTTGACTTAAGAAGACTTGTATATAATACATAATTATGTAAAAATTACACCGACACTCAGAGTCGGAATCAAACCCTCAACTCTGAAATGGAAAGCAAGGTCAATTATGTGGGTGTTTAAAGGATGTTTACCACTTTGATGGTACGTATGCCGATTTCGGTGTATGTGGTATGGTTATCAAGACATACCCAACACTTAATTTTTGTATAAAGGAGGTTGTTGGTTACCAATACATACAATAAAAAATATATAAATACTTAAGATACAAAATTCTTATGAACTGTCTATAATTTATTATTAATTCAGTATAATAAAATTAATTATAATAGTACAGTAAATAATATAGAGATGTGAGAATACTGATGTAAAAATAAGCTCTGAGCACTGAGCGTTGAGCACTGAGTCGACGCTCATGAGCATCCATCAATACAAGTGTTAAAAAAGTGGTCTAGAGCTTGAATCCCATGCTTCAAGCGTCAAAGCATTGTCTTTTTAACTGAGGGTATATTTAATAAATATTGACTTTTAGAGTGTTAGTGAGAAGGTAAAAGGAACTAATAAACCAAAAGAGAAGAAGATAAAAAAAAGTAATAGACTCAGTAATAAAATATACAGGCATATGTGTCATTCTTCATAGTTTAAAAATAATATTTTAAGTGTGTGCTTACATAAGAACTTCCTTTAGATATAGAGAGTTGTTGTTTGTAAAATACACAACAAACAGGTGTAAGTAGAACGTTTGATGCTCAACCTGGAGTCAGGCATCAGTTCAGAGCTCCCAGTAAAAGTTTTTATTAACATGTATACTGCGAGCCTTTTTAAATTGACTCAAGTTTCAACTTGAGTGTTTGGAAACTGCTTGAGTGCAGACTCAAGTGTTTAAGCGCTGATTATTTAGCATTTTTGTGCTTTTCAACACTATGTGAGATGGGTATATAATTATATATTTATCAAAAGTGGGTAGATCATCAAATCTAAAAGTATAGCTAATAACAAAGAATACTCAAGACTCTAGAGTGCAATTTAAATAAAACCTGAAACTGTATCAATAGATTTTTGATAAAATATCACTCTTAGTTAGGACTCAAGCCATTTATATCTATCTATTTTAATTTAAAAAATACAACCAACATTATTTCACCATTTATTGTTACTAATGAGCAAATTCAGGGAAGTAGTATTTTGGAGGAGTTGGGGAACAGGGTGTAAATTTCCTCATCCACCATTGAAAAGGGACTCCAACATCCTATTCCCTAAATATCAATATGTGCCAACTTAAAATATACGAAAGATTATATTAAAATTTCATACCTATGTACATAACAATGGTCCACACCAAAACAACTCTTCTTCCAACTGCTCCATCAATATTCCAAAACCAAAATGGTATGAATGTAGCATAAAATATTTCATCGCCAAGTGCGGTTCCTAACACGAACAAGTAGTACCAGAATTTATTGCTGATCAAACATTCTACCTCCTCGCGACATTCCGTTGAACTGTCCGTCTCACTAGAGGACTGTGATGTCCCAGATATGTCGCTGGGGATTCTCTTATGCTGTCTTATATCTAATTCTGCATCATAGCTATGTCTATCCGAATGTATGACACTCGCTTCCTCACTCACGTTATTTTTCTTATAAATAACACCGAAGAAGTTCTGAACTTTAACCACTAGTAGAGGATCTTTTAAATATTCTATAATATTATCCCACATTTTTAAGTAAAATAACATAAAACACTCAAACTGATTTTCTATAACATTCCTCTGCCAAATAATTCCGTAAACAACTTTTAAATAAATTATGGTATGTACTGTAGGTGTAGTAGAATACAAAGTATGTAGTGTTTGATCATGACATTATTACTATCATGCAAAAATAAAAATAAAAGTAATGGTTGATTAATTGATACATTTCACGACTAACGCTTGTGCCAATCCAATAGAAGAGCACTATCGAAAAAAAAAAACTAAATTTTTCAATTCAGTTCAATTTTTCCAAGAAAAATATAATATGGTTATCAAAATAGCAAGTTTGGTTTGACGTTGATCTATGGTTTGACGTATGACGTACTAAACTACTAATTGACAATTTGACATTTAAAATAATATATAATTTACTCAGAGACATGATTCTTACAACTAGACAGTGTACAAAAAAAATTTGTTTTGCTAAAATGAGATCTATTCTTTGACTGTTACGGTAGGTATTTCCCTATAAGCGGTAGCTAGCTAAAAGCGGTCCGAGCGAGACCGCTCCCGCTGGTAGTGTGTCCTTGTCTAACATCTTGCCAGCTCACATAATCATTTCGTTTGATAGAAATGATAGAAAATTAAATACTTTTCTTTTTAATAATTTACTAATACGAACGGTTGGTAGACTTAGAAACGTATTTAGACGTATTTCTACAGTGTCAGTAATTAATAAATCAATTGGTTGTATTTAAAAAATAATTAAATACTGAGTAAAGGTAGTATTAAATGTTTGGGACTGGTAATACTAAATGTAAGATGGTGGTTTCTTAGATCAATTATATGTCGTGGTTTGCTTATTTGTTTATTTGGTTGATTGTCGTGTTTCGATTTGCGATTGTGTCAATTTTCTGACTAAAGTTGATTGTTTTTCCATGAAAAATGGTGAATTCTTGTTGTGTGATAGGGTGCAATAATGAGTCTTATTGCGGTAGTCGCTTTTCTTTCCACGAGTAAATAAAAACAACAATCTTAATCTTTAGGGTAACCATGATTTGAATTGGAGATGTACCGGTCAATGACAAGAGTATACAAAATGAGCAATACCCGAAACTTACATTTTTTATAAAACACTTAAATTGTTGTGTTGAAGTTAACTATAAGTATACTTATTTATAGTCATTCTACTTTGTACCGATGATGTTTATGATTTATAATAAATTTCTTGTATCTTAGATTTCCGAATAATGAAAACTACTACTTGATTGATGTTTGTAAATTTTCTTCTTTTATAGCCTTTGTAGACAGAGGAGGCCTAAAATATGCTTCAGCATTTGTGTCAAGAGTTTACAAACTAACCGCAATAACCGCAAGCGCCCGTGTCAAGTAATGGTCGCCATGGCTATATTGCCCATGTCAACTTTTTTTCGACACGGGCATTAGTACGCGAAGTGCATCTGTCAACTACAGGTTGATTAACGTATATTACATTATCACCGATGGGAAATTACGTAATAAAACGTGAGAGGCCTTGGGCAGTTTTGTGCAGTTGGTAAACTAAAAGGTCATTGCCCGGGCACTCAAGCGGTTAAATTGAAAAACTTTTTTTTGGTAATGTACTCGACTGCCGGAGGGTAATGTTTTTATCCTTTACACAGTTTGAATATGAAAAAGATGCTTAATATGACATTACATCAATTCTCTCCGAAAATCAAGCGTGTTTCACCTGTCCATCCAAGCTCTAACGAAACTCATCAATTGAAAGTGATAAAATATATTCATATTAAAATTTATATTTGTTCGAGTGCTTACCGCGTTTGTAATTTTATTGAGGTCCCTATAGTTCGGCAATGTGTCAATCGCCATGATCACGGGAAGATTGACGTACGGTGATGGTGGATGGTGGCAGATCAAAAAAATCTGCCTACTATAATGATTTTGGTGTTTTTTTTACTTTTACATAAATTAGGTACATACACACCTGTAGGTAGTGTAGTTAGGTAGCATCAGTATAAATGATCAGAATACTTACACAATCGTCTGTATAGTTAGTCCCATTTTTTTGTTTAGTCATGGTCACCTCATTAGAAAGGGACACACTACCGCGAGGGCCCCTCTCGCTCGGCCCGGTTTTTGCGCCACAGTGCACAGTCTAGTTGTAAGTATCATGTCTCTGAATTTACTAGGATCAAGTATGCTCTGATTTACCATGGGTACGTTCGCGGGCCCTCTTCTAATTGATAATTCATCACTTTTATTCTAATTTTTTAATCTATGCGTTCCACAGACCACATGCTCGGAAATGATACTTCTTTAATCAAAAACTGAATTTAACTGTCAAACTTTAGTAAATAATTGTTTGCTATTGTTCATAAAAGATAATAAACAAAATTATCTTCTTACATTTATTCACTACTTATTTTAATTAAAAACTGATAAATAAAAAACTATTGCGCATGTCCCATTTCCGTTTCCGCGCATGTGGTCTGTGGAATGCATAGATTAAAAAACCTATAAAGGTGATGAATTATCAATTAGAAGAGGGTGCGCGAACGTACTCCATGTGACAATCAAAAAGGAATTGAGTTATATATTATTCAAGAAAAATAATTGGAACGCTCACAATAAAATTGTATATTGAAATATGCACTTTAAAACAACTGTAATAAGTTATTCAAGAAAAATAATTGGAACGCTCACAATAAAATTGTATATTGAAATATGCACTTTAAAACAACTGGTAAGTTTGATATTTGTTTCCAACATGTAAAGTGAAAAAATCATACCAAGCGTTCGAAAAAAGTTCGTTGACTACGGGTATTTTGTCTCTTTCTTACGAGTTGCCTTGAATCCATGGTAGAAAGAGATGCAAACCATCTCTTAGGAACTTTTTTTTTAGTGCAGTTCCTTGGTTAATTTATTTACCGAAAAATGGGGTAATAAGTACGATTTTGAAGTTCACACAGCACATTTTCTATATTATTCATAAGAATATGAACAATACGTTTTTTTTTTTTAATATCTCCACCTATTTATACTTTATTATTATTATTATTATTATATATTCTTTATTGTACACCACACACAAAACAAAATAGTACAAAAAAAATGTATGAGAGTGTCAAAATGCACAAAAAGGCGGCCTTATCGCTCAATAGCGATTTCTTCCAGGCAACCTTAGGGTAGGAATTTGAGAAGAAGAAATAGGTAGGTGGTGTATAATAAACATACAATAAAAATATACAGTAAACCCTATATACATATATAATTATATACACATACACACTTACATATACATACACATATATACATGTATATATATACATACATATTCATATATACACACATCACATATATATATATATATATATACATATATATATATATATACATACATATACATAAATACATACATAAATAATAAAATACATACAATAAGTACTAATAAATAAATATATAAATACAATTATGTCATATTTAGAGATAGATAATAATCTTTTACAAGTTTTTTAAATGTTATAATACTCTGAGCCTTACGAATATGTAGGGGTAGAGCATTCCACAAAAGAATGGCCTGAACAACAAATGAGCGATGATAATATTTGGTCTTATGTACAGGCATTCTGAGAGTCAGGTTTTCGGACGAACGTAGCACTTTACTGTGATCTCCAATGAATTCAAACTTGTCCTTCAAATATGGAGGACTGGTTGGATTAAATAATACACAGTACAGAAGGGAAAGGATGTGTAGATTCCGGCGAAGACGGATAGGTAACCATTTGAGCTTAGAGCGAAATTCAGAAATGTGGTCGAATTTGCGTAACCCAAACACGAACCGGATGGCAAGGTTTTGAAGCCGCTCAAGTTTATTAAGTTGATCTTCGGTTAGGTTAGTATAGCTTGCGTCAGCATAATCAAGGACGGACAGAAGGAGAGATTGTGCCAGCATAGTTTTAGTCGGAATAGGTAGAAAAGATTGCAAACGCCTCAATGAGCTTATAGCCGCATATGTCTTTTTACTCAGTTCTTTTAGATGATTAGTCCATGCCAAGTTTGGGTCTAAGTATATGCCTAGATTCTTTACAGAGGTACAGTAAGGTATTATAGAAGTACTATACGCGACAGAAGGAAGATTTTTCCAGTCAATTCTCGATATCACATTGGTGCTACCTATGACAATGGCTTGCGACTTACTAGGATTAATTTTGAGTCCATAGGATTTACTCCATTGATATATTGTTGCTAAGTCATTGTTAGTGTTTATCACGGCAGAAGAAAGATTATCGAGACTTGACTGCGTATAAATTTGTAAATCGTCTGCATACATATGGTAGAGAGAAGTTATTTTTTGGGAAATAGAATTTATGAAAATACTTTACTAAAATGATAAAAAATTATACAATATATTCTTAAATATATTTAACAAAATGTAGGCTGTCTGTATTGATACTTAAACATGCGGTGTATTGGAAGAACAAGAAGAGGGTAAATAGGAAAAAATGCTTAGGGTTGTCTATTTGAAACTAACTTAAATATAGTATTTCTAGATTTAATGCTACAGTATTATATGAAATAAAAATGGTAAAATTAGTATATTAAAGGTTATTAAGCTGCAAATATATAATTATAAGAACTAATATAATCGTGTATGTTGTAGTATTATTATATTTGTAAATAATTTAAAGAGACAACCCTATCCCTATTAAAACTTTACCGTTCTGAGTATGTAACTGACTAAGAGCACTGAGTCTGAGTGCTCTCAGTATACAGGATGACTGGTAAATTACTATCAATATTTAAGGAGAATACTCGGTACATGATTCTCATTCGAATTATGTAAAAAAAATAGGTACTTAATTTAAGACCAAATTTTCATAAATTTCAATTCAAGTAAATGAAGCGTTGACACTCTACAGTCATGCTGGCGGCACGTGCACAGGTGTTGTACTGTGCCGCTTGTTAACATCTAAAAATTGCCTAAGTTCACATCATTTACCTAGTCAACAAATTTGTTGCTTAAACGAGTAAAATATCTTAGTATTTTTGCCTATCCTAAGCCAGGATTAAAGTATTAAGGGGGATTGGATCATGCTTGTTTATCCTGCTACCCTGTTAACACGTGGCGGCGTTTGGACGTAGGTAAACTACCTGTTTTGTGTCGAAAGTGCAGCTAGCTGCTAGGGTGTCCAGACGACGCGTACATAATTGGATAATTGTTGAGAAACTTTACTTAAAAGTTTATTAATATTTACCTGTTTTTTTACATAATTCGAATGAGAAACATGTACCGAGTAGTCTCCTTAAATATTGATAGTAATTTACCAGTCATTCTGTATATCGGAACACGGCCTCAGTGTATTACGGAATAACGGAGCATAATTGGTTGTCATTGTCACATTTGACAACCATACTGCCGCAGTTCCAACTTCAAAGTGTGTTTGCCTGCAAATCGAATTATTCAATAATTCGCTATTAATTTTTAATACATTTTGTTTAGTTACGTTTAACAAAACATAATTAAATACGATTTTAAGTGAGTTGAAATTGAGGTAATTAATCACACCATCGGACAGTTAGTTCATGTAAGTTTTAAAGTTTAACATTATTTATTATTCAACTTATTTAATCAAAGTTTACAAACAATCTTATTTTGAAACCTTGTATTTTGCGTTTTTACGACTGTTTAGCTTTAACCTTTGCATATTACAAAATTGAAAAAAGGGTATATTTTTTATTAATAAAACATTAATATTCCTCGCCTAGAGCGAGTAAATGGAAATTACGGTAAAAATTAAATTATGGCTCTTTTTACACATGGTTGAGTAAACCTTACAATATTTTGTTGCAATTATTTTATTTTTAAAGAAAAATATTTTAAACTCAAAACGTAATGAAATTGAAGATTATATTTTATTGCAATTGTTATCAAAATATTTTCCTACTTATCTAATTATAAGCTTTAGTTATGAAATTAAAAAAATACAATATTATTATCACATTTATAAGAATGTTATAAATAAAAAAGGTAACATGATTTAGACATATTTTCAAATTAGATTTTTCATACAAGCACAGCATACAGTTGTAATATGAAGTAAATAACTAAATTATGCTTTACACTCAAAGGCGCCCGGTAGAATGAAAATCAGGCTTGGAGACATACACAAAACTAATCTCCAGACCACAAAAATGATTGATTTGTCATGAGCATATCAAACCTTTATTGTGACTATTTTGTAAACAAGTCATCAATCAAATTAATGTAAGGATATACTATTGTATGACATTTCTTTCTAATGGGTAATTTAAATTATTTAACACTACTTAAAGAGCCAGTTAATGTCTCCTGGGGATGCTCTTCTTTTAGGAGAAGTACACTCAAATACAATCCGCTACACTGCACACTGCAATAAGGAATTTGAACTATGATTAGAATAAATCATAACTGGTTATGATGTCAGTATAAACAAACATTACATATTTGTCTGCATGTTTGTTTATTATGGTTGAGCAAAATCAACCTCCAGCATATATCAATTTTATTGTTTAAAAAAATTATGAATTATTTTCAAGTGTATGAAATTAATTGATTTTGGATATATAAAAATAAAATCAAATACTAGGAATGATTTAGTTACTGTGTGTGGATTCCTTTAAATTTAAACTACCCGATAGTAATGCATTTTAATTTAAAAAAGAACGGTTGTAATGTATTAAAAGTGATAAAAGATATTTTATGAAAACAAATATATTTACTTAAATTTTTACTTTTAGTATTATGTTTGATTGATGAAGTTTTTAGAATAGTTATGAGTTTTTAATGTGAATATATGTAGGTATGTCTGAAATAAATTTTGTGATACCATTCTAATCTAAGTGGTATAAATAATTATACTAGTCAACAAGCATAGTTGCATCTGTATTTACTGTTGCTCTTTCTCCATTGCATTAATCTCAACGTGCACTTTCCAACAATACAAAAATTTTGAAGAAGGTCTAATATAAGCATATTTCAACAATCTCTTAATCGTGTTTATAATATTAACATAGATAAGTTCAATATACATGAATTATGTCTCATGTTATACTTAACTGATAGGTTACATTGTAAGCTATCATATCTTAAAAATTAACTTTAATTAGGTGAGGTTTGCATAGCTTCTAGTTGATGCTTTAAAATGGGGTCAATGCAATCAATCTGAAATGTATTTACAAATGTGAAAAAAAGTTGTAATTTTTTTTTTAGGTGTGCTTCAGGCAAGGGAAGTTTAGATTTTATTAATATTTAGAGACTAAAACTTAGGTCTGATGAGAAGAGATAAAAGAATATTTAGACATGATATTTATGTTTATTTGACCTCTTCTTCTATGTATCGTAAAATGGTGATTATATTCTGTATAAAAGATTACTAATTCAAAAAAAAAAAAATTAAAAATCAACTATTGCCTAAATTAACAAATATTAAGGAACAAAGAGCATTGAGCATTGCTATTTGTTGAATTTTTTTTATGTCTGTCTGTGTATTATTCAAGATTCATGTGATATTTTATACCTCAACATTTGTCCTATTCAAATTAAAGATCTGATAATTAATGGGACTGCAGAACAAGCTAGCTGATTACTGAGCTGATAGCTAGATGACTGAGTTTACATTTTTATATAAACCAATGACAATGCTTTCTTTTAAATTGAATAGATAGTTATAATTACACTCGTCCATCCTCTAGATTAAGATTCATAGAATAAGCAAGAGACGCAAACTCAGCATCTGGTCGGCCTACCCGACATCCGCTGGGCGAAAATGTAAAAGTGACATTAAAAGATGTCGACTCAAAATTGGTTATACATCTTTAATAATTTAATTTTAAGTTAGTTTAGTAGAGAGATATTAAAGCGTCGAACTCGGCTACACGTCTTCATTTTTTTAAAATATTCTTATATTAATTTAAAGTCAGTTTAATAGAAATTATTTTCAAAATGCTCTGATACCAAAAGTACATATTAAAATGCATCAAACAAATATTATAAACTTTTTATAAATTTTTTTAGGTACAAACATAATATTGCAATACACATGCTATTTCCCTGTACTTTAAAATCGTAATTTTATATAACGTGCGTGTTTAATGCTATGCCTAGTTTACCTATAATACAATATAGTAGGTATTTTTATTGACTTCCTTGTAATGTTTTGTAGTACATTTTTATTTTGACTGATTCGGCCTGCTGATGTAAAGACATTTAAATTTAAACCCTTGAGGGTAGAATGGAAAAGTCCACCACCACATCAGCCATTGGATGTCCACTGCTGAATCCGGGTGGTTTGCCAATACTCGCCACACTTGGCAGGCTGGTTATGGTGACGCTGCTTTCCATCACCATCTTGGTTGGTGTACAGTTGTTCGCACCACTATTACTGACCTTAGTCGTCTTTTAAGATACCTCAATAAAAGAGGTCGGGACTATTCATCTCTGCCGGTCATCGCACGGCAATCGTAATACCTAATGACAGGTAATTATTGTTTTCACTTTACGCGTTATGCCTATTATATGGCTGGGCTAAAGCAATGCCTACCCACAAACTATAGAATACAATTATATCATTTGAAAAAATACAAACAAACTCTTTTCCTATATGGAAATTTGATCGATTGCTTAACACGTACATTCGCTTCATTTTCGGTTTGCGTAAGTATGATCATGTTTCCCATTACTTAAATGGTTAACAATCCATGAAAGTAGGAACTTATGAATTATTTGCTTATACTTTACTCTTTTATTCCATCCTTCTATTCCTTCTTACCTTAAATGTAAATTCACTTTCCTTTCAGACTCTCATGAAGCATCACTCCGCTTTATAAATAATCTATCTCTATCTACTCCTATTCATCGGTTTGATTTTTATCAATCTCAAATTTTGCACACCTACAAACGTCCGTTCTTGTACGTCCTAAGGTTGACTGGTTGTCCTAAGGTTGATTGAATGCTTTTAGCATTAAGCCGGCCTTTTGTACTAACATGGCCCAACGAATCTGAAAGCTGAGATGACACCAGATAGCGATCGTTACTCATGGTAGAAAATTATCCGTCAACCCGCAATAGAGCAGCGCGGTGGATTCAGCAGCAACCCTTCTCATATGTGGAGAAGAGGCATTTGCATAGCAGTCGTAGGCCGTTTACATGTTGATTCATTAATGAATATGAGTCAAAATTTCTATCAGGAACCGGAATAGTTACTCGACGTAAACATATCGCACTAGACTCCGAACACACTCATTACACCAGTGAACAAACCATTACATAACATTACATTGTAATATTATGAATTATATTCATGACAACAAAGGATATATATGTACCTACTTTATAAAATAAATGAAAGAATAATAATTGATCGTAAGTATAAACTTGAATCAGCCGAAAGTCATCGATCATTATGTTACCAGTGATGACATACGGATCTGAGACGTGGTATCGACTATGGGCCTTTTAAACAATATATTATATGGTATATTTAGTATTACTCGGAGGAACGAAGGTGCCGACATATCCAAACGGACTTGCAAGCTGGAGTGGCAGTGGACAGGGCAAATAGCTCGTAGTAATAATAGTAGTAGTAAATGATGGCCGATGGAGCAGAAACGTTCTCGAGTGGAGACTACATGCCAGCAAGCGCAGCCTCGAGCGACAAGCGACTTGAGAAGAGTCGCCGGTTGGAAGCCGTTGGATGGAGGCTGCTTCGAACCGGTCGCTCTGGAGGTCGATGGGAGAGACCTACGTTCAACAGTGGACATCCAATGACTGATATGATGATGATGATGATGATGATGAATTGCCACTATGAATATTGTATTAATTACAATTGTTCAAATTTTGCTAAATAAATACCTAAATTCTAGTAAAATTTCGCTAAAAGCGATAAAATTTCAAATTAAAGGGTTCATTCACAATGAAACGGGTGCGGACATCGTATCTCATATTGATAACGTAAAACAAACACAACTATCTACACTCAACATAAATGACATCTAACCGTCCGTTTAATTGTATATCGATAAGTTTTTTTTACCCGACTGCGACAGAAGGAGGGTTATGTTTTTCGAGTGTATGTATGTATGTATGTATGTATGTATGTCCATTTCTTTGGCACGCCCTACAGCCCAAACGGCTGGACGGTTTTTGACATATGAGGTGTCGTTGGATTTCTCTAAATTGTAGTAGTGACATAGGCTATACAAATTTTCATAATGGCGCCCGCAAATGGCGGAATGAGGGGGGGGGGGGAGTTGAATTTTTTTTTCTTACTGTAGCAATATGGGTATCAAATGAAAGTTAGTAAATTGTTTTATTCTTTTTAGTTTATAATAATTAATGTTCATATCAAATGATGGTCTCTAATGAATAAAGAACAGAAAGCCCGTCGTCTGAAGAGAAAAGTACCTCAGGGTTTAGTCCAAACAGTAAATTCACTGTTAATATGAAAAGGATGTGACATAGGTCACATACCGAGCAACGCCGTTAGTAGCTACGTCCGTCATACTACTGGATGTCCCTCAGAAGGAGACAGATTGTAAGTATAAATAAGAATTAAAAAAAAAAAACAAAAATCAAATAAATCAATATTTAAAGTCAATTTGAATTTTGAATGTTATTGGTTAAATTAAATATAATTTGCTTTTAAGAGATAATGTTTGGTAAATGTTAAATTTGTCAACGAAAACGAACAAGTTTCCAAAGCCAGAAGAAAAATATTACAACAGTAAATAGCACCATGTGATAGTTTAAAAATAAATTAAATTGTCAGGAATGAAAATGAAAAGCGTGCTCAAACGACACGTAAATAAGAAAAAAATATATTTAAAAGATGGAATGGAAGAAACAAGGAAAATATGACAAATTGTCGAAATTGTAGGTATATACGATGTTCAATCAATATTCATTCAATATGGTTAGTTTTGATAATTTTATAATTTGGTAAGGTTACCAAACTATAAAAACTAACCATATTGAATGAAAATACATATTTTCAATGGTGTCATTATTATATAGTTTTAATTTGTGTGCTACTGACATCCCATTGCCAGATCGTCGTTCACAATTTATTGTGTTATGTTTCGCTTACTTAAACATTTCATTGTTGATTATTCATTTTTTTACTAAAAAATTTTTATAATAACGTAATGTTTCCTTAAAATTGTATCGTAAGATGCAGTTTGTAAATGTTTTGATTATTTGGCGATATAGTTAGGTATATATAATATATTGAACTTTAATGATCAAAATTTAAATTTTTTTTTCATCGTTTCGTTCGTTTTTTTTTATGCCATTGATTTTTTATAGCAATAAAGATTTAAAGTATTTTTATAGTAGGTATTAATTATTTTACAATCAGAAATGAGAATCTGCAAGGAGATTGAAAATTTGATTCTGTGCTTTTCTGTTTACCTATTCAAAATAAAATTGTATTTGAAAATAATGTTATTTTTTTTTTCCTTGTAGTGCTAAATTTTTAAAGTCGGTTTTATTTAACTAAAGACGTATTGTCGCGGTCACAGTGTTATCACTCGTAATGACCGTATTGATAATGTTTCTTGTAGTCAGTCTCAACGTGGCCTGTCCGGGCAGCGTTCGTGAATATATTCTGTAAAATTTTTGTTTACCTGTTATTATTAAAAACTTATTACTGATGTGCAATGATAACTTAGTAATAGTGAAAGTGACTCACGATTGGAGATTAGAGAAATCTACGCGTTAGTCCGTTCTATGTTGTTATACGCTAAAGATAGGTAAAAAATAATATTTATTACTAATTTGTTTATTTTTTTTATAATTTTTTTTTTTATTTTTATAAAATGGAAAATTGATTATTAAACTTCCTTTAGATTATTCTGTTTGATACATACCTATTATAATATAGATATTCATATATAGTCAACTCTTAAAATGAATGTGCGACAGTTAATACCCAATTTGACCAATTTTTCCTTTACAGAAGAAGTTTACTGATAAAAAATATAATAACATTGCTCGTAATTTTGCACAATTTCGCCGTCGCGTACGCAAGAAGTGGACGCAGATCCACGAAGAGTTCGTTGACCTTTCAGTAAACGTTAGACAAAATCTGTAATACGAAATTTCATTGATAATTAAATGTTACCAAGTTTCACGAAAACTGATACACGACCAGACGTTTTAAAATTGTATAATTTAGGCATCTGTTCTGATAATTGTACATATTACCTTATTGTAGATATAGTTTGATTATAAGTTAAAAATAATTATAATTATCAAACGAAATATTTTAGGTATATTTCCAATATTATGTTAAAAACAATTTATTATTTTTATCTCATAATAAATTAACTAGACGTCGTCAATATTTTCAATACTGGGATCGTCAATATGAATACCAGAATATGTTATCTGTGACATCGTAAGTGGGGATTTTTTTTTTGTTTTCACTACTACTGTTTATACAGTAATAACAAATAATATAATATAGTTTGACTGGCCCGTTGGCGCATTTGGCAGTGACCCGGTGCTTTCTGCTCCAGGGTTGTGGGTTCGATCACGGTCTGATATATTAGACCGTGGATTCGATTCGAGTGTCTGGGTGTAATATATATTGATTTATATATTATATATTATTTATATGTATATATTACCAAAAAAAGTATATCAGTCGGCTGTTACCTAAAGCTAAAACACTTAACTAAAACACAGTTATTAAGTTGCCTACCTTACTATGAAAAAAACAAATCAAACTTCACTTCTAAAAGATGTATCAATTAAGATAAAACTTACGAAAGTCTAACTTAAAATCTGGTTTTAAGTTAGACTTTCAATATCATAACTGTGTGAATCGCATCTAATTTTGTGCAGTAGATTTTGCGTGATGTCACAACAGACATATAAACAAAAATTCTTGAAATAATTGCTTGGACTTCTATTGTTGTAATAAATGTATAATTCAATTTCGTAAATATCTATCATGTAGGTAGTAGGTACTGTCTGTACGTTTACATTTTTTATCATATTATGTTTAGATTACCACCCCGTGAAGTAATAACTAGATACGACTTAATTGTCTGATCACGTTTGTAGTGGCAAGGGTGAGACGGGTCAAATGTTGACGCCAAAACTTTTAATAAGTTTAATCTTAAATATGTTTTGCGTGTTTTAAATGTAGAACATAATAATAATATAGGTACCCTGTGTGTTCTGTTCTAGATTTACATTTATACCTTTTTTTTTACGATGGGAAATGCATTTATGCATCCCGCCGTGACACAGCGAGTATGTGGGGCTCGCGGCCAGACGCCAGGATCACAGGCCAATCCAGCAGGCCGAATACCTCACTAAAACCCATCAATACCCTCGGCGCCGCGCGCCGTAGAGACACCATGGGATCGCTTTCGCATACAATCATGACGCCCCCATTTGCATTTATACCTAAGCGACCAGTTAATAGCTAAACTCGTTTCATGAAATCCTAAACAGCAAAGAATTCTGGAAGGACGTTTGTAGTTTATTTATTATAATCGAGTGATTTGTACTGAAAGTGTTTGTAAAGGGCCCAATACTCGATAGAGCTCTCTCCTATGATGAAGGAGGGTTAAAATTATATCAGCCATTTTGTTCCGGTTGAGGGATCTATAATTGACAAAGAAAATATGTTACATGACTGCAAATATTAATTGTACAAATGGTCTTCGCTAATATATCCGGTGGGACTCTTACGTAACTTGCGTGATCGCGAGAAATTGCTGTGGTGTCGAATTTAAATACTAGCTGAGCCTCAATTAGTATTGAAAGACACCACAGCAATTTTTCGCGATAGCACAAGTTACGTAATATCGCACTGATCATTTTATATTTTTTATGATATTTTACACGTTGACAGGATTATTTCACATAAAAGTAGACCATATATCTACTATCAATAAAAGTCCAATAATGACGGAATTTTTATACAAAATATCATCTCATATTTATTTATTTGAAACTAGCTGTACCCGCAACGTTGTCCGCGATGGCCATCCTTTTTATTAAGTCTATATATACAAAGTACCTATGTGCACTAGATTGAGATGAGCCATACGTTCAAAGGTTTCTTATTACTGAGAGTTGTGAGCTATTTGATTTCTGAACTAACAAACCTAAGATCTTGAAATATTGAAGGGAATCTTTAAAATAAAGGACATCCTTCCTAACCAAAAAAAAAAAATAGAATGAATGAAATCGGACAACGCATTACTGAATTATAATAAAGTACAGTCGGGTTAAATAAATCGAGTCACCTAGCTCAAAGTATGAAATCAATCGTCAATCAAATCTTGTCCAGTTTCATTTAAGCTCATCCAGTCGCTTTAGTGTGACAAAAATGAAAAAAAATCTGTTTTTAAATATCTTCAATGTACAGAATTGGACCTGTTACAGTTTAAATATAAGCATAGATTGAAAAAATAAAAGTATAATTATTTTAAATACTTGTAACCATAGAGCATATACTAGGTACTGGAGGCAGCTTTCCGTAGGCCGGATGTGTAGACGAGGTTGTAGAGAGAGACAGACATATTGGACTATATGCTATCTCTCTCTAGTCGCACGCGTTTGGTCACAACTGACTTCACCGAATAGAAATAGTTAAAAAACGTTATGGTCAGCTGTGATCAATCGCGTAGCGTCTAAAGAGACAGCATGTAGTCCGATATGTTTCTCTATCTCTACAACCTCGTCTACACTTTCGGCCTACGGGAAACTGCCTCCAGTACCTAGTATATGCTCTAAGCTTGTAACTATATAAATGCCGAATTAACATACAAAGTTTTGTTCCCTATTTTACAACAACTGAGTTTATGACATAATCAGTCAGGACTTTTGATTTTATAAATATTGATAAATTACATTTCCTTTTTCAAAATATTATGATAAAAATAATATATAATATATGAAGTAATGGAGAAGAGGCCTTCGCTCAACAGTGGGTTGTTTACAGGCTGATACAGTACAGTACAGTATATGAAGTAATAACGGACTCGATGTCATAATAATAAACCTTGAAAGATTATTTTTTTATTGTAATTAAATCGTCCAAAATATAGAAAAAAAAACATCAAACGAAAACATCCGGCATTACGTGGTCACGCGAGATACTCGTATTTTCATGTGTGTTGTAAAGTCCATTTACCCAACTTCATACTTTTGAGATCCTCCAGTTGACCACACATTTTCAAATAGAAATACCAAATAGACCTCTCCATTGCTCGCTATGCGACTTGGAGCTTGTTTAAAAAGCCCATAGTCAGAGACCACGTCTCAGATCCGTATGTCATCACTGGTAACATAATGATCGATAACTTTCGGCTCATTCAAGTTCATACTTACAATCAATTATTCTTTCATTTAATTATTTTATAAAGTACACATATATTTTGTTGTCATCAATATAAATCATATTATAATAGTAATCAAGTAATGGTTAGTTCACTGGTATCATAAGTGTGTTCCGTGTGTAGTGCAGTATGTTTACGTCGAGTAACTTGCGGTTATTGATAGAAATTTGACTCATATTAATGAATGAATCATCCTGTAAACGTCCCACTACAAGGCAAAGGCCTCTTCTCCATATATGAGAAAGGTTGGAGCTGAATCCACCATGCTACTCTATTGCGGGTTGGCGAATAATTTTCTAGCATGAGTAATGATTGCTTTCAGGTGTCTATAATAACAACCGGGACCGAAGACTACATATTCTTCTAGGCCCGGCGGAGATTCTTACAATAAAATACACCCAAACCAGAAAAAATATTTGTATAAAAAGAAATATATACTTCGAGCGTGAATCAAACTAGTAATTGCCCAAAACGCGACTACATGCACCACTACAATAGAACCGCTTTCTGCATAATAATGTGTATCGTAATATGTTGTCTTGACTCATATCATATAATGTCCTTAAAATAAAATTAAAATTATAATAATAAATAAGAAATGCTTTGAAAAAAAATTACAGTAATACTCCGACCTTACGCGATAGGTGGAACCGAGCTGTAACCGCATACGTGTTGCGTATGTAACGGATGATTTTTTTGCTATTTATTTATTTATTTATTTATTTATTTATTTATTTATTTATTTATTTATTTATTTATTACCTATGGTACACAAAACAGAATATAATCTATACTTATACATAATATAAAATGTTAAAATAAATTATAGAACTGGATTATATCCCTAAACTATGTGCACACTTCATGATTATGAAAAATTATTACCAAAACAGTATGAAACTATTAAATATTATATAACGTTGTTGCTTTATTTATTATTCTATGCTATTGAATCAGATTTGTTAAGAATAGCTTTGACCTCTTTAGTAAATTTAGACTTATTTTTATTAAAAATATCAATATTTACATTATTTTCAGAAACAATATCATTATAAAGGCGACACATTCTAACAATAGGGTTGTAAAATGATGTGTTATTAATGTAGACATTTAAAATAAATGTCTTATGGAATGGGTTCCTGGATCTTGGTCTAATGTTAAAATTGATCAATGACAGGAGAGTCGGTGAATTTATTAAGCCATGTAGAATTTTGAACAAGTAAATTAGTTCGTGGTATTTACGCCGCAACTCTAGAGACATCACATTAAATTTTCGTAACCTTTTAGAATAAGATGAGAGCTTTCTATTTAGTTTGAGCCTATGGGACAAAATATTCATAAATATTCTTTGAATTCTTTCTATTCTCTCAACGTGTACTTTATAAAAAGGTGACCACACTGGAGCACAATATTCAAGAGAACTACGAATTAGGGAATTAAAAATATAGATTAAGCTTTGAGGATTTTTAAAGTCTTTAGTTATTCTGGCGATGAAACCGAGAGTTCTATTAGTTTTGGAAATTAAGTGATTATAATGTGGACGGAATGTAAGTTTGTCATCAAAGAAAATGCCAAGGTCTTTTACGGTAAATTTTCTTTCCAATCTATGACCAACTAAATTGTAGTTACCTATAATTTTATTTAATTTAGAAGTAAAGGATATAACAAAGCATTTTTTTATATTAAGGGACATTAGGTTTTCACTACACCATTGATTAATAGTATCTAAGTCAGATTGCAATAGTAAAATATCGGAGGGACATTGTATTGTGTGAAAGATTTTTAGATCATCTGCATACAATAGACATGGGCAACTAAGTCGGTCTACAAGATCATTAATGAAAATAATAAAAAATAAAGGTCCCAAATGGGAGCCTTGAGGTACACCCGATGTTATGATGACTGGTGATGACGTAAATCCCTTAATCGCTACTAACTGACTTCGTCTACACAAGTAAGATTCTAACCATCTGAGTAAGTTGCCATGTATACCACAATTTTCCAATTTTGCGCATAATATGGAGTGGCATACCCTGTCAAATGCTTTGGAAAAGTCTGTATATATGCTATCGACTTGAATTCTATTTGATTTTTCAATGTAAAAAAAAAAGATTCGTGACATATGGCAATGCCAAAAATGCTCAGTAAGGTTTGCCATTTCACCTTGAATATATACTAACAAACGAGCAACGTTTGCAAATCATTGAATTTTACTATCAAAAATTCGTAATGTGTAGGTAAATGTTTTTCGTAAATTACGTCCATTTTAGGTCGCCATAAACAAGACGGTGCCACATGCCACACGACATACAATACCATGAACCTATTGAGAAGCGCGTTTGGTGAGCAATTAACCTCACGTTTTGGAGCAATCGATTGGCCGCGAAGATCATGCAATTTGACCTCACTAGACTATTTTTATGGAAATATGTGAAGTCTCTCGTGTACAGCGACAAGCCAACCACAATTCCAGCCCTGGAAGGCTGTTGTTAAGTTGCCATTGGTAAGATACCGGCCGAAATGCTGGAAAAAGTATACCAAAATTGGAGCTCACGACTGGACCACCTACGGCGTAGTCGCGGGCAAAATTTACATGAAATTATTTTTAAAAGTAAATGGCAGGCATTCATTTACCGGCCCAAATTAGGATTTCATTCACTTTTGCAAAATATTCTGTTTTCTTTTTTTCAACTTTCAAAACCCAAACGGTTAGAAAATCATTTGTTATAATCTCGACGTACCGTTTTTATATTTGACTAATTACTTTATTATATTATAAACAATTAATTAGAATAAACATGTGTAATAAGTCTGATGATAACTAAAACGGTAAGAATAAAAAAAAAACTAAGGATTTGAAAACCGAGTAAGTCAGGATTCGCGTAAATTAAGGTAGCGTAAGTTGTCCGAGGCTGCGGACGGTAGGGTCGGGGTTTGCCCACCGTCCGCCGAAATTGCCTACCGCGAAGGTGCGATGCTCAAGTGCGCGGGGCGTCGCACAGGAGAGAGTGCTCGATGGAGCTGCTGCCTGCGGACCACGGAGCAAGGTACGCGGTACCCGTGGCCCGCCTTGTAAGGGCGGGTGAGGGCGCACGGCGGGTTATTTTAGTGGGTTAGGGCCCCACACTATCACGTTGTCTCCCCGGGCGACGGGATGTGCGTTCAGGTACATTTTTTTTCGCCAAAACAAAAAAAAAAAAAAAAAAGCGTAAGTTGAAGTATTACTGTATATATTTGTACTGAGTGACGTCATGCAACGAATCCAGCTTATTCCTCTTGATGAAAGTGCAATAAACTAAACCGAACAAACAGTAGCTGCAATTATCTCCTTATCAAACAGTTACATACACCGCTTATCAGTTCTACAATTCAATTCATACAAGTGCGATTCTCGGAATTCAGACACTTCATTCTGTACTGTTTCGATAAATAGACGTCATTGCTTTCACGCAATACACGCATACCTTTGATAAAACCAAGGAAAAATCCACGGATATAGACAACACTATGTAGTCTATTAATAAATTTCAAATTTACCTTTGAAATAGAAAGGAAAAATAGTCTTTTTGTACGGATGTATGTACATATATACCTACTTGTGTAACTCAAAACCAAGTTTATAAGGTTTTATATGTTTTTAACGCAAATACATGGTCGTCTGTTCCTATGATCTTAATTCGTGCGTTTGCTCTGTGAAGCTAACAGTGCACAGAAAAAATCACTTTGCATGAGAATTATAACTATTAGCAACTATATTGGTCGCAAAAACACTAATTTTGTCGCTCACGCTGATTTCACAAAAAAAAAATCTTCACGATAAGCTAACAAAATAAAAATCTAAATGAAATTTAATTGCATCAAAAAGTAGGGCGAAAATTGTTGCCAATTTGTTGCTGGAAAAGTTTACAAAAAAAGGAATCAAAACAAAAATTAGGAGAAAACTACGACGTGTTACTGGAAATGAAGGAAGGTGTGTTACCTTCTCACATAGTTACCAAGGACAATATGCAGTGTTGTATTTTTTTTCGCTTTGCGGAAATGACATAAGGCGGGCTCAAAGAGCAGCAACAAAATAGAAACAAATGTCGGGACGACTTTATAATCGGTTCTAGAGACCAGGCTCCATGCTACCTTCACACATGGTTTCCAATGACAGTATGCTGTGATAAATTTTATTGCTGACCGGGAATTATATTAGAGGGGCTCAATGAGCCAGCAACAAAATAGATACAAAAGCCATCTCGACTTATCGTGAAGATAGCAGAATTTTGAGCTTCTTTACATAAATAAGCTATCGTCTAAATGTTTGTCTGGTTCAACATTTCATAAAATATTATTTGATAAACAAAAAAGAGCAGCGATTGATATGGTAGAAGAACCCTAGCATCAAAGAGTTTAGCGGGATAAGTATGACGGGTCGGCCCCCAAATGGTAACCTATATCGAAACTTTAAATGTTTTATTATCGCCTTAATGTACAAACACAATTTATGTCCTTTTCGGGGCCAGCTTTTGCTTTGACCTTGAGATATGGGAAAAAATAACCGCACGCATGACTCTTATACAAAGTCATATATATCAAAAATTAATTATGCAAGAGAGTTGAGACCAATGCGAGTCATAAGATTACATTAGAGAGTATATCATATATTTTTTTCAATTTTTTGATGTATCTTTATATATAAAAAACTTAAAAAATAAGTAAATCATAATTTTTTTTTCATGTTCTCTGATACTTACAATCGCAAAAATAATATATATTATGCTCATTTACGTGCTCTATTACTCATACAAATGAAAAACAATTTGGGGCAACACATCGCAAAAAATTTAATAGTGTTTCGAACCTTGTAACTTATAGGTATAAACATGATTTAACACCCACAAAATTTTATCAATCGCAGAGGGAACTGTAGGTACATAAACAAGTTTAGACTTGTTATCACGCTGTTTATTATATTTTATGACTTACTAACATTGCTGGTCATGCTCATGCATTGGTTGGTATCTATATTAAAGATGCCACGAATATTCGGCCACTATTCGGTATTCGGCTACTTTTTTTTAATATTCGGTATTCCCCCAAATAGCATACAGTATTAGGCCGAATAGCATACAGTATACCTATCTTTATTAATACTGTATAATATTTCGGCCGAATACTATATGCTATTCGGCTGAATACTGTATGTATGCTATTCGGCCGAATACTGTATGCAATTCGGCCTAATAGGCCTATTAGGTCGCGAATAGATATATTAATGTTACGGCCGTTATGTTAAATCTTTTAAATGCCATAATGATTCGACCATAAAACTAGCCGTTTTATTGTATAGTTGTGTTTAATGTGCTTCAGTTCAGTTAAGTTTACTGTAGCGGCTAGCTTTGCATTCAAACGACTATTTCAACTAATTGGCTACGACATGTAAACATCTGTGTAGGGATATCATTAGAGAATGGAAAAACCTATAAAAGATCTATTGCTGTTTTACAGCCTACTTATTCATATAGGAGAAGGGTTGGAGCTTCATATACCACGCTGTTGCAATGCGGGTTGGCCGATAATTTAGATTTTTATCAAGTTCTTATGATTTGTGATATGCCCCGAACGGGAAAAACTTCTCGCACCACTACATCAGAACGTTTGTTATTAGAGAATACATGTAATAATAAAATTTACTAGAATAGTAATGAGAAAGAGTGAAATGTGAGTGTTCTCGTAATGATATTGATTTTTTATTTATAACTTGTCTGCGATAAAAGCAAGCCATATAATAACTGAAACGTATTAAATTACGAGTATATTGTTATTATTGACTGGCCTGTTCCCTGTTGGCGCAGTTATCAGTACCCTGCCTTCCGCTCCAGAGTTGTGGATTCGATTTTCGCCTCGAGTCTGGGTGTAATATATATTACATAATATATAATATTATTCTATATGCAGATTTAGGATAAAAAAATATAAATATGTGTATCTGTCATTTTTTTTTTTTTTTTTTTATGACAGATAGACAGGCATTTGACCGCTATCTCACCTGATGTTAAGTGACGATGCGGTCGAAGGTGGAGCATGCCTGCCTAATAACAGCCTATTCACTCTGGCCTTGAAGGCACCCAGGTTGTATCGTTCGGGAAACACAGACGCGGGCAACGAGTTCCATTCCTTAGCCGTGCGCATCAAGAAAGTAGTGCCAAAGCGTTTTGTGCGCGTAGGTGGCATATCAATGACATAAGGATGGAACGATCGACCGCGCCTAGTGTCCCGATGGCGGAAGGTTGTTGGGGGAATTAGATCGTGCAATTCCTTCGCACACTCACCAAAATATATTCTGTAGAACACCGACAGACGAGCTACCCTACGCCGATGATCGAGACTCTGCAACTTGGTGTCTGTCAGAGTAGGGTCACCTATGAGTCTCTTAGCTCGTTTTTCCACCGAGTCCAAAGTTGCCAGTTGGTATTTGGCGGATCCATCCCAAAGGTGGCAGCAATACTCCATACAAGACCGAACTTGTGCTTTATACAGTTGAAGCAGCTGTTCTGGAGTGAAGTATCGCCTGACCTTAGAGAGGATACCTAGTTTTTTTGCTGCAGTTTTTGCTTTGGACTCGATGTGCTGCCCAAAGTTCAAATTGGACGATAGCTCTACACCGAGGAGCTGGAGGGAGTCGGTAATTTCTACAGAAACATTTCGGAAAGTCGGAGCCAGGTGTAAAGGGCTCCGTTTAGAGGAGAACACACACGCCTGTGTTTTTGTAGCGTTGAACGTGACCAGATTGGCATCGCCCCATTCGGAGACTGCCTGGAGGGCGACGTTCAAGCGGCTGACCATTTCCTCTCGACAAGACTGGATAACATCCTTTCTAGCCCTTCCACTCGAAAAGTATCTGTCCGTCACTGTGCTGTCGTCAGCATACCCAAAGGTACCGGGGACGAGCAGATCATTAATATGGAGCAGGAAGAGGGTAGCGGACAAGACTGATCCCTGAGGAACACCGGCGTCGATAGCCTTTTGGTCCGACGAGTACCCGTCAAGGACAACTCGAATTGAACGTTCGTTCAGGAAATCAGAAATCCAAGCGCAAAGGCCAGGTGGAATACCATATGAAGGAAGCTTGCTTATAAGGCTCGCGTGCCAAACTCTGTCAAAGGCCTTCGAGATATCGAGGGACACGGCAAGAGCTTCACCGTGTTTATCAATGGCCTCACTCCAAATATGTGTGGCATACACTAGAAGGTCCCCAGTCGAACGGTTCTGGATTTGTTACCTAACAACAAAACAGAGGCATTAAGTTGTGTGTGTAAACGTATTTTATATTTTTATGTATAATTTTTTGAAATTCGCAATTTTTCATATAGTCTTCATACTATTTTGTGGAGTAATTGGGCGATTAATAAAACAATCTTAATTCCTTGTTCGCAGGTGGGCGAGGAGAAAACATGTCGGGGGAGGAGGAGTCGGACGCGTTGAAGATATATTGGGAACGATTCTTCAAAGCGGAGACTGGGACTTATGAGGTGTTTCAACGTTATAAATAAATACATGTCACACGCTCAACGACTCAATAATAACACAAACACAAACGTCCAGACAATCAGACAGACACACATCCGTATGGCCTGTATGTGTGCGCGAATCGAATCTGCGATTCGCGCAAGCAGTGCAGCGCAAAACAGTCGCTGTGACCAGTGCATCAACTCGTCGTCAACTGTAAAAAACGGTGTATTCGGAAATAAAACAATACTTTAAAAATTACAGTAGTAAATCAATAAAAAAATAAGTTCAACAAACCATCTTGAGTCATTCTTCTCTTTTGAAACATTACGATATCTTCACTTTTCGTCGCGTGTTAAACCTATTTTATAATAACCTATTTATAATCTAGAAAATGTACTAAAAATTCGTCAAGATACAGCAGTTTAATTTATTTTCAATGTTACGTCTGCTTGATGTTTTTATTTGAGAGGTCGGCACTATTCTTATTGCCCTGCGGTGACTGGCAGAGAAAAATAGTACCCACTTTCTTTCTTGCCAACATCTTTACACCAACCAGAATGGTGATGGGCAACAGCGTCACCATAACCTGCCACACTGCGCTCGCCAACCCGCCTGCCAAGCGTGGCGAATATTTGCAAAACCACCCCAGAAACGATGAGAGAGGCCTACGTTTAGTAGTAGACATCCAACGGCACTTGTGGTGATGGATTTCCGTTCTAACCTCAAATGTAATTTTTTGCGAATCGTATTATTGATATATTTATTTAATAGGAGCTATCACGGTTTGATTACCAACCTTATTTTAGGGTTCCCTACCCAAAAGTGTCGTCCAAAGTTTAGTGTTTAGGGTCGGAAATGCGTTTGTGATGCTTCTGATGCTCCAGGCGTCCATAGGTTACGATAACTTATTATTATGTTTAAAACGGGTACATACCACGATATACCACAGTGATTTTGTGTCAATATTTCGACCCAGTTGTATGGATCGTGGTCACGACAGGACTGCGGTGTTACGAGGTGTGTAGCTGGAACTGTCATGGGTAGTAGCGAACTACCCTCTTTCTCGTTCTCTTCACAGGAACTTCGCGAAAATTTCGGCAAAATACACTCACAACGTCACTTTTCTTTTTTGCTTTCATGTGGCGCTGTTCTGGTTTGCATAATTCTACCATTGGATTCCACGTACTGGCTAGCTTAAAACCATCCTCACGATTAGAATTCGGTGTTTGCGAATTTTGCAAACACCGGAGTTTCAATTGGTTACGATAACTATCAGGCGGACCGTATGCTTGTTTCCATAGTGGTATAAAAAATAAAACGCTGCAAACCCGAACTTCTGCTAAGCTTCTGCTTCTGCTAAGGTCTACGTCTGCCTGTCTCATGGTCCTCAGGGCTGTATTATTTCAATCATAATAGATACTGTTTTCGACTGCTTTAATAGTTTTCATTTGGTGAGGAAAGATCTTTTCTCGGACTCAGGAGGAAGTTGGATCTTAATTTGCCTTCCGCTGAGCACAAAACGAATTTAGCTCTATAAATTTCATCGGGCCTAGCTCAAATTTGTACCCATGATTCGCCTGCTATCCATTCACGTGTCATATCCACTTAAATAGAAATTTGGAAAAAAATTTTTAGTATGCGTATACTATTTTGACCACTGTACCAAGAAAAATAAAAATTGAAAAAAGTTAAAATATTCTTCGTTCATCTCGTGCTTGGCTGATTTTCTGCCCAATGTTTTGATAGAGTGACATCTGTCGTGACCGTCGTTTGACTTGAAATTATGTAATCTAAGATTAGCTTGAAAGGTCATTAAAAAGATTCTTATTCATTCCTATCTTCATAAATAATACTTTATCTCTATTGTTTTCTCGATTATAAGGTCAAAGACTAGACTAGAGATAATGTTAAGTCAAGTTTTTTATTCTTGTTAAGATAACTCAGTCTATAAATAAATTTAAAATGTTGTTTTTAGAAATCGACATGGCTGGAACTTTTTCTGGCGGAATTTATCATACGACTCAACGATGGACAAAATGCGAAAAAACTGATCAACTTCTGGTGAGTCTTCAATCTGCAAATGTTAAAACAGGAACTTATATTAAAATAATACTTTTAAAAAAATATACCATTACGTGCCTCGGTTAGTATCGTATTTTTAAGCTATGCTATCTGTTGAAAATTCTTGCCTATTCTTCTCAGTAGCATCTATACTCCGAATTCGTTGATAGATGATATATAGATTAGCTTTACAATAACTATATAATATATTATTGTACATGAATGAACTAAATTTTCATTTGATTTAAAATTCATAGCTTACAAATTGATTACCCAATTATCTATTCACAATCCTCTGTCAAGAAAAATTTTGACACAAAAAACTGAAGTGTGTTCATAGTTATTTGACAAACACTCTCACAAATATTCATTACTAGCGGCCCGCCCCGACTTCGTACGGGTATTTAACTAAAATTTTAAAAATTATAAATTTATATTTTTTATCACCTACATGCGCCATCTATCGTATAATAGTAGAATATCGTTTTTATATTTAGTGACATTTAACATAATAGTACCTTACCTTAGACCAGATGGCGTTGGCGGCGTAGGTACCTATTTCTATTTTCTTAAATATTTATTTTTAAATTTAACTACAATGAAACAAAAACTAAATTATACTGTGAATTATGTTAAATTTTTATGTATTAAAGTTATTTACATTGGTTTTGTACTTTTTACGTGATACGTGCACACAAAAAAATGATAAGAGATGGCGCTGATACAAAAAAAAAAACGCGCTATTAAAAATTTTTCTTGATGATATATAGTGTATTAATAAAACGGAGGTTTTAAAAGATTTATTATTTGTATAGATTAAATATTTAAAAAAGTAATCATACAAAATGACCCAGATGACTTAATTGCCAATAAAAAATATAACGATACTCTCGGAATTCTTAATCATTGTCGAATGACAACATCTTGCGTATTTATTCTCATGTGCTTATAGAACGATATGTTTCTAGTAAGTATTTCGTTTACGTACATACGAGATGACCGTGTGCAGAAGACAAACTTAAAGTTATGACCATTATCAAAAGACCATAAAAAAAAAAAAATAAAGGAAATTAGGTTTTATTTTGTATATTTTTATATTTATGTTAGTTTATAAATGGGTAGAAACTTTCTTAGTTAATTTTTGAGCATTTAGAATTAATTAAATAATCCTCCAACAGTAGAAAATAATTTAGAGGGTAGTTTCAAAAGCTCTACATTTCGTCTCCTTAGTCCGGTGAGCGGCGTGGTGTCGCTGGTGGGCTGCGAGCTGCTCTGCGGCATCCACCGCGTGACGTCATCCATCAACACGCACTACTCGCTGCCCTACCTCGAGCCCTCGGCTCCGCCCGCGAGCGCCGCTGCAGCTGATGCTAACACTGTTGATATTGTCGGTCAGTGCACTTATGTACATTTTACAAAAAATATTTTTTAAATTTATTATGTTAATGTGTTTTTTTTTTTTATATATATAGTTTTTAATAACTGGTAAGTTTACGCAAAGCTACCTGTACATGTATTTTAAAAAAGATTTTATATGTAAACTTTATCTGTAACTTAAATAAATAAATAAATATGTTTAACATACACACACGGTCGTCTGCTCTTAAGTTAGGCAACTTAATGCCTGTGTTTTAGGTAACAGTTGACTGATATACATTTTTTTTTTATAAATATACATATAAATAATACATATATAAATAAATACATAATACATCGTCTGCTCTTAAGTTAGGCAACTTAATGCCTGTGTTTTAGGTAACAGTTGACTGATATACATTTTTTTTTATAAATATAAATAATACATATATAAATAAATACATAATACACCGAGACTCGGGGCGGGAATCGAACCCACAACCCTGGAGCAGAAAACAGGGCCACTGCCAACTGCGCCACGGGCTAGTCAATCTATATAAAATCTAGTGTATACAACAAATCCTACAAGTAAAAAAACATATAGCTTTGGATTGTTTTGGTTAATGGCTTGAGGCTGACTGTCAACTGAATCTGATCCGTAAACTGAATGCAAGGCTATAATAAAATATTTTCCTTGGCACGCGTTCGTAACCGACTAAACGCCTTCCGACCTGATCGACGCACCCTTGTTAGTGCATATTATATGCGCACACGTATTAAAAGACGACAAAAACACTATGCAAATCTTTGAATTACGAACTAACAAAAGTGTGCGCAGGACGGTCTTATCGCTAAATATTGATCTCTTCCAGACTCGTATCTTCTGTAGGGTAGTTGTAGATAGCAAGAAAATTCCTGCAAACTGCGTACAGCATGTGTCATATGAATACTTCACGTACAATGTATGGAAGATAATAATTGATCAGCCAACAAACCAAAGTTCAAAGCCCAAAGTTCACGCAAGCGTATAGTCGTTGTTTTACGCTCTGTATGTTAGGGCTATAATCAAGATGAATAAATGGCTTAACCTGCCTTAAAGTCGAGGATCGTACAATGCGAAAGTTTTGCATTGAATTACATAAGTTTTCATTTAACAGAGTAAAATATAATTTTAAGTAAATTATAGTTTATATTTACAGACAACAAAAGCGAGGAGTCCACGACAAAGTTAGTGAGCGCGTTTTCGCGCTTGAACACCCAATCTTCCACGGAAATCCTCCGCAAGTACCTCCTGGGCGGCGTCGCTTGGAGGTGTCTGGTGCTACTGCGAGCCCTTGGAGTTGAGGTCAGTTCCAAATTTCATAGAATAAATGTCTTTTTAAAAGTAGCTCTCGATTTTTAGGCATCACCTATCGTACACAGACAAACACTCCTTAATTCATAGTTTTCAAGTATTGTTTTAACAAGTCAATTTACGTTGCACAGTTATATCAATTCGCGTCTCGAACATGTTTATCTCTCACCAGAATATAAATTTTATCATATACAAGTTTCAATCCTGGACCATCTACTCCTTGCATTACAACGAGACTTTGGAATAAGACTCCGTGTAGATGTAGTACTCACTTAAGGTCGTCGAATTGTAAGTAAATGTGGAAATAAAGTCCCACAAAACTTTCAAAGTCAACGTACTAGTATATAAAATAATAATTTGCCTTTTTCACCAGCAGTGAAATAGCTACCTACGTGACGCGTAGTCGTCCCAAATTCAAGTCTTACTTCTGCCATTTTTACCCCATATATATATTTGTAATAGTAATCAACTGATTTCTTCTAAAGTTTGATGCGATAGGATTTTATTTTTTCTAAAAATACTCACATATGGTACATACCGATGTAGTAACTACATTTTCTGACAGCTAAAAGAAGTACATCAAAAGATTATAAAAATGCGTAATAAACTAATTAGTAATAGTTTAAGAAGTAACCTTTTAATTAGAAAATAATTATTTAATTATCTCTGGAATAAACACATTTCATCTGAATACTCGTAGATACAAAAATGTTCACTATTATCTACGAGTAGAAGTAACTCCTAGAGTACAACATTTTTCACATCAGCACTATTGTGTAACCTATTAGACATGAATCGTTATTTATATACAATTATTATTGATAATCAAAACAATATTACAACAATTTAGTGATCCGCATACAACAACATATTTTACGGTCCATTACGCGCTAGAATGCGTACGATAACAGCGAGCGATATTAAGTCTTATTTAAGGCCAGTATATCCCAAATCACCTGTTTTTGATAGAGTTTTAAACATAGTAATATTCATTTTTTTGATCCTTTAAAAATATATGTTATAGTTTAACAAACGTTCTTGATTATTCAACGGTTCAAAACACGATAATTGTAACTTGACTCGATAAAAAAAAAACATAAAGAAAGGATGTTTTTGATTATTTTTCGAGTTGTATTCGAAGAATATCAGACTTTAAGTTACAATATTCACATGTAAAAATAGGTAATAACTTTTAGTAGAACATTTAACGGTTACTTTTTTAAATAAATGTTTCTATTTTTTTTAAATATTAAATATTTAAATTATATAAGAAAACGGCGCGCGCGCCTCGCTTTAGTTGCCTGCGAGGCGTCATCGAAGTAGGATCTGTATCTCTGCTGTCTGGCGGCGTCCCCCCCCCCTCTAAAGATTGGATTTTTTTTTTATAACAAAAATATCCACGGGCTTATATTTGCCCGTGCCTTTTTTTAATTAAATGTATAAGATTGTTAATATAGTTTCATGCGTACTATTTTAGACTTACATTAGCTAGACTTATTGTCAGGATCTCTATGACGCGAGTCCGTATACTGACCATTATTTATTTATTATTATTATAATTTTTTTTAATACATATAATCATATTTACATACATATAATCATTTTTAATAAACATAATCTTTATTTACAAATATAATTTACATATACAAATATACACATATATATATATATACATATACATATATACACACACACACATATACTATGGCGGTATATTATATAATATATATATAATTTTATTTTGTCTTTTTTTTTCTTACATCTATTTACATCATGTTTCTTATTTTCTATGTACATGCGTTTATTCCTTGATCTAATATAATCTAATATTTCATTGCTTGTTAGTACATACATACCAGCCACCACATTTTTACGGCTTTCCCTGTTATTCTGAGATACAGTTATCTAACTAGTTCAGATAACAGGTGCACTTTAGTATCAAATACATTTCTATGTACCTACAAAATTGTATAGTGTAAATTGTACCTTTTATTTGTAACAAATAAAATACTTTTTTTTTTTTTTTTTTTTTTTTTTTTTTGTCTACATTTACATTTGGGCTCTTTATTTTTGTATTATTTATTGGAGACTCTGCCGCAGCCATCCCCCGAGGGAAGCTGTTCGAGCACATCCTCAATGACGGCGGTGTCTCTTTTATGTATAGCCATCTTGAGGGTGTGCTCGAGTATTTCCTTTGTTGTGGCCTCCACCGAGGCCGACAAAACGACCGATTGCATCACCACCGTCGTCGGTGTAGTAGACACAGGTCTTTGTGTGCCTGGTCACCGCAACCACAGCATGCGGAACACTGTCATGAATCCGCAGCCTCCTAGTCTTTGTCTGGACGATGATGACTGCCTCGCGTGTCTGTCCCTGTGCCTCGTGGATAGTCATGACGCTCGATCCCTGTCCGGTGCCGTATCCCTTGTCTATCAACGTCTTCTTTTCCTCTTGTGTGAAAACCGATGTATAGGGTCCGGTCTTGTCTCTTAGGAATTCGAGCGCCAGTGAACCTCTCTATCCTCAGAGAATGAATAGTGTGGTTTGAGAAATAGATTGGATAATTTTATTTAGTACTAACTGTGCCCCGCGGTTTCACCCGCGTTAATTTGAGGGAAAAACGTACTTAAATATTTTCGCCTCGTTGGTCCAGTGGTACCAAGCGTTACTGCCGAGCAAGGGGTCTCAGGTTTGATTCTTGGGTCGTTCAACATATTACTGAGTTTTTTTTTTCGAAAATTTACAGTAAAAGAGTGATGTTATATTTACTTTAAAAGTGGAACTATAATTAAAAAATGTCTTGAGAAGAGAAATAATAAAGGACGCAACGGAAGCTCTCAAAAAAGATTATTTTTTCCCGTTTTTGTAACATTTCTTATTATTACTCAGCCCCTATTAGTCGTAGCGTGATGTTATATAGCTTAAATTCTTCCTCAGTAAATGGACTATCCAACGCAAAAAGAATTTTTAAATTTGAACCAGTGGTTCATGAGATTAGCGCGTTCAAACAAACAAACTCTTCAGTTTTATCTATTAGTATAGATTATTATTGATTATTTTATTAAATTAGTTTAGTTAGTACTCTAACAACGTTGGAAGTGTTTTTACTGTATAGCAGTGTAGTGTAGATATAAAATGGGGAATAAAACTAGAAATAAAAAGAAAATATCTAGACGTGAACTACGTAAGCTTAGAAAAGCGATCAGATAAGTACTCGTAAGTTTAATGAACACTCAATCTATTTTTAGCTAGAATATAATGATTGTCATCGATATCTTAGACCGATATATTAGTATATCCAAAATTTCAATAAGTTATATTAGTATTTTCACCTAACAGCGGCTAGCTAGCAGCTAGCGGCAATTGAAGATTCTTCGACTTTCAGCGAATGGCGATGGGTCCCAACCAGGCTAAACGTAGCCGACGACGCGGCGCGGGACGTACCAGCGGGATTCAGCAGTGGTCACAGATAGTACACAGGTCCTGAATTTCCTTATCATCCGGAGTCCACCTGGCCCACGGAAACGTCCGCCTTGTCGTCGTCAACCGAACCTACAGGCGAAGAAAAAACTCATCACGTCACCGATCGTAAACAGCCGCGACTCAAAGAAGGGTTACCAGACTGCACACGGTACTCCAGCTGGAACAGACTCCGCTACACGACGGCTCGAGTGCTACAGTTTATAGAAATCTGTCGAGCCAATACACAACGAGTCAACTATAAAAGGACTAAGAAAAGCGCGTTAAAAGACCCAGACTGGAAAAGGACGAACAAGAAGCTGAAAACACGCCAGAAAATAAGAGTAGAGCTCGAAGAAACTTTGGAGGTTCGTCCGGTCTCCGCGGAACTTACCAGGAAAGCTGAAGACCTATTCATGAGAACAGTCCAAGAAGAATCTTTCCCAAATGAAGTAGAAAGCATTAAAGACGGGAAGTCGTTTACCCGAAACAGTCGCCTCAAGCAGCTGAGCATCGAGTGTGCAGAGAGAGCCCTCCGAGTCCGTAGTCGTATTAACGCCGCGGAGCAACTATCAACGCCATCTAAAAACCCGATGATACTAGATAGAAATCATCACACAGTGAAGTTGTGGATCATAGCGATGCATAGAACGAGGCATCACACGGGAGTCGAGGCGACTGTGAACGAATGTCGACAGCACTACTGGATACTACGCCTGCGGCCCGGCACAGGAACGCTCTTTCCACAGTGTCTACACTGCCGGATTAGGGCAGCGATCCCGCCACACCCGAGAACAGGAGACCTACCTGCGTGTCGCCTAGCTCACCATCAGCGACCCTTCACATACACAGGGGTGGACTACTTCAGACCATTAACAGTCACCGTGGGACGCAGCCAACAGAAACGTTACGTGGCAGTATTCACGTGCCTCACTGTAAGAACGATCCACCTAGAGATAGCGACTTCACTGAGCACAGACTCAGTGATAATGAATTTAAGAAGAATGAAAGCTCGACGAGGACAACCTGCTCAAATCTGGTCCGACAATGGGACTAACCTGCGAGGTGCCGACAACGAATTGAGACAGGCAATGGACAGAGCGACGTCCTCACCTTCGTCGCTGGGTCAACAGGCGGCATAGGGTCCTTACGTTTCGGCTGTCGCCGGTGCTTACCGGGCACGGTTGCTTCGGTAAGTACCTGCACCAAATCGCTAGGCGAGAAGCCACCCCTGATTTTGCCACGAGTGTAGCGCGCCAATCGACTCGGCGCGTCACACCCTGGAGGAATGCGCCGCTTGGGAGCCCCAGCGCAGGGCCCTGGTGGCAGTAATAGGTGGAACATAAACATTTAATACCTAAGAGAAGAAATAAAGTTTAAATCTACTTATCTTAGGTATTAAATGTTGTAAAGTGTATTAATTAACAAAAAAAAAAATTACTGATAATTAATATAAATTAAAATATTAATAGTAATTTTTTTTTTAGCTATAAACCCATAAAAAATTAAATAATGGTTTTTATCTACTTCTCTTAGGTATTAAATGTTTATGTTGCATTTTATACTGTGCCTTCAGGATCGAAAACAAAACTGAATTATGAAATAACCTAAAGTAAAAAAAAAAAAACCTAGTAAGTTACTGTAAAATTATATATTTAATTATTTCCGTGCACCGTCGCCGCGCGCGGGGTCATCGAGAGTTCATTTGATCGGAGACTTCGCGTAACTAGTCGCGCGGGGAGGGAGGTAGCGCTAAATACCTACAACGCTCGAATATACTGGCCTTAACGGTGATAAGATATATAATTGCATATCAGTAGCTGCATTATTATAGTGCACTGAGCTATCTTGATATTTTACGACGAGCAGATTCACGACCCCGATAACCGATAATATATAATAATCAATGGCCGTTCGGGAGTTTCATATTTTGACCCTTCACTGATTGGAGAGAAGTTGATGGGTGATTTCGACGGATTTCGATGAAGTGTGCTTCTTAATTATTGTTCGCGCCACATCGCATACACTATTTATTAATTATTTTTGTTTAATCTGTTACTGGAAACGCATAAACTTCCCATATCCTCCTCTCCTTTCCTCTTCTCTCCGGTACCTTTGCCTGGGGGAAGAAAAGGACAACGCATGGCAACAATAGACGGCGCTCGCGTCGACGCCGTGAACTATGAACTATTAAACCAGTGTGTTCGTTGCAACGAAGATGTGATAAGGACACCGCGCGCGAATGGCATGCCTCACGCTTAATTTTTAAAACAATAACAAACAAAAGTGAACAAGTGAACATCGCGAGTAAGAAGGCCTGGCGGGAACGTTTTCCGCCGGGTTAGAGAGATCAACTACCCCTGATCAACAACAAGGTACGACTTATCTTTGCCCTTAACCTTCCGCAGCCTTTACATCCAATCGCACACTTATTCGGTGCTAATACAATTATTTAACTTCATAAGTAATATTATTAGCCACATGCTCGTAGATGCGACGCTCGCGCGTAAGATAACAAATACCCCCTTATTAAAATTACAATTTTTAAAAAACAGTACAAATTTTAACCCGTTGAGGACACACGGGGGTCCAGTGAACCCCAGGCGAGCTTTGAAGATATTTTAAATTTATGAGGTCTTTTACGAATTAGATTTAATGTGCCATCTGGTGTCGTTTGAAGTTTTGACACGTCATCAAGGTCTCCATGGCGGTAATTACCTATAACTATAATATATTTCGTTATATATTATAGTTATCTGCAGAGTCAGATAAGTACGGTCGCGGTTTCTTGTGGGATTCAGTAGACCCCGTGTGTCCTTAGCGTGGCAAAAATATATTAAAAAAATATTTTTATTGATCGCTTATTACTGTGAAACTGTATTTATCAACGTAAGTATTCATGCTAAAAGTGTACGATCAATCAACGGATCTAGTTAATATTTTAGACCTTTGCAATAATTTTATCTCTTATTTTTAAAATGTACAGATACATACGTGAAAATTACAATATCGTAATGTGCATACGTCCGTAGGGTTTGTCATGCTGCCGTCAATTAAGCTCGGTGCTGATCTGGCTGTTCGGCGAAACGTGCGCGGCGCGCGGCTGTCCCTCTCCTCCCCCCGCGCCGCCCCGCACGGCCGGCACGGCCCGCGCGCTGCACCGCCCCGCCATACACGATCTCTTCTCGACCAGGTGACTTCTGCAATCTGATACTGTTCCTTGTTCGAGGGTAATGTAATACAAATAGGATACATCCTCACTTCTGAGGAGAGGACGTCTGATCAAGAAGTACGTTGTTTAGAGCGAATTCTTAGTATTTATAAAAAAATGTGTAGCAAATACTAGTTTTTATTTCATAACTTTTTTTAATACACTTATATTTAAATTTTCAAATCAAACTTTATTTTATAGATTAAGAATGTTGATTCTTCTGAAGTAATTGTACATTTTAAATGAGATGAAGGTAGTTTTATTATAAATAATCTTTCATGTAATCTTTCATTTTCGGTGTCTATGTTTGGACGGTCATTATTATTTGTTTCACAGAATATGGTCTAAGCAGAAAGCGAGTAATATCGCGGGCTCGAACCATTCAGCAGCTTCTTCTGAAAAAGGTTCCATTTCAGGAAGGTAAGTATCGCACGAGGTTGACTTGAATCACATATTTGAAATTGTAATAGCTCCTAATTATTTTAATTTTTTTTTTTTTTTTTTTTTTGTCGTAAGAAATATAATATATAATTATATTTCTTACGACAAAAAAAAATAAAAAAAATAAGGTATAAGAATACCCTTGTATGGTTTGTTTGAATTGATTTTTATTTCAGACCGAAAATTAATGGCCAATCGAAATCTGAAACAGATTATAAGATTAAAAAGAGATTCACTAAGAGGTCCGACCAATCATCAGAGTCCGGTGATTCCAACGACGATCTGCAGATATTAAACAGATCTTTGACTATTAAAGTCTGTTCGCCGAGCGATGATTTCGAATATTTCGATTCGAAGCCGACGCGCTCCTCCAACGAGTATGCCGATCAGAGTTTATACTCGGACCCATTTTACTCGCCGAGGAAAACAAAACCCAAAGCAGATGATTACATGACCGACAAACACAGGGAAATCATTAATTCGGAAATCAGTACGTTCGAGTTTACGATAATAATAATCGATTTGTTGCAAGAGTTGTGCAAGGCGGAGAGCAGTCTGTCCGGTTCCGAGGGGTCGCAGATATCGATGCAGTGTATAAACTTCTCACTCAAGAACTTGTGCTCGCTACAGTTCGGTTCGTTACCTTCGAATACGACAGTGTACGATCCTCTCGAGATGTCTAGAGTGAAAGTTGCGTTGACTGAACTACTCATCGTGTCCTTAGACCAGGTGCTCATACATTCCGATCTCTGTGCCAAATTAATCAATAACGGAATCCTGCCAATGCTGCTCCGGGTTCTCGAGGACGTTATTTGTAAATCAAGTGCCAAACTTAATACCAAAGCAGAACGTGAAAACCAAACTGTGACTTCAGAGAAGCCGAGCGAGACCGAGTCGACAAATTTGCTCAAGTTCGTATTCGGAATCGCCTACTCCATCATGGCCTTTTTTCACTGCCTCCTGATGCAGTGCAGGACGGTGGAGAAACTGAGAGAGTTCACCGATCAGTTCAAGCTGTACAGCGAGTGCCTCAGAGGGGGGCTGCTGAAGGAGTGCATCGAGCTCATGATTCGGATACCGGACGTCGACAGGGAGGAGACCGTGACGCTCATCAAGAAGCTCATCGAGTCGATCGGCAAGTCGATCAGCGCCATGAAGCGCGTGCGCAGCGAGGTGATCCACTCGGCGGCGTGTCCGCGCGCGCGCCACAAGGCGTGCCGCGCGCGCGTTGCGGCCGGCATGCACCACCACCACGACATCCTGGGCGAGGCGGGCGCCGGCCTGCCGCTGCCGGCCGCGTGCTGCGTGTCCGTACTGTACGGCACGCTGGCGGCGCTGGCGCCCGACGCGGTGCTGGCGGCGCATCGGCCGCTACGCGCCAAGCTGCTGCGCGTCATGCTAGCCGCCGGCGTCTGCTGCTGCTTCTCGCCCAGCTTCCTCATGGAGAGCATCGTGCGCCTCATGCTCACGCACCCCGGCGTAGCCGCGCCCTGCCTGCGCCTGCTGGAGCGCACGGTGTACGGCGAACTGGGCGCCGGCATCCTCGTGCCGCGCGTCACCGACCAGCTGCCCTGCTCCATCTGCGAGCAGAGCGACGACAACCGGGACCTCGGCCGCAAGTACTGCCCGCACGGCGTGAGCCCCATCGAAAGGCGGAGCGTCTGGTCTTTTCTGATACACTACAACTCGCTGCTACAGCTGGACAACCACAACAACGTCCTCCACGCGACCGTCACGCACCTCCTGAAGGTGACGCCCAAGTGTCGCACGGAAATGAAGTACGAGCTTCTCTTCAGCGTCGTCTACCCGACGTTCATAGTCGCCAAGCACAGGTACACGATGAAGCTCGAGGAGTCGGCGTACTTCCTGACCGTCTCCTGTCTGAACATTTTCACGAGTCTTCTGAACACGGTGCCGTTCGCGGAGCAGTTCATCCAGAAGGGCGGGCTCAGCTACGTTCTGGAGCTGGTGTCGCTGCCGGAGTTCTCAAACCAGTGCTGCGCCATTCTCGAGATAGCCATCGTGGTGGAGATATTCAAGTTGATCAAGGAGAACGCCGAACTCACGTACTTTCGGGAGATGCGCTCGCTGGCGTCCGTGCAGATGCTCTTCAAGTCGCTCACCGAAATGACGAACAAGTGCTTCGCGATACTCGATGCCGAGGCGGGCGAGGGGAGCGAGGCGCGCGAGGCGGGCGAGGCGGTCGAGACGGGCGAGGCGGCGGCGCGCGAGGCGCTGCGCGGCGCGAGCACGTTCTGGTGCGCGTGCGCGCGGCTGTGCACGGCGAGCGCGTCGTTCCGCGCGTTCGCGGCGACGCAGGCGGTGGTGGCGCGCGGCGACGCGCTGCTGCGGCGGCTGCTGCGCGCGCTGTGCGCGCCCGCCGCTCCCGTCGTCGCGACCGACACCAAGCTACTCATCAAGATAATGGAGGCGCTGCTCACCGTACAGTTCGCCGTCTCTGGTCAGTTTTTTTTTTTTGTATCACTCGCATACTTTATCGAATGAAATAACCATATTATTGATGTAAAATTCTGTTACGTTGCTATTACCGGGATTCTTCTAGAATGATCGATTTTAATTTTAATTATAATATTTTTTTTTATATAAAGATCCATCATTAAACAAAATGAAATAGAAAAAAATACTAGATTAATCGCGTCATACGATACACTAAACGTTCAGCAAACAGTCTTGACGTAATAATTTTCTTACTTATAGGTCTTGTAAGTGTTAAATATAACGCACTAAAACAAACAAACATTCCAGCTTCATTATCATAAATAAAAACAAAGCTCAAACCCGATTTCACAACAATCCTTAGTTCGAAATATTTCATTAGCATAATTATTGAACACCTTGCTCGACGAGCGCCCGAAAATATACAGGTTGACTGGTGAGTCACTATAATGAATTATGTAAAAAAATAGGTACTTGATTTTTGACCAAATTTTCATAAATTTCAATTCAAATAAATGAAGCGTTGACACTTCTCCAGTCATGACGCCGGCACGTGCACAGGTGTTGTAATGTGCCGCTTGTTCACATCAAAAAATTGCCAAAGTTCACATCATTTACCTAGTCAACAAATTTTTTGTTTAAATGAGTAAAATATTTTAGTATTTTTGCCTATCCTAAGCTGTGTCCAGACGACGCGTAAATAATTAGATAATTGTTGAGTAACTTTACTTAAAAGTTTATTAATATTTAACTTTTTTTTTACATAATTCGAATGAAATTTTTTTTTACAAAATTCTCCTTAAATATTTATAGTAACTCACCATTCAGCCTGTATAATATATTCAAAATAATGTATGAGACCTTGAAGAAGAACATGGCGCGACCCTATTAATATATGTTTGGAGGTGTATAGCTGTCATTACATAGTATTTCTATGTAGTCTAAGTATTAAAAAAATAATAAAAGTACCGATTGCAAAAAAAAGATAACGTAAATAATTGTTAAAATGTTATGTAAATTGTTTTAATTCAATATAAGTTCTTCCTGTGAGCAAAATTATTAACCCTGTATGCAGGCTGTGATGATGACAAATTGAGATCAAATAATATAATTTTAAAAATTTAGGGCAGTAACTAAGATTCCTCATTATTTTGATGTGTATTAATAAATATAAACCTTACACACCTACATATATTGAGACGTTTGTAAAAAAAATTATTGTCGTAAAATAAATATAGTAAATAACTTTTCTATAAGTAAAAGAAAATCTTACTTTTTATTGATTTCCATTAACCATATTTTAATAGTAAGTTTTGTTGATAAAATTAATTAGTACAAATTACTAGAGTATTTAATTTTAGTACTAATCATTGAAAAGACATTTTATTTGTTTGTTTATTTATTAAATATTTATTGCACACATAATAAAAAATATATATAATTATATACATACATATTAACATAAATAATTTTTTAATTGTTTAAAATTTTTATGTCAACGGTAAACGAATTTTTGATATGAAAACAAACACTAACATATAAAAACATTAATTTATTGCTTGAACTAATGTTTGTCGAGTATTAATTAATACTTTCACAAATATACACATACATACATATTATATATATGTATGTATGTATATATGTTATATATTTCTATTTTATATTGATTCTAAAATTCAAATGTATGTGTGTAACGGCGAGTTGCACGAAACCGTCGCTAACTTTCCGTTAGTTAAGTTGCAATTAATCTTAAAATTAGTTCATCTTATGATTAATTTAAAGCTGTTGGAATTAATCATCCGTTAGATAGGTCTTTAATTAAACTAAATTTTTTTGTTAACTTAATCAGATGTAGGTTTCGTGCAACAGATAATCACGATTCTTGTGATTAAATTAGTTTAATAAACACTTAAATTTAAAATTTGTTTCGTGCAACTCGGCGTAAGTTAGGTAGTTGAATTTATGTAGTTAAATCAGGTGGATTTATTTTTCGGAGGGGCGCCCTATTTACGAGGACGATCTATAAATTAATCAATAATATTATTTTATTTCCTCTTTGAAATATATAATTACACCGGCACACAAAAGAAAATAAAATGTCTGTACTCCGAGCGCCACCTATCTACGGGCATGTTTTTCGACCCGCTGAATACGAATTTCAAGTCAGTTTAGGCCGTCCAGCCTTCAATTTCGAATAAATTGCAAAAAACCCCATAAATAGAGAAAATTCGATGTTTTGGCAAGAAAAAAAAAAACATTTGAGATCTAAGGCAAGCATAATTTTCATGTATTTTGATCTGTTAAATACTAATTTCGATCGTACTTTAATCAAAAACTGTTTTAAATCTTTAAAAAGAATTGTAAAAAATCATCAACAATTTTCCATTTTTTTCGTCGAAAATATTCCATTTTTTTGCAAGAAAAGTCTGAAGTTTCAGACAATATTTTACTCGAGTCTTTTCAGAGAAATCTGTAAAAGACTAAGTCTTATAATTAATAAAAAAAACTGAAAAATGCTAAGAAATTCTGAAAAAGTCAGATATTGTCTGAAATTTCGAACTTTTCTGCAAAATGGGAATATTTCCATAAGGAGTTTCACTTTCTTTAGAAAGTTGCATTTCGTGTTAACCTACATCTGATTGATTGCTAGTACGTACTTTTGCCACTTTACTCTTGCAGCCAACCATGACAACATTAAAGTTGACCTTTTGGGTGTCGTGCAAGGTTTTAGAAATATCTTCGAACGTTGCCTTCACTTAATCATCTGAGAGTGTCAAACTCGATCTGTACACTTGAATGACCTCGAGGCTAAACTTCGTAGTGACTCTTAGTCACAAGATATGCTAACCTTGCCAACACATGACTGACGAAGCGTTGGCGCAGTGGTCACAGCAACTGGCTGATGCGCTAGTGGTCGCGGGTTCGATCCCCGCACATGACAAATATTTGTATAGGCCATACGGATGTTTGTCGTGGTCTGGGCGTTTGTGCTTGTGTATTGTGTGTGTTTCCGGACCCCGACACAGAATTCACATCCTACTGGGGGCCGTTGAGTGTGAGACGTTTATTTTATTTTATTTTTTATTTACATTGGAGATTTTTAAGAAGACTAGTGGACTGCTACTATAAAATTTTATATCTGAAGGATTAGAGTACAATAAATACAATCGAGCAATCAAAACTCACCATAGGTATTACTTGATACGCAAAATAGCTTTATGTTATAATATAAATATTTACTAAAATGCACCTTATAACATTGATATAGGGTTGATAACACGTTACATTTGAATATACAATATAGTGCAGCTCTTTCACGGTTGATTGGATTTCCGATACTAATAACGGCTGGCGCTGTCTACGCCGATACCTATTTGCCTAATAGTCTGTCGTATAACGATTCAATGACTATTTATCTAGAATAGTTCAGAATGTTCGCTGTAACCAATGTATAACGAACGATAACAAAAAAAAATGGTTGTCTATAAAGTCGGTTTACGGACGATAATTTTACGTGATAACGTCCTAAGAATCCATTGATGAAAAGTTGCATACTTATATGAATTGAATTATAATCACTGAATTATCATCATTTTGTATAATACAAAGAATGAGTTAATTCAATTAATTACATTTTTTTTCGATAAATTAACATTTATTTGCACTCGTTAATTTAAATAGTTTATTACTTAAATTATACAGATGATTACAAGTGACAATGTGCTATTAACAATTTATTTATAACGTATATAAATGTGTGATATTTAAGATCCTCCCATCTGCGTTATTGTTTTTCATTCACAAGCCGAACGATTAAGCCGATCGTGCCCTCTATCACTTGTTCCGCGCTCTCGCTCGCGAAACGTGACAATAGTTTGTGCTGTGCAGCCGGCATTCATCGATTTACAAGACGTTATCACCTCAAAAAATATACGTAATGTACGTATTTTAGTAACGAAACTTGTATTTAGTGTTATAATTTACAAATCAGTTTTCTTTGAAGCGTTTGAAAGCTTAAATCCTAAGAAAATATATGATTTAATATCTCTGTCGAAATTAAACCCGAATAGAAGTGTTAAAATAATAACCATTATTAAAATGTATCGAAGTTATAAAAACAAAAATTGCCATTAGCTGATGATAAAAAATTAAAATTCAAGAGAAAAATCGGAACAATCTTGATCACTACTGCACCACTTGTATATTAATTTATTGTAATTTACGTACTCAGTGCCACGGGCCGAGTTACAAAAATATTTTGTCTTTTTGACCTTGATATATATTTTTACTAAAATCCAAAAAGAGACTTTCAATATTTTTATAAATTTACTTCGAGTCGAATAAATAAAGATATGGCAGTCTTATATATTTATAGAAGCGTTATATGTTTCTTATCAGGAGTTTTAGGAGACATTACTTTTTAACACTATAGCTATGATTAAACTGAACAACTCACACTGAACGGTCAACAATATAGGGTAATGGCACCAGTGGTCAGCCTCATAACGACTTTTTGAAGTTTGGAAAGCTGGCATTTTTACAGGATTCGTCGGATAATGAAACATAGTACATGATTGGATTAATTGTTTATTATAGTTTTTAGACAACATAAAATATGTCAAATACAATCTTTTTCTTTATAAAATATATATTTAAATTCAAACTAAAAAGGGCACTTTTTGCCAGTGGTCAGCCTCTAAAATCCAATAATCAGCCTCGATGAACCCAGTATTCAGCCCTTATAACTGTTATACTTATTACTATGTTATTTAGGTATCTCTTATTTCATATAGCTAAATTATCAAAACAAAAAATTCACAGTACTTATTTGTGTTCTTATTTTCTAGAACTTAATCATAAAAACATCAATATTCATTGATATGAAAATCAACGACATGTATTATATATGTATGCATACTTATATAATATATATTATGTAAATATTCCTCTTAGGTTTAATACACATAGCACGAAAGAGAAATAGGTCACTAGCAAATCTACTAATAGTACCAACTTAGTAAAAACTATTCTTAAAAACAAATAATCACAGTCATAATCTTTCTATTTTTATATATCTCAACTCTCTTATATATCAACAAACATATTTGTCTTATACTTCCCAAGATTCCCAGATTTCCCAAGGAACCATTTATCTGGTATACTAGACACAAGTTCTTTGGGAGGTTTTACATAAGGAAATACTACGCATGGTGGTAAAATATCTCCATCTGCTGAAAAAACCGCTAAAGTAGCTATCGTTTCCTTTTCACTTCCATTGACAATTTGATAAATGTTTTTATAGCCTCTAGGAGCAATCACTTTTCCAGTTTTTGGGCAAATAATAAAACTTCTTTCATCACCATTAAATATTCTCTTAGGATATCCAGAGCATCATGTTTTTTTAAAAACTCTGTCAAGTCTTGAAATCACTTTCTTATATATTCCCCTGTTATTACTGCTTGTCCCTTAGAAATTTCTTCAGCTGTTCGTATAGATAAGGAAGAGTTTCTTTGAAAAAAGGATTTAAGCCATTTTTTCCTGGTCTGTCATTTACGAAAGGATTAGGTTTTCCGTCGGCGTTTATTATTGCTTAGACCGTATTTAATAAATTGTCAGTCTTTAAGGGGAACCCAAATTTTTTAATTTTTGATACCAATCCACCAGCTCAGCTTCTTTTGCCTTATTTAAAATGGAACCCATTTTTCTTGGTCCATCTGGGACACGTAGATGGAGCCGATCTTGTAGTATGACTCGAGAAACTCCAAACGTTCTACTAGCCTCTCTTATCAGCATTCGGTTTCGTATGGCTTCCATGGCGGAAGAGAGTTTCTCTGGAGGATACGTTTGTCTTGGCGGCATTTTGGGCTGAAAAATATAAAAATTATTGAAATCGCTGAAAATTTATTTACATAGGTACCTTCTAAATTACTGAAATATAAAGTACTTAAATACATTTTATAGCTATTTCAGATAAAAATAAAATGTAGTCTACCGACGTCGTTAAAAGTACTACTAAATGAAATTCTATTGTATTCTATTCTATTCCAAATGGGACAATCGAAGAAACTGTTAACTGTACATTTACAAACGAACATAAACCTTGTCGCAACTCGTTAAAGTCTATGGGTGTCAGTTAACAGTATCTTCGTTTGTACCCAGCTAGATCGGGGCTGAATACTGGATCGGGAACACCTAGTGGTCAGCCGCGTAAAAATTAAATGTTTAATGCGGCTGACCACTGGGTTTTTTGAGGAATATGAAAGAACATGCCTTACTAAATTTTAATATTCAAATTTAACGGTTCTAATGACCGCCTTTTCTCGCAATTTTAAAAATAATTCAAGAACCCAGTAAACAGCCTCGGGGGCCGACCATTGGAACTTTTATAAAAAAGTAGTACCCAATGGTCAGCCTCCACAATATTCACGTAAATCAGCGATATTTTCTTCAAATTTAATTTAATTCAATACACGAAGTACTACATAAAGCCAAATTGCATAAAAGACTTTCACATTTAATAATAAAACATGTTTTTTCTTACCTTTTAAGAGAACACCACGCGAAGTTTTAAATATGGCGGACATAACACTATTGTTCTTTTCAGCCGCCGTCACCTGTATGAACTAGTTTATTTCTTTTCCCTGATCCTCTGCCGCACCTATCGTGTGACATATTAACCAACGAGGAATCAAAGTTTCTATTACATGTGATTCGTTTATTATAATTGTAGCGATATTTATGACCAATAAACGACGCAAAAGGCTGACCACTGGCTCCTGGCTGGCCACTGGTGCTGTTACCCTAATCAGACCCTGTTCTGGACGTTCGGAAACAAGATTACATGACACCTGTATATGTTTACCCTTATTGTATAAGTGTGATAGTTACATCTGCGTCGAACCGAATGCGCATTCCATCTTTTAAATTCTATAAATAATTAGCTGTAAAGAAATATATTATCAAAAGTTTCCATTAAAGTACATGCATCTTACTTAAATGCTACCATTTAAGCCAAATCAATCAATTTAAATTTTTTTTCAAGTTGTCTTAAATAGGCACTTTAGAATCGTCTTTTACAAATTATTGTAGTTTTACTGAGAAGTTTAATCCACCGCTCTCCCACTGCGGGTTGGCGGATAATTACCCTACCATGAGTATCGATCGTTATCCAGGTGTCTATGATAACAACCGGGACTGGCGGCTTTACGTGCTCTCCGAGGCACGGAAGGAAGAGCCACATGTACATATACCCAGACCGAAAACAAATACTTTTACGAATAGAAATATCTGCCCCGACCGGGAATCGAACCTGCGACTGATGGCGTTGAGGCGACTACTCACATCACTACACCAGAAAGGTCGTCAGAGAGGGAAGTATAAGGGTACTGTTACACATGCTCATAAAATGTCATACTTATTAGCATTCCCAAAACAAGCGTGCTCTTCAAACTAACACATTTGCTTTTGTTTAGCACGCTTTTTTAATTTATAAATTATAATTCAATAAGCAAACCTGTTCAGACGCGCTAAAAGTACGCCCCCTTCCACCCGTGCTGCAGGTAGCATGTTCAAAAATAGTACGACCGTCGATTTTTGAGCATACTCCAAATGAGCATGCTCATTATTAGCAATGTTTCGACACACATGCTACTAAGTAGCGATTATTCATAAGTAGCATGCTTTCATGCTAGTAATGAGCATGTGTAACTGTACGTTAAATAATTACAGCCTTGTTCATAAACAAATTATAAGCCCGATATATGTAGTTAAAATATGTTTTGTGTCTTTCGTTCTGTAGTCTTTTTATATTTGATAGATCGAGGCAAAACATATTTGAACTATATCGGGCTTATAGAGTACGTTTATGAATAAGGCCATTCTAATATAATGTCGGTAAGAAGTGTTGTGCACGCGGCAGACGCGACCGGCGGGCGCTCCAAGGAGCAGAGCTGCGCCGCGGTGCGCGAGGCGCTGAGCGCGCGCGCGAGCGCCGGCGCGGGCGGCCTGCGCGCGCTGTGCGACGCGCTCGTCGGCGTCGCGCTCGCCGCGCCCACCGCGCGCGCCGCGCACTCCGCCGCCAGCTTGAGGGTGAGCCTCTCACTCTTTTATCATCTTTTATTTAAGTCTTTAAGAGGACTTAGGGGGCATCCATTAATTACGTGACCTGTTTTTCAATTTGGACTCCTCTCCCCCCTTAGGTAAAATTTAGTAAGATTTGGTTGGTAAAATAGTTAAAGGACTAAATTCATTTTTATAAATCGAGAAAATAATACAACGTTCAGGTGAAGGTACTATAGTAAATATATTTAAATTTAATAATAATAATATATATTTATCTTCTTCTATTATTAGCGATAAAAAACATGTTTTTTTTTTGTATCTGTAAAATGATTTATATTTTTCAGAGTTGACGTGAGATTTTCGATTATCCCCCCTAGCTTAAATGAGATTTAGCAAAATTTTATTGAACCATTACCCCCAAATTTTGATCTCACATAATTAATGGATCGCCGTTCGAACGTGAACCCTTTTACAGTAAATTAATAAACATAAATTTGTAAATTACAGTGTAATTAAACAGCATTCGGGATATTCTGTTTATCGTTTAAATTTACATTGTACTTGCAATTTAACGCAGTTGTGAATATTTGGCAGAATTATATTATAGTAACGTATAAGCAATATGGATTTAGCGAAATTTAAAACTTGGCAAATAGCACAATATCTTAGGTTATTAATAATAATATTTCTACTCGCTCACTACCAAATCAAGTCCGGTGGACTATTACGTAACTTGTGGGATCTTGAGAAATCGCCGTGGTATCGAAATTCCATATAATAATTCAATATAACGGAAATGTTTATAATAGGTGCTGTCTATCTTCCGCCTCCTATCCAAAAACATATCCTAGAGCATTTTATTAATGGATCCAATTTTTTGTTTGTCAATTTCCTTAACAGTAAAATATTAATTGCCGGTGACTTCAATTCAGTAATATCAGCTGGTCAAAGTCAGTTTTTTAAAATAATTACAGTTTTTAATAAATAGTAATTGGAAAAAACTTTATAGACTTTTTTTAAATTATTTTTCTACGTCAAGTCTTTCTTCTCATTTTACAAGTTGTTCCTGCGTGTTCGTTTGTAATCATGCGTTTTAACTTTCATCCCCTCTCCCAAGTGAACCGGAATGAATTCGGTGTAAATAGTATCCAGTGTTCTATCTCGTAGTATGAACATAAATCGTACCAAGTTTCTCTTAAATCCATTAAGAAGTACCGGCACGATGCGCGGCCAAGATACAGACAGACGGACAAAGATGAAAAATTTACAGATTTAGCTTGAATATGGATTATATAGTGCCCCCCCCCCCAAAGTTTTCATAATAATATCGTCACTGCACATAATAGAAAACGTACAATGTAACGTATGTTTTGTCCGTGCTTAAAGGAGGTTGATTCTTTCGGACTACACGGCCTTTCTTGCAACAAGAGTTCAGGTAGGTTTTCCGTCACGGTTCCCTGAATAAAACCGTTAAAAGAGCTCTTGCCACCATCGACGTTCCTGCTCTTATTGAGCCTACTGGAATTAGTCGCGATGATGGCGAGAGACCTGGTGGTTTAACACTGATTCCCTGAGAAAGGAAACGGGCGCTTTTGTGGGACACAAACTGCTTCGATACATTAGCTCCGTCTCATGTCAAGGAAACGGCTTTAAGAGCGGGAGCCGCTGCGGAGAAATATGAAATAACTAAACAACACAAATATTCGTCACTCATCCCAAATTATGTTTTTGTGCCGTTTGCAGTCGATACGCTTTGACATTTGAGTAGCAGTGCGAAAAAAAATTCTAAAAGAATTGATCCCACGTCTCAACCTCCACTGGTGGAATTGCGATTCAACGGGGAAATGCTCCCAGCATTTTTGGCACTATTCCACGCGGACATGCTTTATAACAAAATTTGTATAAATTGATGCATTATTAAAGCTTTTTGATGATAAGTGTTCAGAATATTAATAGATGGCGTAACATGTATTCTGAATCACACTATGATTTGGTTCAAGGCAACTGGCTATAAGGCTTCGATTTTACTAAATTTTGTCTTGCTCTAGTCTGAGGTAACGATTGTTTATTTAACGTCATTGAGTTTATTACTCATGGCATCTCTTGTACTGATTGAGTACAATAAATACCCGAGTCGTAAGTTAGAGCCGTTTTAGCTAGGGATGTCGAAAGTGAAAAAAAATATCGATATATCGATACATCGATATTTAAAAAAAAATCAATATCGGCATTGATATATCGCGGAATAATTATCGATATATCGATATATCGGCAAAATTAAAAAAAATATTGTGGTTTTAAAATAACAGTGATTTAGCTTAGCCTAGCGCAATGATATCAATAGTAATTTTTATGCAAAATGTAAATTATTTTAATGTACAAATATCTCAATAGAAACGAAGGTATTTTTATAGTTATTCTTTTTTATTAGACAAAATAACATACATATCAGACACAAAAAAGCGATCTTCTAACTTTTAATAAAAGCAGTTAAGCAGCAAATTGAGTCGCCAAGTAAAAAGAAAAGAAAATATCGTTTTTGATACGATTTCGATATTGAATATTTGATATCGATACATCGATATATCGTTACAAAATATATCGCCCAAAAATATCGATATTTCGAATTGAAAATATCGATATATCGATGTATCGATATTTTTTCGACAAGCCTAGTTTTAGCGCCGCCTACGGTAGGACTTATATCGGACCTATGGGCTCAAAGTCGGTCCTAGCCCATGTTAAATTAGGTCCGACTTAGCACCCAAAAATGGCACACATTTCCGTTTTTTCCAGTTTACGACTAAAATCTGACCTAAATGGAATAAAAATTAGCGCCTATAGACGCTAAGTCGGACTACTGGTCTCTAAATCGGTTCTATGTCGGACTTAAGGGAGCTATGTCTGTTTTAAATTTCGACTCAGGTATAGACATTAATCCATTTACTTAAACTAGCACCTATTATTTGTTTCCATTGTTTACAATTTAAAAATATATCCGAGTAGGTGCATGTGAGTATAACCGATGTAGCGGCCTTCATCTCAACCGCAACACTTGCCGTGTATGTACCGACTGATACAATCTGATCACGACAAGGTTTCATTCAAATTGAGAAATTCGCAGTCAATTTCAAAATCAAATCTCTTTCCAAATATATCTCGAACTATTAAGTCTACCGTTGTATTATTATAAAGCAGTATTTTTTCAATTTTATTTGTAAAATTGAAAAAAAGTACTTATTTATTAGGTACTAAAATTAAATTTTAATGTAATTGTTTTTTTTACACATACATATGTGACAACAGTAATATAGCGTGTGCATCCATTATGGCCTATTCAATAGCAACCATATCTCAACGGTGTATGTATAGGAGTGATGTTTAAATTTTACGCGTATTTCTTTCTCATCTTCATTAAACCTTGTTTATCCACTAGTTTAACTAAATTATCGAAGTTGTTTAAATCTGTTTTTTTATCTCATAATTATCATATCCTGAAATTTGAAAATTTCAACATAATCATCTAAGATGATTGTTGAGTAAACAAGAGTAAAAAAGTAAATTAAATATAACGATATCTTGTAATTAATGTCCTTTGAAACCAGTGAATAACCGCATATCACATATGTGATATAAAAATATACATATATACCTATATATTCTCAAGGGCACTCAATGTTTCTCATTATAAGTTAAATTATAGTTGCATAAGACTATGTAATTATGCTCTTTGATTGACTGATAGGTCGGTACGAAATTACCGTAGTGCATAAGATTAAAATATATATATTTATAAACATTATATTGCCCTCAAAATAAACTGCAACACACATACACACAAACAACGGTTCTTCATATTAAAACATGACGTTGATGAGATAACCTGACGTTTATAAAGAAAACAAGAAAACAAAAAAAAAATAACAAGTTTATGAGATCGTTACGAAATGTAAGGAATGCAATGAAGCATTTTGATGAACGCAGTCAATGATTTCCGACGTACACTCAAAAAACCGGTGGATTCGTGATGTATTGTCGCATCGATCTAACTATGTATCGACCGGTTCCGTCCGAGACCGCAACCCACTGCCCACTAGTCGCGCGACCTCCTCGCGGCACACACGTTACACCTATCGTTTAACGTACAAAATCCTCTTAAGTTCGAACCAAGCGAGAACGGCTTTCTCGATCATTAAGTATTGTGAAATTGACGCGAATACCGAATAGTTTTGAGTAATTTGTGACTGGTTTTCATAGTTTAAGTTCGTAGTGGAAAAATTTATAGTGATTAAGTTTGTGCCGTTATTTAATGGCGTAGTGAATTATTTTTTTTTACAAATATAAAAGTACAAAATGTCTCGGATTGAAGAACTTCCCGTGAACGGGAATGTCTCGAATAAGGTGTGTACCAGTGTCCGAATATTATTTGATAAGTATTCTTGTTGTGTTCAAGTTTGGCTTCAATATCCCATCCGATCCCCTTTAATCGCTTCAAGGCTACCTTAATTGAAGATGATTATAGGTATATTTCATGTTGTATGAAAAAAAATATATAACTCCCTGAATGGTTTTTAATTTACGACCATTTTAAGAATTAATTTATTTTAAACTTGTCCTATCCTACTCCTACTAATGTTATAAATGCACAATATTGTTGAACGGATGGATATATTTGATTAGAAAGAAAGAAAGAAACACATTTATTTTTGACATTACACAAAATCACAGACAACAACAATTAAATTAAAGATAAAAACAAACATAAAAAAAATCGCGATTAATTAATTACATAAATTTAATTAACATAACACGGTCGTCTATTCCTAAGGTAGGCAACTTAATGCATGTGATTTAGGTAACAGACCACTGGTACAAATTTTTTTTAAATAATTATACATATAAACATTACATATATTACATCCAGGATCGAGGTCGGAATCGAACCCACAATCCTGGAGCAGAAAGGCAAGATCACTGCCAACTGCGTCAACGGACCAGTCAAATGTATGAATTTCTAGCTTTCTTACTATTTCACGCAAAAAAAATAGTAGTGTTGATAGGCAGAAATTCTATATAAAAAGTCTAGTTTTTATACCGAAATTTCTTAATAAACCAAAATCACGCGGGTAAAACCGCAAGGCATATACTAGTTAGTATTTATAAATTACCTACAATACTAAAATTCAATATAAAATTTAGAAAACTCCGAGATGCAACGAGCGGTTGACTCGTGATTAGTCGTAGTAGATTAAATGTCATGTAGTTAGTCGTAGCTTCCTCATTGAAGATTGATGTGTAGGTATGGAGCCAACACACCGGGGTCGATAGGTATGTATAATAATTATATAAAGTTGTAAAGTTTGTCTGTCCTGCCGTCCTTTGACTAAAATACAAATTCCTTTTTAAGGAAATCGTAATTTTTATTTTTCTTTAAACCATTATACTAATCTTGATGACTATATGATACATTATATTATATTATTTATTTTGTTGTTTTTCCTTAAGTATCTTAGCGTAGGTATTTTAATGAAAAAATTTAGGTAAGCCAGTTTTAAGAAAATAAATCGTTAGCAAAATTGTCACTTTATAATTTATCTTAAGAAAAGTTTACAATTAAAAACTGTTTCTTATACAGAACTAGCAAACCCGGCGAACTCCGTTTCGCCACCAGATGGCTTCGTTTTTTTGTAACATTTCGTTTGGGGATTAACAGATGAAGTAGTACATGCTATGTATCAGAGATTGCGCTATATTTGAAAAATGATTTTCTCTATTTTCCTGCTTTTCTGTTGAAATTTTTCCTGAATTTTGTTTGCTATAAAGCTCACGGAGCCCGAGACCTTTCCAACGAATGCAAAACCGTGGAAATCGGTTCGTGCGTTCTGGAATAATAGCGTCAGGAAGGAAAACCCGACTTATTTTTATATTATACAGAATTTATAGAGAGTTTTAAAGATACTGTACTGTATTGTATCAGCCTGTAAACAACCCACTGTTGAGCGAAGGCCTCTTCTCCACATAGAAGAAGGGTTGGAGCTTAATCCACCAGGCTGCTCCACTGCGGGTTGGCGGATAATTGCCCTACCATGAGTAACGATCGTTATCAGGTGTCTATGACAAAAACCGGGATCGACGGCTTTACGTGCTCTCCGAGGCACGGTGGGGAGACCCACAAGGACATACACCCACACCGGAAACATATTTGTACGAATACAAATATCTGTCCCGAGCAGGAATCAAAACCGCGACCGTCGTCGGCGCGCGCTTTAAGACTACTAGGTACTCGCACCAATACACCAGAACGGTCGTTTGAAACATTTGTTTTTCTATTAAATACTAAGGATAGATCATTCGATGGTTAAGGTCTTTTTAGCGAATAGACAACAGTGTTTCTTTATAGTAATATTAGAATCTTAACAACAAAACAGTATTAAGAGTTTTCCAGTCATAACTGAGAAATCAAAAAGAATCGTCAATACGAGTAAAAACGCGTGGGCTATCTAGTCAATTGTTGTCATTAATCGTTTCGAACAAGTGATCATGATATTAACAGAGTGCATCTATAGTTAGTATTTTACTAAAACAATTTACCCTTAGGATAAATATACGTATACTACACGTGATAATTATTTCCATAACAAAACAAATACTTTGAGCTAAATTATTGAAAGAATTATTTCATACTAGAGGCCGCCCGCGACTTCATCCGCGTGGAAACCCTATGAGCGACTTCTTCCCCCACCTCACACGACTCAGCTCGTCGGATCGCCCGCTCCGCCCCCGCTCCCGCTACCGCTTTCGGCGCCGCCGTGCCGCTAGATCACGCATTCAGTTTTCAGAAGCGATAAATGTATCTATTTTCAATTAGGAATCAATTTCGCGGGAACTCCGGGATAAAAAGTAGCCTATGTGTTATTCTGGGTCTTCAGCTACCTACATACCAAATTTCATCGTAATCGGTTCAGTAGTATTTGCGTGAAAGAGTAACAAACATCCATACATACAAACTTTCGCATTTATAATATTAGTACGATGTTTATCCGTCTAACTATTAAGAGTTACTAAGAGAGTACTTAGGTAAGAGTTAAGAGTTTTGTTTAGGTTGTATTCTGTCGTAAAATCTCATTTAAAATTGGTAAAAACGCGATAAATGTAATATACAAAAAATTAACCATAGGAAGTTAGCAAAAAGTTTTAGTAAGGTTATATTTTAAAAGCAATTTTGGTTATTAGCTCCCTCGAGGTCGACATGTCTGATTCGGCAAAAGACATTCGACGAATATTTTATAATCTCTTTAGCTTTTAATTCAGTAATATAGAAACACGATATATTATGTATAAATGATATTTGTATATTGTATGTTCATTCACATGTTTCGACACAGATTTTGTTGCTGTATTTTTGCACTGAACTGAAAGAGATAAAAATGTCCCATAATTTGATAAAGGCTTTGTGTCCTATCCAGAAAGGTTGGTGCTTAATCAACCACGCTGTCCTATTGCAGGTCATAATATCGCCAAAAGAAACGACTATCAAGTGCCTGTAATAACAACTGGGGCCGATACTATACGTGTTCTTTGAGGCACGACGGGGAGACCCACAAGGACAAACACCCAAGCCATAAATAAATATTTATACAAATAAAAATATTCGTTCCGAATGGGAATCGAACGAATGCAGTTCGCAAAGTTGCTTCTATTGTTTTTTTTTTTTTTTTTTTTTGAGCGTATGATAGGAAGATGATGCAATTCTTATTGACACTTTTGCAATTAAGACTCGTTTTACAGCAGGACATGTTATATTTCTTAATATTACATTATATATATATATATATATATATATATATGCGTGTGTGTGTACAAAACGACTTCGTAACGGAGTAGCTCTACCTTTAAACGATGTATCAAGATGAAACCTACACCTATTTCCAAATAAGACCTCTGATACTCCACATCATTTTCAAACAATTTCCGTATAGAAGATTTTCCCTGATACCGGAACAAACTAAGAAACAGACGAAAATTCTAAAATTGTTTAGTCTTCTATTACTTTCAGAAAGATCTCTATAATTAGTTCCCATCGGTAGGATAAACTTTTATTATATGTAGGTATAAATTTGTTTTTTAATTTAAAGTACGAGTATAAACATACGGCTACTACAACTTGACAACTTGTTGGATAAAACTTATATATTAATAATATTCACGAAATAGTGTTACAAAAAGCCCACACATAAAAATAAAACGTATTTACTGCTACATTCGTAGATCGAAATGTATGTTAATTGAGTTTTAATTCAAATTTTATTTTAATGATTCACGACTTTACGTATATGTACTATGAGAACACGGAAAATAATATTTGCGCATTAAAAATATGTTAAATTATACATATTATACTATTACATGTTACTCGGTTATCACGAATCTCATTGGTACTAGATGGTCGTAAGTTCGATTCTGGGTTAATACCGCTAAATTTAAATTGCTAAACTTGTCTTGAAATAACTATAGTTTCGAATTAAACACGCATTTTCGTAGATACTTATATTCTCTAATGATCAGTGAAGTAACGTAGCGTATTCGGCTCCAATCCTTACCTTTACGGGAGATGATATTACACTACAATACCTTCGGTCTGCAAAAAAGTTACGAGTCTTTAAGATCATTGTACTCGTGTCATATTTAAGCGTTGTTTTTATGTTAGTGAGTCACGTTATCACCGCAAGTAATACATTTTGATTATGTAGATTAATTAGACAAACAAACGAATTTAAATTCAATCTGTATTGAGTATGGAATTAATAGCGTATCGAGTATAGAAATTTAATTAATGAGTTGATAATAATTGTCTAATAATTATAGAAAATATCACCAAAATCGGAATAACTTAAGAATAAACGGTAAAATCCGAGTGACGAAATGCTATTCTCAAGTACCTACTTGTATTTATTTTATTTAAAGAAGTTATTAAATTATTAAGATAGTAATAATACGTTCTCACGCACCAGGTATATATTTACAGGGCAAGTAATGAGATATTCTCGATTCTAAGAAACCTACTTGTACTTGGAAATAATAGTTGTCAATCAATGTGTAAAATTTTCCGCTTAACTATTTTCTTTAGTTTTTGACGAGCTAGATCCATCCTTCGCTAATCGAATTAGGGTTTTGTACCTAAAAGATACCCATTGGAATCCAATTACTAAAACTCCGCTGTCCATCCTGTCGTATTATGTCAATCTGTGCATTTTTATGTCAAACAGCGGGTCCTAATGTAATTTTTTTGACATTTGTTATTCGATCTTAACAAATACACATAAATTGTTAAACATTACAGTTACAGTTTAAATAATTATGTTATTATACAATGAGTGAATAAGCTACGAAATATAAGAGCTTAATAAAATTATAGCTTTATGTTTTAACCTATTAATCGATGTATAATTATTAATCTCCTTAAAGTTTTTTATTTTATTTTTATAAAAGTATTTTTTATGAGTTTTTTTTTAATATATTATATAACTTATCTTGTAAAATAAAAATAAATGTATGTCAAAACGGAATAGAGAGAAGTGTGATTGGAGTAAAAAGAATGGATAAAATAAGGTTAGAAGAAATAAAAAATGTTACTAAATTTAAAGAGGCAAAAAAGACATGCAAGACTTTAAAATGGAGATGGACAGGACACATGCTAAGAGAGAAAAATGAGAAATGGACAAAAATAGTAACAGAGTGGTATCCCAGGAGCGGAAAAAGAAGCAAAGGGCGACAAACGAAACGTTGGGAAGATGACCTGAAAAAGGTGGCTGGTCCAGTGTGGATGAGAACAGCAAGAGACAGATCAATGTGGAAAACTTTAGAGGAGGCCTATGTCGAAGGACAAGCTGTTGTTTGAAACCGATTGTCGAGAATAATAAACAAAATAGGTGTTTTCAGTTGTTACTATATATATTGGAGTTAAATAATTGTGAAAATCCTATTATTTCTAAACATTGTGGAACAGTAATAAAGGCTTATTTTATTTTTTTATTTTATTTTTTATAACTTATCTTGTATCAGGCGTTATTCGTACAGCCAAAAAATGGCATCCATAAGAATTTATTAATCTCATATCCATACTAATATATGTTAGGAATTAAAAAAAAATTTAATTTAAATATGCCAATGACTGATCTTGACGGCGACGAGTTGTACTTGTATCCAAACGGAAGATATATTTTTTTTCTCAGACATTTTTGTTTCACACGTTCGTGTCACTGATAATGTAAAAAACTGGTCACTAAGAAATAAAAAAAAAGTTTTTTTTTGTTTTAGATTAGCAGAATTTAAAACACATTATAATAGAAAGTGTTTCAATATACGTAAAATGATTAGAAAGTGATTTCGAAAAACTTGCTAAACAGGTTAATTAAAATACGGGCTAAGTGCATTTAGGACTCCCCCACGAAGTGTAATACCACCGTAAGGTTTGGACATAGTAGGGCCCAGTAGGTACATCTATATTAAGATCGAGCGAAGCAACATCGAAAATATACCTTTATTAACTGGATTACGTTAAAGTCGCCGGAAGTCGTTCGATGGAGGCTGTTTTGAACCGGTCGCTCTGAAGGTCGATGGGGGAGGCCTACGTTCAACAGAGGACATCCAATGACTAATATGATGATGATCATTTTTTTTTATCAAAAAAAATTGAGTGCGTTTGACTTCTATCTTGTCTGATGGTAAACAACGATGAAGTCTAAGGTGGAGCACGCAAACTCAAATAATACCTGTTCACTCTTGCCTTAAAAATCCCTAAATTATAAGTATCGGGAAACAGTGACGCAGGAAGAGAATTCCATTCCTTTGCAGTTCTAATAATGAAGGAGGATGCGAACCGCGAGGAACGAACCGGAGGAATGTCGACCACGTATGGATGAAATCCCTGTCCACGCCGAGTCGTCCGATGGTGGAATGGTGCTGGGGGAATCAATTCATGCAATTTCCGTGCACACTCACCGAAATGCAACCTGTAGAAGACACACAGACTAGCAACCAGACGGGGATGTGCGAGGCTCTGGAGCTGTTTTGAAGTGAACATCTCATCGCCAATGAGTTTCCTGGCATATTAGTCATAGAATGCGTTGTCGTACATATGGTTTTTATATCAGCTATAGTAACACATATTTTGTGACATTTTTAAGAATACACCTATTCAATATATAGTACAAATATAAACCGTTCCACCATCACCACCACATCAGCCTTTAGATCTCCACTGCTGAACGAAAGCCTCCCTCACCAGGTATGCGAGTGCAGTTTGATGTGGCAGGCTATGGTAACGCTACTGCCAATAACCACCCTGGTTGGTATACAGTTGTTCGCACTACTACGGCCTAAGTCACCTTTTACGACACCTCGGCAAGAAAGAGATGAATTATATATATTGAACGGGTGGAAGGAAGAATAAAAAAATAATAATAATATAATATTAAAAAAAAGAAAGAGATTGGGACTGTTCTTCTCTGCCGGTCACTGCACGGCTAGACCGTTAGTTGAGAAAAAATAGATAAATATAAAAACACGTGGATTCTAACTGTTGAAACAAGTTTCACCTTTTAAAAAACTTGTTAGCTTAGTTTATGGTTAGTATTTTTTATGTCTCATTGTCAGGCGGATTCGATAAAATAAATTTGACGTCATAACAATATTAAAACTACAAAAAAGTTTAAAACGTATTAAATAAGACTAAAGTAGCTCTAAACTCTAAAGTGTCTAGATAACACACGAACTTATTTTATTTTTCTCGTAACCATCGAGGGCGCAATGCCCTTTGATGTGGAAGGCAAGTTTTACAAAACCATCCTCATTCAAATGAATTTATTTATCTTTTCGAACTTTTTATTTTCTGTGCTTAATTGACTTTAGCTAAATTATTAAACAAATTAAATTTTTAAAAGATTATTTGTTTAATTTTAGTTGAACATTGTTTTAGAAACATAATATTAACGAGATTCAAGAAGTATAATAATTAAAGATTTACCGAGTAGGAGTGCCAAATAATCGTCCGTATTCATAGTTGTCGACGAGCCGACTAGTCGATAAAAAGCACCGAGTAGTCAGTAAAAAGCACCGACTGAGTCGGTCCATTACTTTGTTCTACGTTTAAAATTAGTTTTAATAAAATAATTACCTCAAAATATACAATCAGTAATAATATATTAGAATCAGTGTACACTTTGTAATATAATCTAGAAATAAGAACTGACACTCAATATCAATCTTGTTCAAGGCTTATTCAAGTTCAATATAATATATATACAATATTATGTAGATTCTACTATTAAGCTACAGTTTTAATCAAATATAAATTTTATCTAACGCAGTTCCAACTCTTAATTATGTTATTTGTAATCTTTACCGGCATTATTTAAATTATCAAGTTACAGATACTATCAAAAGATTACCGTAAGCAAATAATAATAAACGCGTGCCACTCAACGGCCTCCGGTAGAATGGGAAACCAGTGTCGTGGATCCGGAAACACGACACAACAACACAAACACAAACTCTTAAACCACGACAAACACGTGTTTATACAAACATTTATCATCTGCTGTGACCACTTCGCTAACCCGTCTCCTAATCTGCTATTTAAAATTAAACTGATTAAAAATTATTAATTATATAAATTTCTGTTTCTCCAATAACCTTTTTAAATACTTCATACTATGTAGTTCAAATTGTATTTAAATCATCCAAATTGCTTGTAACTGTATCGAGTTAATCATAATCATAAATACCTACATACGAGTTAATCGTAAATACAGCGTCGCTCGTAACCTCTAACGAAAACAATGTTGCAACTTGCAATGAATATGGCATTAAGGTAGGTTTTGTAAGCACACATTCCAACAATAATCGATAAATAAACATCGATGGAATTTTAATATATTATTATTCTTGTGAAAATACAATATACATCATTCGTTACCAGTACATTTTAAATCGCACGAGTAAAAAGCAATTTAAATATGGACCAAGAATTAATTAAAATCAAGTTTTCCAAAAATTCTCATTAAGATACGGTTACATTTCGCATGTTACATAGTACGCGGTTGAGTTTTACAAAACTGTATTAAATAGTAGAAAATACCCTAAATACGTAACTAAACATAACTATTGTGTGTATATTAAGTCTTTTCAAATTAAATTACGTTCTCTGAGATAGTAATGAAAAGATTCTTTACTAACAAGGAAATATTTTATTTATTTCGAAATTTTACAATTATTTACGGACAGTTTTGGTAATAAATCATGTCCGCGTGAAATGGTGATAAGAATGCTAACAGCATTTCACCGTAGAATCGCAATCCGCTTCTCTGGGTCTAAAATGCACCAGCCCTCCTGTCACCAGTGGAGGCTATGAAACGTGGGGGTAAAAGCCTCTTCTCTATATACATAGAGGCTTAATCCACCACGCTGTTTCAGTGCGGGTTGGCGTCTGATTTTTTACCATGAGTAACGATCGTTATCAGGTGTCTGCTCTACCAGAGAGACCCATAAACACATACGCCCAGAAACAAATATTTGTACAAAAATCGAACCCACGATCGCTGGTGTTGAGGCGACTAATCACTCAGAACAGCAGAACGCTCGTTATAATGAAATTAAGAACTTGAAATTATCTTTGAAATAGTGAGTCAATATACTTTAAAGCAAGAGATTATAGCGCGGTATTAAGAAGAATTTAATAGAATGCTATAGTGTCTTCTTTCCATTACTTTAGCAAGATTAGCATATGACATTACGAATACATCACATAATTCGTTTCTTATCAATGACGCTATCCGAAGCTGCTATAGCATATTGTTATAAAACGAGTCGGGTCGGTTATCTTTCTTTGAAAATCTACGGTATTTATTCGCTACCCGGCTAATCAAATTAATATATCGAAATGAAATGATGCAGTATTCGTTTTTCTAATTACCTATAGAGGTAGTTTATGATTAAAGGAGATTAGGGGCGGGGGGAGGGTGTCGAGCAAAATCTCACGACATCTTACAAAAGGGGGTGGGGTGTCGAAAAATCACCAAAATTGCCTCACGTAATTAATGAATTATTTAATATAATAATTAATGAATGCCCACCTACTCGTACTATATGTACGTTTATTGGTTATATGGTGATTCAAACTATCCGCTGCGTTGGAAGCTAAGTACTAATACGTTTCAATAAGCGATTCATTCTGATCTCAAAATAACAAATAACTTGTTCTGCAACGATATTCTACACTTGTTTATTGGTTTCAAAAGTTGCACCATCTTTATAAAATACTTAAATGTAAAAGGGACTGCATTTTTTAAACGAGCTTACAGCAAACTGTTTTTTATGTTTATTTTTTTAACTAACTGTGCACGTGACGTCGCCCGCACATAATTTTTTGCTTTAATATGTAGTTTTGTAAGGTACTCACTAACCGCGAATCAGAAAGCGCCATCAGCGCCATCTATTGTGGTAGTATCGTACTTGAAACTGTTTTGAAAATTAATCGCAATCCGACATTTAGACGTTTCGTTTTTTGTCGTTTTGTTTACAAAAAAAAAGAATATTAATAATAATTATTAATTAAAATACTATAAAACATTTTTTACTCAACGCTATTAAAACTTTTCGGATAGCATTTAAATGCATCAACTTACCGACTCTTTATAACGAATTCAATCAAAAGACAATATTACAATAAGTTTTGATAGAATGAAGCGATTGTGATGAGATAAAGACAAAATGTTGCCTCAGGATATGCTTTATAAATTTCATGCTGATTCTTTAACCTTCACTCCGTACCAGTAATGCATATTAAAACAGACATACAGATATTTCTAAAAATTATAGAAATGTTTATAATTATTTTTTCCAAATAGTTTTGAAAAAACAATTTTATGATATTTATAGATAATTTGTCATGATTTTTTTTTACTGCAATTCCTAAGAGTTATGACTTTTTTAATTACGGCTTCGATCCTTAGTGTTGTAGAATCATTCATAGTCTGTATGTATTTTACTTTTTACAATAAACTGGTTATCTAACATAAAATCAACAAGTACGTTCGAATCGTCATTTTACAAATTAAAACTTTAAAGTGATTATTATTTTTCTAAAAGTAAAAGTACCACTGATTCGGAATGTAGATTCTGCAGAGAAGAATCGGCAAGAAACTCCGCAGTTACTCTTTTGAAAATAATATATAAACTGTGTTTTAGTACAAAATTAGTAATATCTTGCATGAAACACAGCGCCACTAAGTCATCTTTATCAACTGAGTAATCCTGCACCGAATAATACGCTTTATCTATTTTTTTTCTACAAGTACTTATTTGATACATCAGCTTCGTTAACTGTTTTATTAACCCAATTTATGTAACCGACCTTAGTTTCTTGGTACCAATATGAAGAGAACCTAAATTGTAACTACTTTCAGGCTTCGATCCGGACGTGTCCCGCTATTTAACTTTGCATAGGCAAGGCTATGTCACCTGCCTGTTCAGAATGTAACAAAATAGAAAAAGCGCTTCACATAATGGCTGAATGTGTCCGGAACGGAGCATAAGGCTACGTTCAGATGACAAGCGCTTAACGCGCGTTGAACGCGCGCTAGATTTTTCTACGGCGTTCACATGACACGCGCTGGTCAGGCGTTGAACGCGCGTTGCCGCGGTTCTTTTTTAAATAAATAAAAAAACAAAGTTAATGATGTCTTGCTATAATTAGGTACTTTGTTCTTTGGTTAAATTAAATACTTCTTGAAATAATTATATTATTTTTTCCCCCGGCACTTTCAGCCCCGTTCTCCCCTACTTAGTCAATTTTTGCCACTGTTTTGATATGCCATGTTAGTGTTTACCGTGAGATTACCTACTTGAAAAAACTATGTTAGATTCAGAATTTACATTTTCAGAATTCAAAATTTCATACTGAATTCATATTGAACATTCATACTGAATATTAAAACTATTTAACAAATGTTATGTTTAATTTGTCTTAAGCTATTGTGACCAACCAAAATAGGTAACAATTTTGCACGTTTTTAATTACGTGCAATATTATGAAGTTACGAATCGATTGTCTGTACCGATCACGTTGAAAGGGTCGTTAACCTGCGGGTGATAGTTTATTAATATTATAATTGACGTAGACATTTTTAAAAATGAAAAATCATATTTTGTGACTAAACTACTGGATGTATATTATTGATTTTTTATATGTTTTTCTATTTCATCAATAAATAAATCTGTATTAAAAGTTTCGGTTTCCATTTCGAACAATATTAGGACGTGATGAACCCTAAAATACTTCAATCCGCGTCGAAAGCGCGCGCTCAACTGAACGGTAACATAGAAATCCAATGATCTCAAAGCGCGCGTTGACAACAGTCGAGCGCTAGCGCAGCGTTCAACGCGCGCTTCATTAAAACGCGCGTTAGCATGTGTACGGCCTGAATAAAATGTTTGTAGTTGTAAGCGCGCGTTATCATAACGCGCGTTAAACGCTTGTCATCTGAACGTAGGCTAAAGGGCAGATTATTTTATCAAAACCAATAAAACCCTAAAAAGAGTATGGAACAGCTTTCTCGCCTTGCCGACTTCCGAAGTGGCAAGAATACTATATAAATTAGTACTAATAGGATTAAGACGAAGATATATGTGACTGGTATTAGAGGTAAATAGTATAGTGGTTGCTCCTGTAGGGCTGAAATGATCCGTGACCAAACCGCTTTAATTAAATAAAGATAACAAAAAATGTTTTATTACATAAACCCGCACAAGAATTGCCCCAAGTAGATTGTAAATACTATAGCTGAGTAGTGTTAGTAATTTAATAACAATCCGCGCCAGGTGCCGGCCCTGTTCTGCTCGTCGGGCAGCAGCTCGCCCGAGTGCTCGTCGAGCGAGGAGAGCGCGGGCGCGCCGTACGCGAGCGAGCACAGCGAGCCGCGCGCCGCCGCCGACGACGGTTACGAGGTAATGGTAATAACGTATACCCTACCTATATCTGTGTATACGTGTGTGTGCGCGTCTACGTCTACATGTGTGCCTATGGTTGTGTGTGTTAGAATAAGGGATTCCCGATTCTTTTTCATTCCCCGGACCAGGGAAAAAATTATCGAATTTTCAATACAATATACAGGTCCCAGAACTCAACGTCAAGCCAAAACAGGGTGACAGGATTGATTGTAAGCATCATGAGAAAAATCAGAAAAAAAATCTATCCCATGCAGTTTGGAAATTATGGGCATTTAAGCAAAACTTAGAAATTTGGTCAAACTGTAACCATTTTTCGGTTATTGTGGTTAATTTTTATTATTTTTGTTCATTTAAACTTTGAAATAACATTTCTAGAACCACAATCAAAAATAATGACACAATTGCCCCAAGTTTTCTAGAATTAAGACTATTTGTTAAACTATGAATTTAAAATTTTCAAAATTTGTCGACTTTGAAAGGACCTCCTTTAAAAAAAATGTACTAAAGTGCCTTGGCAAGTACCATTAAAAGTTCGCGCATTTAATCAGGATTGTAAAATGGTACAATACTTGTTAGTTTCATACTAAAAAAAAACTAGTAAAAAAATAAAAACCTCAAGTAACCCGATTTTTGCTAACCCATTATACTCAGTTCAAATGTTTTTTATTCGTACAAGCTCTTGGTAGGTTCTTAATTTAACGGCAAAATGATGAGAGAGATGGATAGTGGACATGTTTGTCATTAGCGAGCGAGACAGAGAGTGACGCCGCTTTTACCAAAGTCAACAAAAGTAAGTAAAATTAATAAAATAATGAAAAATCTCGACTTAGTTTAGTTTAGGTTTATTAGAATAAAAGGAAATAACATTTTTTATTACAATAAATGTTCAAATTGTTTGCCATCAGCCTCAATACACGCTCTACATCTTCTTAAAAAAGATCTATTTATTAGCCGGGCATATCATCGAGAGTTGATGTCCTCAGCAGCTTGAGAAATTCGTTCACGCAGTTCGGCTACGCTGTCAATGGGCTTTGTATAAACTTTTTCTTTGAGAACGCCCCAATAAAAAAAATCCAGTGGATTTAAATCTGGGGAACGGGCTGGCCACGAGATAGTGCCTGAACGTCCAATCCACCTTCCCGGATATTCCTGGTTAAGGAAATCTTTGACTTGCACTGCGTAATGCGCTGGGCAGCCATCTTGTTGATACCACATGTGGCGACGATCTGTTAGGGGTACGTCCTCTAACAAAGTTGGTAAATTTTCTCGTAAAAAATGTAGGTAATTCGTGGCATTCAAGTTCTCAGGCAGCTCAAAAGGCCCAACAACTTTGCCGTTTAAAATTCCGGTCCACAGGTTTACCTTAAAGCGATACTGGGATCTGTCTTCTCGCATTAAATATGGATTCGACACATGCCACTCGTGAAAATTGTGTAAGTTTATGTAACCATCTTTTTTAAATGTAGTTTCATCAGACCAGAGAACTTTTTGGATGAATTGGGGATTTTCATTATGCCTCTGTAGCATTGTTCTACAAAATGAAATCCTTTGAGGATAATCTCGAGGAAGAAGACTTTGAACTCGTTGTGCGTGAAACGGATGCATTTCGGCTTTTTGTAAAATACGATGTGCTGTGCTTTTGGGTATTCCCGTTCTTTCTTCAATTCCACGAACTGAAATACTTGGGTCATCTGCTACCTCTTGCAACACTTCCTCCTCGTTAGGAAAGTGAGCTCTACCTCCAGCCCGTATTTGATTCGGGAAATGGCCGCACTCCGTGAGTGAACGGTGCACATTAACAAACACGCGGTGATCGGGATAGCGCTCTAAATTTGGATATCTTTCACGATAAAGTCTAGCGGCGGCACTTGCGTTGCATCTGCATTCTCCATAAATGAGATGCATGTTCGCATATTCATGTGAAGTGTAGCGCGTAGGCATGGTAGATAATAAAGATGCCAACACAAAAATCCAATTCCAAAAGAGAGAAGCCAAAGTTGTCAGAACTAAATCAACACAAGCGAATACGGAGAGGTGCGCAGTAGACGAATGAGCGAAACGTACTAACAGTCAACGGTGTCAGGCGCATCTGCATCTAGTGAGATTTTACGTCTCGCTCACAGTGGCGTGGCGTCACTATCTGTCTCGCTCGCTCATGGCAAACATGTACACTATCCATCTCTCTCATCATTTTGCTGTTAAATTAAAAACCTACCAAGAGCTTGTGCTAATAAAAAACATTTGAACTGAGTATAATGGGTTAGCAAAAATCGGGTTACTTGAGGTTTTTATTTTTTTACTAGTTTTTTTTAAGTATGAAACTAACAAGTATTGTACCATTTTACAATCCTGATTAAATGCGCGAACTTTTAATGGTACTTGCCAAGGCACTTTAGTACATTTTTTTTAAAGGAGGGCCTTTCAAAGTCGACAAATTTTGAAAATTTTAAATTCATAGTTTAACAAATAGTCTTAATTCTAGAAAACTTGGGGCAATTGTGTCATTATTTTTGATTGTGGTTCTAGAAATGTTATTTCAAAGTTTAAATGAACAAAAATAATAAAAATTAACCACAATAACCGAAAAATGGTTACAGTTTGACCAAATTTCTAAGTTTTGCTTAAATGCCCATAATTTCCAAACTGCATGGGATAGATTTTTTTTCTGATTTTTCTCATGATGCTTACAATTGTTCCTGTCGCCCTGTTTTGGCTTGACGTTGAGTTCTGGGACACCCTGTATATAACATATAGGACAAATAAATACTATAGATGTAATCCAATATAATCAAATATATTTATTTATGAAATAGTAAATTGTACTAATTTGTAACCTAGAATGTATTGTGTTTAAACATATTGGTAAATATAGTTTTTCTTTGTTAGTAAAATTAAACGTTGACCAGTAATAAAATGCAGCTGCAATTCTCAGAACTTGCTTATGTTTTCTTGAACTAAACTAAAATCGATATCTTCACATTAAAAATATTATTTCATTATACTAAATAATTACCTAATTGTAAAATCCAATTTTTTTCTCAATGCATATCACATAAAGGGCCAATTAACTGCTTCAAATCACTCAATAACATAGTATCAACTCAAATTATAACCCATTTCATAAATCTTAAGATTTGTTTTTCAATCCTGGCATTCCCGACCGATATTTACCGAGATCGGTAAAGGATATTCCCTGGGATCATCGGGAATCATCGGGAAGCCGAGACCAAAACTCTAGTTAGAAATTAAAATTGCTCTTGTGTGTGTCCTGTTAAATTTTCTGCATTAAAATAATAATACGTTAAGGAGTAATCATAACGAAAAGTACATCTAACTAAATAAATATCTCGGTTTATTGTGAAACTGAAGAAAGACCTATATATATATATATACATATATTATATATAAATACATATATATCTTATATCTTTAAACGAGCAATTCTTGTATATATATATATATATATATATAATCAGAATCTCGGAAACGGCACCAACGATTTTCATGAAATTTAGTATGCATGGGGTTTCGGGGGCGATAAATCGATCTAGCTAGGATTTATTTTTAGAAAATGACGTTTTATTCCTTTTTTACGCAATTAAAAAATATCATTAAAATACGAAGCTAAATTTCGCTGTCATTAATAAGATTATGATAGCTCGGATCGCAATCGGTCGGATTCGACATCAGCAAACCCCGCTTTCGAACCCAGATGTCTACAAACCGATTTTTCTCCTTTTTTTTCAAGTTTCTTCTTTTGTGAGAAAAACTATTATTGAGAGCTTTTTTTATTTAAATAACCAGTTCCTATTATTTTACTATTATGTCGGTAAGATCGAAAATATTATTTATGTTTCATCAGTATGTAATGTATCTAAATATAATTTAACCGAGCAAAGCTCGGTCATCCAGGTACTATATATATATATATATATATATATATATATATATATATATATATATATATATATATATATATATATATATATATATATATATATATATATCTAAATATCATTATGGTTGGTGTCCTTATACATGAAAATTGCAAAAATAATCAAATTGACCGTTTGCAGCATTCGATAGGAAAACATAAATTATGTAACGTTTGACATTTAACAAATAATGTAATTGAATATACCTAATAAACAATGTAACAATATTTTTTTTTTTATTTTTTTTTTTATGTTTAAATAATTAATTTTTCTTAATAGATATCTTTTTGAATCTGTGGAAAAACTAAAAAAAGTGTAAGTTGTACTTTGATCAGATGTTAGGCATCAAAATTTTGTACGTGTATTGTAGTTATTGACATTTGCTTTTTATGTTTTATTATATTAACTTTCAATTCTCTTTTTTTTTGTAATTTTTGATGATGTTTTGTGTATTTTATCAATGTCAGCCTGTTCTTTTTAACCGACTTCAAAAAAAGGAGGAGGTTCTCAATTCGTCTGTATTTTTTTTTTTTTTTTTTTTTTTTTTTTTTTGTGTTTGTTACCTCATAACTTTTTACTGGGTGTACCGATTTTAATGATTCTTTTTATAGTCAAAAGCTAGTGCTCGTCATGTGGTCCCATTTAAATTTGAGCGAGATGTGACTAGTAGTTTTTGAGTAATCCTTAAATAATGCGTACTTTTTTCCTGATACCGCGCGTCGCTGCGAGAGGGTCGCGTTGCATACAATCGTTCCTTGTGACTTAATTTGTTTCGGAAGACTATCACATTTTATGTTTTTTATGTTTACTACGAGTTAAACTATACAATATTATATTTTGTTTCTCAGATTACGACTCAGGTGTAGAGTTATGTTGCGCTGAACTTTAAGATTTCAAGCGCGTCCTGTATTTAAAAGATCATATCTCGAAAATAGTTATACAGCAAAGTGTAAAGGAATAACTTTTCATCGGTGATTAACTAGACTAACTGTTTACTAACTGTTACTAATTGTTTTTAAATTTTTAATTTGTTAAAATATTTAACGGACACCATTTTGCGTCATTTGTCATAGACTAAAATCTTAAATGTGACATTGTGTGTGCAACAATAGTGTACCTAAATTTGAATATCATTGGTACCTAAGTATTAGTTTATTAGCAGCGGAATCTTTTATGATGTAATCTCAGGAAAGTAATGACAGTTAGAATCTTGGGTGTCATTGAAATGAAATAAATAAACAACTTAAATTAATTAATAATTTAACTTAAATGTTTATAACATAATATATAATAAGTAATACCTAATGAAAGGCAGAAAGGAAGGCACGTTATGACTTATGCCGATGTGTCGTTACGTTTCCATAATGCAATTCGATAGGCAGAATATAAACAATATATCCCATCTGTAATAGATTTCAAATAATCTGACGTCTTTCCACTTGAACGTAAACAATAGGGGTAATAAACCAAACACTCACAGAGCCCATTCATTTTATCTATTCATTCATTTCTATTTGGAAAGAATAAATAATTAAATTTGTTACAGTATTTTATTTGAATATGTATTCAAAATCGAATGTATCGACATTGGTTAGTTTGCAACACGCACATGGTGAACAGATCTTGTTCGGGTAAATAGACGCTAGTAAAAAATGGCATGGCGCATCTTATGCATCTGCGACGGCTCGACACAATACGCAAGCGGTCAACTGTCAATTGTTTTTTTTAACCAACCTTTTTTTTGTTTTGACTTTTCGGTTTGGATAATTGAATATAATCAATCAGGTAGAAAATTTTACTTAAAAGCGAGATAAATAATACAAATCGACCTCAACTATAGTTGACATGAACGGTTGAGCGGATATTGATTAAGGGATTTAAAGATCATTAAATACGTATTTAAAAATATGTCATGAATGAAAAATAATAACCTTTGTTTTCAATAAAAAAAATTATATCGATGCTAAATTGACAAAAAAAAAAAACTCTATAGGTGATTTGTAAGATCATCGTAGTATTTCGAGTTGGTGTGGATTTTTTGCAAAAAAAAAATTCCTTAGGTCGATTGCGGCTTTTTCGAGGGTGGTAAAATACCTGTAGCTTGTGGACTGTAACCGCCCAGCTTTATATAAATAAATCAGTTATCGAACTACAGATTCACTAAAAATCAAGAAATAAAACAAAATTTTAAGAAAAAAAAAATAACCGACTTCAAAGTTCAAAGCAAATAAAAAACGGTAAAACAAAAATGCACTAAAAAGTAAAAAAATAATTACGTATTCTTTTGTCTGTAATCAAATTATTATGATAATATAATGTACAATTATTGTTGGTTTTGGAGTCGGTGTCAGCCAAGGAAATACGATAATATACGTAGCAATAACCATAGTGACTGTCACCGCCCAGCTTAGTATAAATAAGATTAGTTATCGCACTACAGATTCACTCATTCACAGATCAAGAAAAAAAAATTAAATAAATAAATAAACGACCTCAAAACAAATATATATATTTATATATATAACAAAAACTGGTATATTATCATCATATTTCCTGGGCTGACACCGACTCCAAAACCAACAATAATTGTACATTATATTATCATAATAATTTGATTACAGACAAAAGAATACGTAATTATTTTTTTACTTTTTAGTGCATTTTTGTTTTACCGTTTTTTATTTGCTTTGAACTTTGAAGTCGGTTATTTTTTTTTTCTTAAAATTTTGTTTTATATTACTTTCATTTGCAAATTGTGGAAACTTCTTTGGTTAATATAAAAGTTTAGTTTGTGTTAAAATTAAGGCATTATAGAACTGTTTGTTTCCCTAATAAAGATAAAATAAAAAAATAAAAAAATGAAATAAACCTAAATCTTTTTAGTTTAGGGATAGCAGATCTGTTGCAGTCCGCAAATGACTGTCCAATTAACTATCTTAATGTTGTCAATATTCTACTCTATTTTTTTTACATTAATTTACAATTTATTTATTGTAGTCTTTGTCATTAATATAATGGGTTCAGAAAGGAAGATAAAAACCTACATAAATACATATTTAAAATAAAATTTAAACATAAAAAATTATTATTATTAAACATACATTTAAAATGCAAATTATTTTGAGTAAAATGCATTACAAATTATTTTACCTTCCAGGCAGATGTCGAGATCAGCAAACTGGAGCTTTCAATCAATATGAAAACGAAGAAGCAAACAGATCTGTCGCTCCTCAACGATGTTTCAAGTGAGTAACGATTTAAAACGAATTTATTATACAGTATAACTTTGATATAACGAGTCTCAATATCCCTTGATTTAACAAATTTATCAAAAACCTCTTTATAACGAATATTTAATCATTGTAGAATATATAATAGGTAGAAAGTATTTACCTCTATTTAACGATTTTTTTCGACTTAGAACCTTGAAACGGTTCACGATTGGTCACAGTTGACCATGAAATAAACCATTTCTATTCTGTGAAGTCAACTGTGACCAATCGCCTGCGACTAGAGAGAGATAGCATGTAGTTCTATATTTCTGTCTCTCTACAACCTCGTTTACTCTTTCGGCCTACGGGAAGCTGCCTGCTTGAATTTCACGCTGATTTTTTAACCTTCACTTCGTAGTTTAGCAGTGATACGTGTTCAAACAAACGGACAGACAGACAGACAGACAGAAAGATATTCCAAAAAATGATAGAAATGTATATAGTTTTAAACAATTACAGAAATTTTAGTCAAAAAATTCAAAAAAAAAAAACAGTCACGTGAAACTTACAATTTTATTATATGTATAGATTATAATAATATTTCGTATTTGTTAAAATGAAAAAGACGACGTTTTGATGTGCGGAAAGAGATCGTATTAGATTCCATACCACCTACATATCTTACGAGTTATCTTTTATATAACTTTGTGCTGATGTCATAATGAAGAATCGTTTTAGAATATATCTACATATATTATTGATGAAGATCAAGTTATTAAAGTTCTTAAAACTACCTACAACAAATTGAGTATAACAACTATTGAGTTTTAATAAGATACTCTCAAACCTCGATCTACATTTCGAATAGATTGTAGTTTTAATAGTTAAAATTTTTAATTTTTTTAACAAAAGATAATTTAAATTTTAAATTTAAATTAATTGAAAATTGATAAATAATATTTTAATATTGAATACGAGTAGCATCTCCAATTGATTAGTCACATATTTTTTTTTTGCAAATGTGTCAATAAGAATTGCATCACCTTCTTAGCCTACGCTCAAAAAAAGAAAAAAAAAACAATTATAGCAACTTTGCGAATTTCATTCAATAGGAGCATATATTACATAAGGAATATTTATATTATATAAATAATTATTAATGGCTTAGGTGTTTGTTTTTGTGGGTCTCCCCACCGTGTCTCGGAGAGCATGCAAAGCGGTCGGTCCCAGTTGTTTTAAACGACTGGTAACAATATTTTTATCAAGAGTGACAGGCAAATTATTCACCAATCCGCAGTGGAGCAGTGGTGGATTAAGCTTAACACCTCTTCTGAGTAGAAAGGGAACTTTTGCTCAGCAGCTGTAGTCAATAGTCAAAATATAAGAGTTTATTGATAAAAATTGATATGACATGTTGAACATAAAAAGGCATTAAAATTAATGTTCGTTTCAGATATCCAAGCCCAAGACGTGATGAGGATGGATTGTCCCGAGAACAACAAGAGCGGGGAGATGGTACACCCAGAACTGTGCGTCATCGTCGTCGACATTCTCTCCCAGCTCATTGACAAGTATTTCAACTTTCTTTCCTAATTTTTTTATCATCTGTGATGTATTGCTAACTGACAAAAATGCGAAAAAAATAGTAAATTGTAGATGTCCTTATTTTTTTATAGGTTGTTGTCGAATAAAAGCTATTTACTTATTTTGTAAGAGTACTTATTAAATTTAAAAAAAAATACAATTTATCATATATATTTACATAATACACAGTATTTTAAATAAATCATACAATATTAGCAATGTTAAATAATTCAAGATAAAGTATGGGCAAGTTGATATTTAATAAACGATTTTATCTCAGGCGAAGATAAAAATATGTAATATTACATTTTATATAATTCTCGTGCCCTTGTCCGAAATGAGAACTTTAAGAATTCCTTTTTTGAAGTAAAATTTTTATTTAATTAATTTCTTCATATGAAGCTGTATTTAAAGATATTGATACATAAATATCTCAGTTAAGGTCGGACATACGCTTATTTGTTAACGATCTGAGACCTCGTTGTCGGATACGTTTAAACGTTACAATATTTTAATTATATGCTATAAGTATTTCTCGCTTCAGTTTGAGAAATAAAATGTATTTAACAGATTTTAAAATCAGTAAATAATGCTTTTATAAACTATTTTTTTGATAAAAATCGTACTTTTTCACTCAGTTATCGTTTAGTAATAGTCGTCAAAATAGGATATATTTTTCAATTACGTAATTCCTTAGAGATTACTTAATCAGAATCAAGCGAGACCAATTTTTGCCTTTAGCTAACGTAGCATCCCTGTGGGTCTCCTCACCGTGCCTCGGAGTCCACGTAAGCCGTCGGTCCCGGTCGTTATCATAGAAACCCGGTAACGATCGTTACTCATGGTAGGGAAATTATCCGCCAACCCGCCGTAGAGCAACGTGGCGGATTAAGCTCCAATCCTTCTCCTACATGGAGAAGAGGCCTTTGCGCCGCGGCAGGCGACCACGGCAGGAGAGACAGAGACAACAGACCGCGACGACTAATGATATAACTTGTCGCGGTCTCTTGTCTCTGTCTCCCCTGTCGCGGGCGCGGGCCGCCACCATAAGTAAGGTTAATATAACCTGCACACGCGCAGGCTGCTGAGCGGCGGCGGCGCGCGCGCTCATTGCGAGGAGGTGTCGCGCGTGTGCGGCGTGCTGGCGCGCGCGTGGGCGGCGCGGGGCGCGCGCGCGCCGCCCGTGCTGCGCCGCCTGCTGGCGCCCGACGCGCCCGCCGCGCGCCTGCTCGCGCTCACCGACCCCGCCTACACCGGTACCGCAACACTCACTATATTAGCCGCGCGCCGCCTGCTGGCGCCCGACGCGCCCGCCGCGCGCCTGCTCGCGCTCACCGACCCCGCCTACACCGGTACCGCAACACTCACTATATTAGCCGCGCGCCGCCTGCTGGCGCCCGACGCGCCCGCCGCGCGCCTGCTCGCGCTCACCGACCCCGCCTACACCGGTACCGCAACACTCACTATATTAGCCGCGCGCCGCCTGCTGGCGCCCGACGCGCCCGCCGCGCGCCTGCTCGCGCTCACCGACCCCGCCTACACCGGTACCGCAACACTCACTATATTAGCCGCGCGCCGCCTGCTGGCGCCCGACGCGCCCGCCGCGCGCCTGCTCGCGCTCACCGACCCCGCCTACACCGGTACCGCAACACTCACTATATTAGCCGCGCGCCGCCTGCTGGCGCCCGACGCGCCCGCCGCGCGCCTGCTCGCGCTCACCGACCCCGCCTACACCGGTACCGCAACACTCACTATATTAGCCGCGCGCCGCCTGCTGGCGCCCGACGCGCCCGCCGCGCGCCTGCTCGCGCTCACCGACCCCGCCTACACCGGTACCGCAACACTCACTATATTAGCCGCGCGCCGCCTGCTGGCGCCCGACGCGCCCGCCGCGCGCCTGCTCGCGCTCACCGACCCCGCCTACACCGGTACCGCAACACTCACTATATTAGCCGCGCGCCGCCTGCTGGCGCCCGACGCGCCCGCCGCGCGCCTGCTCGCGCTCACCGACCCCGCCTACACCGGTACCGCAACACTCACTATATTAGCCGCGCGCCGCCTGCTGGCGCCCGACGCGCCCGCCGCGCGCCTGCTCGCGCTCACCGACCCCGCCTACACCGGTACCGCAACACTCACTATATTAGCCGCGCGCCGCCTGCTGGCGCCCGACGCGCCCGCCGCGCGCCTGCTCGCGCTCACCGACCCCGCCTACACCGGTACCGCAACACTCACTATATTAGCCGCGCGCCGCCTGCTGGCGCCCGACGCGCCCGCCGCGCGCCTGCTCGCGCTCACCGACCCCGCCTACACCGGTACCGCAACACTCACTATATTAGCCGCGCGCCGCCTGCTGGCGCCCGACGCGCCCGCCGCGCGCCTGCTCGCGCTCACCGACCCCGCCTACACCGGTACCGCAACACTCACTATATTAGCCGCGCGCCGCCTGCTGGCGCCCGACGCGCCCGCCGCGCGCCTGCTCGCGCTCACCGACCCCGCCTACACCGGTACCGCAACACTCACTATATTAGCCGCGCGCCGCCTGCTGGCGCCCGACGCGCCCGCCGCGCGCCTGCTCGCGCTCACCGACCCCGCCTACACCGGTACCGCAACACTCACTATATTAGCCGCGCGCCGCCTGCTGGCGCCCGACGCGCCCGCCGCGCGCCTGCTCGCGCTCACCGACCCCGCCTACACCGGTACCGCAACACTCACTATATTAGCCGCGCGCCGCCTGCTGGCGCCCGACGCGCCCGCCGCGCGCCTGCTCGCGCTCACCGACCCCGCCTACACCGGTACCGCAACACTCACTATATTAGCCGCGCGCCGCCTGCTGGCGCCCGACGCGCCCGCCGCGCGCCTGCTCGCGCTCACCGACCCCGCCTACACCGGTACCGCAACACTCACTATATTAGCCGCGCGCCGCCTGCTGGCGCCAGACGCGCCCGCCGCGCGCCTGCTCGCGCTCACCGACCCCGCCTACACCGGTACCACAACACTCACTATATTAGCCGCGCGCCGCCTGCTGGCGCCCGACGCGCCCGCCGCGCGCCTGCTCGCGCTCACCGACCCCGCCTACACCGGTACCGCAACACTCACTATATTAGCCGCGCGCCGCCTGCTGGCGCCCGACGCGCCCGCCGCGCGCCTGCTCGCGCTCACCGACCCCGCCTACACCGGTACCGCAACACTCACTATATTAGCCGCGCGCCGCCTGCTGGCGCCCGACGCGCCCGCCGCGCGCCTGCTCGCGCTCACCGACCCCGCCTACACCGGTACCGCAACACTCACTATATTAGCCGCGCGCCGCCTGCTGGCGCCCGACGCGCCCGCCGCGCGCCTGCTCGCGCTCACCGACCCCGCCTACACCGGTACCGCAACACTCACTATATTAGCCGCGCGCCGCCTGCTGGCGCCCGACGCGCCCGCCGCGCGCCTGCTCGCGCTCACCGACCCCGCCTACACCGGTACCGCAACACTCACTATATTAGCCGCGCGCCGCCTGCTGGCGCCCGACGCGCCCGCCGCGCGCCTGCTCGCGCTCACCGACCCCGCCTACACCGGTACCGCAACACTCACTATATTAGCCGCGCGCCGCCTGCTGGCGCCCGACGCGCCCGCCGCGCGCCTGCTCGCGCTCACCGACCCCGCCTACACCGGTACCGCAACACTCACTATATTAGCCGCGCGCCGCCTGCTGGCGCCCGACGCGCCCGCCGCGCGCCTGCTCGCGCTCACCGACCCCGCCTACACCGGTACCGCAACACTCACTATATTAGCCGCGCGCCGCCTGCTGGCGCCCGACGCGCCCGCCGCGCGCCTGCTCGCGCTCACCGACCCCGCCTACACCGGTACCGCAACACTCACTATATTAGCCGCGCGCCGCCTGCTGGCGCCCGACGCGCCCGCCGCGCGCCTGCTCGCGCTCACCGACCCCGCCTACACCGGTACCGCAACACTCACTATATTAGCCGCGCGCCGCCTGCTGGCGCCCGACGCGCCCGCCGCGCGCCTGCTCGCGCTCACCGACCCCGCCTACACCGGTACCGCAACACTCACTATATTAGCCGCGCGCCGCCTGCTGGCGCCCGACGCGCCCGCCGCGCGCCTGCTCGCGCTCACCGACCCCGCCTACACCGGTACCGCAACACTCACTATATTAGCCGCGCGCCGCCTGCTGGCGCCCGACGCGCCCGCCGCGCGCCTGCTCGCGCTCACCGACCCCGCCTACACCGGTACCGCAACACTCACTATATTAGCCGCGCGCCGCCTGCTGGCGCCCGACGCGCCCGCCGCGCGCCTGCTCGCGCTCACCGACCCCGCCTACACCGGTACCGCAACACTCACTATATTAGCCGCGCGCCGCCTGCTGGCGCCCGACGCGCCCGCCGCGCGCCTGCTCGCGCTCACCGACCCCGCCTACACCGGTACCGCAACACTCACTATATTAGCCGCGCGCCGCCTGCTGGCGCCCGACGCGCCCGCCGCGCGCCTGCTCGCGCTCACCGACCCCGCCTACACCGGTACCGCAACACTCACTATATTAGCCGCGCGCCGCCTGCTGGCGCCCGACGCGCCCGCCGCGCGCCTGCTCGCGCTCACCGACCCCGCCTACACCGGTACCGCAACACTCACTATATTAGCCGCGCGCCGCCTGCTGGCGCCCGACGCGCCCGCCGCGCGCCTGCTCGCGCTCACCGACCCCGCCTACACCGGTACCGCAACACTCACTATATTAGCCGCGCGCCGCCTGCTGGCGCCCGACGCGCCCGCCGCGCGCCTGCTCGCGCTCACCGACCCCGCCTACACCGGTACCGCAACACTCACTATATTAGCCGCGCGCCGCCTGCTGGCGCCCGACGCGCCCGCCGCGCGCCTGCTCGCGCTCACCGACCCCGCCTACACCGGTACCGCAACACTCACTATATTAGCCGCGCGCCGCCTGCTGGCGCCCGACGCGCCCGCCGCGCGCCTGCTCGCGCTCACCGACCCCGCCTACACCGGTACCGCAACACTCACTATATTAGCCGCGCGCCGCCTGCTGGCGCCCGACGCGCCCGCCGCGCGCCTGCTCGCGCTCACCGACCCCGCCTACACCGGTACCGCAACACTCACTATATTAGCCGCGCGCCGCCTGCTGGCGCCCGACGCGCCCGCCGCGCGCCTGCTCGCGCTCACCGACCCCGCCTACACCGGTACCGCAACACTCACTATATTAGCCGCGCGCCGCCTGCTGGCGCCCGACGCGCCCGCCGCGCGCCTGCTCGCGCTCACCGACCCCGCCTACACCGGTACCGCAACACTCACTATATTAGCCGCGCGCCGCCTGCTGGCGCCCGACGCGCCCGCCGCGCGCCTGCTCGCGCTCACCGACCCCGCCTACACCGGTACCGCAACACTCACTATATTAGCCGCGCGCCGCCTGCTGGCGCCCGACGCGCCCGCCGCGCGCCTGCTCGCGCTCACCGACCCCGCCTACACCGGTACCGCAACACTCACTATATTAGCCGCGCGCCGCCTGCTGGCGCCCGACGCGCCCGCCGCGCGCCTGCTCGCGCTCACCGACCCCGCCTACACCGGTACCGCAACACTCACTATATTAGCCGCGCGCCGCCTGCTGGCGCCCGACGCGCCCGCCGCGCGCCTGCTCGCGCTCACCGACCCCGCCTACACCGGTACCGCAACACTCACTATATTAGCCGCGCGCCGCCTGCTGGCGCCCGACGCGCCCGCCGCGCGCCTGCTCGCGCTCACCGACCCCGCCTACACCGGTACCGCAACACTCACTATATTAGCCGCGCGCCGCCTGCTGGCGCCCGACGCGCCCGCCGCGCGCCTGCTCGCGCTCACCGACCCCGCCTACACCGGTACCGCAACACTCACTATATTAGCCGCGCGCCGCCTGCTGGCGCCCGACGCGCCCGCCGCGCGCCTGCTCGCGCTCACCGACCCCGCCTACACCGGTACCGCAACACTCACTATATTAGCCGCGCGCCGCCTGCTGGCGCCCGACGCGCCCGCCGCGCGCCTGCTCGCGCTCACCGACCCCGCCTACACCGGTACCGCAACACTCACTATATTAGCCGCGCGCCGCCTGCTGGCGCCCGACGCGCCCGCCGCGCGCCTGCTCGCGCTCACCGACCCCGCCTACACCGGTACCGCAACACTCACTATATTAGCCGCGCGCCGCCTGCTGGCGCCCGACGCGCCCGCCGCGCGCCTGCTCGCGCTCACCGACCCCGCCTACACCGGTACCGCAACACTCACTATATTAGCCGCGCGCCGCCTGCTGGCGCCCGACGCGCCCGCCGCGCGCCTGCTCGCGCTCACCGACCCCGCCTACACCGGTACCGCAACACTCACTATATTAGCCGCGCGCCGCCTGCTGGCGCCCGACGCGCCCGCCGCGCGCCTGCTCGCGCTCACCGACCCCGCCTACACCGGTACCGCAACACTCACTATATTAGCCGCGCGCCGCCTGCTGGCGCCCGACGCGCCCGCCGCGCGCCTGCTCGCGCTCACCGACCCCGCCTACACCGGTACCGCAACACTCACTATATTAGCCGCGCGCCGCCTGCTGGCGCCCGACGCGCCCGCCGCGCGCCTGCTCGCGCTCACCGACCCCGCCTACACCGGTACCGCAACACTCACTATATTAGCCGCGCGCCGCTTGCTGGCGCCCGACGCGCCCGCCGCGCGCCTGCTCGCGCTCACCGACCCCGCCTACACCGGTACCGCAACACTCACTATATTAGCCGCGCGCCGCCTGCTGGCGCCCGACGCGCCCGCCGCGCGCCTGCTCGCGCTCACCGACCCCGCCTACACCGGTACCGCAACACTCACTATATTAGCCGCGCGCCGCCTGCTGGCGCCCGACGCGCCCGCCGCGCGCCTGCTCGCGCTCACCGACCCCGCCTACACCGGTACCGCAACACTCACTATATTAGCCGCGCGCCGCCTGCTGGCGCCCGACGCGCCCGCCGCGCGCCTGCTCGCGCTCACCGACCCCGCCTACACCGGTACCGCAACACTCACTATATTAGCCGCGCGCCGCCTGCTGGCGCCCGACGCGCCCGCCGCGCGCCTGCTCGCGCTCACCGACCCCGCCTACACCGGTACCGCAACACTCACTATATTAGCCGCGCGCCGCCTGCTGGCGCCCGACGCGCCCGCCGCGCGCCTGCTCGCGCTCACCGACCCCGCCTACACCGGTACCGCAACACTCACTATATTAGCCGCGCGCCGCCTGCTGGCGCCCGACGCGCCCGCCGCGCGCCTGCTCGCGCTCACCGACCCCGCCTACACCGGTACCGCAACACTCACTATATTAGCCGCGCGCCGCCTGCTGGCGCCCGACGCGCCCGCCGCGCGCCTGCTCGCGCTCACCGACCCCGCCTACACCGGTACCGCAACACTCACTATATTAGCCGCGCGCCGCCTGCTGGCGCCCGACGCGCCCGCCGCGCGCCTGCTCGCGCTCACCGACCCCGCCTACACCGGTACCGCAACACTCACTATATTAGCCGCGCGCCGCCTGCTGGCGCCCGACGCGCCCGCCGCGCGCCTGCTCGCGCTCACCGACCCCGCCTACACCGGTACCGCAACACTCACTATATTAGCCGCGCGCCGCCTGCTGGCGCCCGACGCGCCCGCCGCGCGCCTGCTCGCGCTCACCGACCCCGCCTACACCGGTACCGCAACACTCACTATATTAGCCGCGCGCCGCCTGCTGGCGCCCGACGCGCCCGCCGCGCGCCTGCTCGCGCTCACCGACCCCGCCTACACCGGTACCGCAACACTCACTATATTAGCCGCGCGCCGCCTGCTGGCGCCCGACGCGCCCGCCGCGCGCCTGCTCGCGCTCACCGACCCCGCCTACACCGGTACCGCAACACTCACTATATTAGCCGCGCGCCGCCTGCTGGCGCCCGACGCGCCCGCCGCGCGCCTGCTCGCGCTCACCGACCCCGCCTACACCGGTACCGCAACACTCACTATATTAGCCGCGCGCCGCCTGCTGGCGCCCGACGCGCCCGCCGCGCGCCTGCTCGCGCTCACCGACCCCGCCTACACCGGTACCGCAACACTCACTATATTAGCCGCGCGCCGCCTGCTGGCGCCCGACGCGCCCGCCGCGCGCCTGCTCGCGCTCACCGACCCCGCCTACACCGGTACCGCAACACTCACTATATTAGCCGCGCGCCGCCTGCTGGCGCCCGACGCGCCCGCCGCGCGCCTGCTCGCGCTCACCGACCCCGCCTACACCGGTACCGCAACACTCACTATATTAGCCGCGCGCCGCCTGCTGGCGCCCGACGCGCCCGCCGCGCGCCTGCTCGCGCTCACCGACCCCGCCTACACCGGTACCGCAACACTCACTATATTAGCCGCGCGCCGCCTGCTGGCGCCCGACGCGCCCGCCGCGCGCCTGCTCGCGCTCACCGACCCCGCCTACACCGGTACCACAACACTCACTATATTAGCCGCGCGCCGCCTGCTGGCGCCCGACGCGCCCGCCGCGCGCCTGCTCGCGCTCACCGACCCCGCCTACACCGGTACCGCAACACTCACTATATTAGCCGCGCGCCGCCTGCTGGCGCCAGACGCGCCCGCCGCGCGCCTGCTCGCGCTCACCGACCCCGCCTACACCGGTACCGCAACACTCACTATATTAGCCGCGCGCCGCCTGCTGGCGCCCGACGCGCCCGCCGCGCGCCTGCTCGCGCTCACCGACCCCGCCTACACCGGTACCGCAACACTCACTATATTAGCCGCGCGCCGCCTGCTGGCGCCCGACGCGCCCGCCGCGCGCCTGCTCGCGCTCACCGACCCCGCCTACACCGGTACCGCAACACTCACTATATTAGCCGCGCGCCGCCTGCTGGCGCCCGACGCGCCCGCCGCGCGCCTGCTCGCGCTCACCGACCCCGCCTACACCGGTACCGCAACACTCACTATATTAGCCGCGCGCCGCCTGCTGGCGCCCGACGCGCCCGCCGCGCGCCTGCTCGCGCTCACCGACCCCGCCTACACCGGTACCGCAACACTCACTATATTAGCCGCGCGCCGCCTGCTGGCGCCCGACGCGCCCGCCGCGCGCCTGCTCGCGCTCACCGACCCCGCCTACACCGGTACCGCAACACTCACTATATTAGCCGCGCGCCGCCTGCTGGCGCCCGACGCGCCCGCCGCGCGCCTGCTCGCGCTCACCGACCCCGCCTACACCGGTACCGCAACACTCACTATATTAGCCGCGCGCCGCCTGCTGGCGCCCGACGCGCCCGCCGCGCGCCTGCTCGCGCTCACCGACCCCGCCTACACCGGTACCGCAACACTCACTATATTAGCCGCGCGCCGCCTGCTGGCGCCCGACGCGCCCGCCGCGCGCCTGCTCGCGCTCACCGACCCCGCCTACACCGGTACCGCAACACTCACTATATTAGCCGCGCGCCGCCTGCTGGCGCCCGACGCGCCCGCCGCGCGCCTGCTCGCGCTCACCGACCCCGCCTACACCGGTACCGCAACACTCACTATATTAGCCGCGCGCCGCCTGCTGGCGCCCGACGCGCCCGCCGCGCGCCTGCTCGCGCTCACCGACCCCGCCTACACCGGTACCGCAACACTCACTATATTAGCCGCGCGCCGCCTGCTGGCGCCCGACGCGCCCGCCGCGCGCCTGCTCGCGCTCACCGACCCCGCCTACACCGGTACCGCAACACTCACTATATTAGCCGCGCGCCGCCTGCTGGCGCCCGACGCGCCCGCCGCGCGCCTGCTCGCGCTCACCGACCCCGCCTACACCGGTACCGCAACACTCACTATATTAGCCGCGCGCCGCCTGCTGGCGCCCGACGCGCCCGCCGCGCGCCTGCTCGCGCTCACCGACCCCGCCTACACCGGTACCGCAACACTCACTATATTAGCCGCGCGCCGCCTGCTGGCGCCCGACGCGCCCGCCGCGCGCCTGCTCGCGCTCACCGACCCCGCCTACACCGGTACCGCAACACTCACTATATTAGCCGCGCGCCGCCTGCTGGCGCCCGACGCGCCCGCCGCGCGCCTGCTCGCGCTCACCGACCCCGCCTACACCGGTACCGCAACACTCACTATATTAGCCGCGCGCCGCCTGCTGGCGCCCGACGCGCCCGCCGCGCGCCTGCTCGCGCTCACCGACCCCGCCTACACCGGTACCGCAACACTCACTATATTAGCCGCGCGCCGCCTGCTGGCGCCCGACGCGCCCGCCGCGCGCCTGCTCGCGCTCACCGACCCCGCCTACACCGGTACCGCAACACTCACTATATTAGCCGCGCGCCGCCTGCTGGCGCCCGACGCGCCCGCCGCGCGCCTGCTCGCGCTCACCGACCCCGCCTACACCGGTACCGCAACACTCACTATATTAGCCGCGCGCCGCCTGCTGGCGCCCGACGCGCCCGCCGCGCGCCTGCTCGCGCTCACCGACCCCGCCTACACCGGTACCGCAACACTCACTATATTAGCCGCGCGCCGCCTGCTGGCGCCCGACGCGCCCGCCGCGCGCCTGCTCGCGCTCACCGACCCCGCCTACACCGGTACCACAACACTCACTATATTAGCCGCGCGCCGCCTGCTGGCGCCCGACGCGCCCGCCGCGCGCCTGCTCGCGCTCACCGACCCCGCCTACACCGGTACCGCAACACTCACTATATTAGCCGCGCGCCGCCTGCTGGCGCCCGACGCGCCCGCCGCGCGCCTGCTCGCGCTCACCGACCCCGCCTACACCGGTACCACAACACTCACTATATTAGCCGCGCGCCGCCTGCTGGCGCCCGACGCGCCCGCCGCGCGCCTGCTCGCGCTCACCGACCCCGCCTACACCGGTACCGCAACACTCACTATATTAGCCGCGCGCCGCCTGCTGGCGCCCGACGCGCCCGCCGCGCGCCTGCTCGCGCTCACCGACCCCGCCTACACCGGTACCACAACACTCACTATATTAGCCGCGCGCCGCCTGCTGGCGCCCGACGCGCCCGCCGCGCGCCTGCTCGCGCTCACCGACCCCGCCTACACCGGTACCGCAACACTCACTATATTAGCCGCGCGCCGCCTGCTGGCGCCCGACGCGCCCGCCGCGCGCCTGCTCGCGCTCACCGACCCCGCCTACACCGGTACCGCAACACTCACTATATTAGCCGCGCGCCGCCTGCTGGCGCCCGACGCGCCCGCCGCGCGCCTGCTCGCGCTCACCGACCCCGCCTACACCGGTACCGCAACACTCACTATATTAGCCGCGCGCCGCCTGCTGGCGCCCGACGCGCCCGCCGCGCGCCTGCTCGCGCTCACCGACCCCGCCTACACCGGTACCGCAACACTCACTATATTAGCCGCGCGCCGCCTGCTGGCGCCCGACGCGCCCGCCGCGCGCCTGCTCGCGCTCACCGACCCCGCCTACACCGATACCGCAACACTCACTATATTAGCCGCGCGCCGCCTGCTGGCGCCCGACGCGCCCGCCGCGCGCCTGCTCGCGCTCACCGACCCCGCCTACACCGGTACCGCAACACTCACTATATTAGCCGCGCGCCGCCTGCTGGCGCCCGACGCGCCCGCCGCGCGCCTGCTCGCGCTCACCGACCCCGCCTACACCGGTACCGCAACACTCACTATATTAGCCGCGCGCCGCCTGCTGGCGCCCGACGCGCCCGCCGCGCGCCTGCTCGCGCTCACCGACCCCGCCTACACCGGTACCGCAACACTCACTATATTAGCCGCGCGCCGCCTGCTGGCGCCCGACGCGCCCGCCGCGCGCCTGCTCGCGCTCACCGACCCCGCCTACACCGGTACCGCAACACTCACTATATTAGCCGCGCGCCGCCTGCTGGCGCCCGACGCGCCCGCCGCGCGCCTGCTCGCGCTCACCGACCCCGCCTACACCGGTACCGCAACACTCACTATATTAGCCGCGCGCCGCCTGCTGGCGCCCGACGCGCCCGCCGCGCGCCTGCTCGCGCTCACCGACCCCGCCTACACCGGTACCGCAACACTCACTATATTAGCCGCGCGCCGCCTGCTGGCGCCCGACGCGCCCGCCGCGCGCCTGCTCGCGCTCACCGACCCCGCCTACACCGGTACCGCAACACTCACTATATTAGCCGCGCGCCGCCTGCTGGCGCCCGACGCGCCCGCCGCGCGCCTGCTCGCGCTCACCGACCCCGCCTACACCGGTACCGCAACACTCACTATATTAGCCGCGCGCCGCCTGCTGGCGCCCGACGCGCCCGCCGCGCGCCTGCTCGCGCTCACCGACCCCGCCTACACCGGTACCGCAACACTCACTATATTAGCCGCGCGCCGCCTGCTGGCTATTTAAATACACACATTTGAAACTTATTCAAAATCTCGACTTAGTATTTCAACTGAACATTTACTTCTTGTTAATGAGACCACTTACACACAAAAGTGCTCGCTGGAAAGAGCTTTATTTTATACTATGGAAACGAAAGTTGAAAATGACAAATTGCAAATAAATTTCTCGGTGAGACGGTGTGCCTATATCACTGCTACGAGTACATCTTGTATTAACTCAGTTTAAAACATTTCTTTTTTTTTTTTTTTTGATCGAAGAACAATAATAGATTAAGATTAAACTTAAAGTACTGTTTTATAATGTCAGTTTAAGTCATAATAAGAATAATTTGAATTGTTTTTATTTCATTATTTATAAATATATATTATATATTGTTAATTATCCCGAGAAAAAATTATTAGACCTAAACATATATAATTGGATCTAACTGACAGATACAAATATTGGCAGGAGCCAGGATATAATTATATATCGTAAGATATAGTTATAAATATATAAAATTCAGTATTTCTGCTATCTTTTTCCTGCCAGCACCCTCATCCAACTCGAAGAACTAAAACGAACAATCCGTAACTCCCTGGGAACTAGTTCCCTCTAGTGTCGTTATAAATAAAACGTACCAGTGTTGATTGTTTGGGTTATTTATTTTCAATTTTACAGTAAATGTTACTTCATGTACAAATGTGACACAAATAATAGCGCGGTCTAAATGAGGCTTTACGCCATCTAGGGGTACACAGTTTGCAACTTTATTAACTATAAATATATATAATCATATCAAGGAGTATATAGTGAATAATATATATGTAAATAATTATGAGATCTGAATCTCATATTTTTTTATTGATTAAATATTTAGACATAAACAGATATCGTATGATCTAATTATATCCATGTATATTCAACGATAAGTTTTTATTTCAAGAGTCATATCTTATTAGATATAACCATATATAGCTGTATATATTTCGATATAATAGGGTATTCTACTATGTTTGAAAAAGTACTTCAAAATGTTAATTTTCGTATAAAAAAGCCACAAAAAAAAGTAATTCGGCAAAATAAACACGCTTTTTTGCCATAAAATTAAATTAAATTTTAAATCTTTTTAATTCCCGCGAAAACGCGGTCACCTATTTTGGTGACGTAATATGCGTAAAGTTGTGTTCCGCTATACACTGAGAGCACTCTGAGGTGTGACGTCAATTCAGTATACTGCGAAGCCGTTACTTTTTACCCGACTGCGACAGAAGGAGGGTTATGTTATTCGAGTGTATGTATGTATGTATGTACATGTATGTATGTATGTATGTATGTATGTATGTATGTATGTATGTATGTATGTATGTAAGTATGTCCATTTCTTTGGCACGCCTTACAGCCCAAACGGCTGGACGGTTTTTGACATATGAGGGGTCGTTGGATTTGTCTAAATTGTAGTAGTGACATAGGCTATATAAATTTTCAAAATGGCGCCCGCAAATGGTGGAATGAGGGGGGGGAGTTGAATTTTTTTTTCTTACTGTAGCAATATGGGTATCAAATGAAAGCTAGTAAATTGTTTTATTCTTTTTAGTTTATAATAAGAGTATTTTTCGCAGTTGGGTTTTTTGTTTTTTTTAATTAAGCATACTTGTTAGTTTGCTATATTGTGCTATACTGGTTACTGATAAAATGGAATGCAGTCCAGTATACTATCATCCTAATTTTTCGTCATTGTTTTCAAATAAAATATTTATCATGTATACGTTTTCTGTTCAAAAATAAATTCAAAAATATTCAAAAATTAATTTTTGAATATTGTTGACATTTTTGAATAACAAATCATTCGTGCTGTTATATTTTTTAATCAAGTGATCAAAGTACTGAGAGCACCTTACTTCGAAAGCGCCAGTGCTCACAGTACAAAAATATGCTATTTATGACGTCATATATTTCTTTATGGTATTGCGGCAGTGTACTGGCACTCAATCAAGGAACGAATTTTTCACTAGTGAGAGCACTGAGCAGTGTATATCGGAAACATTGTCTTTACGACGTCATATCATGGCGGCTCGTGTTTTAGATCACGTGATATACAGATTAAAAATTACGACTATTTTTAATTTCAATATAATAAAACAATAATGTGCTTTTAAGACTCAAAATCAGAATATTTAAGTATATTTCTACATAAATTTTAATTTTTATCAAATCTCATAATTTATTTTTCACTACCGAAAGTACCCTATTATATTATGAAATCAAACAATTAATTTTGATGTAATTATACGAATTTATATTTGATTAGATACTTTTATATATATTTATATCCATATAAAATAAGATCCAATAATTTTCTGTCGGGTAATTACCAAACTTCAATGGCATAATATACATGAGACTTGTTATTATTTTAATGTTGCAATAAAAGAGTTCCCTTATAAACGTAGGTTCTACTTTCTAGTGTTCAGTTATAATTTATTGCATATTATCAAGACGTTAACAATTGCTACGATGACTAAACTTCTGTCTTCATGTTCCATGATATTAATGTTGTTTTTTTTTCTTTGTTAATATAAACATTGTTTTTTACTATTAAGACATTTTTAAGATTTATTAATGTAATTATTATTATTTATTTATTTTTTTTTGTTGAAAGGAATCAAATATTTAATCTTCACTTTAGTGCTCAGCTTAATAGTAACCAACGCGTTATGATAGGAAGTGATCTCTATTAGTGGAAAGCCTTTGACATATCCGTTTGCTTATACAAGCACTATGTGTATGATACAAAGTATGTAAATAAAAGTGGTCGACGGCCGCAGAGCTGCAGCGCAGCGTGCTGGAGCTGGTGCAGGCGGTGGGCGCGCACAGCCTGGAGGCGGGCGAGCTCGCGGCGCTGCTGCGGCCGCTGGCGGCCGCGCGCCCGCCGCTGGCGCTGCTGCTGGCCGCGCTGCGGGCGCTACTGGCGCGCGCGCGCGCGCACACGCCCGACCACATCTTGTCCTTCCCCGTCGACCCCGACCCAGGTAACGGATTCTTATTGTTTACTATTTCAGCAGATCATTATATTATATTAAAATAATGAATACCCATACTGTTCAATTGTTCAAATCAAAAGTCTAGACCGGATTTTATCTCCTCACTCCCCCGAGACCATGGACGCTGTAAGGGGTCCGAAACGTCAGGAAAGAATTCCTGAGACGTGCCGGTGTATGTATGTTCGTTCGGGAGGATATCTGCTGTCGCCGTCTCCTTCATTTAGAGGACAGGGACCTGTCGATATTGTGGGTGCGCGTGAACTACGGTGGCCACACCCGTGTTTACGCATGCTTATACAGGTCTCATAGCGGTGACAGGGAAACAAAGCGGCTCTTCGAGCACCTGCAATTGACGACGGACAAAGTTCTTGAGCTATACCCCTCTACGGAGTTGGTGATTTTAGGAGACTTTAATGCCCACCACACTGAATGGCTTAGTTCTCGGTCCACTGACTACGCGGGGAGGTGTGCTCACGAATTTGCTCTGGCCTATGGTTACTCACAACTGGTACATTCTCCTACAAGAATACCAGATATTGAGGACCATACGAGCTCTATACTGAACCTTCTGCTGACTCAACGTCCGGATGGATATTCCATCTCAGTGGATGCACCGCTCGGCTCGTCCGACCACTGCCTCATCCGGACTCTTGCACCATGCACGCGCACAGATCCACCTCGGCCAACTAGTTTGCGGCGCATATGGCAGTACAAGTCAGCAGATTGGGATGGATTGCGAGAATACTATGCATCGTACCCGTGGAGGCAGCTTTGCTTCACATCAGAAGATCCCGACACCTGCGCAGCTGCTGTCTCTGAGACGATACTGACGGGTATGGAATATTTCATTCCGAACTCGCTAGTTGCTGCCGGGACAAGGAAACGACCGTGGTTTAATCGGCCTTTTAAGGAAGCGAAACGCATTAAGCAAGCTACGTTCAGGGCTTGGACCACGGCTCGGAGTAACAGCGATCCAAACGTATCTGACGTGAAACGCAATTGCCAGAGCTAAATTCAAGTTCATCGGGAGAATTGGCGAAAGGCTTGCCAACTTCCCTTCCGGGAGTCGAGCCTTCTGGTCGCTCGCCAAAGCTGCCGAGGGAAACTTTTGTCTGTCGTCCTTACCACCATTGCAAAATTCCGACGGCAACCTGGCCCATAGCGCCAAGGAGAAAGCCGATCTTCTAGGTACACTCTTTGCCTCAAACTCGACTTTGAATGTCGATGAGAGCGCCGTACCGCCGACCATCCCGCGGTGTGGATACTCCATGCCGGAAATAAACTTCTCACAAAGAGATGTCCGGCGGGAGCTGCTTACTCTCGATGTTCATAAGTCGAGTGGGCCCGACGGCATTCCAGCGATGGTGCTGAAACAGTGTGCTCCAGAGTTGTGCCCTGTATTAACCCATGTGCACCCGGTACCCAAAAAGGGCGATAGATCAGATCCATCGAATTACAGGCCTATCGCTATTACCTCCCTTCTCTCCAAGGTTATGGAGCGTGTTATTAACACCAAGCTCCTCAGGTACCTAGAGGAACACGATTTGATCAGCGACCGGCAATACGGCTTTCGCCACGGTCGCTCGACTGGTGACCTTCTAGTGTATCTGACACACCAATGGGCTTCAGCCATCGAGAGTCAAGGTGAGGCATTGGCAGTTAGCCTAGATATGGCGAAGGCGTTCGATCGGGTCTGGCACCGGGGTCTTCTCTCGAAGTTGCCATCGTACGGACTACCCGAGGGTTTGTGCAAATGGGTTGCCAGTTTTTTGTCTGGTCGATGCATACGAGCCGTTGTAGATGGCTGCTGCTCCGCAAAACTAGACTTAAACGCTGGCGTCCCGCAAGGTTCTGTGCTGTCTCCAACACTGTTTCTCCTGCATATCAATGACTTACTGTCTATTGATGGCATTCATTGCTATGCGGACGATAGCACTGGAGACGCGTTCTACACAGGCCGTGCAAACATCCCTCGTTCCGCTGTGGTAGAAAGTCGCGAACAACTTGTCTCAAATCGAGAGTAGTCTTTCCAAAGTCTCCGATTGGGGTCGAGACAATTTAGTCCAATTCAACCCCTTTCACGCGTGTGGGGCGCCAGAGGATACGGCGCTCCACACGCTTGAGGTGTGTGCCGCCTGGGAACCGCAGCGTCGCGCGCTTTCAGCGGTCCTCGGGCGGGATCTCTCACTGCCGAGCGTCGTAAGAGCCATGCTCGACAGTGAGAGATCGTGGCAGGCGGCGGTCTCCTTCTGCGAAGAGGTAATGACGCAGAAGGAGACTGCGGAGCGGGCTAGGGAGGATGACGCCTCTGCTGACCCGCTCCGACGCAGACGCACGGGGGTAAGGAGGAGACGGTTTGCCCACCTCCTCCCCCCATCGTAATAATGGGGTCGCTGGCCGATAGTCGGGGGACTTCGGCCAACTTAACAGCGCGACCCCACATGTCTGAGGGGTGGCCTTTGGTGGCCTATGTTGTGAGCAAGGCCGCCTACCTTGTGCCGGGGCCCGGATGTTCATCCGGGCCTACCGCCGGGGCGAGGTGGTGAATGCTAGCGCGACCCCATCTCGCCCCACCCAGGCGGATGACTGCTCACACGTGGGGTTTTTAGCCCGCGGGAGTCGGGCATAATCACTTCGGTGCCCCCGCGCCGGAGTGGTATCCATTATGGATTTTCCCAACGTAAAAAAAAAAATAGAGCTGTGAGAATTGTCGACGATCCAATACTGTCGAGCGATATCGAGCCCATAAGTCTAAGAAGAGATGTTGCATCCCTATGCGTGCTCTATCGTTTGTATAATGGGTTGTGTTCCGAAGAATTGTTCGAAATGGTGCCAACGGCCACTTTTTATCATCGCACCGCTCGCCATCGACAGGGAATTCATGCTCACACATTGCAGCCCAAATGGTCCCGTACAGTTCGGTATCAGAGGAATTTCCTCCCACGGACCATTCGGCTGTGGAATGAACTCCCTGCCGAGGTTTTCCCACAGGACTACAGTATGGGGTCCTTCAAGAAGGGAGTAAATAGATTTTTAAAGGGTCGGCAACGCGCATGTGATGCCCCTGGTGTTGCAGGCGTCCATAGGCTACGGTAACCGCTTACCATCAGGCGGGCCGTATGCTTGATTGCCACCGTCGTGGTATAAAAAAAAAAAAAACAAAGAATTTAATTGAAAAATCGTTAAACTGTAAAGTTTTTTAAACAAATAAACGCGATAAAATCCGGTCTAGACTTTTAATTAAATAACAAATACTCAATTATAAATGTCAAATGTAAGTTTGTGATAAGAGTGATTTACAATGTTTTTAAGTACTTTAAACAGTGTGGTGACCAAAACGTAACTATGGAGAGTATATGGAGAGTACCCCAATAGTGAAAAAGGCTAGTGCATGCGGTGTTTCTGAAAATACGGTTCTGACGATTCTAATAATTTTTTTAATGTAATAACTACTTAATTTTAATATTTTAAAATACTGTCATAAAAACTTTGCTTTAATATTAATGGTTTAATTTTAACCCCCGTATGAATACGCCTTTACTTTGATGAGTCACTATTTTCTTAACGCGAACAGACTATAGTACGACTTAAATGTTTCATGTGACATGTGCAGCGGAGGAGGTCGCGGCGGAGGAGGCGGGCTCGTCGTGCGCGCAGCAGGCGGAGCTGGCGGCGCGCCGGCTGCGGCTCGCGCACCTCCGCGCCGGTCTGACACTTATTTATAATAAATATTAGATGTCATTTCAATTATTTATTTCCCTTAAAAATACAAAAAAAAAAATCTGTCACAAATTGATAAAATATTGTACCTAAAACCATAGGAAATTACATATGAGCAAACCTATACAATTTGTCAAAAATAAAACTTAAAGATTCAAATGTCGAGTTTGTACGCACGCGTGTCTGCGTGAAAATGGACTATTAGTTATTTATGCAACTTGTATAATAAGGAGTATTAAACCACGAGTGTGGGTAGAATGGTGGAAATAGTATCACATGAGTGTTTTAATACCTAATTATCAACAGTTGCATACAAGACTTTATCTACACCCATAGTATGAATCCTCTATAAAAGATTCTGAAACAGCTTACTGCTAACATTAAAACAGCCAGTCCTAGTAACTACTAACTATTATCATCCATTACTGATTATATACAAGTAAACTAAGTATTACTGTTCTCTTATATTTACGCGAATATTACTCATTTAATTGAAAGTCTATATCGGATTTTATCGCGTTTATTTGTTAAAAACTTTACAGTTTAACGATTTTATTAATTAATTAAATTATTTCCCGACGTTTCGGACCCTTTACAGCGTCCATGATCTCGGGGGACTGAGGTGGTGGGTGTCCGAATAATGAATCATTATTCGGACACGGGCACAGGGGCTTCAATTCATTATTCGGACACCCACCACCTCAGTCCCCCGAGATCATGGACGCTGTAAAGGGTCCGAAACGTCGGGAAATAATTTAATTAATTAATAAAATCGTTAAACTGTAAAGTTTTTAACAAATAAACGCGATAAAATCCGATATAGACTTTCAATTAAATAAACTAAGTATTAATTAAAGAATTATCTATTGTGTGTGCTGTCAAAATTTGAATCTCTCATTTTTTTTTTTTTTTTTGTAAACAAAACAATAAAAATATCAAAGAAAAATGGCGGGTATTCGAATAACCTACTTTTTTTACAGCGCGCGGCGTTTTCGTAGTGAAACGCGCCTGAATGAAAATGTCCTTTTTTGAAATTCATACAGATACCACGAATCGAGCAGTAACAATGTATAGTAATATATGTAATAGTAAAAATGCGCAGAAGGGATCGGAAAAACAAAAAGGAGTGTTATTATGAAATTCAGTACATCCGTTTGGATGATATTATGGTTATTAGGATATTAAGTGTTTTAATGTTGGCAATAAGATAAGGCCTCCTTCCCACTACGCCGGACGCCGGATTTGTGAAAGTGCCGGAAAGGCTAGTACATTTATATGAAGCTGTTCACATTTATTCGGTTCCGGCAAAAACACCGGATCCGATGTGATAAACACCTCGTTCCGGGAATCGGTTTCCAGCAATTTTGCCTGCTCGGCGTAGTGGGAATACGCCGCAACTGTTTCCTAATCTTTCCGAATCTTTTATAGAGGAATTAAAGCATGGGAGTAGATAAAACTTATAATTTAATTTGATTACAAAATATAATAAATTGTAACTGTAGTCACGTAGCAGGCAGTAGTGCCCGTGTGCGTGTGTGTGTGCGTGTGTGTAACGGGCGCGTGCGCAGGCGTGTGGTCGCCGTGGGCGGCGGGCGGCGCGCGCTGCGCGCTGGGCGGCGGCTGGGCGCCGTGGCTGCAGGGCTTCGCCGTCGCGCTCTGGCTGCGGCTGCACTGCGCGCGCCCCGCCGGTGAAGTCACTACCTATTATTATTATTTGTTCTTACACCTCTCAATTATAGACGTACATACGAGACCGGATCCAAAAACTAATGATAATCGGCTATTTCCAGTTTACATAAAAATGGAAACTTATTTTTTTCTATACCCACTAGTCAACATAAAAAAATCATATAAAAAGACCATGATTTCTGGGAAACGCATCGAAATGGTAACATCCAAACGAAAAACTAAATAAGAGGGAAATTAGAGCAGTGATAACAAATAAAGCAACTTTATTAAAAAAAAAATGCCATCAGGCATATAGCAGCGTTCAAAGAATACTTACAAATTAATTGCATATGAAAAAGATCTTTACGCTTTGGATACCAAGAATGTTAAACGAGGAACAAAAAAGAAACGAGTCAACATTTCGAGAGCGAATCTCGAGAAGTTCCAATCCGATCAGGATATTTTTTTTTTGTCGTATTTTGTAACCTTAGACAAGACTTGGATTCACAATTTTGATCCTGAAACAAAACAACAGTCGATGACTTGGAAAGGAGCCTCCTCACCGACACCAATGAAATTAAATCTGGCAAGCTCGGCTGAAAAGGTTATGGCGTCGGTTTTTTGGAACGCTAAGGGAATAATTATGGTGGAGTACTTGGAAAAAGGAGCCACTATTACAGGCTCACACTACTAAGACCAAATAAGGTGATTGCCGGGCGCTATCAAAGAAAAAAGACGCGACAAACTGCAAGCTGCCGGCCTAGCATGCTCGCACGACAAAATTTTGTCTAACCCTTTTCTCGTATACAGTAGCTAACATGCGTGCACGTGATACTCTTCTCGTTACGTCAATAGAAGAGATAACAGGATATAGGAGGTGCGAGCATGCTCGGCCGGCTGGAGTACTTTTTCACCAAGACAACGCACCCGCTCACAAAGCTACAGTTGCTATAGCTGTATCTATAGCTGCCATTCATGAAACGGGATTCGAATTGCTTGAACACCCACCCTATTCGCCAGATTTAGCCTCCAGTAACTTTTACCTCTTTTCTCGGCTCAAAGAAAACCTCCGAGGTAAAAAAGTCGATGACGATAGCGAAGTGAAGATCGCTATTGAGGCATTTTGGAAGATTTGAGACAAAGATTTTTTTAAGGGAATCCTAGGTTTAGAAAAACATGGACTCAATGTATTGACTTGTTAGACGACTATTTACAAAAAATAAATAAATTTTATAACCATAATCACTTTCCTTTATATTCATTATCATTACTTTTTGATCAACCCTCGTATATAGAACTTTCATTTTCGTTCTCTTAAAACTAAATAAGTAGGACTAAGATGTCAGTAAACTTCACATAAGAGAATAATAAAACGGTAATTAACTCAGATTTCTAGTTTTCTAATTATACAGTAATCAGAAGTACCTATATTAAAAATTATAATACTCTTATATTATAAAGTATGCCGACCACGATCTAATAAAAACATGAAATCTACCAGAAGAAACAAAAGAGTGGCAGGACGAGCCCCCCGACCCCGACGAAGGCCTCAAGTCTCCCCGCAGGGAGGCCCCGGGCTCGGAGTACATGCACGTGTTCTCCATCGGTCACGACTCGCTCTTGTTCGAGCTGTGGATCAACACCACGAACGGTATTTATTGTATTATTTTTTCCTGTCGTAAAATGTACCCAATGTTAAATGTAATGTATACGAAACGTAGAATCAGACACATGACACGGGAAAGCTGAAAAAATATCACGTGGAACTATTACGTAACTTGCGCGATCGTCAGAATCGCTGTGGTGTCGAATTTCAAAACTAATTGGTTACTCAGCTGGTATTGAAATTCGACACTACAGCGATATCACGCGATCGTGCAAGTTACGTAATAGTCCCACCGGCACGTAGCTTAGAAATCTGAATTACCGCTATGTCTATGACAACCATACTGCAGTGATGCAAGAAGTCGTGTAACCGCCTTCAGTCGCAAGTTCGATTCCCACTCGGGGCAGATATTTGTATTTGTACAAATATTTGTTTCCAGTCTGGGTGTATGTCCTTGTGGGTCTACCCACCGTGCCTCGGAGCAATTGTTATCATGGACACCTGATAGCGATCGTTCAACTTTGCCCAAACTTTGTCCTGACGTTTCCGACTGTAGTCAGATTGTAATGTAGGATTCATCTCCCTCGCCTGGAGCTTGCTCTGTTCAGATGTTCTACAAAAATTTTAGGCTTTTTGTAATATTAAGCTACGAAAAACGACCAAGAAGACTCCTGTATACTTTTATCGGCGATCCCCTGCACTACCTTTGCAATTACGATAGTTGAAATTCAATAATAATTGTTTACATTCTGTGAAGAAATTATCAAAGGTTTCGCCTTGCTTCTGTTTCCTTTCGTTAAATTTAAACCTCTCGAGGACATCGTTAACGCGTGGAATAACATACTTTTCTCTTGCCGCCATTACGTCTTCGTAATTATTTGCTTTGTCTTCGGTTAAAAGCAAAGTGAACAAAACTTAAGGTGAATCGATGCCACGCTTACAGGCTTCTTTGGTTTAGTTCAGCTAGCCTACAACAAACTTGAAACTGAGTTCTGTGTTTATTTAAGGTTTTTTTAGGTTTGTTTATAGCAATTCATCTCAAAACTTATGAACACACGAGATAAGAGTATATCTCTTATGCTTAGCACTAATTTAACTTTAATACTCCACACGAGATGGCTGGCCGTGTTTTTGTGTATTGTTGTTGAAGACCCATGTTTTTGCATCGTATGTTAGGCAAGGTAGCAGGAATTAATCAATTACTTTTTAGGGTTCCGTAGCCAAATAGCAAAAAACTTCCGTTTTCTTATGGATTCGTCATGTCTGTCTGTATGTCCGTCCGTATGTCACAGTCACTTTTTTCTTAAGTTTTATTGGGAGTTTAGCTTTGAGTATTTCTTTGAAACTCCAAAATTTTCTCCAGGTTAAGTCGATTATCTTGTCAAGTATTTATGCCGTGTAATTTATCGTCTCTGATAGATGTAGTAATCAACGTTCTGGATTAGTTAGTTGCTTACTTTGGTTTATTAGAATTAAATTTTATACTACCTTTGTTTTTAAGGTATTTAGTTATTAGTCAATTCTAACTCTTGCTGTTCTTAAATTCTTTTCGCATTCAACTGCTTTAGTGTGACGTCATCTCCAAACTTAATATTTCTAAGAAATTTACCATTTACTTCTATCCCCTTTTATTCCTAGTTACGGTAGTTCATTATATTCTGTACGAAAGCTATGAAGAATGATGAAGTGTTTCGGCGAGAGCGGATCTTCTCGTTTAACACCTCGGCTGATATTAAATCTTGGTCAGTTTTACATGACTTGTTCTTTTTCTGCTTGTCTAACAAAAAGTGTCCTTAACATTTATGTGTACATGTCCCTTATATGTTTACATAAATGTTAGAGACATTCTAGAGTTCCAGGTCCTGACTACTCTTACGTGTTATCGAGTCGAATGCTTAGGCATAATCAACGTAATTCTACGTGCATCAAAATATGATTAAATGGCTTTAATTATATAATGTAAGACGTTATTTTTGTGTCACAATATCATGTTTTCGTAACTCAGTGTGTGTATCCACCAGGCTCAGTGTCGGTGCGGCTTTCTCGGCCAGATGCTATGGGCAGTAAGCTGGTGAGCGTAGGGCGCGCGCGCACTGCACTAGCGGCCGGCGCGCGCTGGCGCTGCCTCGCGCTCAACGTGGCCGAGCGCGTGCACAAGCGCCGCATACACATACAGGTGAGCCTCATGCGCACTGCACTAGCGGCGGCGCTGCCTCGCGCTCAACGTGGCCGAGCGCGTGCACAAGCGCCGCATACACATACAGGTGAGCCTCGCACGCACTTCACTAGCGGCGGCGCTGCCTCGCGCTCAACGTGGCCGAGCGCGTGCACAAGCGCCGCATACACATACAGATGAGCCTCGCACGCACTTCACTAGCGGCGGCGCTGCCTCGCGCTCAACGTGGCCGAGCGCGTGCACAAGCGCCGCATACACATACAGGTGAGCCTCGCACGCACTTCACTAGCGGCGGCGCTGCCTCGCGCTCAACGTGGCCGAGCGCGTGCACAAGCGCCGCATACACATACAGGTGAGCCTCGCACGCACTTCACTAGCGGCGGCGCTGCCTCGCGCTCAACGTGGCCGAGCGCGTGCACAAGCGCCGCATACACATACAGGTGAGCCTCGCACGCACTTCACTAGCGGCGGCGCTGCCTCGCGCTCAACGTGGCCGAGCGCGTGCACAAGCGCCGCATACACATACAGGTGAGCCTCGCACGCACTTCACTAGCGGCGGCGCTGCCTCGCGCTCAACGTGGCCGAGCGCGTGCACAAGCGCCGCATACACATACAGGTGAGCCTCTCACGCACTTCACTAGCGGCGGCGCTGCCTCGCGCTCAACGTGGCCGAGCGCGTGCACAAGCGCCGCATACACATACAGGTGAGCCTCGCACGCACTTCACTAGCGGCGGCGCTGCCTCGCGCTCAACGTGGCCGAGCGCGTGCACAAGCGCCGCATACACATACAGGTGAGCCTCGCACGCACTTCACTAGCGGCGGCGCTGCCTCGCGCTCAACGTGGCCGAGCGCGTGCACAAGCGCCGCATACACATACAGGTGAGCCTCGCACGCACTTCACTAGCGGCGGCGCTGCCTCGCGCTCAACGTGGCCGAGCGCGTGCACAAGCGCCGCATACACATACAGGTGAGCCTCTCACGCACTTCACTAGCGGCGGCGCTGCCTCGCGCTCAACGTGGCCGAGCGCGTGCACAAGCGCCGCATACACATACAGGTGAATCTCGCACGCACTTCACTAGCGCCGGCGCTGCCTCGCGCTCAACGTGGCCGAGCGCGTGCACAAGCGCCGCATACACATACAGGTGAATCTCGCACGCACTTCACTAGCGGCGGCGCTGCCTCGCGCTCAACGTGGCCGAGCGCGTGCACAAGCGCCGCATACACATACAGGTGAGCCTCGCACGCACTTCACTAGCGGCGGCGCTGCCTCGCGCTCAACGTGGCCGAGCGCGTGCACAAGCGCCGCATACACATACAGGTGAGCCTCGCACGCACTTCACTAGCGGCGGCGCTGCCTCGCGCTCAACGTGGCCGAGCGCGTGCACAAGCGCCGCATACACATACAGGTGAGCCTCGCACGCACTTCACTAGCGGCGGCGCTGCCTCGCGCTCAACGTGGCCGAGCGCGTGCACAAGCGCCGCATACACATACAGGTGAGCCTCGCACGCACTTCACTAGCGGCGGCGCTGCCTCGCGCTCAACGTGGCCGAGCGCGTGCACAAGCGCCGCATACACATACAGGTGAGCCTCGCACGCACTTCACTAGCGGCGGCGCTGCCTCGCGCTCAACGTGGCCGAGCGCGTGCACAAGCGCCGCATACACATACAGGTGAGCCTCGCACGCACTTCACTAGCGGCGGCGCTGCCTCGCGCTCAACGTGGCCGAGCGCGTGCACAAGCGCCGCATACACATACAGGTGAGCCTCGCACGCACTTCACTAGCGGTGGCGTTGCCTCGCGCTCAACGTGGCCGAGCGCGTGCACAAGCGCCGCATACACATACAGGTGAGCCTCGCACGCACTTCACTAGCGGCGGCGCTGCCTCGCGCTCAACGTGGCCGAGCGCGTGCACAAGCGCCGCATACACATACAGGTGAGCCTCGCACGCACTTCACTAGCGGCGGCGCTGCCTCGCGCTCAACGTGGCCGAGCGCGTGCACAAGCGCCGCATACACATACAGGTGAGCCTCGCACGCACTTCACTAGCGGCGGCGCTGCCTCGCGCTCAACGTGGCCGAGCGCGTGCACAAGCGCCGCATACACATACAGGTGAGCCTCGCACGCACTTCACTAGCGGCGGCGCTGCCTCGCGCTCAACGTGGCCGAGCGCGTGCACAAGCGCCGCATATACATACAGGTGAGCCTCGCACGCACTTCACTAGCGGCGGCGCTGCCTCGCGCTCAACGTGGCCGAGCGCGTGCACAAGCGCCGCATACACATACAGGTGAGCCTCTCACGCACTTCACTAGCGGCGGCGCTGCCTCGCGCTCAACGTGGCCGAGCGCGTGCACAAGCGCCGCATACACATACAGGTGAGCCTCTCACGCACTTCACTAGCGGCGGCGCTGCCTCGCGCTCAACGTGGCCGAGCGCGTGCACAAGCGCCGCATACACATACAGGTGAATCTCGCACGCACTTCACTAGCGGCGGCGCTGCCTCGCGCTCAACGTGGCCGAGCGCGTGCACAAGCGCCGCATACACATACAGGTGAATCTCGCACGCACTTCACTAGCGGCGGCGCTGCCTCGCGCTCAACGTGGCCGAGCGCGTGCACAAGCGCCGCATACACATACAGGTGAGCCTCGCACGCACTTCACTAGCGGCGGCGCTGCCTCGCGCTCAACGTGGCCGAGCGCGTGCACAAGCGCCGCATACACATACAGGTGAGCCTCGCACGCACTTCACTAGCGGCGGCGCTGCCTCGCGCTCAACGTGGCCGAGCGCGTGCACAAGCGCCGCATACACATACAGGTGAGCCTCGCACGCACTTCACTAGCGGCGGCGCTGCCTCGCGCTCAACGTGGCCGAGCGCGTGCACAAGCGCCGCATACACATACAGGTGAGCCTCGCACGCACTTCACTAGCGGCGGCGCTGCCTCGCGCTCAACGTGGCCGAGCGCGTGCACAAGCGCCGCATACACATACAGGTGAGCCTCGCACGCACTTCACTAGCGGCGGCGCTGCCTCGCGCTCAACGTGGCCGAGCGCGTGCACAAGCGCCGCATACACATACAGGTGAGCCTCTCACGCACTTCACTAGCGGCGGCGCTGCCTCGCGCTCAACGTGGCCGAGCGCGTGCACAAGCGCCGCATACACATACAGGTGAATCTCGCACGCACTTCACTAGCGCCGGCGCTGCCTCGCGCTCAACGTGGCCGAGCGCGTGCACAAGCGCCGCATACACATACAGGTGAATCTCGCACGCACTTCACTAGCGGCGGCGCTGCCTCGCGCTCAACGTGGCCGAGCGCGTGCACAAGCGCCGCATACACATACAGGTGAGCCTCGCACGCACTTCACTAGCGGCGGCGCTGCCTCGCGCTCAACGTGGCCGAGCGCGTGCACAAGCGCCGCATACACATACAGGTGAGCCTCGCACGCACTTCACTAGCGGCGGCGCTGCCTCGCGCTCAACGTGGCCGAGCGCGTGCACAAGCGCCGCATACACATACAGGTGAGCCTCGCACGCACTTCACTAGCGGCGGCGCTGCCTCGCGCTCAACGTGGCCGAGCGCGTGCACAAGCGCCGCATACACATACAGGTGAGCCTCGCACGCACTTCACTAGCGGCGGCGCTGCCTCGCGCTCAACGTGGCCGAGCGCGTGCACAAGCGCCGCATACACATACAGGTGAGCCTCGCACGCACTTCACTAGCGGCGGCGCTGCCTCGCGCTCAACGTGGCCGAGCGCGTGCACAAGCGCCGCATACACATACAGGTGAATCTCGCACGCACTTCACTAGCGGCGGCGCTGCCTCGCGCTCAACGTGGCCGAGCGCGTGCACAAGCGCCGCATACACATACAGGTGAGCCTCGCACGCACTTCACTAGCGGCGGCGCTGCCTCGCGCTCAACGTGGCCGAGCGCGTGCACAAGCGCCGCATACACATACAGGTGAGCCTCGCACGCACTTCACTAGCGGCGGCGCTGCCTCGCGCTCAACGTGGCCGAGCGCGTGCACAAGCGCCGCATACACATACAGGTGAGCCTCGCACGCACTTCACTAGCGGCGGCGCTGCCTCGCGCTCAACGTGGCCGAGCGCGTGCACAAGCGCCGCATACACATACAGGTGAACCTCGCACGCACTTCACTAGCGGCGGCGCTGCCTCGCGCTCAACGTGGCCGAGCGCGTGCACAAGCGCCGCATACACATACAGGTGAACCTCGCACGCACTTCACTAGCGGCGGCGCTGCCTCGCGCTCAACGTGGCCGAGCGCGTGCACAAGCGCCGCATACACATACAGGTGAACCTCGCACGCACTTCACTAGCGGCGGCGCTGCCTCGCGCTCAACGTGGCCGAGCGCGTGCACAGGCGCCGCATACACATACAGGTGAGTCTCGCACGCACTGCACTCAGATTCAGAATAGTTACTAAATAAGACAGGTGAAACGACACTCCACTGTTGAAAATAAATCTGAGTTTTTAAATTAAAAAAATCGAATCCGTCTACGCACACAGCATCAGTACGGTTGTACGCCATAACCGTAACATTGCGATATTGTACATTAAGCTTGTAAATGTTCTTAATGAGATCAATTAGATATTCCAAATGTATGTGAAAAGTAACAATTATGGAACTAAAAATTGAAATACTATCGTTCACAGGTGACCATCTACGTGGACGGACGAGAGTGTGAGACGTTGTCGCTACCACTTCAAGGTAAATTCGATATTTGTACTTTCCATTTAATAATGTACTATCTGTATCGACATTTTCCTGAATCCACAAGATGCTGAATTATTATTATTTTTTTATCGACACTAATGATACCTACAATCTCTAAATTTAAAAAATGATAAAACTTTAAAGAAAATTACTAAACCATAAACAAAGTTGTTTGTGTAGTACAGTTGACAGTATACGATTAGTGCTTGATTTTGGTGATCCCGGTGCAGGTATCTTGGTGCGCAAGGCGACGCCGTGCTCGCTGCTGCTGGGGCAGGCGGGCGGCGCGGCGGGCGGCGCGGCGGGGGGCGGGGCGGGCGGCGCGCTGCACGTGGGCGGCGTGCGCGTGTACCGCGCGCCCGTGCTGGCCGCGCCCGGCGCGCTGCACCTGGCCGCACACGGGCCCGACCTGCCGTGCCAGGTGACTACACCGTTCATACCTAACACCTATCTAATTTTAGTTTTCCAATACTTTGTTGAAAGCTGAAAGTTAATTAGATAATATATTACTGTTTCGGGCGCTCCATGACTAGACTTCTTCATATAATTCACAAATTCACGGCCGGCTGGTCGAGTGGTCAGGCAACTGGACACTTTACGCAGCAGTCGCGGGTTCGAATCCCGCCAGGTGCAGATAATTTGTATGACGAATATAGATGTCTGCACCGGGTCATGGATGTGTATTTATGTATATATGTATTTATATAAATTACTTAAATTTATTTCCGTTCCTAGTACCTGTAACACAAGTTCTTACGAACCTAGCACGGGGCTAGGTTAACGTGGTGTGATTGTTGGTTAATATTTATATTTATTTATTTATAATACATATATTCAGAATGAAATAACCTATTAAATTATTTATATTTTAGATACCCTGCGAATCTGCTAACTTCCCTTCGATCATAACACCAGAACTACTGGAGTTGAATATCGACTGGGATTCGGTAAGAATTTCTTAGTACTCACTTATCATACCTACTATAACTCATATTGTATGATGTGGAGTTTTAATTACTTTAAAACTCCACAGGTGTATGAAATATCTAGTCAGACGCTCCGCGAGCTGCACGACAACCTGCTGCTGACGTTCTACCCTCACGCGCCGGATATCATAAACCTGTACCACCAAGCTCAGACAATCCCTACAGGTTAGATTTTACTGCATTTGTATCGAGGTTTTCCCGCAGGACTACAGTATAGGGTCCCTCAAGAGGGGAGTTAATAGGTTTTTGAAGGGTCGGCAACGCGCATGTGATGCCCCTGGTGATGCAGGCGTCCATAGGTTTCGGTAACCGCTTACCATCAGATGGGCTGTATGCTTGATTGCCACCGTCGTGGTATAATGATGATTTTTGTGTTAAATTTAGTATGTCAACACGAATCTTACAATTGAAATAATTTATAAGTGAGTACTTTATGATCGTGTTTCCATAATATGTATATATTGTGCTTTGTGCGAATAGTGGGATATTAGGTGGGGAAAAAGTTTCTTCGTATTTTATATACAAATTCAAGACTTTTTTTTTTCAAAGTTTAATTACATTTAATTATAGTAGTTCGATAAGTTGTTGCCATCTTGTAGGTTTTGACATAATTCCGTTCCTGTAAAAATGTTGAGATTTTTGTTAAAAAAAATGCGACAACTAGTTTTGACAGTCCTCTCTTGATGTAAACCTAACACTACCCCAAGAATTCTGAAGAGAAAAAAACAGGTGAAAATCTGAGGATGCAAGGTCAAAACTTTGTCTTGGATGCATTAACTCTTCCCAACCAAGCTCTCTCAATTTTTGACTTGTGGCCAAAGATGTGTGTGGTCTGGCGGTATCATGATGAAAGACCTAGTCCTTTTCTGTTGCTCAACTCCAGCCGTTTTTGTTCAATTTTTTGCTTGAGTCTCATTAATTGTTGACATCATAGATCCGGCTTGATGGTAGTGCCCGGCGGTAAAAGCTCATAATGAACGATACCCTTCCAATCACACCATACACACAACCTCACCTTATTGCAAGTTAATCCGGGTTTCGCTACAGTCAGTGAAGCTTGACTACCCTTTGACTATGATTTATTCACACGTTCTTGTCGTAGATGATCCACTTTTCATCACCAGTGATTAATCTTTTCAAAAATTGTTCAATTTCATTACGTTTCAATAGAGAACCGCAAATAAGTACACTTGTATGGTACCCAAATATCGAGCTTTTTTTTGTATAGCCAGACTTTTTCAAATGGGTCAAATTGTTTTTTGGTCAATCCTCAGTTCCTCGGCTATCTCGTAACTATTTATATGCCAATCTTGCTCCTCTTCTTTAAAAATGGCATCCACTTTAACCGTATGAGGGCGACCAAAGCGAGTTGTATTTTTGACATCAAAATTTCCAGACTGAAAATGCTTGAACCAACTTCGTTCAATACTTACTGACACTGCATTAGGTTCATAAATGTCACATGTTTGTTTTTTGTAATAAAACTTCAGAGTGTATCGAATTTTTTAGTTAGATTCACTCATTTTGACGAACAGAAAAACAATTGAAAAATGGTGGGATTTTTTTACTTTTTATTTTTCTTCTTCTTAATGTCCTATATTTTTTGATATTAAAACAAGCTAGATACAAACAGTACAACCAAAGATGCTTTCTTCAATTTTATACATAAAAATACAAAATAATTTTTCTTCGACCTATTATTTCAAAATTATCACAGTATAGGCACCATGTGCTCGTCAAGTGTATGTAGATACGATAACAGCATGTGGTGTCGAGAAGTCTATCGCGTACCTCAGTCGCACACACACACGCACTCAATGCTATGCTCACCGGCGGCAGTGTTCGGCGGGCGCGCGGCGGGCGGCGCGGGTGGCGGGGAGGCGCCCGAGGCGCTGCGCGTGCGCTGGAGCGGCGCGCCGCGCGTCAGCGCGCACCGCGGGTTCGCGCCCGCGCTGCTGGCGCTCGGCGGGCCCGACCTGCTGTTCTACCTCTTCGCCAGGGTGACTATGTGCCGTTGATTTTTTCATCGTACCACATTTTTAATCAACCATTTTTTTAAATAGAATAATTGTAAGTTTGCATTGGAATTGCACTGGATACAATATAATTTAATATATATATATTTTTAATATTTTTTCGCTCACCCGTTTATAGTGTATGTGACTGGGTAGACAAGTTCGAACTTGACACAAGTTATAACTTGCGACAGACGGTGGAGCTGCGCGCGGACGCGGAGGAGCAGGCGAGCGCGCTGGCGCTGCTGCTGCGGGCGTGCAGCGTGGACGCGCGCCTGGCCGCGCAGCTGCACGCGGGCGCGCTGGACCTGCTGCTGCCCGTGCTGGCGGCGCGGCACGCGCGCGTCAACCACCATATGCTCAAGGTGATGCAGACACTGATGATGACTGTGCCTGTGTGGCAGCTCGAGTCGATCATGTAGAATATTAAAATAATCTGAGATTATTATTGCATATCTCCATCACGATACCAGGTGATCCTGGACGAGGCGTGCAGCAGCCCAATCCTGCTGCCGAGCGGTAGCGTGGGCAGCCACGCGACCCTGCTCGTGCGCAACGAAAGCATCCTGCTGGAGCCGCGCCTTGTGCTACTGCTCATGCGCGCCTGGAGACACTTCGACACGGACGAAGTAAGTCGCAAACGTGATTGAAAATAGGTTTCTTCGTCATTTCTTATTACTGAATTGAAGAGTTATTATATTATTGGTTTTACATTAGAAAGCCTATTTATTGAAGATAATCAAAAAATAGAAGGTCACGCACTGACACGTGACAGAGAAAAAGTACCTAGCCATAGTCAAGCACGTGTCAACCGCAGGAGGTGGTGTGGGAGGAGAGTGGAGGCGCCGGGGAGGTCCCAGGGGAGGGCGCGCCGGAGGGCGGGCGGCAGCGCGGCTCGGCGTGGCTGCTGGCGCTGGCGGCGCTCGGCGCGCTGCTGGCGCCGGCGCACCCGCACCGCGCCTTCAACTACTACCAGGCCTGCCGCGTCGACCTGCTGCGGCACCTGCTGCACGCCTGCAAGGTACTGAACGTTCTTGAATAAACTTGAGCCTGTGTCATGAGATTAAATTCGGACTGGTTCCGTTCGCTCCCTTGAAATTTATTTCGTGCTCAGATTAAGGAGAACGTCGAGAGGAAAGAAAAACTTCATATATATCAGGAGAAAATTTAAGATTTATATAACCGATTACCCAAGTCGAGCAGTTAAATAGAATAAATTCCAATATTTATCATTAGGTTATTGTTTAGCCGAAGAGTATTTATAGATTGCTGCAGTGCATTATAGTAGAGACCTTTTGTGCCTTTTATCGTATAATAAAGTTAGTGATGTACTGTACCTTCTGTACTGTGTCTATTCAGTCTCAGTCAGTTCTAATTGTAGTCAAAGCATGGTTTTCTATTCGGAGAAAAGCTTGATCCACTACGTTTACACTGCAGATTAGGAATATACTTGATTTATGAATTTTCTTAAAACATGTCGATCTTTTACAATATTTTACTTCACCTTTGGCCGAGAGATGTATCACAATCACAACTCTCGAAAACTCAGCGATGCTAGTCTGAATATGAAGTCATGTCTACCGGTGCCGGTGCCGATCGTTGTGTTCTATCACTTGGCATCCCCCCCCCCCTCCACCAGGAGCGGTTCCTGAACTCGTCGCGCGCGGCGCTGAGCGACGCATGCAGCGCGCGGCTGGTGGCGCTCATCCGCGCGCTGCTGGGCGCGCCGCCGCCGCTGCCGCACCTGGCGCTGCTGGCCGACTTCTTGCTGCTCATGCACCAGGTACGGCTCCTGCGCGACATCGACCTCGCCAGCCCTGCGCGATCGGTTGCTTGCAAATAGTGATTGCTGATAGTTCGCTAAGTGTCAAGTACTACACCGGATTAAACGCTAGCGTTTTTAAAATACAGTTTACCAGTGATAATTGAACAATTCTTGGAATCACTCGTTCGTAGTGACGAAAATAAAACACCTCGTAATTGCAGGCCAGCGACACATTCGTGACTCACTCCCGCGCGAATTTCTACTTCCTGCTGACCCCGGACACGCCGGAGACGAGCGATTTCAACTTCCTGAACTTCATCAACAAGAGGCGAAAGTTGCCGACGGCCGCCAACAACAAGCGGCTATACGACACCATGGAGCGGTCCAGCTCCTCTAGCGTTTCCTCGGAAGCGGTGAGCGATGCGCAATCGCACGATCAGGGTCCGCACGACCAGAAGCCTCACAACCAGGAGCCTCACGATCAGGAGCCTCACGACCAGGAGCCTCCCGACCAGGAGCCTCACGACCAGGGCAAGCCGCGCGATGCAGAAAGCAACACCGACCCCGAGAGCACGAGCGACTCCACGAAGCAGCTGAAGGGCCTGATCAACATGCAGATCAAGGAAAGCAGGTGAGGCGTCCTTCAGGTACACGAGTCACCTGCTATGCGGGAATTTCATTTTCGCGTATGTTATGTTTGTACACATATCATGTTTTCTGCGTTCAGTCACTTTTTAAAACTTTTTCTTATGTAAAAAATTCATTGTTTTCATAAGATTATTTAAGCTTTTAGCTATATTTACTCTTTAATGGCCGCCGGTATCAGTAATCAATCTATCTCTGGTTTTTATTAACAGCGAGAGCGTAGTTATAAATGAGCAAAATCAGAGAAGATAAACTTAACTGAACAAACTTGTAAACGTCCCGTTAATGGACAAAAACCGCTTCTTCATGAAGGAGAAGGCGACTATTATAAATATAGACTATTGAGACCAGTCGTAAATATCTAAGTGTTAGATGGTGGGAAACCTTTACAGTATGCGTCGTGTCGCCGATTTTCATATTAATTATATAGCAATCTTGTTTCAGACAGAAGCAGTTGTCGAGCTCAGAGAATTCAGATGCCGCCACCGAATCAGCCACCGGTAAGCGAAGTTTCAATAAATCCTCTCGAAAATATATGCAAGTTGTGACTAAACCGGTGTGTTTCAGAGAGAAGTACAGAAAATACTGATGAGGGCCTGGAGAAGGTTGTCAAGGAAACAACGTCGCCCGCAGAGGCCGATTCCGCTGAACAGCTATACACTGGCAGCATCTACCAACAGGTACAAACTACCTATATACTACCAACTACCCTCGTATATAATTTCTCTGAAAATTGTCCACCAATAGTAACTATTTTTGATATATATATATATATATATATATATATATATATATATATATATATATATATATATATATATATATATGTGTGTATGTGTGTGTGTGTGTGTGTACAAAACGACTTCGGTACGATTTCAATACCATATTTGTACGAGCCAATAATGCTCGCACAGCAATTTCGTTTTAGCTTAGGCTATAAATTAATTCATATTACGTATTTTAAAACATTCGCCTCGCGCTAATAGGTCGGTAATACTCGTATAATAAAACAACGAATAGTGCGGCTCAGATAACTAACTATAAACGTCATTTAATAAACCGTTTAACATAACAGTGGTTTGGTGTAATCTTAATACCTACAACAATAGCTAGAGTACCGTCAACGACGAGATAAACCCAACAACTTTTGGTCCTTCGAGCCGGATTTAAACCAGCGATCTATGGATATATAGATATTATATACCATACCGTGAAAACCACATCTAATTTTGTGCAGAAGATTTTCCATGATACTGGAAACAGACAGAAATTCCTAAAATGATTGTTTGGGTAGCTAGTAATATCATAAAGACTATTTATACATACATATATTACGAAGTAGTTTTTGAAGTCGATGACAAAGTGTCGCCGTCGCTATGTGCAGCGGCGCGTGCGCACGGGCGCGGAGCCGGGCTGGCGCGCGTGCGAGGGGCTGCTGCTGCTGCTGCGCGACGCGCTGCATGCGGCCGGCGCCGCCGCGCTGGCGCCCGACACGCTCGTCGTGCTCGCCAACCACGGCGATGCGGGCGTGCGCGCCGCCGTCGTGCGCGCCGCCGCCGCCGCGCGCCTGCCGCCGCGCTGTCTGCCGCTGCTGGCCAACCAGGTCTGTGTCTGTAGCTACCCGCGCTGGCGTCCGACACGCTCGTCGTGCTCGCCAACCACGGCGATGCGGGCGTGCGCGCCGCCGTCGTGCGCGCCGCCGCCGCCGCGCGCCTGCCGCCGCGCTGTCTGCCGCTGCTGGCCAACCAGGTCTGTGTCTGTAGCTACCCGCGCTGGCGTCCGACACGCTCGTCGTGCTCGCCAACCACGGCGATGCGGGCGTGCGCGCCGCCGTCGTGCGCGCCGCCGCCGCCGCGCGCCTGCCGCCGCGCTGTCTGCCGCTGCTGGCCAACCAGGTCTGTGTCTGTAGCTACCCGCGCTGGCGTCCGACACGCTCGTCGTGCTCGCCAACCACGGCGACGCGGGCGTGCGCGCTGATTAATTTCTTTTAAACGTGGAACAATCTAACGAGAATTAAGATATACCGCAACAGAATCTGAAAGTCACTTATCATTCAAGAATCGGTCATTTTTACCTTCATAATAAATAAATCAAATATTTTTGGAACCCTCAGCCTGTACATGAAAGATAATAGTATATCGTCGCCTTCAGATCGCGCTATACCCGTGCTCGTGGGAGCTGGCGACGGCGTGTGCGGTCCTGCTCACCGGCTGCGACGTCCCGCTGGAGGATCAACTCGACGTAATTTTTTTTTTATAATCTATAGCGAAAATGAAAGTTTTAATATTCATAACGATAAAACACGATACAATAAATATGCATCTAGATAGATACACCTAGGTACGATATCGCAAGTCCCGGAATCATATCCCCAGGAGCACACGTGGGCGACGCTGGACGAGGAGGCGGCGGGGCGCGCCGGCCCGCTGCTGGCGCTGCTGCCGCGCTGCGCGCGCGAGGACGCGGCGCTGGCGCACAACGTGGCCGCGCTGCTGCGCCGCCTCGTCGACAGGGTGCGTGCACGCTCGCATTGTGAGAGCGGAATACTTCTTTGTTTGCACTCGATTAACTCTAAAACTGAACTGCTTCAAATATTTTTGACGTGATAACGTCTAGTAAATTGATGAAGGGGTGCCCGTTCGAAGAAGATGACGTCATCATTGTCACAATTAGTGAGCGAGAGCGCAGAACAAGCGATAGAGAGGCACGATTAGCCTAAGCGTTCTGTCTTAGTCTTACACTCCATCGGACCGCGTTCGAGTAAAAGAGACAGTGGCGCCACGCAATCTACACGCGAACTGTTTTGTAGGCATGTTCATCGGAAAAAAATATCGATAATTTTACTATCGATAATTATCGAATCGTTTTATCGATAGTTATCGATAATTATCGGAGGAAAAGTTATCGATAGTTGGCGACAGTTATCGAAAATTATCGGATAAAAATTGTCGATAGTTGACTAAAGTTATCGATAATTATCGGTCGATAGTTATCAATATTTATCGAATGAAAAATTATCGGATCAAAATTATCGAATAACACTTATCGAATGGAAAATTATCGAGTAGTTACGAATTATCGATAATTATCGCACACCCCTACTGTTTGTGATTTGTCAATTGTTTGGTAGAAGTAGGGATGTTCATCGATAAAAAATATCGATAATTTTACTATCGATAATTATCGAATCGTTTTATCAATAGTTATCGATAATTATCGTATGAACAGTTATCGATAATTATCGAAGGAAAGTTATCGATAATTATCGGTCGATAGTTATCGATATTTATCGAATGAAAAATTATCGATAATTATCGGATCAAAATTATCGAATAACACTTATCGATAATTATCGAATGGAAAATTATCGAGTATTTACGAATTATCGATAACTATCGCACACCCCTACTGTTTTGTGATTTGTCAATTGTTTGGTAGAAGTAGGGATGTTCATCGATAAAAAATATCGATAATTTTACTATCGATGATTATCGAATCGTTTTATCGGTAGTTATCGATTATTATCGTATGAACAGTTATCGATAATTATCGAAGGAAACGTTATCGATAGTTGGCGACAGTTATCGATAATTATCGGATAAAAATTATCGATAGTTGACGAAAGTTATCGCTAATTATCGGTCGATAGTTATCGATATTTATCAAATGAAAAATTATCGATAATTATCGGATCAAAATTATCGAATAACACTTATCGATAATTATCGAATGGAAAATTATCGAGTATTTACGAATTATCGATAATTATCGCACACCCCTACTGTTTTGTGATTTGTCAATTGTTTGGTAGAGAGTACCACTTGAAACACTCCCCTTGATTTCCTACTTTTCCTATCATCTTCCTATCCTTAACAAAATAACTCAGATTGGAAAATCTTGAATATCACACTATCATATATATGTTAAGTAATACACACTATCATATTATATATGTGATAATAATTCAATTCGATTCATAAAAATATACAATTCTACATCTATGTTTTCTTATGACGTTATCACGTAAAAATTATCGTCTGTAAACCGACTTTACAGACAACCATTTTTTTAATTAAAAAAGTAAAGGTACACATGCTCATTACTAGTACGAAAGCCCGCTACTTACCTAAAATGGCAACAGCAAATTTCTTCAATAACCAATAGAGTGAGATGACTTATACCAGTTTTTAAAAACCTACGGGAGGTAGTAGACAAAAAAGTTTTATATAATGTCTACAGTGCTCTATGCCAATCACTACTCACCTATTGTATATCAGCGTGGGATGGCAGCGCGGCATCAACTATGCTGGAAGTGGAAAGAGCTCAGAGAGCAGTCATTAAGGTTATGCTGGAAAAGCCGAGAAGATATCCACCGGAAGAGCTATATAAGGAGACTAATCTTCTGACTGTTCGTCAACTTTTTATAAGACGGGTGGTACTGCGTCACCACAGTACAACTCCTATTACGCAGTATATTGATCGAGGACGTAGAACCTCTATTGCCTTACCGAAAACAAAAACCACCTTTTCGAGACGCCAGTTTTATTACTTGGGACCATTCGTGTATAGATATATAAATTCTAAATTTAAAATTAACTAGATACAAAATAAAAACGTGTCTTAGAGCAAACTTACTAAGCTTTAATTATGAGGATACCGAAAAAATAATAAACACATATCTATAAAAAACACACACACACACACACACATCAGCGTGCGATCCTTTTTCATAGTCTGTTCTGTGACATGAATGTAAATACCCTGTAAAATACCAATGTATGGGAAGGCACTGGCACCTAAGACTCGGGTTTTCCTAGTTTAGGTGTCAGGATTCCAACGAGACACGTATGTGAAAGTTTACAAATAAATATTATATGGCAATTGCTACTTAGTAGCATATGTATCGAAGCATTGTGAATAATGAGCATGCTACCTGGGGCGCTGATGAAAGGGGGCGTACTTTTAGCGCGTCTGTACAGGTTTGCTACTTAAAATATAGGAAGAAAAAATATATTAATTAAAAAGCATGCTAAACAACAGCAAATGTGTCAATTTGAAGAGCATGCTAGTAAGCATGCTATTTTATGAGTATGTGTAATAAGAGTACCTTAACTTTATTCGTCCCCACTCGCAGTCGTCGCTGAAGGCGTTGAACGAGGTGGCGCTGGTGGAGGCGGTGGTGCGGGCGGTGCGCGCGGCGGGGCAGGAGGGGGGCGACTCCGAGGGGCGGGACCTCGTGCTGGAGGACCTCTACGATCTGCTCTGTCGAGTGGCCGTCAAGGTCCTCGCGGGCAACCACAGCATGCAGGTATAGTGCTGATCGTTTTGTAACACAGATCACCTCCAACAGATACCTCAAGAAAAGTACTCTATACCCGTAACACATTAACACAAACGCGCCTATATAACTCGATACGCGGATTGTCAACTTTAGTGTCGCCCAGATAATAGATGTGTGATCACGTTTACTGTACGAGCCAATAATGCTCGCACAGCAATTTCGTTTTAGTTTAGGCTATAAATTAATTCGTATTACGTATTTTAAAACAGTCGTAACTAAACATTCGTCTCGCGCTAATGAGTCGGTAATAAAACAACGAATAGTGCGGCTCTGATAACTAACTATAAACGTCATTTAATAAACCGTTTAACATAACAGTGGTTTGGTGTGACCTTAATACCTACAACAATAACTGGAGTACCGTCAACGACGAGATAACCTCAACATCTTTTGATCCTTCGAGCTTTTACAAAAAGACCTTTTGGTTTTAAATTTCAATTATTTTGTTTATTACCATATATAAATATCGATGTTTTCTATACAGGATTACTTGTAAAACACCAGCATCCTCGCAGGACAAGATAGCTAACATCATAAGTAACAAAATTTTTTTCTTCTTTCATACACAAAAACTTTCATACAAAAATAAATATTAATTTAATTTTACGCTTGAATGTAATAAATTCTACGCGCAGCCCAAAGATTAGGTAAACAATTACCACGTACTAGTGTGAAGGGGAAGGTAGGGACGGAGCGGCGCTAGCGCCTTTGAACTTGACCTATTTAGCTAGCCGCGGCAGTCGGCGGGCGACTTTGCGTGCGTGTCATATGATTTTGTGTGCTACTCGTATTTATTTTATTCGTATCGATCGATGTATTGTACCTGTACTTAAGTAATTTTATAACCATGGCGTATCGCTATTCTAATGTCGAATACACGGAAATGGTGAGGATGCTGGCTAGGTGTGATGACAATGTGTCGGAAGCTTGTCGGCAATATGCAGCTAGGTATCCGAACTTACCTACAGAGAGCCGCGAGACAATGTCAGTAACCACACAGCGACTACGAGATTACGGCCAGTTCCATCACAGGATGAGGGATAGTAGCCGTCCCCTAAGGCGCACTGTACATGAACACGAAAGAGATCCTGGAGTTCCTTGAGGCGGACCCCGCAGCGAGCACTAATGATGCAGCGCGAAGGCGCAATGTGTCACAGTATTTCGCGTGGCGTGTTATTCACAATGAAGGCAAATACCCATTCCACTTTCATCGTGTTCAGGAACTCACCGAATCTGACAAACAGCACGAGTGAATTTTTTTAACTGGTTGCTTGCTGAACGGCCTACAATTCTTTGGACTGATGAAGCCACATCTGGTAGAGTGGGTTTATTTAATACACGTAACGAACATTTGTGGTGTTACGAAAACCCGCATGAACCCAGAACACATAATTATCAGCACCGATTCAGCGTGAATTTTTGGGCGGGAATAGTTAATTCCACGTTACTGGGCCCCATTTTCTTAGATCGACTTAACGGTGAAACATAATATCTACAGTTTCTCACTGAAACGCTGCCAGTGTTGTAATACGAAAGTATACCTCTCGCCTACTTACGAGATATGTAATTGACAAAATAATTTGTGCGTCCAATCAAATTAAAACTAATTCGGAAGTGTTAACACGTGTAAGTGAACAGCTGATTTTTAGATGTGGTCTGTGTGTTTGTTGTGATGGTGACTATTTTGAACGCTATGTGCGCGATACGCACCGACATGCGTGAGACTAACCTTAGAGGTAATTTTTAGTTTGTAAATATTATTTTATTGTCAATTATTTTTTATTTTTTAATTATTGTAAATACGCTGATTTCACTTTTTAAATACGCCTGTATTTAACAATTAAAAATAAATAATACCTAGGTACCAATATTTGATATTAAATTGGTTTAATAAAACTTTGGTAAACGTTAAAGAATAAATTATCTGCGTTAATAATTTTCACATATTTTGGATGTACAGAATTCAGATACATCTACATACCTACATTTTTCATAGTATAGGCGGGTATACGGACAGTCGAAACCTTTTGATGACTAACGGATGTCTACCACACAACTGGTTGTGCGGTAACCTCTGGCGGTTATGCTGATGTGTTGTCCTTCTATACATAAGATTTATTTGTTTTTTTGTTTAATTTAGTCAGTCCTAAGCCTGGTAAAGTATAAAGGGATTGTGGACTCAGTGTACGTATTGCAGGGACATGATAAAACAGAAATTTGATTATTCACTTAAGTCACTGCGACATACATACTGTGATACTGCCCACAAACACACCAAGCAATTTATATAAATTTTATTAACTAGAATTACCGGGCAGACAAAGTGTTATTTATTACTATTATTTTTCGATAATGAATGAAACATAGACTTTAAATGTCAGGACAGTACAATAAAAGCTTAAAAAATCATTTTTAATAAATTTTTTTTTATTTATTTATTTATTTAGGTAACAAACAGTCATTTACAATCATTAATAAACTTTATAACTACAACTAGACCTAAAGTACCATAATTTAGAATACAAAATATCAACATTCAGTAGTAACAATGGTATAAGATATAATGAACTAACTTAACCCTACACAACCAATAAAAAAAATAAAAAAATGTTTATGAGCCAAATATTAAGTCATTTAATTTGATTTTATACTTTCTTAAGTTGTATATACTTTCTTAAATGTATTGAGTTATGTCAAAAGTCGTAGAACAAATGTTGTTGTACATGATGTTAGCTATCTTGTCCTGCGAGGTTGCTGGTGTTTTACAAGTAACCTGTATACGATAAAAAACAAAATACATCATTAGAGTAATATTTAATAAATTCGAAGTAGAGTAAAAATTGTAATAGGGTATTCTACTATATTTGAAAAAGTACTTCAAATAGTTAATTTTCGTAATAAAAAGCCACAAAAAAAATTATTTCAGCAAAATAAACACGCTTTCTTGCCATAAAATTAAATTAAATTTTAAACCTTTTTAATTCCCGCGAAAACGCGGTCACCTATTTTGGTGACGTAATATGCGTAAAGTTGTGTTCCGATATACACTGAGAGCACTCTGAGGTGTGACGTCAATTCAGTATACTGCGAAGCCGTTACTTTTTAGTTTGCTATACTGTGCTATACTGGTTACTGATAAAACGGAACGCAGTCCAGTATACTATCATCCTAATTTTTCGACATTGTTTTCAAATAAAATATTTATCATGTATACGTTTTCTGTTCAAAAAGAAATTCTGATGAATTTTGAATTTTTAACTAGTCATTCGTGCGGTTATATTTTTTGATCAGGTGATCAAAGTACTAAGAGCACCTTACCTCGAAAGCGCCAGTGCTCACAGTACAAAAATTGTGCTATTTATGACGTCATATATTTCTATATGGTATTGCGGCAGTGTACTGGCACTCAATAAAGGAACTAATTTTTCACTAGTGAGAGCAATGAGGAGTGCTCACAGTGTACATCGGAAACATTGTCTTTACGACGTCACACCATGGCGGCTCGTGTTTTAGATCACGTGATATATAGATAAAAAATTACGACTTTTAATTTCAATATAATAAAACAATAATGTGCTTTTATGACTCAAAATCAGAATATTTAAGTATATTTCTACGTAAATTTTAATTTTTATCAAATCTCATAATTTATTTTTCACTACCGAAAGTTTCTTGCATAATATTTTGTAGTGTTTATATTAATGTGTTTGTATTAATATATTTACTCTTTTTTTGGGATCATTTTAGCGTTTAGGTGTTAAATAACTACTATAGTAAAGATGTCAGAAAATGAATTATCGACTAATGTATAATGTATAAGATAATAGCTTTGAACGAGAAACGAAGTGTGTAAGTCGAGGCTCGGCCCGCAGCTGCTAGCGGACATGCACCACATGCTGCGGTTCGCGGAGGCGGCGGGCGCGGGCGCGGCGCGGGCGGCGCGCGGCGCGCAGGCGGCGCTGCTGGCGGCGCAGCTGGAGCACCTGCAGCGCCGTCTGCGGGACCTGCAGCGCTCGCAGCCGCGCGCCGCCGGCTACTTCAGCACGGGTCGGTGCCTACGTTTCTTTTATTGTTTTGTGCACTTGAAACTTTCAAGTTTTGTCCGTTTTAACGTAATCTCAAATCTTATTTTTGCGTTATATGATCATTTCGATGGACTATTTCTCAACTTACTGAGCAAAATTATAAGTATCGAGCACCGCGTTCGAGCCTTTAATCTCGGATTGTAGCGGAGTGAACTGTTGTTATTTGTGTTTACGACCGTTCTGGTGTAGTGGTGCGAGTAGTCGCCTCGACGCCGGTAGTCGCGGGCTCGATTCCCGCTCGGGGCAGATCTTTTGTATATGTGCAAATATTTGTTTCCGGTCTGGGTGTGTGTCCTTGTCTCTCCGCGGGTCTCCCCGCCGTGCCTCGGAGAGCACGTTAAGTCGTCGTTTCCGGTTGTTCTTATAGTCATCTGATAGCGACCGTCACTCATGTTGGGAAAATTGTCTACCAACTTCTCCTACATGAAAAAGAGGCCTTTGCCCAGCCGTGGGTTGTTTACAGGCTGATTCATTTCAGTCCGAACTGTGCTTGTACTAGTGTTTTGTGTGGTGAGAGAGCAGAGAGCTACCGTTCTCTATTCCCGTTAAACTGATGCATCGGCGCGAGTCACCCCAGCCTGTACCGTGTGCGTCCGCAGTGCTGTCGTCGGTGGAGGGCGGGCTGGGCGCGGCGCGCTCGGAGGCGGCGGAGGCGGGCGCGCGGCTGGCGGCCGTGCTGGCGCGCGCCGCCGCCTACTTCACGGCGCGCCCGCCCTCCGCGCCGCTGCAGCCCGACGCCGACCTCTTCGACCGCGTGCTGGCGGCGCTGCTGGACGGTCGGTGCTATTTGTATTATTCGTGTTTTATACTGTTTCTCCATTGTAAAAAATAAAATAAATCTTTATTCAAGTAGACTTCCATGAGTCGAAATCCGAAAAGGCTAGTTACGGCACCGCCCACGATCGAGAACTATTAAGAACCTTCGGTCTTGTGACGTAGCATATTTACGTTTTAAAATTAAATTCCTGGCAGCGGTCAGCGGCACCGGTGGCGGCGCGACCACGGAGTGCAGCGCCACACTGAGCACGCTGTTCTGGTGGGCGGCCAGCCCGGCGCCCGCGGCGCGCCCGCTGCAGCCGCGCCTGCTGCGCGCGCTGTACGCCGCGCCCGCGCCCGCGCTGCGCCTGCTGGCCGGCAACTACCGCGACCCGGCCACGCTGCGGAAGCTGGCCGTGTACCTGCTGACGCTCGTCCGGCACGTGCACCTCGAGGCGGAGGCGGGCGGCCCCGGCGTCGAGCTCGCCATCACGGACTGGGCGCGCGACTGGGCCGTGGGCTCGCAGGCCGAGCTGGCGGAGCGCGTGCGCGGCGAGGCGCTGCCCGCCGAGGCCGAGCGTCTGCTGCTCGCCGACCGGCAGCGCTGGGCGCGCCACGCCGCCGCGCCGCGCCAGCGCGCCGCCATGGGCAAGTACGTGGCTCCCGGGACGGGCCCCGGCCGCTCGCGCGAGACGATGACGAGCCCCTCCGTCCGCAGGGCCGTGTTCGCGCGCGAGGCGCAGGCGCGCGCGACGACGGAGGCGGCCATGGGCGCGACGCGGCGCGTGGTGGAGGCGCAGAACGCGGAGCGCAAGGCCTTCCTCGAGCGGCTGCGGCGCGAGGACGCGCGCAGCGCCGCCGCCGCCGCGCGCTGGCAGGCGCTCATCGACGCGCACACGCACGAGCGCGGCGTGTGGCACGACCCGCGCGCCCAGCCCGCCTCCTGGCAGCTCGACAGCACGGAGGGCCCGGGCCGCGTGCGCGTGCGCCTGCGCCGCGCGCACCTGCGCATCCCGGCGCGCTTCTTCCAGCCGCCGTACAAGTACAAAGCGGGTGAGTCGCGCACCGACCGCGAGTCGTGTGGGAGGCGGGCACGCCGCGAGCCGCGACTGACCGCCGTCCTCTGTGCAGAGAGCGCGCTGCAGCCGCCGCCGCTGCACGGCGTGCTGGCGGGCGGCGCGGGGGCGGGCGGCGCGCTGGCGGCGCAGCTGGCGCTCAGCGAGACGGTGGTGTACATGGCGCGCGTCGTGCGCGTCACCGTCGACAGCGAGACCGCGGGCGAGCTGCTGCTCACTGACCGGTACGCTCTGAGCTTTACATAATTTAACAAATGTACAAAAATTTAATTAATTCATATTTATCTCTATCACATACACACAACAGACCGTTGACTTTGATGTTTTTAATTAATTTTAAGGCAAATTTACCTTGTTGTTTTATTTAAAAATATCTAGAATAACTAAAATTAGTGCGACCCTTTGATTTACGTAAAGAGTTATAAAAAAATTGATGAAATGAGTAAAAAAGACTAGTCCCGTACGTCGTGCGTACGTCGTACACGTCATGTCGGGAAGTGGGGTCGCGAAGGGCACACGCAACACTGAACCCGTCGGTCCGCAGCTGCATCCACTTCGTGCCGGAGGAGGCGGAGGGCGCGGCCAGCTGGGCGCTGGGCGGCGTGGCGCGCGTGGCCACGCGGCGCTGGTGCCTGCAGGAGCGCGCGCTGGAGCTGTTCCTGTGCTGCGGCCGCGCGCTGCTGCTGGCCTTCGCCGACACCGCCGAGCGCGCCGCCTTCCTGGCGCACCTGCAGCGCGCGCACCTGCCCAACAGGTACCGCTCGCGGGAGAGTCGCGCGAGATGTCGCTATATTCGTATGTGTAAAAAAAAATTTAAACTGAAAAATTGTTTTTTCTATCAATGCAACTTAAAAATTTAACCTAAATTTAATGTTTTGAAATTTTTCATAAGAACGGAGCAAGAAAGTCTGACGGAGGCTATGAACCAGTGGCGCGTCGGCGCCATCACGAATTGGGAGTACCTGATGATCCTCAACGATCTGGCCGGGCGCACCTACAACGATCTGATGCAGTACCCCGTGTTCCCGTTCATCATCGCAGACTACACGTCCAAGATCCTCGACCTCACGGACCCGGCCTCGTTCCGCGACCTCAGCAAGCCCATGGCCGTCCAGAACAAGAACCGGGAGCAGCATTATATTAACACGTATAACGTGAGTCGTGTTCTACCATTTTCAATTTTTTAATCTACGGACTTCTTAAAAAAAGTATATGTATATGGTTTATACACGAATGTATAACAATTTTATTGAAATAAAATGTCTATTTTTTTATTTTAAATTTATTTTTACCTATTTGTTTTAAACTTCTATGGGTGCACAAATTGGTTTTAAACTTCTATGGGCGCACAAGTTTCTCTCGCACATGACGTCATGACGTCATTTCGATGTTTCCCTACAAAGTTTTTACTATTAATACAGGTCTACTTTTATGTGTCAGAGTACGAATCCACTTAGTTCCGACGACTGTACTTATACTCAATAAGCATTATCTAATATTACCAAATGTTTACCTAAACGGGCGTTCCAGTATTACGTAACGCAATTCTTGAAGATTTTTGACTCGAACCCCTCCTCCCATGTAACGCGCCGTAACGTTTTCGTCGCTTAAAGTACCTTTATTTTAATAGTTTTTTCAATAATACTTAATAAATAAAACAAGAGATTTCAAAATAACTCGTAATAAATGGAGAACAAAATAACATTGGTGTCCAATACAATCGAGGGGCTCGCCGTAAAATATAAACGAAAAGTGTTGCCAACTTGGCAGACTTTAATTTCCTAGTTTTTACCCGACTGCGACAGAAGGAGGGTTATGTTTTTCGAGTGCATGTATGTATGTATGTATGTATATATGTATGTATGTATGTATGTCCATTTCTTTGGCACGCCCTACAGCCCAAACGGCTGGACGGTTTTTGACATATTTGGTGTCGTTGGATTTGTCTAAATTGTAGTAGTGACATAGGCTATATAAATTTTCAAAATGGCACCCACAAATGGCGGAATGAGGGGGGGAGTTGAATTTTTTTTCTTACTGTAGCAATATGGGTATCAAATGAAAGCTAGTAAATTATTTTATTCTTTTTAGTTTATAATAAGAGTATTTTACGCAGTCGGGTTTTTTGATTTTTTTAATTAAGCATACTTGTTTATTTTAAAACAAAACCAATGTTATATAAAGCGTCGTATGAAACACCCTCCCTCCCTTGTAACGTATCGTAACGTTTTACAAGACCCCCCTCTCCCCTAAATTGCGTTACGTAATACTTGAACGCCCACCAATACGACTAAAGTCCGTCTTTCCATATATGGAAGTGTGGTGAAGTGTGTAGCGAGTAGACTAGTAGCGCCGCCGTGCCGCCCGCAGGACCTGAAGGCGGCGCGGCGCGAGGGCTGCAGCCCGCTGCTGTCGCGGCAGCCGCACCACTACGCGTCGCTGTACTCCAACTCGGGCGGCGTGCTGCACTACCTCGTGCGCCTGCCGCCCTTCACCGAGCTCTTCCTCAACTACCAGGGTGCGCGACCCGCTCCACGCTCCGCTCTCGGCTTTACACGCCCCGCGCATACATGCCATTCCGTGCGATTCCGTCTGTGCTCCGTTCAGCATACGTCGGATTGACATTTGCAATAACTGCTCCACATACGGAGTATAGATACCAGGAGTAGATACCAGTGTGAATGTTATATTAAAAGAACGGCATCAATTTAGAGGACAGATATTTTGGCGGTAGGGCGCGCTACTTTTCAACGAGTCGTTTAAATACTTACGCGGAAGTCGATAAAGGCACTTTTCCTAAATTCTCACTTGCGTATCGGCCACTAAGGCAACCATAATTTAAAAAATATATATATATATTTATAATATAATAATATAATTAACCAACAATCACACCACGTTAACCTAGCCCCGTGCCTGTAACACAAGTTCGTAAGAACTTGTGTTACAGGTACTAGGAACGGAAATAAATTTAAGAAATTTAAATAAATACATATATACATAAATACACATCCATGACCCGGTGCAGACATCTATATTCGTCATACAAATTATCTGCACCTGGCGGGATTCGAACCCGCGACCTCTGCGTAAAGTGTCCAGTTGCCTGACCACTCGTAGCCGGCCGTCAAATTTATATTTAATATAATTTATTTTTAGATTCACGAACCAGGTTAGCCAGTCCGTATTTGCGTGTAATAATAATAGTATCGGTACCTCTTGAATACTCGCGCAGCCGATGGTAAAAAAGAGAACTATGACCTGGGTCTATTATTGTGTACATAAATAACCTGAAAAATCCTATACCGTTCGTACTCCTGGTATTTATACTCCATGGCTCCACACCTAGTCGTTTCAAGCCTATATTCTTTCTGAAGGAGCAGGTATTCCGAGACAAAAAAAAACTGTCGAGAGTTAGTCGCCTTTGACTATTATCCTGTTCTATTTCGGTCGCCATCGCAGATAATAACTTCGACATGCCGGACCGCACGTTCCACTCGCTCGCGACCACGTGGCGGCTCATCACCAACGACTCGCCCACCGACGTCAAGGAGCTCATACCGGAGCTCTTCTACTTGCCGGAGCTTTTCTACAATAACGAAGGTTTGAAACTATCGTAGTACTCTAGTTATTATTTATGATCGACAAAAGTCAATCTTTCTGAAAAAACATTCAGCAAACTAGTAACCGAGGTATTCGACCCCGAGTGGCATCCGCTGAAGGGGAATGTAATCGAGCCGAAAAGGGTAGACGAGGGAGCTATATAGTGGAGCTTGCGACGCTTTTGATAACTCTAATCCGGAGTCCCTCCCGCGTCGCTCGTCGAAGGTCGCTAAGCGCGGTGCCGGGCGCAGGTCTGGAGCTGGGCGTGCGGCAGTGCGGCGCGCGCGTGGACGACGTGGAGCTGCCGCAGTGGGCGGCCGACGCGCGCCTCTTCACGCTGGTGCACCGCCAGGCGCTCGAGGCGCCCCTCGTGTCCGAGCGCCTGCCGCTGTGGATCGACCTCGTGTTCGGCTACAAGCAGACCGGCCAGGCCGCCGTCGACGCGATCAACGTGTTCCCGGCCTGCGTGAGTGTGCGCTATATCGTGTGAGGTGTGTCGCGGCGGCGGCGCCCGCTGACCGGTGAGTGTGTGCCCGCAGACGTACTACGGGTTCGACCCGCTGTCGCTGGAGGACGAGGTGGACCGCACGGCGGCGGCGGCCATGGTGCGCACGTACGGGCAGGCGCCGCGCCAGCTGCTGCGCGCGCCGCACCCGCACCGCGCCGTCGACCTGGCGCCGCGGGCAGCCGACCCGGTAAAGGAAATTATTTTTTTCCGAAGTTTCTATTGTGGGGGCCCCACTTTTGTGAAGCCAGCTCTGTTCTGAGTCATATTATTTTAAACGAAACAAAACTTAAAGATTTTTGTTTCGTTTTGAGTTTGTGCTGTTATTTTTGTTTGAAAAAAAAATTATAATTGAATCAATAAATAACGTGTATGAGGCAGGCGGGCGTGTGGGCGGGCGTGGCGGGCGCGCGCTGGGGCCGCTACTGCGGCTCGCCGGAGCGCGCGGCGCCCGCCGCGGCGGCGCGGCGCGTGTGCGCGGGCGGCGCGCGGCTGCAGGCGCTGGCCGCGCCGCGCGCCGTCGCCGTGTGCCCGCGCGCCGCCGCGCTGCTCGTGCTCAGAGGTGCCGCCCGCTGCATTCACACTCCTGACTTATTATTTATATCTGTATCAGCCTGTATACAACCCACTGCCGAGCGAAGGCCTCTTCTTCGTGTAGAAGAAAGGTGGGAGCTTAATACACCACGCTGCTCCATGTGGGTTGGCGGATAATCTCCCTACCATGAGTAGCGACCGTTATCAGATGTCTATGATAACAACCGGGACCGACGGCTTTACGTAATCTCCGAGACACGGCAGGGAGACCCATTAGGACACTAGAATTTCTCAAGTCAATTGTGTTTTACATCCACTAGCTTCCTCCACTAAACTATCTTAATATAAAGATTCTATATAGAATTCTGTCATCGTATAATGTTCAAACTTTAATATTTTCAATGGTTCCTTGGCCATGGCCAAAAATATTGTTTATTGATTGGTTAAATAGTTTATACTTTCTGTTATCGGTTTAAGCTGAATATGTAAAAATTTCATGCTGTGTTCGCTGCAATAAGAATAAACATTGTACGCCTTTCAAATTGTTGAAACACATAAGCTCCTTAATATTGTATCATTAAATGAACCTAAAAAAAGGTAACGTAGAAATTGCATGTAATCAAATTGTGCACGTGCAAAATAAGAGTTATGGTGGTGGTCCGCGCCCGCGACACGCGACCGCGACAGGAGAGACAGAGACAACAGACCCGAGGCGACCAATGATATAAGTTGTCGCGGTCTCTTGTCGCCGCCCCTCCCGTCGCGGGCGCGGGTCGCGGCGAGCGCACCGCCTGAGAGTCCGCTCGGCCCGCAGACGAGTGGTCGGCGGGCGAGGCGGGCGGCGAGGCGCTGTGCCTGGTGACGTGGGGCCACTCGGACGGCGCCGTGCGGCTGCGGCGCCGGCGGGACGCGCCGCCCGCGCCGCTGCTGCACCTGCCGGCGCTGGACCAGGTGCGTCCCCTTTATCACTCCTTTCACCCATCGCTCTATATGTATGTCTGTTGTTTATTAATGACTCCATTTAGATCTTTTGTGCTTGAACGGCGTCTTTCGTGTCTGTAAGCACATACGAAAAGTGCCTTCTCCTGTTCCGGCTCGCGACTAAAAACAGCATATCGAGTGCCTCCCCACAAATATTTAAAATATAACAGAAAACAAAAAATTGATTCGACTCGACTCGCTTTTTTACGTCAATGTGAGTATGACTTCGATTGTTGATGTTCGAGTATTTTTCAAAAAGCACCCGCAAATGTCGCCAGTTATCGATCGAGTCAAGTCAAAAATGTTTTTACTCAGTAGGCTTCAAAAACATTTTTTAATTGTCATTTTACAATGTATATTATAATTTATTTTATTTTATTTTATTTGGAACACCAACAGCACATAAGACATTATATAAGTACAAATTGAACATTTCGACTAAGCCATTTACAGGTATTCGCATATGGTTATTTAAATGATGAGACCATCAAACAATGACAATAAATATACAAAACAAAAACGAAAACAAAAATCCCTGAAGATGAGGAATATTTTAGTATTTAATAATTTGTTGCACCCCCGACGCGGGGCCAAAAAACTCCAAAGCAAATAATCGATTTATATTCTGAGGTTTAGTACGGAACAATTCTAATTCGCTATTATTTATTGACAGTTTGTTAAAAAAGTCACTCGCTCGAATAATGAATGAATTGCGACGGTAATTAGTATTGACTTTAGGAATTGCTAGCGGTTGGGTACGTCTAGCTGGTAATCTGAGTGGAACCCTGATGCTAACTTTTTCCAACAAATCAGGACAATCAATGATGCCATTGACAATTTTTAATAAATACGTAATATCAAAAAGTTGCCGTCTTTTTTCCAAAGGTAAGAAGTGGTACCTACTACATCTCACCTCATAACCGTGATCAAATTGCTTACACTTGTATTGTAAATACCTCAAAAACCTTTTCTGTACTGACTCAATACGGGAAATATACACGTTATATTGTGGATTCCAGACCATAGAGGCATACTCAAGGATACTGCGCACGTAAGCACAATAAAGTACTTTAATCGATTTAATAGATTTAAATTCATGTGTAGACCTTATAATGAAACCAAGAGCCTTGGAGGCCTTTTTCACTGCGTAATCAATGTGCTTATCAAATAACAGTTTAGAATCTTGAATGAGCCCCAAGTCTTTCATAGATGTAACTTTGTTAAGCGACTTATTGTTGATTTTATACTGATAATTTATAGGGTTATATTTTCGAGAAAAAGTCATAGCAAAACACTTGGAAACATTCAAATCAAGCTTGTTTTGAGTACAATATTGCACAAAATTATTAAGATCGGACTGAAGGCGATCACAGTCACCAGAACTGTTAGTGGCCATAAAAATCTTAGTGTCGTCTGCGTATAACAAAACTCTGGCAAATTTGAAACATAAAGCAATGTCGTTGATAAATATGACGAAAAGCAAAGGCCCTAACAAAGAGCCTTGAGGCACGCCGAAAGGAATCGATATCCACGCAGACGTAAAACCATTTATTGCAACCGCCTGGGATCTATTACTGATATAAGAAGTAAACCATCTAAATAAATTACCATGTATACCGGCTTTATACAGTTTCTCGAGGAGCAGCAGGTGATCTATACGATCAAAAGTAAAATAATATTATTGATTAACTACAGCTAATGGAAACTACCACCGGTCGCAAATTCTACTGAGAAGAATCGACAAGAAACTCGATAGTTATTGTATTTTAAAAATCATAGATATAATAAACAACTATTACAAATCCAGTCATATGTCCTGCATGAAAGACAGAACAACTAAACGCAGACACCTTTGTCAATTATAATATCTCGGAGAGAGTAAACTTTACTAAACTTTAAATTTATGATTAATATGCCGAACCAGGGCTACAGCTTGAAATGCACTGAATTTTTACTTTAACATTTTTTATAACCCAATAAAGGTATCAAATGCAATATTTATATTTTGCCACCCGAAGGCGACGGGTATGTGGGACTCGCTGACTGCGAAGCCAGAATACCCACTAAAACCCATCGATACAGTCGGCGCCGTAGCGGGGCGCCAAGGGATCGCTTTCGCATATAACCATGACGCCCTGACGCTTGGCCTTGCGGCCCCTCCGAGGAGCCACACGACCGATCTACTCTGCGCGAGGCAGAGAAGTACCGGGAGCGGCTCAACTACCGAAGCCGGGCCATCCGGCCGGCTCTCCCCCGCAGAGCAGAAGAGTGCCAGCATTGAGCGACCCAACCCCCGCCGTCGGATCGCACCCAGATAGCCCCGCAAGAACTGCAGGGAGCCAGGCTCGACCCAGGCGGTCCGCGTAAAAAAAAACAAATAAAATAAAAACCAACTTAACCTACCTAACTTTTTATTATTTTATTGTTTCTTACATTTTCGTACAAGTTACACTTTGTGGTCTTTCTCAAATGTGAAAACGGGCCTATTATATGTTGATGACTACAATACGAATATTTTTCGTAGAGGCAACTTCTCACAATATTATTATTTGGGGTTAGGTTACTTTTTTTTTTCTTTTTCTTTTTTTTGGGGTGTCATGGCGTCTTCTACTATAATATTATATGGGGCACCATCTGTTAATGATTAAAAAAATATTAAAAAAACGTTAGAATCTGGACCCCTTTTGAGCTGCAGCCCTGGTTCGGCATGTTTACCAAATTTATTAATTGGTTATTTTAAAATCGTTTGTGGGATTGACTTGACCAATAAAGGAGACGTTAACTTTGCGAAGTCAAAAACTTGGAGTTCCAATTTTATCGTTTCTTCTCGTGTTTTTACTACGTATATTTCTATTTATGTCAAAGTAATCAATATTTTTGTGGATCTACATAATGTTATTATAAATATGCTGGGACGCAATTATTGTAAGTATATATCTTAGTAAAGACATCCAGAGAGAGACGCGAGCTCCAAGATTCGAGAAAGTAATGCTGCGAATAGCTCTTTTTTACAGGATAAAAACACAATATCTTAAGCTGTATTCCAAAGTCCATAATTATCTTTTGTATTTTATAAACACAATATATTATGGTTGTGAAATAAATGAATAAATAAAAAAATAAAGGAAATAACCGGGAAACATGATACTATGAGAATAACTAAAATGTCCTAATCGAGCAGTTTCAACGTTGGTTAGTTAACAAACTTAAAAGTATCCCGAAGGGAGACTCGTGCTCCGAGATCATAAATGCCGCAAATAGCGCTTTTTGTGCAGAATAAAAACATTCGATGTCTGAATCTTCTGTGTGTTTCTTTCTTTCTTTGAAGCTATGGAAATAATCGAGCAGTATTATAGTTATCAATATATATAGTTATAAATATCAATCTCGATTATCGAGAACGCTTCCCGACTCTCGATTTGACTGCTTTCCTGACGCTGTGCGCGACGCTGTGTGGCGCAGGTGACGGCCGCGTGCGGCTGGAGCGGCGGCGGCGGCTGGGGTGCGTCGGGCGCGCTGGGGCTGTCGTCAGGGCGCGTGCTGGCGCTGCGGGCCGCCGGCGGTGCGCGCGTCACGCCGCACGCGCTGCTCGCGCACCGGGCGCCCGTCGTCGCGCTGGCGCTCTGCCCGCGCGCCTCGCTGCTCGTGTCCGCCGGCGGCGACGGGCTCGTCGTGCTCTGGGACCTCAACGAGTGCGTATTATTGCTTTTTGTTGCGCGTCATTCCAAAAATTAAAAGTTCGAATCACATAAAACTACGACTTGAAATCTTTTGGATATATAATAAAACGATTCATTTAAAATAAAAGTTTAATTTCGTTATAATATTACAAAAAACGCTGTATATTTTAACTCAATTTCAAGATGCACTCAAAAATTAGTTTCCATTTTAAATATTTAATTTCTAATATAAATACAGATATCGCTCCCGTCATTATTTTCTCAGATTGACGTACATCCGCACGCTGCCGAACCGCGACATGCTGCCCGTGACGTGCGTGGCGATCAGCGAGACGCTCAGCGACGTGGCCACCGTGCACGAGCCGGGGGCGGGCGGCGCGGCGGGCGGCGCGGCGGGCGGCGACGGGGACGCGCACGAGTACGAGCGCGGCGCGGCGGGCACGCACCGGGCGCTGCTGCGCGTGCACACGGTGAACGGCAAGTTCGTGGGCGTGGCGCGTGTGGCGCAGGCGGTGACGTGCGCGTGCTACTCGGCGGCGCCAGAGGGCGTGAGCGTCAACTGCGTGGCGGTCGGCCTGGCTTCGGGCGGCGTTCGCCTGTTCTCCTCCTGGGACCTGCGCCCGCTGGCCTACTTGCCGCCGCCGGCGCGCCCGCAGCCCGTTCTGAGGTACGCTACCCCCACCACTCTTCTGCTTCCTACATGAAACTATGACGATGTGTATATGCGATTCTATTTTAATCAGGACTAAATTTTAAAAAAGTATACGTCATGATATCAATAAAAAACGCCATAATCGTCATTCAAAGTAGATACAGACAGTCCGATAGTGTGCGTGTCTGAGCCGTGCGGTGGTTGCAGCGTGACGTTCAGCGCGGACTCGCAGCTGCTGTTCGCGTGCTACGCGGAGGGCGCGGTGCTGGCGTGGGAGAGCCTGGAGCCCGGCGCGCGCGCGCAGCCCGTGCGCATCGTGCCGGCGCTGGCGCTGCTGTGACTGCTGTGACGCGCCGCACGCGCCCAACACCACACCCACACACCCACACAACCCCACACCCACCCACCGACATACACATGTATAAACAGGGCACGCTCGAGTTCCTGTTTGTATATTTCGTGCACGCTCGCTATTGTATTATATTATACTGACTTATTTTCTATCCGAAATTATCTCGGTGAAAAATTCACACTAACTTTTCTTCTTGTATTATATGCATAAATATGAATTCGTGACTCAAACTCTTTCTCTCTGTGTGTGACTCGAACTCTTTTAACCAATGTTTCAATCTATCAAAGTCTCTTAGCTCTCAAGTTTTCTAAGTTTCATCTTCACAAAAAATGTCTTTCTCAAGATCCGTATCGATCAGTACATATCAAAATCTACAATATTTTTTAGCACTACAGGCGTAAAATAACTAAAAGACAGACAAATTTACAATCGCATTTGCTAACATAAGGTGCGGATTTTTTGCTTAACGTCGTGATCGAGAGCTGTCTGCACCGTAATATCAAAATATATCAAAAATACATTTTTTAAGACGCTTATTTCAACTCGGAGGTGAATTACTTAGTTTTAATTTATAATTAAAATACATTACTTACTTTTTAATAAACTTTCGAAGCCAAATAATACATTAATGGTGCCGATCTGTTTGCCTTATATGTAGCATAACGTGTATAGGATAAAAATGTAATTTTATAAATTTTCATGTTCACTAACACTATCATTGACACGTAAAACAGGATTATATTATCATTGTTTGTCGGTGACCGTTCTGAGTTTCATGTTATATATCCCGTTTTACATGTTAATTATAGAAAAAAAATTGAAATTATTGTATATTTATAGATTTATTATTGGCGCTAGAGTTCTCTTATTTTACATAAATGACGTATTTTTAATGTGATCCTATTAGCTGTTGCCAAATCTCTGTTAATAGTATAGCAAATGTCCTAGCAATACCTTGTCTTCCGAAGTATTTGTAAGTAAAAACGTTATTTTAATATTTTGTAGTATTTTTAATATTGATGCACTTTTACAAACAACAATACCTATATATAAAAAATAATAATAATAAAATATTTTATGTAAATATACCTATAGGTTAAGCACATTGTATATTTTACTAATTATTTATGTTTTAGAATGCATTTTTATATGATAAATACTATTATTTTACGAATTTATTACAAGAAGACATTCCGTAATTTGTAAAAAATATTATTAAAAATTTAATGAATTTTCATTTTAAATGTGGTAGCTTTCGTTTAAAGTCATTTTATTATTACGAGTGTTTTATATAAATCATGCAATGTTTAATTTTCTTTAATCATCAATATATATTTAATCTATTAAGTATCGAGAGGACACACGTTCTACAGATACACTTCTGTACGTAAAATAATTGCCATGTTACAATGAACAATTTTAAATCCAATATTAATGCTTATGTTATTTTTGCTAGTTTCCGATACATTAAGGTGATAAAAAATGAGGTTCTATTTTAAGTCAGAGAGTATGATGATCTGTTAAAGTTGAAAATAAATATTTTTAATATAACGTGAATTTTTCATTTTTATCCTTGCACACACACAAGCCCCCAACGGCTTATAGTTTGTGTAATAGTAATATCAAATAAGTCAATACACATCCTGTGAACGTCCCACTACTAAGCAAAGTCTTCTTCTCCATATTAGAGAACGGTTGGAGCTTAATCTATAGCGCTGTTCAACTGCGAGTTGGCGGATAATTAGCCTACCATGAGTAACGATCGCTATTAGGAGTCTATAAAAATAACGGGGACCGACTGCTTTAGGTACTCTCCGAGGTAGGTGAGGAGAGCCACAAGGACATAGACCGGAAAAAATATTTGTGCAAATACAAATATCTGCCCCGAGTGGGAATCGAACGGCTTCCGGCGACTCTCCGCAAGTCGTCTGTCCATCTCGTGGACGGTCATCTGACGCTGTGCTTGCTGGTATCTGGTCTTGAGCCGAGAACCTTTCTGCTCCATCGGCCGTCTGTTCTACGAGCTATGTGCCCTGCCCACTGCTACTTCAGCTTACAAATCTGATGGACTATGTCGGCAACCTTCGTTCTTCTGCGGATCTCATCATTTCTGATTCGATCTCCCAGAGAAATACCATGCATAGAGACAGTTCTAATAAATGTGTTCCACACTCGAAATTTCGAGTGTTGAACAGAGTACATCTGTGTTTGACAGTGTCGTTGATGGAAACCGCTTTTTCGAACATTGCGTTTACACAGTGTCGCTTTTTGTGTAATTGGAAAGCAACCGACATCTCCCTGTTTCACACCTCACTGCATTGGAATCGCTCTTGTGCTATGCTCCTGTACTAGAACCGGCATACTTTTTCGGACACTGCGTTACACAGTGTCGCTTTTTGTGTAATTGGAAAGCAACCGATATCTCCCTGTTTCACACCTCGCTGCATTGGAATTGCTCTCGTGCTATTGTCCTGTACCGACATACTAGTGTCGGTTCCAGTACAGGAGTTATAGTTGGAGTTATTGGAGTATATGTTATTGTACAAGCACTGTAACGCTTCGATATACCCGTAGTCAATGTGGCACCGCTGGAGAGACTGTTGCACCGCCCAAGTTTCGATCCAATGGAAGGCTTTCTCATAGTCTACAAACGCCAAGCACAATGGCTGATTATACTCCTAGTTCAGGTATAATCTGCTGCAGCGGTACCATGTGGTCTGTGGAATGCATAGATAAAAAAATCCTATAAAAGTGATGAATTATCAATTAGAAGAGGGCCCGCGAACGTACCCCGTGTGTAAAATATATTTAATTATAGACGTATAAACCTGTATAAACCTAAGCCTTTGTACGTAAAATAACGTAAAAAATAATGGCAACTGCGATTTTAAAATGGCGGCTATCAAGTGTCAAATGTGGCATAATTTGTAATTTGTAAACGCATTAACGCACTAAAAATTTCCAAATAAATATCATAATAATCAAAACATAAATTGTATATTATAATAGGTCATTTTACTTTCTAAGTTTGTAAAACAATTTGAATATATAAAATGGGTTCTAAAAAACATAAGAAGGAATCGAAAAAGAGGAAACATCGCAGCAGGTCACGATCGCCAGTGGATGGCGAAGAACGTGAGAGGAAGAGACACAAGAAACATAAGGACCGCAAAAGGGATCGGTCTCCTGACGGTCAGTAGACTTTCATACTTTGATGACGCTGGATACTTGAAATGATTTTCATTCGAATCTAACCTATTTTAAAAATGTTAGCATTTAAACTTCTCAACGTTTCATTTAATACACAAAATAGTCTGAAGATCATTACAAGTACTAGCGTATCATAAAGTTGACATGATAATGGCATATTTGGTCATTATTTTCAGAATGGTGGCATTCGAGATAAAACAGCATGTCGAGTGCTGCACCAGTGAGGTTGGTATTATACGTCATGTGTCCAACAATCGATCTGGCAGCAGTACGTGAAGGATAACTATTTTTTTATGGTTTAAATTCAGGATTTATTACTAATGACCGTTTAGTTTAACAATCTTTAAGATTAAGTTGTCAAAAAAGGAGACCAAATACATACAAAATAAATTATATAGAATATTAAATAGTGTATCCGACAAAAAGGTCCCCATATTATTTTAACTTTATTGTATTCACTAAATATTTCTAATTTGAATAATAGATATTTGGAAATTAATCTGAGATAAATTATACACTCAAGAAATAAGGAACTTTTACAAGTAACTTAATGTTTGTCAGACAATACCATAAATATGATATTAGAATTGAATAAAACTAGCAAACTATTTCAATATAACATACTTATTATTAAGTTCTTTCAATATGATGTTACAAAATTAAACAAAATTTAATTGCTCGGAAAATAAACAAATAGTAACTATTACATTCTTAATTTTGTAACTTACATGTAAAGGTTTTTCATTTATTTGGTTTTAAAAGATATTTTATAAGGCAATGTGTCTGACATTTGTCTCTTTAGGTTTACAAAATTGCTTCAGCCTATCGCAGTCCACTCCTAGACATAGGCTTCCCTAAGCTCATACCAAATATCCCGGTTTCCCGCAATCCCCATCCAGCCTCCGTCAGCGACCTTGCGTAAATCGTCGGTCCAGCGGGCTGAAGGACGCCCCACACTTCGTTTGCTAATACGCAGTCTCCACTCCAGGACATGTCTGCTCCAGCAGCCATCAGTCCTGTGACATACGTGACACTGCTACTTCAACTTGCTGATTCCTAGGGCTATGTTGGTTACTTTGGTTTTCTCGTGGATAATCTCATATCTGATTTTATCCTTGAGAGAGACTCCAAACATAGTCCATCCCAAAGCACATTGAGTGACTTTAAATTTGTGTACTAATCCTGTCGTCAGTGTTCACGTCTCGACGACATTGTGTTAAACAATGAAAGTGACAATTTTTTTCTAGTTTTATTAAATAGAGACCGTTATCTCAACCGCACTGATCAATCTCCTCTATATATTCTCCACTCGACGTGACATTGGCAGAATCAACCATGCTGAACTGGCACAACTGAAAGCCACTAACAAATTCAACAACGACATATGTCGACACAGTTAGGACGCACTGCTCGAAGACTTGTATTTAGGCATTGTGGAATCTTCGAATCAAATACTTGATAAAGCCTACCAAATACCGCCCAGCCCAACTAAATCCTCCTATGGGCTTCCTTCTCAAAGTTGTTAGAAAATTATTATTTATATGAAAATATAATAAAGTCACTAATTTTTGGATGCTTGATATAGATAGAACAGACTAATATGTAGTAATGTAATCATTTTTCATTGATTTTTTCTTAATAAAAAGTAAATTAAGATTATGATAGAACTCACTCGTAATTTATTATACCATTAACAATTCTTTATATTTTTATTATATGCTTTTGCAGATGTTTACAGTTTCGATTTTAAAAGAGAAAAATTAAAAGCAATTCTGTGATATAACAAATGTAATGTAGTAGCTTGTTGTATAGTAGCTGTTGCTCTTATAAAGGCTGCTATTACAAAAGAAAAATGTAAACTTTATTATTAAATCAGAATTCAAATCAGCACCTCTGAAATTTGAAGATGAAAGCAAATTATCAAACTATGAAATGAAATGAAATACTCATTGAATGAAATGAGTATTGAATATTAATTTGTATGTGTTGATTGATAATTTCTTAAAAAAGCAGACTAAAGATATAAAAATAGTGAACAAATTATAAATGATAGTGCACTAGTATTGAACTAATTGTAGATTGTTAGTTTGGTTTTTTTTTTTTTAATCTTGTTATTAACCAGCCTTTCTATTTTTTATTTTTCTTTTGTTATAGTCATAATTCATAATTTATTCCACAAACATTCTTTCAATTTATATATATACAAAATATTTTCATACATATATCCTATAAATATGTATATAGTTATTTAGTATAAAGTTGTAAGATTCAAAAGCAATTTATTGCTTATTAATAATTTGTATATCAATATAAATTAAAGTAATTTATTGGGTCTATTGCTAAAGATATTAGACAATTATAAAGCAGTGTCCCATAGGAATAAGTGTAGGTTTTATATTAAAATGCCACTTTGTTGCAGTGGAGGAAGTGCCAGTGGACTCGCACCTGGTAGCCGACAACGGCGTCCGCTCACGCAGTCGCAGCAGCAGTCTTAGCTTGCGCGAGCCGCGGGAGTCCAGGCCGAAAGATAATGGCAGGTCGGATTGCCGTTTTCATTATCCTCTCCTCGCTCCTTTAGTATAAGATCAGTAGTTATTGTATAAAGAATAACAACCATCCACCCATACATTTACATAAATATTCTGGACTGACCCATTGGCGCAGTTTGCAGTGACTCAGTTTCTGCTCAAAGGGTTGTGGGTTCGATTCCCGCCTCGAGTCTGGGTGTAATATATGTTTATTTATATATGTATTATATGTATATTTATTTAAAAAAGTATGTCAGTCGGCTGTTACCTACAACACAGGCATTAAGTTGCCTACCTTAGGAACAGACGACCTTGTGTGTGTGTTAAACATATTTATTTTATTTTTATTTATTCTCTATAACATAACTTGCATGTATTCATGTAATAAATATTTAAAAAAATTAGATTTTCAATCTTCAATAAAATTTGCCTTTAGAGACAATAGTCAAGAATCGGAGCGCGATGTGTCCCCCGTTGCCGCGACCAGCTCCGCCCAGGAGAGCCTCTCCATCGAGGAAACCAACAAACTGAGAGCCAAACTGGGTCTCAAGCCATTGGAGGTAGCTGAAAAACCAGCCGGTGAGAACTATTTATCTTATTGCATTACTTACATTGCAGGTAGATAAATTTATATGTTATTAATAAATTAACATTAACAGGAAATTAAAAAAACCAACTGTGACAGCCCTGCGTTCTAACGACTTCTCTAATTTATTTTTATTTATGTGCTCACTCTTTTTGCATACCAATACACAAAAGTAACAATAAATGGGGGTTGGATTTAGAATCGTTTGGCACGAATTTGGTCGTGAAACTTTGGTAGGGGGTAGGGGGCGGTCTCCCTTACTCCCCCATACTACTCGCAATACAAGGTAATGCACCATTCCTGAAAAAAATGAAAAAGAAATCACATAACCTAACATCACATTTATAGAGTTTATCGGCATAATTTCGTTCTGTGACATCTCCGGTGCTGCGGAAACCCTTCGTTCTTGCATTAGAAAACACTAGACACTTGCACTTGGAACAACAAACACCATTGTTAATATTTTTCTAATTTGTGAGAAAAGTGAAAACCTGTTATTGTTATGATATTCAGTTGACATTTACTCTATAGTCTATAGTCTTTGGTTTATCAAATATCAGAATGCGTTCATTACGACCATAGATAATACAATATATCTTAGAGAATGATATAAATATATAAAAATTATTAGATACTGTAAATTATGTTTATAAGCAATAAATATACATTTTGTTTTATTTGTATAATTACCCAGAAAAAGTAACCTCGCTTAACAGACATTGACTTCTGCCTCAAAATAGTCACAGAATGGAATCAGCTTACCCCGTCTCCACGTAGTCTTGTTTGCCCCACCCCTAGAGTGTTCTTTAAGAGCCGGAGGCGCGGAGGGAGGGCAGCCCCCGCCCGCAGTAACAAAACGCAGACACCCGGGTGAGCGTGGGTGTCTGCATTTTGTTACGCAAGGGCGAAGGGGCTGCACCTTCCGAAGCGCCGGAGACCTCACGGAACGAAATTATGCCGATAAACGGTCAATTTTGAGGTTAGGTCTATAGGATTTCTTTTTCTTTCTTTTTTTTTCAGGAATGGTGAGTACAAATAAATAAAATTGCATTGCTGTGAAATTAGTTTTTATTTTAGCATTATATTACATTATATTATTGTATTATCTATGGTCGTAATGAACGCATTCTGATATTTGATAAACCAACCAAAGACTATAGAGTAAATGACAACTGAATATCATAACAATAACAGGTTTTCACTTTTCTCACAAATTAGAAAAATATTAACAATGGTGTTTGTTGTTCCAAGTGCAAGTGTCTAGTGTTTTCTAATGCAAGAACAAAGGGTTTCCGCAGCACCGGAGATGTCACAGAACGAAATTATGCCGATAAACTCTATAAATGTGATGTTAGGTTATGTGATTTCTTTTTAATTTTTTTCAGGAATGGTGCATTACCTTGTATTGCGAGTGGTATGGGGAAGGTTAGGGGACACCCCCCCTCCCCCCGCACCCCCTCTCGTTCTTAAATTCGTGCCAAACGATTCTAAATTTCAACCATAAATGGAATTTAAAACAACTTGCATCAGTTGCAACAGGTGGCCTTACAGCTAACATCTCTTCGAGGCAACCTTTGGGCTTGCATATAAACTATGGGGCCCAATATTTTGTATAAATAAGGAAGAAAAAGAAAAAAAATTTATAAATAACTAAATAAAAATGAGGTCAATCGTCGAATGCAGCTAGGATGGGCAGCGCTCAGGAAGCTAAAAAACGTCTTTTTATCCATCATACCTCAGTGCCTGAAGTCGGAAGTCTTCGACCAATGTGTGTCGCCAGTGATGACATATAGATCTGAGACGTGGTCTCTGACTATGGGCCTTTTAAAAAAGCTCGGAGGCGCACAGCGTAAAATGGAGATGGCTATGCTTGGTATTTCTCTGCGAGATCAAATCAGAAATGATGACATTCGCAGATGAACGAAGGTTGCCGACATAGTCCAACGGATTTGCAATCTGAAGTGGCAGTGGGCAGGGCACATAACTTGTAGAACTGAATGCCGATGGAGCAGAAAGGTTCTCGAATGGAGACCACGTACCGGCAAGCGCAGCGTCAGACGGCTGTCCGCGAGATGGACGGATGACTTGAGGAAAGTCGCCGGAAGCCGTTGGACGGAAGCTGCTTTGAACCGGTTGCTCTGGAGGTCGATGGAGAAGACCTACGTTCAACAGTGGACATCCCACGGCTGATATGATGATGATGATGAAATAAAAATGGATGCTATATTTAGCTGTATGTCTGTTATGTGCTATTCTCTAATACGGTGTTCAATGTCTCGTTCCGTTCGCAGACGACGGCAAGATCAAAGACGACCTCGGCGAGTTCTACCACAAGCCGGCCGCGAACCTGTCGCAGCAGCGCGCCGCCGACAAGCTGCGCGAGCGGCTCGAGCTGCGCCGCGAGAGGCGCAAGCTCGAGAGCCGCCTGGCCGCCGCGCCGCTGGGCGCCGACGACGACGACGACGACGCGCTGGGCTGGGTGCAGCGCTCGCGCGACCTCGAGCGCCAGAAGCAGGAGGCCGCCAAACGGGTCAGACTCTATTCTCATTAAACATATCGCTTGAAAACCAGAACGATTTTCTTTGTAAAGGAAATGTGTAGTAAAAGAATATTATTGGAGTTTTATTATATAAAAACATACAAATTAACACCAATGTATAGTGGTGGGTGGGGTTGTTGATGTTGGTTATCTATCTACTGTCTCTGATACTTTAATAATTTCGAACGGAAACTATACTGTACCCTTAAGGTGCTAGACAGTACGTGGGAGCAGTCCGATTGTAACGCACGTGTTGCAGGCGGCGCTGCTGGACGAGCTGGACGCGGAGTTCGGCGTGGGCGCGCTGCTGGCGGACGAGCAGCGCGACAGCCGCCAGCGCGCCTACGCGCACGCGCAGCTGCGCGGCCTGCGCGTCGCGCACGACCTCGCCGCCGTACGTCTCACTGACAACTTCCCGTGACTTCGTTCGCGTACTATTTTTCTGTTTACCAAGAAAAAAAAAAACCTATAATATCATACATTTTTAGTATTTTTGTAGAACTTCAGATTTTAGTTTTAGACTGCAAACTCTAGTTTTCGGATCTTAAGGTCCAAATTTTTTAGGAATTAAGGTTTCAATATGATCCGAAGAAATAGAACGATTTTTTTTTCGGTCCTTTTTTTTTGCTGTACATTTATTGGTTGCAGAAATATTGACGGTTAAAGACATAAGCATCCTTTTTAGGGTTCCGTATCCAAATGGCAAAAACGGAACCCTTATGGATTCATTATGTCTGTCTGTCTGTCCGACCGTATGTCACAGCCACTTTTTTCAGAAACTATAAGAACTACTGTTGAAACTTGGTAAGTAGATGTATTCTGTGAACCGCATTTAGATTTTCACACAAAAATAGAAAAATTCAATAATTTTTGGGGGTTTCCCATACTTAGAATTGAAACTCAAAAATTTTTTTTCATCAAACCCATACAAGTGGGGTATCTATGGATAGTTCTTCAAAAATGATATTGAGGTTTCTAATATTTTTTTCTAAACTGAATAGTTTGCGCGGACACTTGCAAAGTGGTAAAATGTGTCCCTCCTCTAACTTCTAAAATAAGAGAATGATTGAATGGTTTCGCTCTATTTCTTCGGATCATATTGAAACCGTAATTCCTAAAAAATTTGGACCTTAAGATCCGAAAACTAAAGTCTTGGAGCTTTAAAAAGTTTTTTTTTTTTTTTTTTAATTTGCGATACGATAAATTTCCGCTGATAAACAGCCTGTAAAAATTGAAGAAAAATTTTTTTCATTCCCTTAATTTTTGTGTGTAGTTTATAAATTTGTATATGCGCAAAAGTTGGTTCCTCATAGAACATTCGTATAAAGTAATATTTTTGTTTTTGTAACAAATCAAATATAATTAGTATATATGAAACTAGTTACCGGAGGAGCATGAGACGGTGCTGACGCTGGCGGACAAGGATGTGCTTGCCGAGGACAGCGAGGATGTGCTCGTGAACGTTAACATCGTTGACGACGAGAAGTACAAGAAGGTATGCTCACATGGTTACGTAATACTGGTACACAAATAAGCATAAAAATGTATTAGTCAAAAATAGTTGTCATAATTTTGATATATTTTTTTTTAATTTATATAAATTATCGACTTCTGAATATTATTACGTGTTTGGGCCTTCAAGCCGACAGCTTTTCTGTGTGTGTATAGAATTAACTGGTTGACTCGGTCATATGTGAGTCGTGGTCAGTTACTCACTGCCACATTCTACTAGAATAAATTTCAATACGTAATAGTAAGCAACCGTTTCCGTCAGAACATCGAGGAGCGCAAGAAAGCGCTGGCCGGCTACCGCGCCTACGACGAGGAGCAGGAGGTGGCCGCGGCCCTGGGGCTCGAGCGCTCCGTTCTCGCCAAGTACGACGACGAGATCGACAAGGACGCGGCGCAGCGCCGCCGCGGCTTCCGCCTCGGGGACGACGCCGCGCTGGAGGCCGAGCGCGCGCGCCAGGCCATGGTGAGTGCTCTGGGCGCTCCCGCCGCACGCCACACGCCGCACGCCACACGCCGCACGCCACACGCCACACACCACACGCCACACGCCACACGCCACAACCCGCACTTTACACGCCACGAGCGCGGCGAGGACGTTCTATGGCAGAGATCAGGAGATCACTCGCTACAGTGTGAGGGGCTTAACAAAATGATATACCTATTAGCTACATCACAAATTTCATTTTGACACAAACAATCACTAAATAATTTTTTGTCTTTTCACACTAGCCAGAAAACTATACTACCAGGGTTTTAGCATAAATAAATATATTACTGTATGTTTCAAGTAGGGTTCCAGGATATATATCAATGGATATATATCATGATATATATCGTGATATATATCCGATATATATCAAATGATTTTTTATGATATATATCAATAAAAAATTGGTTTAAATTTTTTATATTATTAAGTAAGTAACTGTATTTCTAATTTTCTACTTCCCAAATGTAGAAGGCGTTGGAGTAGAGTTAAAACAAACTCCCTAATACGGAATTATTTTATTATTTTATATTGAAAATTAACAGTGTATTACGAATGACTAATAACTGATTTGATAACTAAAAGACTTATTTGATTATATTCTAGAGTTATTATTTGTAATGTTTATTGTTTTATAATAATAACCTTTAATTCAGGACTAGACACTATATGGATAGTGTTAGTTACAAAGTTTTCTTATAACAGTTAATAATAACAAATTTAAATCGAAATGAAATCAACGACAAAATTCAATCACCTAAAAATTTAAAATCATCATACTCAAAATTAATACCAAAATTCATTGAAAATTACAAATTAAAATTAAGAATTCAAAATCAATACTAAAATTCTGTCAAAAACTAAAATTATTAAAATTTAATTAAAGTCACAATTAAAATCTAAATCCAATCAATACCTACTAAGTTTAAATTACAATTCAATCAAAATTAAAATTCAAAATTAAAACCAAAACCAAAATTAAAATCAAAATCAAGACCAAAATCAAAATCAAAATTAAAATTAAAAACCTGTTTTGTTACCTAAGTGTAGGTATTGACTGATTAGAATTTGTAAAAAGGCTGTTTTTAAGTAGATTTTTTAATATATTAGATTTTATGTTTTTTAGTTGATTTTGCCTGATCTAGAAAAAGTTTTTATGTTTTGGTTTCATTTGTCAGATTTTAAGTACCTAAATAAATAAAACATTAAAAGCATTTTAGTTTTTGACGTGATAACGTCTAGTAAATTGATGAAAGCTATCGGGTATATTTTTTTAAAGATGACGCCATTTTGTCACGTTCCATGAGCGAGCGAGAGCGCAGAACAAGCGATAGAGAGGCACGATTAGCCTAAGTTCTGTCTTACACTCCATCGGACCGCGTTCGAGTAAAAGAGACAGTGGCGCCACGCAATCTACACGCGAACTGTTTTGTAGGGATGTTCATCGAAAAAAATATCGATAAATTTACTATCGATAATTATCGAATAGTTTTATCGATAGTTATCGATAATTACCGAATGAATAGTTATCGATAATTATCGGTCGATAGTTATCGATAATTATCGGATCAAAATTATCGAATAACACTTATCGATAATTATCGAATGGAAAATTATCGAGTAGTTACGAATTATCGATAATTATCGCACACCCCTACTGTTTTGTGATTTGTCAATTGTTTGGTACAAGTAGGGATGTTTATCGATAAAAAATATCGATAATTTTACTATCGATGATTATCGAATTGTTTTATCGATAGTTATTGATATTTATCGAATGAAAAATTATCGATAATTATCGGATCAAAATTATCGAATAACACTTATCGCACACCCCTACTGTTTTGTGATTTGTCACTTGTTTGGTAGAGAGTACCACTTGAAACACTCCCCTTGATTTCCTACTTTTCCTATCATCTTACTATCCTTAACAAAATAACTCAGATTGGAAAATCTTGAATATCACACTATCATTGTATATGTGATAATAATTCAATTCGATTCATAAAAGTATACAATTCTACATCTATGTATTCTTATGACGTTATCACGTAAAAATTATCGTCTGTAAACCGACTTTACAGACAACCATTTTTTTTAAATAATTAATTATGTTTATGTAACACGTATGCAAATAGTATACATAAATAATAATAATTACAATAAACACCGTGTGGTTCCCGGCAGAGTAGAATAGGACCAACCCATCATCAGCCTAGGGTGTCGTAAAAGGCGACTAAAGGCAACTAAAGCTGCACAACACCAACGCAGCCTCCTCGGCGAGCGTGAGTGCCTCTCCGAGGGAGTAATTTAGCACTCAAATAAAACTATGGATGGAGAAAATAAAAAGAGAGCGCATAGGGCCGCTGCCTGGGGGACGCCAGGGCACGTCTGGAGCTGGCGCTGGACGTGGCAGTATGCGGGCCGCCAGCAACCCCCGCCGACTGGTACTACCACCTAGCCGGTCGGTGTCTCCACCATCCCCACCAGTTGGTTTGGCGCCGACAGAGTCTCAAGGGACTCAGCATTCAGCGCCCGCCGCTGGTGGAGTACGCCGCATGCGATGGACACAAGACATGAATAGAAATGTCATGCGCGCGTATTATAGGGCTGTAGGAGGGGAAACCGGTCGGACTGGCTACCGAGCTGTAATGCACCGCGAGTTCCTGCTGCTCGAGCCAAATCTTACTGTCACGGAGCAAAACCTGGCAGATAGAGCTCGGTACATCCAACGAAAGGGCGTATTCAACGCTGCCGAGCTCGAACGATTACGACGTGAGGCTGCTCCTGAAGTCGAACCCGTGTCTACAGAGCATAACGCACTTGTAACACAACAGGAAAGCGTTCGTGGCGAAGTGCCTGTGGATGCGATCGCTGAAGGAGCAGTCTCCCAAAAAGTAGAGCAGATGAGAGGGATTTTGGAGGAGGCGATTTCCGAGATCCGGAGCGTTCCGCTGGAACAGAGGCCACGACTCTCCCGTCTTCCTCTTAACGCTGCGACGCGGGGTGCCATTGAGGCAGCTAACAGACTGCTGCCTCCATATTTGGATGGCAGTCTGGGCTTGGATGATACGGGTTCTATTCTCTTTGGTGCCGCTCTAGCGGTACACCGCTTCATTGGAGCTAAAACCCAGGAGCCTGGACGCACTACTAGTAATAGTAGTGACGTACCAGCCTGGAAGAAGAGAATAGAACGCCGTATCAGCCTGGCCAGGGCCCTCATTGGCAGACTGCAAAGCTTCAGGTCGGGCAACACTAGGCCAAGGATTGTGCGCTCCGTCAGAATAGCTTTCAATGGATTAGGCGTCAGGCTTGACCAGCCTGATATAGCTGAAAAACTGACGGAGCGCATCGACGGCCTGAAGCAAAGAATCGCAGCATGGGGGAAGCGCATTCGTAGGTACTCTGAGAGAGTTGAGCGCTTCCGGCAAAATCGCCTCTTCCTGAGTGATCAGAAGAGGTTCTACAGGAAGTTGGAGAACCCGACGCCGTGCTCTACTTCCCCAAAACCGAATACGGCTGACCTTGTCGCCTTTTGGCGAAACATATGGTCACGGGAGGTAGAGCATGAGGAGGGCCCTTGGATTGCGGCGGTTCAGGAAGCATGTGCTAGAATCGAACCGATGAACCCGATCACCATCTCTTCGGAGAACGTAGCTGATGCGGTCCGTCGGGCACCGAACTGGAAGAGTCCGGGGATCGACGGCCTGCATCACTATTGGCTGAAAGGGTTCTCGGTATGCCATGCGACCTTGGCTCGACAATACCAAGAGGCGATAGAGCGGAGGACGCTTCCGAACCTCTTCACTACTGGGATCACTCACCTAGCTCCTAAGTCCACTAACACCGCGGATCCTACCAACTACCGCCCCATAACGTGTCTGACTTCCATCTACAAGACACTGACATCCGTTCTGAGCTGCAAGATTTCTCGTCATACTGACGAATTTAACATCTTGTCTGCAGCTCAGAACGGATGCCGTGGAGGCGGCCGCGGCACAAAGGAGCTCCTTATCATCGACTCTGTTGCGGGCCAGCTTGTCAAACGCAACCGTCGGAACTTCTCTGCTGCCTGGATCGACTACAAGAAGGCATTCGACTCGGTGCCTCATTCATGGCTTCTGAGGGTCCTCGAGCTGTACAAGATCGACGGTGCAGTTCGAGACTTCCTCGAAGTATGCATGGGGCAATGGAGTACGATCCTTTGTCTCCAGGGCGAGAGACTGACGACGGGTGCCGATGACCGAATCCGGATACGGAAGGGGATTTTCCAGGGTGATTGTCTGAGCCCACTTTGGTTTTGCTTGTCCTTGAACCCTTTAAGCACTCTGCTGGAGCGTTCGGGGACAGGCTTTCAGTTTCGGAGAGGAGGTACTAAAGTCTCCCACCTTCTCTACATGGATGACCTCAAGCTGCTGGCACCTAATCCTGCACGCCTTATGGAGTTGCTGAAAATCACTACTGAGTTCAGCGGCTCCATCAGGATGCAGCTTGGAGTGGATAAGTGTGCGGTCGTGCATGTAGACAGGGGACAGGTGACGCAATCGGCTGAGATTAGCCTAGAGCTTTCGAACTTCAAGACCCTTTCCGAAGCTGAATCTTACCGGTATCTGGGCATGTCACAATGCATAGGGGTGCAGGAGGTGGATATGAAACAGGCAGTTTGCGAGGTCTTTTTTGGACGGCTGACAAAAGTTCTTCGGAGCTACTTGTCGGGCGCCAACAAGGTCCGAGCTTATAACGGCTGGGTCATGCCCACTCTCTTGTACACATTTGGCGTGCTCAGATGGACTCAGACCGAACTCGACGCTCTGGACAGAAGAGTCCGCACGACTATGACTCACCATCGCATGCATCACCCGAAATCGGCGGTCATGAGACTGTACATCCCACGGAAGTGTGGTGGCCGAGGCCTATTAAGCGCCAAGTCCATGCATAACCGGGAGGTGTGCAGCCTCAGGGCCTACTTTGAAACGAGGAGGGAGAGCGCTATGCATGGTGATGTTATAGTATGTGACAAAGGTCTCACCCCCTTATCCCTGGCCAAAGAGGAATGGCGAAGACCGGTTGTACTTAGCACCTCCGACCGGGAGACCGTATGGATGGAGAAGGAACTGCATGGACGGTTTTACAAGGCGCTCCACACACCTCACGTGGATGTCAAGGCCTCCGTGCAGTGGCTGCGATTCGGGGACCTCTTTGGGGAAACCGAAGGTTTTGTCTGTGCAATACAGGATCAGGTGGTTAAGACGAACCGGAAGCACATTCTGAAGGATGGCACTCCCGACTTCTGTCGAGCTTGTCGTCATCCCGGCGAGTCACTCAGACATGTGCTTACGGGGTGTTCAGCGCTTGCCAACACTGAGTACTTGCATAGACATAACCAAGCGGCCAAGATTCTTCATCAAGAGCTTGCTCTAATGTATTGTCTCCTGGAACAGAGGATGCCGTACTACCAGTACACACCGGCGCCAGTACTCGAACGCGACGGAGTCCGGCTCTACTGGGACCTGCCTATCGCCACGGACAGGACGATACTGGCGAACAAGCCTGATATCGTGGTGATGGATAGGGCACAGTCGAGGGTGTTTCTAGTGGACATCACCATTCCGCATGACGAGAACCTCGTGAAAGCCGAAACAGAGAAAAAACGTAAATATCTGGATCTGGCGCACGAGATTGTCGACATGTGGGGTGTTGATTCCACTGAAATCATCCCTATCGTTATATCTGCCAACGGTTTGATCCCGGTTAGCCTCGCTCACCATCTGAGGCAACTGGGTATCCGTGACGGTTCGCTCGCAGCCAGGATGCAAAAGGCGGTATTACTCGACTCGGCTAGGATTGTCCGCCGATTTCTCAGCCTACAGCCCTAACCCCCGGCCGTTTGATCTCCCTGCCGGGGCGTAATCCTCCACCCGCTTATATTTATCTAAGTAAATTTATGTAAATTTATTATATTCCTTATATATTGTATTATATTATATTTATTTATATGTATATATTGAACGGGTGGAGTGTAGCACTAAAAAAATTACAATAAATTAATAATATGGCTTTCATACAAATATATAAATATCCGATATATATCAAAAATTTTGATATATATCGGATATATATCATAAATATCCGATATTTTGATATTTATAATAAATATCGGATATTTTCGAACCCTGGTTTCAAGGCTGCAATCCAAAGCAACAAAGATGTTATGGTTACTGTCTCACTAATCCATTTGTGGCTAATATTATACTAACGTGACAAAAAATGTTACAAATGGTTGTGCTTAGTTTTTTTTTTTTTTTTATATATATTAGAGAGCAGAGCGCTTAGCTGGAGGACCGGACAAGCGTCTGGAATCCTTACAGCTGCCCGAACTGCGTATCGCTTCCGATTATCTAGACGAGCAGGAAATACAGACTAAGTTCAAGAAGACCAAGAGAAAGGTTAGTTGGTATTATCCTTTTATTGAGTATTTAATTCATATATATATTCGACAGTACTACTGCCACGCACACGCAGCAACTCTGTGTAAACAGGGTTATTGCACACTTTTTATACTTTCACGGTCACTTAAACTATTATCGAAACGTAAAACAAAACATATACCATTTTTTTCGTTGGTCATTCTGGCTGGCATAGCCATTTATAGCCATGACCATGGCGCTTGTAACGGTTCGAAAATATCATGAAATCAGTAGCAACAAATATGGTAAATATATAGTTTTACATAATAATACTACCTAGAGCTGACATTGTCATTATTAAACAGGGTAAAATTCGCAAGAGGCCAAAACAGGAACCGATAGACGTGGAGGAGCACGAAGCTGGGAATGCGCCGCTCGAAACTGACGACACAGGTGTGTTATTGCTGATTATTATAAAAAGACGATTGCAATAAAATTTTATAGCTACTTTTGTATTACTCCGACTTTATTTAAGTTGAATTTATATATTGTTACATAAACTTAATGCATACATCACAATTAGTTCTAGTGTTATCTTCTAATCTGAAATTTTACTCAATAAAAGTATTTTTGAGATGGGACTGGTATTTGCTGTTTTATATATTAACTGAATTGAATCTGCCTATAAACATCACACTACTGGGCAAAGGCTTCCTCTCCATACAGGAGAAGGTTTTTTATTATAGTACATATTTGCCTCGTCTGTTAGAATTTAAAAAAGTATATATTTATAATATAAAACAGTAATATATACATTTATTTATATCGAGCATTATCTATACAAATAATAAATCTGTTAAAACCTCCGTTTTATTAATACACTATATATCATCAAGAATAAATTTCAATAGCGCGTTTTTTTTTTGTATCAGCGCCATCTCTTATCGTTTTTTTCTGTGTTCACGTATCACGTAAAAAGTACAAAACCAATGTAAATAACTTTAATACATAAAAATTAAACATAACTCACAGTATAATTTAGTTTTTGTTTCATTGTAATTAAATTTTAAAATAAATATTTAAGAAAATAGAAATAGGTACCTACGCCGCCAACGCCATCTGGTCTAAGGAATCTTAAAAACTCACAAAACTTATTTTTGAGTTATTATTTTGTTAAACTTAAAAGTTTACTAAATATGTCGGATAGAAATAGAAATCGTTTTAATATTTTAGATAAACATCATTTTCAATTAATATAGGTCTTATTATGTTAAATGTCACTAAATATAAAAACGATATTCTACAATTATACGATAGATGGCGTATGTAGGTGACAAAAAATATAAATTTATAATTTTTAAAATTTTAGTTAAATACCCGTGCGAAGCCGGGGCGGGCCGCTAGTACATAATAAATACATTGATTTAATTATTATAATACTTTAAATATTTAATAGATATACGAAATGTAACTGGCTATGAGAGAAAGAGAAAAGAAAATGTGTGCTCGCACCTCTCTCTCTTGCCCCTACAGTAATATACGAAACGTAACTCTCTTTCTTTCTATCTTAACTAACTTATATCTCCCTCTCAACTTTCGTTCGCCTCCTCGTCTGATCACACTTTTCGAAATGCTCATGTCACGTAATCACCAGCTTAATCCCCAAGTCAAGCGTGCGTAAAGAAGGCTTACTTTAAAAAACTGTGTATCAGTCGGTTGTTACTTAAAACAGAGGCATTAAGTTGCCTAACTTAGGAACAGACGACCATGTGTGTATGATATTTATATATATATATATATATATATATATATGTATTATTACCCCCTTTTAAATTAAAACGAATAGACAGTTTCAAGTTGTACATTCTAGGCTAGAAAACCCCCAAATTATAGGCTCAGAGAAAACCTCAGAAGGAAACCGTATATACACAGGTAAAAAGCGGGAGAAGCTCGCACATTGCAGGGAACAACGCATCCAAGTGCTGTAGATGATAACGAGTCTTGCGCCGAAGGGTGTGATAGTAAAAACGTGACAGTGGCACATGTCTAACAGTCTTTCAGAATACTTGTCATTGTAATGGCGTTAAAAACGCACGAGAGTCAACAGTTCTCCTTACACTTAGAGGTGCTCTTACTTTGGTTACACTTTGTAATGCGAACTTACGCCCGACGAACCGTAGCCCGATTTTGGATGAAGTAAAGGGGTTGGTATTGGGAAGCACCTGCCTGAAGGTGTGAATAGTCCTCCACATGGGGGTGGATCTGAGCTTTGTAAAGCAGAAGCCGATTTCCCGATGTGAAGTATCGTCCCGCATTATTTAGAACCCCGAGCTTTTAAGCAGCAAGTTTAATTATGCTCTCCAAGTTAACCCGGAATTGGACTTCGTTTTTTATGTCGATCGCAAGGCCCCCCTATACTCTTACTGATATACAGGGCAGTGTTCTGGAAACTCGGCGCTACAAAAAGAGGGTCTTAGCGGTAAACACGCAAGCTTGTGTATTCGCGAGGTTACATTGGACAAGACCACGTCTGCCCCATTCGAGACCCGCTCCATGGATGTCTCGATTTCAGACAGAAGTTGAAACTCCTCTCTTCCACATCCGCCCGAGAGATGTTGGCCCGGCCAGTATAAAAGGTATCACCCGTACTGTCATCCGCATAGCAACGAATATTGCTGGTTTGCAAAGAAACGTTGATATCGGTATGGTTTTCGAGCATACTCCGTCAACGACCTTTATGCTGCGCCTATTAAAAAAAACTGGTTACCGAAGTTCATATTATCAAATGCATTATGATCCCTCGAGGATAATGTGAGATGATAACTTCGCTGCTGTATGTAATGAGTTGTATGCTAGACACGAATAAAAGCCTCTGCAATGGCTAGACTGACTGCCATAGACCAGCCAGAGCCAGCGACACAGCCTTATAATGTATGAAAATAACAAGACACTGGGCGGGAATCGAACTCACAACCCTAAAGCGGAATACAGAGTCACTGCCAGTTGCGCCAACGTCCCAGTCTTATAAATACATCTAAATTAGGCATGAGACCGATATATCAAAACGTAACTAATATTGGTTACGCGTTCCCATATCATATCGATATAGCCAAACATATAGCCGCTTTCACATAACCAACGAAAACTTGAGCGCGAACACGAAACCGAAACTGGTAGAACGGTGACGATATGTCACGGGCGCCCATAACTGCCAAGAGCGGCGCGACAGCTAAAACCAAATTATCTGCATCTCTTTCTTATAACGATAACTTAATACTGAATACAAGAGATGAGGCGAATATGGTTTTCGATCCGATTTAGCGGTTTGAATGCAACTGTGTACATTGCAAGTATAACTACAAGTTTAAGCAATAAAGTCGAGATTTTATGGTTATGATAATTTAGTTTCCGTAATAAAATAGTGTGTGTATTTAAGGAAAAGTTTGTGAAACGAATCATTTTTAGTTTTATTGAAGTATGCCTTATAATAATTATTATATAATTTAATAATTAATATATGAATAATACTATAATATTTAATATTTTATAACCATAAGACGTAGTTTTTCAAAACATTTAATATAAACTTGTTATAGTTTATATTTAAACTGTTTTTACCTTAATCTTCAACAGTTTGCGTTTGTTTCGGTTTGTGTTTACGTTACGCAATTGATAGCAAAACATTACTAGTGATATCGATATATGAAAACGGTTTTCAATATCGATATGGAAACTTAATATCGGCTACGTTGCCGTTTGATCTAAAAACCGAAAACGCCCATGTCTAAGCTAAATTGTTTTTTTTTTTCCATAATGTATGTCACTGAGATAGTACTGACATTATTTTTTTACTTTTATTTGTTAAAAAAGTAACTTTAATCAGGGACCTGGATGTAGGCTTCCCTCTTTCCAGCTGATGTATATAACTTGTGTCCTCGTGTCGTCCAGAGGTGAAGCCGGAGCAGCTGGTGGCGATGGAGGACGAGGACGAGGGCGAGGTGGACACCGAGCTGCAGGCGGCGCTGGCGCGCGCGCGCCGGCTGCGCCTCGCCGAGCGCGAGTCGAACACGCCGCGCGTGCCCAAGGTAACAGAAGTGAAGCCGGAGTAGCTGGCGGTGATGTGGAGGACGAGGGCGAGGGCGAGGTGGACACCGAGCGTGAACGAGCAGTACCGTAGTAGTGTTCGTGTCGTGACTGTAAGATATCTTTTTTTTGACGTGATAACGTCTAGTAAATTGATGAAAGGGTGCCAGTTCGAAGAAGATGACGTCATCATTGTCACAATTAGTGAGCGAGAGCGCGGAACAAGCGGTAGAGAGGTACGATCGGCTCGGCCTAAGCGTTCGGCTCACGATCGGCGGTCGGCCTAACTTACGACGCGTCCGAGTAGAAATGACAGCGGCAAATGGCGGCAAACGCACGCAATCTGTTTTGTCAATATTGAAGTAATGTCAAATAGTGAAAAGTTAATGACGTTAAAATGGTTACCATAGTTTATTACAACAACAATTGCAGCAAAAAAGGTGATTAATTCTTGCATTTTAATAATCCGATTAGCGATATAATCTCATATATTTGTTCTTTGATTATGAAAAAAGTAGCATCGGTCAGCGAGTGCGGTAATAATAGGTTATATTACAATTTTGACTAAAAAGTTATTACGACTCATATAATTACGATCGTATAAAAAGCAAACTGCTTTTATTTAGTATATTTTTACAATTTTCATAAGTGGTTAATGATAATCTAATTTGTTTTGCTAACTTTAAGTTATTAAACTTAACTTCTTTATTAAATTTGATTATTTCTTGTACTACATATCAAAGTATTTAACTGTATTTAGCTTTTATATTAAATACAATTAATTACATTAAAATAATGATGATTCAGTGATAATAATTCAATTCCATTCATGTTTTCTTATGACGTTATCACGTAAAAATTATCGTCCGTAAACCGACTTTACAGACAACCAATTTTTTTTTTGTATTCAAAATACCAATCTGTGCAGGTGGAAGAAATCCTGCAGCAAGCCAAGGAGGAACCTCCGGAAGTGGAGTCATCAGATCCGAGCACCATGGTATTGGATGCGACAGCGGAGTTCTGCCGCACGCTAGGAGACATTCCCACGTATGGGTTGGCTGGGAACAGGGATCATTTCGCGGAGATCATGGTTAGTGGATCTATATTATTAACTGTCAGATCAAGTCGGTCATGTTATGGCACAATACACTGAATCAATATATTGCACCAAAGGTGGGCTGAATCATATAAGCGATCTCGACCTGCCTGGTATAGTACCTGAGAGAGAAACTGTATGATGTAAAGAATTTTTTTTTTTTTTTGTATATATGAAAGAAAAAAGTTATGGTCTTGCTGGGGGGTCACATTTAAAAACTATAATTCTAACTCGAAAAAAAATTTCATTTTTTTTAATTCATTTTAATTTTTGACGTGAGAACGTCTTGTAAATCGATAAATTCTGGCTACACTGCACGAAGAGTTGTCACGTGTCGCGAGCGAGAGCGCGGAACAAGCGATAGAGGCACGATCGGCCTAAACGTTCGACTGGTGAATGAAAAACAATAACGCAGATCGGAGGATCTTAAATATCACACATGTATATAAGTTGTAAATTAATTGATCATACCACATTGTTACTTGTAATAATCTGTGTAATTTAAGTAATAAAATATTTGAATTAACGAGTGCAAATAAATGCACGAGATTTTTTTTTTAATTAATTGAATTAACTCATTCCTTGTATTATACAAAATAATGATAATTCAGTGATAATAATTCAATTCAATTCATAAAAGTATGCATTTTTTATCAATGTTTTCTTATGACGTTATCATGTAAAATTATCGTCCGAAAACCTTTTTTATTTTATTTTGAATTTTCATAAGGGGCAATTATTTAATTTTTGTGCAAGTCAACATACATATCTCAGCTCGTGGACCATTTTATTGTGACTTTACTTAAATCTTTTCTTAATAATTTTTTTTTTCAAATGTTTCTTGATATTATTAATGAATTTGTTTTAAATTTTAACTTTTTTGTGCTTAGAAACATCAATTTTCAACTTTTTATATATCACCGATTGGGAGCTTAATTAAAAAAAGTGTGCGTCTCGGGACGCCCGACAGAAGTGATAGAAGTGATAACTTAGACTAATTTTGGTTGAACTATTTAATTTTGAAATTGTTTTGGAAGTAAATTTAAAGATTTTTGTTGTTTTGAATATAATTATATTGTTTACAATTATTCAAAACAGCAGTAAATATTTAAATTTCCTAAAACGGTGATAGTTTTAGGTTACACTGAGTAGAAAGAGGGGGAAGCGTCTGTCCGTCGTTTTCCGTCGGGAACTCGGGAATTCTGATCGCTCGCCAAGGCTGTCCAAGGGAATTTTTGTAAGACATCCCTACCATCATTGCACATTAGGGACGACACGTAGGCCCACACCGCGAAAGAGAAGGCCGATGTTCTAGGCTCTGTTTTTGCCTCCAACCCGACTTTGGATGACCGGGGGAAAATACCACCGACGATCGCTCGGTGTGATACGATACAATGCCGGAAATATATTTTCGATAGAACTCTGTGCGCAAAGCCCTCTTTTCGTTGGACATCCATTAGTCGAGTGGGCCCGATGGCGTCCCTCCGTTAGTGCTACAAACTTGTGCTCCTAAGTTATCATCCGTCCTTACGCGTCTTTTCCGGCACTCTTACTCATTGGGCATCATCCCACGCTCGTGGAAGACGCTTTAGTGCACCTAATCCCTAAGAAAAGGGACCGCTCAGACCCGTCTAACTATAGACCAATAGCTATAACTTCTTTGTTCTCTAAGATTATGGAATCCATAATCAACTGCCAGCTTCGGCGGTATTTGGAGGAGCACCAGCTGATTAGCGATCGCCAATATGGCTTTCAACGAAATCGCTCACCTGGTGATCTAACAATATTCTTAACTCAGCGATGGGCGGAGGCAGCTGAGAGCAAGGGGGAAGCGCTGGCGGTTAGTTTGGACATAGCTAAGACCTTCGACCGGGTGTGGCATAAGGCACTTCAACAAAGCTACCATCCTATGGGCTTTCCGAGAATTATGTAAATGGATTACTAGTTTTTGGCAGACAGGAACAATCAAGGTCGTTGTCGACAGTGCATGCTCGGATATCAAGTATGTTAATGCTGGTATTCCCCGAGGGTATGTACTATCTCCTATCTTGTTTCTTCTGCATATCAAGGACATGTTGCAAACTAGTGGCATTCATTGTTATGCGAACGACAGCGCCGGAGATGCCTTATACACAGGCCGTCCTTATATTTCTCGGGAACAAGTCGATGAGTGTCGGAAACAAATTTTCGTCTGAAACTGAGTCTCTTTTAGCCAATTTCTCGCAATGGGGGCGACTTAATCTAGTCCAATTTAACCCCAACAAGACACAAGTTTGCGCGTTTACCACTGAAAAAAAAATCACTGTTGGTCGTTACTCACCAATTTGAAGGCACTACCTTAACCGCCTCGGCCAGTATTGGAATACTTGGCGTCGACATATCGAGCAATGTGCAATTTCGTGGTCATTTGGAAGGAAAGGCTAAACTAGCCTCTAAGAAACTTGGTGCGCTCGGTAAGGCGAAGCAGTATTTCATGCCATGCTTTTTACGGAATTTCCTGCCTTGCACAACCACTATATGGAACCAGCTGCCACCTACCGTATTTCCGAACCGATACGACTTAGGGACCTTCAAGAAAAGAGCATACCTTTTTTTTTTTTTTGACGCTGGGAAATACGTTTACGTATCCCGCCGCCCGAAGGTGACGGGTATGTGGGACTCGCTGACTGCGAGGTCAGAATACCCACTAAAACACAGCGGTGCCCTCATCGTCGTACAAGGACGCCACGGGATCGCTGGCGCATGCCACTGTGACGCCCCGACGGTTGGCTCGCCTACGTGGGCCGCCTTCGGTCATAGAGCACTCGCGGGCACCGTGAGCGCTCTATCTCCGCTGCAAGAAAAAAGCATACCTACTCCTATTTGAAAGACCGGCAACGCACCTGCTAATTCTCTGGTGTCGCGGGTGTCTATGGATGTCGCTGTCACTTTCCACCAGATGAACCGACTGTCCGTTTACCCCCTCTTCTATAAAAAAAAGACTGGCGCTATAACGCGTTACGTAACCAAGCGGTTTACCCTCTCATAAGAAGTTATCACTTCAAAAATAGGGTTAAATAATAATAGGGTTTCAATATGCAATTTGGATTTTTTCCCATAGTTTTGTATTTTTTTTTTTTCATTGTTAGATGATATAATGGTGCTAGTTCGTGTAAAGTTACAAATTTTTTTTTATTCAGAAGCAGAGATATAGAGCGTAGCTGCTAGTTTTAGTTTCGTACAAATTTTGTAATAATACGAAATGTAAACCAATAAAAAGGTATATGATATAATATTATGTAACACTTGCGGCGCAGGACTTCGAGCGCGACGAAGTGGAGGCGGAGCCCGAGGTCGACAGCGCGGCGGGCGCGTGGAGCCGCGTCGACGTGCACAGCGAGCGCCCGCCCGACATCGCCGCCGGTGCGTGCGCGACAGGCGCCTTACCGCGCCACTCCTACTGTTGGGGAATCAGTTCAAGGACACCGTCCTTCTCATACGGTTCCGCAACCTCACTTCGTGCACCATGCCGTAGTGCCGTATTACGTGTTATGTTGGATGTTTTAGCAACTCTGTGTATATCATTCAATATCGTGTGTCATAACTACTCCAATGAAGCCAACTCAAACACGTGTCACAATGATGGATCGATGTCGCTTAACATGTCAGAAAAAGTCGATCATCTCTTTTCTAAAGTTCGATGTAACTTTCGCCGATAGCTGTACTCACCACACTTACTACAAAACGCGCTGTTCGTGCATAGTTCAATAGTCAAAAAGTAATTTTTAAGTAGTTCACATGTCTGTTCTGTGCAACGAAGTTAAATCATGTTTTTGAACAATGTCAAATCTAAACAAAACAGTTCAATAACAATCGCAAAATAATTATTAAATAACACTCGGGAGAGAAAAATATACGCCGTATGATTGATATTGATAAATGAGAGAGAGTCTCTTACAGTCGCTTGTCACTAAACCGGCGACCGCACCTGTCGATAGCAACGACGTATAGCGGCGTTGACGCGAAAGAAAACCTATAACACGATCATACTAATCTCTCAGTACTAAATCGAGCTTCGTTGCAAGACTTCTATATAAGACCGTGACTTAAACGTTGTAGGATAGATATAGGGAGTTGATTGTTTTCCAGTAGCATGAACGAGCTGCCTAAGTGAGATTTAAATTCTTAATAAAGTAATGTAAAGTTAATTAAGGTTGAAATCAAACGAGAGAGCTTTGTTGGAAGAAGAAAGTCTACAAATTTTTTGGCTATGAGATCAGTAGTAAAATTATTGCTAACAAATTGAACTTTTTTTTAAACATAATATATATACCTATACAAATAAAGATAATATAGTGATTAATAAAAATAAAATGTTTACAGTAGTTGACAGAAGACTTAATGATTACTGTCCTGTTAACGATTTTTAGTTTATGGAAACATATGAAACGGGAATCTGATAGGCTCTCTATAACAATTAATGATATTTCTAAATAAAATGAACGTTTAAAGTGAAAAAAAAAGACTATTTTGGAGTTTTTTTATTTGAGTTTTCATTTCTTGTTTTTTTTAATTTATTTTTCTTTATTTTTATTGAGTGTTTAAAAGACTGTTTGAGAGTTCTGAAATTCTCAATGAGAACTTTCTAAATTAGAATTAGCCGTAAGTTTTGAATAAATAAATTAATATTGAACATATTTCTTATTTAACAATTATCAAGTAAAATCTTAGAAATTACGAAATTCAAATATAAATTTTCTATAAGTGATTGAAAATACAAGTATGACAATATTTCTAAGGCCTTTATTCAAAAAAGTTGAATCCCTTCGTTCGACATATTACGTCATATGTCTCCATTATGCTAGTCTTCTTTTATTTCATAGTATCTATTAGTGTGGACTCCCTTGGTAATTTTAAGCTAAATTGTACAATATGTGTAAATTTTAAATTGTGTAAAGTGTACTTACTAACTTGTTTTTTGGAAAATATATATTTTTTTTAATTTAATCTATCGCTTGTCTCGTTAGCTTGTTTTAGTGAGTGACAGTTTGAGTGTATTGACCGGTCGCGGTGCACAGGCGCAGCGGTCGGGCTGGAGGCGGAGCCCGCGCTCGGTGCCGGCGTGGCGGGCGCGCTGCGGCTCGCGCTCAGCAAGGGCTACCTCGAGCGCGCCGGCGCCGCGCCCGCCCCGCGCCCGCGCGCCGCCGCCGCGCTCACGGCGCACCACTACTCCATCGAGGACAAGACCTACGGGTGAGTGTGCGTACGTGTGCGTGTGCGTGCGTGTGCGTGTGCGCGTGCGTGTGCGCGACCACTGACCGACCCTTCGCCCCGCAGCGAGGACGACAAGCACGGGCGGCGCGAGCGCGGCCACGCCGGTCCGCTGAGCGAGTTCCGCGAGAAGACCAACTTCCGGCCGCACATCAAGCTGGAGTACGTCGACGACGACGGCCGCCCGCTGTGCCCCAAGGAGGCCTTCCGCTACCTCTCGCACAAGTTCCACGGCAAGGGGCCCGGCAAGAACAAACAGGAGAAGCGCATCAAGAAGGCCGTGCAGGAGGGGGTAAGATAACTCGCTCTTCTATTCTATTAATTGAGTAGTTGTCGAGAATGCAAAGACAATCTCGTACTCACCCATTATAATCTTTTAAGATCATCAGTTTTATTTGTTAAAGTTTTATTTTATTTTAATTAAAACTATAGCTACTGAACTACATCAGCCTGTAAATGTCCCAACTGCTGGACAAAGGCCTCTACTCCATATAGGAGAAGAATTGGAGCTTAATCCATCACGCTACTCCGCTGCGAGTTAGTGGATAATTTCCGTATCATGACTAACGATCATTATCAGATGTCTTTGGTAACAACCGAGACCAACGACTTTACATGCTCTCCGTACGGTAGGGACACCTACGAGAACATACCAGAGGACCAGAAACAAATATTTATACAAATACGATTACAAATATCTGTTTCTAGTAGGAATCGAACCCGCGACCGCCTGTGTTCAGGCGACTACTCACGCCACTACACCAGAACGGTCGTCCAAACTATAACTAGGAAATAAAAATGTTTAAAATAATAAATATACTGCCTAGTCTAAAAATGATAATCGTTTAACACGTAAAATAATAATTTAATAATATAAATAATATTGCAGCTGATGAAGAAGATGAGCTCGACGGACACGCCGCTGGGCACGCTGCAGATGCTGCAGCAGAAGCAGCGCGAGACGCAGTCGCCCTTCGTCGTGCTCAGCGGCGCCAAGCGCGACGCCAACAACTGAGCGCGCGGCGAACAACACGGGGCGTCTGGACTTATCTGTCGGCTCTGTTTCAAATATCAACTGTCACGTATTGAAATAAAATTAATTTTGGTCTAGCGCTGTGTTTTATTTTAAGTTTGTGAATTATTTTACCACTAGAACACGCAAGGTGGATAAAGTTTTTTATAAGTGTAACGTAAATAGTATATTACGTTACTAGGGAGGGAAGTGATAAATTGCAACCCGGATCTTTGTTCCTCGAGCCGACGACGAGGGGAAAAATCCGAGGTTGCGATGTATTATTTCCCTCCCGTGTAATTTATACAATTTTTTATAACGCTAGGTTGTAATTGAAATAGATAAAATAGTAATTATTACTTTTTTAAATTAATTTACTCATACATTTGATATTTTCGATGATGTCGCGTATCCTAGCAACGCGTAACTAAGCAACAGAATGTTTGTTTAGGGCCGATTTCACCGTTGACCACAAACTCGATTAAGCAAAAAGTAGTTTTATTAAACTTGGTTTCAAATACAAATGGTGAAATCGGCCCTTAGTTGTTATAATACCAGTATTTAAGGTAGTTCCAGCGTGGTGAAGTATAGTCCTACTTTAATACCTTCTGCCATATATCGTTAGTTATAGTAATCTGGCAACGTTGCACTTAGTGTTTTATATATTTTTGTATATATGGTCTTAGTATATACAAATAATATTGCGCTTTCTAATAATAGTTTTATTAAATTAAAAAGATGAGAGCGTTGTGCACAGTGTTGCCAGATCACTATAAAATTAAAATTAATATTTATAATTTTAATATCTCGATAACAAAACCGTGAAAAGCTACTTTTAATTTTTTAGCTTATTCTAAAAACATTTTTTAACACTCCTAGTTTTTTTTTCGGACATAAAAAATCGGACATTTTACATACATAAATGGGACATTACTCGCAAAATCGCGAACTTTGTCTTTAAATATCTCGATCTTAACCGTCAAAAATTATGAAATTTTAGGAATTCATAAATAAAGCTATTCTGAACCCGTGAAAATTTTTTTTCTCCAAACAAAAGGCGTTTACAGAGCTTCACGACAAAAATCAGCCATTCAGAATTTAAACTCAGTTATTCTTTTTCTGTATTTAGTTTATGTTGGTAAACCGAGTTTAGGTCGAACTAATCGCCTTTATCTTCAACGGTGAAATCGGCCCTTAAAAACAATAATATCTTTACATCAGGGCGAAAGTTGACGCATGCGCTCTGAATTAATTTATCATTTGGCCCGGAACGAATGTGGCACTCTCGTCCCTAAAATTACAATTGAAAATCGAACTTTCGATCCAGGTATTATAAAAAAATTATAGTTATTCATTCATTTGGAGTAGCAACTAAACTCATTTATCAAGAAAAGTTTACACGTATAAATACGAGTATCTATATCAAACGTAAGAAACGTTAAATACCTATGTCGTTTCGTTCGTCGGTCGTTGACAATGACACACGCGTGGTCTAGTCGTCGCGGCGCGGCTCGAAGCGCGCGCGCGGGCGCCGCTCGGGCGCCGCGCGCAGCCGCGCCGCGCGCACCAGCTCGGGCGTCGCCGCGCGCCGCACCGGCTGCGTCGACGCCATGCGCAGGTGCGCGTACAGCGGGATCTGCGGCGTACACACTGCTCGACCTCTCGCACGGGCTTTATACTTCGTGTACGATGTAACTGTGACATCTCGAATTATCGAAATTAGAAACAAAGCCAATCATCAATTTTATCGCTTCTCAATCAGTCACTCAACTCACATAATTGGAGCTGAAAGCTCTCGGGGTTTTGGATATGTGCGTTAAATGGTCGGAGAGTAGACTTCATCAGGCGAGACCGTTCCAGTTTAACACTGATATTCAATGTGCCTCTAACCATAGGTGGTGCCATAACCATATATAATAGGTGATCGCTCCCGGTTTTCACCCTATGGATCACGGAGATGTCATTGAATATCTGTCGTCTGTTGGCCATGATGAAGTTTATTTCATTCCTAGTGGAACCGTAAGGGTCATCCAGGTTCATTTCCTATGAGGCGACTTCTGGAAGAGAGTTCATTAAAAATAGTTCCTCTTTCTCCTGAAAATCGGCCAGCCTAATATCCTAATTGCCCCACTCTTAGCTCATCGTCTCGTCTTTTGTCTATCTTCGCGTTAAAATCCCCCATGACAACATTGAAGTAGGTTTTGTTCGTATGTATGGCCCTACTGATGTCCTCATACATAGCCTCTATTTCTTCATCTGGGTGTGCGGAGGTCAATGCGTATACTTGTATGACCTTCAGCGAGTATCTCTTAGACAATCTGAGTATAAGGTACGCAACCCTGTTCGACACACTTCCGATGGTCACAATGTTGTCAATGAGGGATCTGCGGACAATAAACCCGACACCTCCTTGGGACTGATGGTCGCCCTCCCGGTAGTAGAACAGATTACAGTATATCCCAATGTAACCTATTCATTTCCTCTTCCAGCTCAACAATCCTTTTATCAGACCTCAGAGTGCGAATGTTGTATGTCACCGGGGCCAGGTGTCGACGAGGGTAGCAGCGGAATTTCTCCCGGAGATTCTTAGCACCCCCTACCCTACCCTTACCCGAGCCGCTGCCGTAGCTGAGAATAGTAAGGCCACCAGGGACTGGGGGCCTGGGCTCATTCGCCGTGCTTGGCATGCGTGTTGGCGAGCGCAGTGTATCATCCAGGCTATGATGACGCTGCTGCCCACTACCACCCCGATCGATGCACAGTTGTTCGCAATACTATAGCCTTACTCGTCTTTTACGACACCTCGGCAAGTAAGAGGTCCAAAGGCCGGCCAAAAATCTGGTTCTTAAAAATTAACCGAGACAATTTAGCTACTTGCTTTATCTAAATTTCATAATTTAAATTGATTGGAAACCTAGCTGAACGAATCTAGACCGAATCCGCTTCCATTGAAAGGAAAATCCTTAAACCTATCTAAGATATAAAATAGGTCGAAAGCGTACAGTAGGCAAGGAGTCGTCGAGAAGCGGCGGCGCCTGCGGCTCGGGGCGCGGCGGCGGCGCCACGTAGCGGCCCAGCGCGGGCTCGCGCACCGGCGCGCCGAACGTGCGAGTGCGCAGCTCCGCCGCCGTGATGTCGCGCAGCGCGTCCGGCGCCGCGCGCCCCGGCACGTAGCGCGACACCTGCCCGCCGCGCCACACCTGCACGGGTCGGTGTCGCCGGGAGTATTATATTACCGTGGATATTATTATCACCTTATGTGATCTAGGAACTAAACGTGCCGAGCCACATCGATACCTTGAACGTCGTGAAGCTGGAGACCTTCCTAACGTCCGGCGGAAAACGAGGGACCTCGAGGCTCCACGGTACGAAGCTGCCGAGCGTCTGCAGATACTCACCCGACAGTTTCCACATGCGAACGCTGTAGTCCGATGAACCACTGTGAAATAGTAAATTGTGTCGAATTTGATTTTTTTCCGTTCGTAAGCAAATTTAATATGACCGGTAGGAGACCTCAGAACGAGTCGCAAGTCGTCGATGTACGCGAGACTAGTGATGCAGCGCAGGTGCGCACGGTAGCTGCTAAGCAGCAGTGGTAGCGGTTGATCGCGCACGCTTCGCTTGGCGCGGCCTTCGATGCGATCACGCCATAGGAACGGAAACGTCAACCGAAGTTTCGGCATATTCACGTGGATCTATATGACAATATATTTTAAAATTATTGAGAAATAGACCAACTGATCGCTCAATAAATCTAGATTATACGAGTACACTTACCTCCTCGTTTCGAAGATAATTCGTCATAAGCCAAATTTTGATGTATCCTACGGTGGTGCCAGTGAAGAGGTAGTCATTATCGACATCGGTGGCGAAGGCGGACACGTAGTCGCCCGCAGTGTGGATGCCCTGAAATGATCCTTGGAGTCCACCAGCCGGATGGTCCGACCAGGCTTGAACTTGACCGTTCTCCAGCGCGATCATTAAGGACGCTACAAATATAAATTATTACAGACAACAACAAGTTACGCATAGCATTAGACAGTAACCTCGAACTTAAAGAGAAATTGTTAAAAAAATAAAACACGCGTGCGTTTCGAGACGCCCGACAGAAGTGATAACTTAAACTATTTAATATAGAAATTGTTTAAGTTGAGAAAAAGTTAGATTATTATTTTAATTTGTTATGTATATTAATATAATTGTATGGAACTGTTTGTACACGTACAATAAATTAGGAGGAGTTAAGGTGCGAAATGAGTGTAAAAACAGCACTCGTGGTTACTCCACGAGTGCTGTTTTTACACTGATTTATTCATGTGAATGTGCATGTGAAATGCTGTGTAGACAGAAGTTGTATAACATAAAAATATATTAAATATAACAAATTCAATGTACGAGTATGTTTGTATATACTCTGTACATACTGCCCACTCCAAAAGGGAAAATAAGAAAAGACAGATTAAAAAATATAGATACAGATTAATATTAAATGTCAAATAGGTCCGGTCTGATTTAGTTTTTAACACTACACACATTTTCACTTCATTCACTATCACTTACTTAATAATGTAAGGAAAGATTATTTATTATTACTGTATATAAGTATATATAAATATTTTTTATTATTATTATAATTAAAAGCGTCTGTCCGTAATACGGCTAGCGCTGTGGATTAGAGAGAGAGCAGTATGCACGAGAGAAAGGGAAGACAGACAGACTGGCGCCGTTACGCGTTACGTAAGGAAGAGGTCTACCCTCCCATAAGAAGTGATGTATATAAGTTCAAGAAGTGTCACCAGTCGACTGACCGACGCGCATGTCGCAGGGGCGCGTGGCGAGGAAGAGCGCGGCGTGCACGGCGAGCTGGCGCATGCGCACGGCGGGCGCCGGCAGCGACACGCTCCCATAAGAAGTGATGTATGTAAGTTCAAGAAGTGTCACCAGTCGACTGACCGACGCGCATGTCGCAGGGGCGCGTGGCGAGGAAGAGCGCGGCGTGCACGGCGAGCTGGCGCATGCGCACGGCGCGCGCCGGCAGCGACACGCTCCCATAAGAAGTGATGTATGTAAGTTCAAGAAGTGTCACCAGTCGACTGACCGACGCGCATGTCGCAGGGGCGCGTGGCGACGAAGAGCGCGGCGTGCACGGCGAGCTGGCGCATGCGCACGGCGGGCGCCGGCAGCGACACGCTCCCATAAGAAGTGATGTATGTAAGTTCAAGAAGTGTCACCAGTCGACTGACCGACGCGCATGTCGCAGGGGCGCGTGGCGAGGAAGAGCGCGGCGTGCACGGCGAGCTGGCGCATGCGCACGGCGCGCGCCGGCAGCGACACGCTCCCATAAGAAGTGATGTATGTAAGTTCAAGAAGTGTCACCAGTCGACTGACCGACGCGCATGTCGCAGGGGCGCGTGGCGAGGAAGAGCGCGGCGTGCACGGCGAGCTGGCGCATGCGCACGGCGCGCGCCGGCAGCGACACGCTCCCATAAGAAGTGATGTATGTAAGTTCAAGAAGTGTCACCAGTCGACTGACCGACGCGCATGTCGCAGGGGCGCGTGGCGAGGAAGAGCGCGGCGTGCACGGCGAGCTGGCGCATGCGCACGGCGCGCGCCGGCAGCGACACGCTCCCATAAGAAGTGATGTATGTAAGTTCAAGAAGTGTCACCAGTCGACTGACCGACGCGCATGTCGCAGGGGCGCGTGGCGAGGAAGAGCGCGGCGTGCACGGCGAGCTGGCGCATGCGCACGGCGCGCGCCGGCAGCGACACGCTCCCATAAGAAGTGATGTATGTAAGTTCAAGAAGTGTCACCAGTCGACTGACCGACGCGCATGTCGCAGGGGCGCGTGGCGAGGAAGAGCGCGGCGTGCACGGCGAGCTGGCGCATGCGCACGGCGCGCGCCGGCAGCGACACGCTCCCATAAGAAGTGATGTATGTAAGTTCAAGAAGTGTCACCAGTCGACTGACCGACGCGCATGTCGCAGGGGCGCGTGGCGAGGAAGAGCGCGGCGTGCACGGCGAGCTGGCGCATGCGCACGGCGCGCGCCGGCAGCGACACGCTCCCATAAGAAGTGATGTATATAAGTTCAAGAAGTGTCACCAGTCGACTGACCGACGCGCATGTCGCAGGGGCGCGTGGCGAGGAAGAGCGCGGCGTGCACGGCGAGCTGGCGCATGCGCACGGCGCGCGCCGGCAGCGACACGCTCCCATAAGAAGTGATGTATGTAAGTTCAAGAAGTGTCACCAGTCGACTGACCGACGCGCATGTCGCAGGGGCGCGTGGCGAGGAAGAGCGCGGCGTGCACGGCGAGCTGGCGCATGCGCACGGCGCGCGCCGGCAGCGACACGCTCCCATAAGAAGTGATGTATGTAAGTTCAAGAAGTGTCACCAGTCGACTGACCGACGCGCATGTCGCAGGGGCGCGTGGCGAGGAAGAGCGCGGCGTGCACGGCGAGCTGGCGCATGCGCACGGCGCGCGCCGGCAGCGACACGCTCCCATAAGAAGTGATGTATATAAGTTCAAGAAGTGTCACCAGTCGACTGACCGACGCGCATGTCGCAGGGGCGCGTGGCGAGGAAGAGCGCGGCGTGCACGGCGAGCTGGCGCATGCGCACGGCGCGCGCCGGCAGCGACACGCTCCCATAAGAAGTGATGTATGTAAGTTCAAGAAGTGTCACCAGTCGACTGACCGACGCGCATGTCGCAGGGGCGCGTGGCGAGGAAGAGCGCGGCGTGCACGGCGAGCTGGCGCATGCGCACGGCGCGCGCCGGCAGCGACACGCTCCCATAAGAAGTGATGTATGTAAGTTCAAGAAGTGTCACCAGTCGACTGACCGACGCGCATGTCGCAGGGGCGCGTGGCGAGGAAGAGCGCGGCGTGCACGGCGAGCTGGCGCATGCGCACGGCGCGCGCCGGCAGCGACACGCTCCCATAAGAAGTGATGTATGTAAGTTCAAGAAGTGTCACCAGTCGACTGACCGACGCGCATGTCGCAGGGGCGCGTGGCGAGGAAGAGCGCGGCGTGCACGGCGAGCTGGCGCATGCGCACGGCGCGCGCCGGCAGCGACACGCTCCCATAAGAAGTGATGTATATAAGTTCAAGAAGTGTCACCAGTCGACTGACCGACGCGCATGTCGCAGGGGCGCGTGGCGAGGAAGAGCGCGGCGTGCACGGCGAGCTGGCGCATGCGCACGGCGCGCGCCGGCAGCGACACGCACGACACGCGGCGCGCGCGCGCTTTGTGCGCCGCCGCCGCCGCGTCCAGCGACTCGCGCCCCACGCCCATGCTGCAGCAAGCGGTGCACTGATAGTCGGCAGGCTATACTTGTCTTTAACATTTAAAACCGAAAAATCAATATCTGTCCTGTTATTTCGAGCATGTTTTCAGTCATCGGTGAAACACGTTAAGGAGTGCACGCGCTCGATCGTTTACCAGTAATCCAGTGACGGTCAACTCTGGGGTCGCTATTAGCTATTCGTCTATTAGCTTAGTAGAAATGTTCTCTTGTGCACGGTGTGGGAATAAAGTGTCAGACGGAACATCATGCAATTTATGCAAACGCCAGTTTGACTTCGCCTGTGCTGGCATATCAGAGACCAATTTTCGTAAACTTGGGGAACGAAGATCCGCTTGGCGCTGTAATGATTGCAAAAATGCCCAGTCTCCTGCATCAACATCTAGGAACAATCCCGAGATATCAGTGCGATTGGACGAAATGCAGGCTACCCTGGCGTACATCACGGAGCAACTTGTACCCTTGGCGTCACTTATTGAGGATGTAAAGACCATTAAGATTGAAATATCGAATCTTAAGAGCTCAGTTGAATTTGCTCACGAAACTGCAGGCCAATTATCGGTAACAGTGAATTCCCTGGAGTCCAGGATTTCGCAAGTTGAGGAACATACCAGTTTAATCCACACTTTGGGAGCAGACATAAATAAGTTTAAAGAAGATCTACAGGATAAGGAGCAATGGGCGCGGGCAAATAATGTGGAAATAAAAGGGGTTCCAGTGAAGAAGTCCGAGAACTTATATGATATTGTGGATCATATCAGCAAAGTTATTCAGTGCCCTATACGTAAAGAAGACATCAATTATATTGCCAGGGTTCCCAGCCTCAAAGCAGAGTCTCAAAACTCCATAATTATGGCGCTCAACAATCGCTACTGCAAGGAAGAATTTGTAGCAGCCGCGCGTAAACATAAGGAACTCACAGTTTCACAACTGGGATATGCAGATGAAGGCCAGTTTACGTCAACGACCATCTCACGCTATTTAATAAAGCTCTTCTTAAGAAGGCGAAGGATCTGGCAAAGGCAAAAAACTTCAAATATGTGTGGATAAAACATTGCAAGATTCTGGTCCGGAAATCCGATACATCACCGACATTCCGCATAAAATCAGAAAAAGATCTTCTAAAGTTTTCATAAAACTGATAAAGTGCCTATATTTCAGTTTGCTAGTTGCTTGTACGACATACTGCTCAAGTTTATATTTCAACTCCCATAAATATTGTGATTGTTGCGCCCACGACTTGGGAAGCCCTGACTCTTTTGTATTGCTTATCGCTATTACTGCATGTGGCGGTCATTAGTAAATGCATTTCTGTTAATAGCTGTCGTAACTACGTGTGCTTAGAGGTCAAATTTCTCTGCACCTCGCATGTACCGGTGGAGTATATTTTAAAATCATATTTTGTTTTTAAAATGTTTCTCGATATTTGCGTGTTGTCTATACCTACAGAATACTGCCATTCTCGCCTATTAAACTTTGCTTTTACCGTCGTTTTTTTGATCACTCTGCTTACGACCCACTTTATTAAAACTATAATGCTGCTTTGTAGTCGTGATTGTTGTGAATTCCAGACCAAAATCTTAACCAATATTATATCTAGCGTAATGATTGCGTGCCATAAGATACGCTATTAATATTTTTTATCAAAATGCGCACGAAAACAAGTTTATTTAAGAGAAATGTAGCCTTAAATTGTTTTGATATCATATCAATAACGGAAACTTGGCTTTTGGATGGCATTAGTGATAGTGAACTTTTCGACGAGCGATATATAGCCTGGCGACGCGACCGCGACTACCGCTCCACCGGGCAGCGGTACGGCGGCGGCGTGCTGGTGGCCGTGCGTCGCGAGCTCGCCGCCGCCGGCCGCCCGGCCTGGCGTTCCTCTGCCGAAGATATATGGGTCTCCATCACACTCCGCACCAAAGGTGGACTTCTTACATTGCACATCTGCACTATTTACTTATGTAAAGAGGGAGGCGGCCGCTCAATGAATACGCAACTCGATAACTTCACGAGTAAGCTAAAGTTATCCACAATAACTTTCACTCCGCACCCAATGACCTATTTATGGTTTTAGGAGATTTTAATATGCCAAATATCACCTGGAACTTAATGGAAAGCGGTCAGTTAAGGCCTATAGGTGTTTTAAATGAAAGTCAGGCTAATTTTTTAGATATAATAAATGAATGTAATCTCGACCAATACAATGACATACGAAACATCAATGATAGACTACTAGATCTTGTATTTTGCAATAATCATGTAAACGTACTGCCTAGTGACCACCCCCTTATCTCAGAGGATCCACACCATAGATCCATTTGCATCGAATTGAATTTAGACACACCTACTTTTCTACCTGTCAATAAGCGAACTTTGTTCAATTACAAAGAAGGAAATTATGTAGAAATTAATTCAAAACTATCAAAAATAGATTGGAATGTTTTCTTATCGAGCGGTTCTATTGACGACTGTGTTCATAATTTTTATCGTATTTTGACCAAACTTCGTGACGAATTTATACCTCACAAAACTATCTGTAATAGCCCATTCCCTATTTGGTACAACACCGCCTTGAAAAAGTTTTTAAAAGAAAAATTTCAATATTTTAAAAAATTTAAAAAATATGGTAACCGGTACGATTATGAAACTTACTCATTTCTGAGAGAACGAGCCATAAGGTTGGAAGGTGAGTTTTATCAGTTCTACATAAGTAAAGTAGAAAACTCGGTTATAAATAAACCACGTCTTTTCTGGTCTTCCACAAAGTCATTAAATGGACCCTCCCGGGCGCTACCATCTGTGATGACATATGAGGATCAATCTGGAGATACTGGACAATCAGTGTGTAATTTATTTGCGGAATATTTTCAATCTAATTTTCTCGTTCCCAACACTAACAGCTGTACACCTCATCTTGATAATCAGGGTCAAAATAATTTTAGTATTGGTGATATAAATATTGATCCGAAGGAGATTGAAATATTGAGCTGAGAGCTGAAAACTACTGACATGAAAAAGGGCGCTGGGCCCGATAGTATAACCCCTTTTTTATAAGGCAGTGCGTAGATAGCCTGGTTACGCCTCTATGCATTATTTTCAAGCGTTCCTTAAGAGAAGGTATAGTGCCGATGACCTGGAAATCAGCATTCGTCACGCCCGTACATAAAAGCGGTGACCGTTCTAATGTAAAAAATTATAGGCCTATATCTAAGTTATGTGTCTTTGCCAAAATATTCGAGAAGGTTGTTTACCGTCAGGTGTATACTGCACTGCAGTCTTCCTTTACTCCAGAGCAACATGGTTTTTTGAGACAGAGGTCGACGGTGTCCAACCTTTTAATTTTTAATGAATACACTTCTTCAAAAATGGACTCAGGGCTACAGGTCGATTGCATTTTTACTGATTTCAGTAAAGCTTTTGATCGTATAGATCACCTGCTGCTCCTCGAGAAACTGTATAAAGCCGGTATACATGGTAATTTATTTAGATGGTTTACTTCTTATATCAGTAATAGATCCCAGGCGGTTGCAATAAATGGTTTTACGTCTGCGTGGATATCGATTCCTTCCGGCGTGCCTCAAGGCTCTTTGTTAGGGCCTTTGCTTTTCGTCATATTTATCAACGACATTGCTTTATGTTTCAAATTTGCCAGAGTTTTGTTATACGCAGACGACACTAAGATTTTTATGGCCACTAACAGTTCTGGTGACTGTGATCGCCTTCAGTCCGATCTTAATAATTTTGTGCAATATTGTACTCAAAACAAGCTTGATTTGAATGTTTTCAAGTGTTTTGCTATGACTTTTTCTCGAAAATATAACCCTATAAATTATCAGTATAAAATCAACAATAAGTCGCTTAACAAAGTTACATCTATGAAAGACTTGGGGCTCATTCAAGATTCTAAACTGTTATTTGATAAGCACATTGATTACGCAGTGAAAAAGGCCTCCAAGGCTCTTGGTTTCATTATAAGGTCTACACATGAATTTAAATCTATTAAATCGATTAAAGTACTTTATTGTGCTTACGTGCGCAGTATCCTTGAGTATGCCTCTATGGTCTGGAATCCACAATATAACGTGTATATTTCCCGTATTGAGTCAGTACAGAAAAGGTTTTTGAGTTATTTACAATACAAGTGTAAGCAATTTGATCACGGTTATGAGGTGAGATGTAGTAGGTACCACTTCTTACCTTTGGAAAAAAGACGGCAACTTTTTGATATTACGTATTTATTAAAAATTGTCAATGGCATCATTGATTGTCCTGATTTGTTGGAAAAAGTTAGCATCAGGGTTCCACGCAGTTTACCAGCTAGACGTACCCAACCGCTAGCAATTCCTAAAGTCAATACTAATTACCTTCGCAATTCATTCATTATTCGAGCGAGTGACTTTTTTAACAAACTGTCAATAAATAATAGCGAATTAGAATTGTTCCGTACTAAACCTCAGAATATAAATCGATTATTTGCTTTGGAGTTTTTTGGCCCCGCGTCGGGGGTGCAACAAATGATTAAATACTAAAATATTCCTCATCTTCAGGGATTTTTGTTTTCGTTTTTGTTTTGTTGATTTATTGTCATTGTTTGATGGTCTCATCATTTAAATAACCATATGCGAATACCTGTAAATGGCTTAGTCGAAATGTTCAATTTGTACTTATATAATGTCTTATGTGCTGTTGGTGTTCCAAAAAAAAAAAATGTTCTGTGTTTTGTATATGATTGTGTATAATTGTATCTATCTTTTAAAAATATAATAAAATAAAATAAAAAAATATCGCAATCATTTAGTTATTTCTAGTGTCCGACCGAAACAGGTTTTTCAGCCGAAACCGAAACCGAACTTTCGGCCTTGCTCTCAGTTTCGGCCGAAACCGAAACCGAAACCAGCGTGGTGAAGTGTACCTTAATACATTCTGCCTTATATCGTTAGTTATAGTAATTTGGCAACGTTGCACTTACGGCGAGTTGCACGAAACCGTCGCTAACTTTCCGTTAGTTAAGTTGCAATTAATCTTAAAATTAGTTGACCTTATGATTAATTTAAAGCTGTTGGAATTAATCATCCGTTAGATAGGTCTTTAATTAAACTAAATTTTTTTTTGTTAACTTAATCAGATGTAGGTTTGAATTAGTTTAATAAGCACTTACATTCAAAATTTGTTTCGTGCAACTCGGCGTTAGTGTTTTATATATTTTTGTTTATATGATCTTAGTATATATACAAATAGTATTGCGCTTTCTAATAATAGTTTTATTAAATTAAAAAGATGAGAGCGTTGTGCACAGTGTTGGCAGATCACTATAAATTTAAAATTAATATTTATAATTTTAATACCTCGATAACAAAACCGTGAAGTGCTACTTTTATTTTTTTAGCTTATTCTAAAAACATTTTTCAACACTCTCCTAGTTTTTTTTTCCAATTCTCTCGAGAGAATTTTTTAATATAATAAAAAATCGGAAATTTTACATACATTAATGGGACATTACTCTCAAAATCGCGAACTTTGTCTTTAAATATCTCGTGATCTAAACCCTCAAAAATTATGAAATTTAAGGAATTTATAAATAAAGCAATTTTTCTGAATCTGTCGAAAAATGGTTTCATGCTGGAATTAGCTTAAACATATTTAAAAATTTTATTGTAACTAACAACTAAAATCTAGTGTGTTTTTACCCAACTGCGCGACGCAAAGAAGAGCAATGTGTTTATCATTACCTGACTGCTCGACGCAAAGAAGGGTAATGTGTTTATCATTGTGTTTTACCTGTGTTTCACCAGACTGCTCGACGCAAAGAAGGGTAATGTGTTTATTTTTGTTACCCTACTGCGCGACGCAAAGAAGGATAATATGTTTATCAGCCTATGTATCTATGTATGTATGTTTGTTCCTATGTGGCATTGTAGAGATCAAACGCGTTGACCAATTTTAATGACTCTTACGTCAATCAATTCGTTTTAACTTCGCGAATGTCACTAAATATATGATAATAATAAATATTCACCACAGCCACAACCAAATGCAATATTGTCAAAAAACGATGAATTACGTCAAGTGGGGTTTCGTTGAATAGGTATTCAATAATGATTTTTAGGATTCTCTCATAATATTTCATTTCAAATAATGGTTTAGAATATATAACGATTTAAATTAAGTTTTAAACAGCCAGTTTCGCTAATTTTCATACATAAAATAGGTACTTATATGTAGGGAACCTATTGTACCTTGGACAGAGTTGTACCTAGAACAATCTCATTTATTTTTTTTAAATTTTGCGCCATTTAGAACCGTTGTCTATGGTATTTGATACGTCATTTGTCCACATTAATGTGACGTTAGTTGCGTTTCGCCGACGCCGTGTGAGCACAGTTAAAAAAGGTAATGTACAGTGTTTAGGCTGTACAGGAATGAAACACTTAGATAGTAACTATTTGGTTTAATAATTAAATAATCTAAGTGTAGAATGGTATGATTATGGTCTATGGTATTCTTTGAGATGGTAAGCGAGAGCACGCGACTCGTTTGGTAGAGAGACCGACGTGAACTGACTTATTGAATTATTTATTATATTAAAGTTAATTATTTTGCACACGGCCAGGGAAACGCTGACGCGGCACCCGGCGCGTGCGCAATGTACGGTCATTGCACCGTACAGGTAATGTATTGTTTTACACTCAAAAAGTAAGTATTTTGGGTTTTAATTTATTCCAATTTATTTAAAGTGTTGTATGTTTGTGAAAATTGTCTTATATAAAATCTAATCTTAGTATATTTAGCTACTATACAGCATGAGCGTCTGATCCTAACCTCAATCGCAAGTGGGTTTATAAAGCTTGTTAAGTGAATTTGTCGCGATGTTGTACCTTAGCCACCGAACTTACGAAGTGTTCTTCTTCATGTGTGTAAAATAAAATCCCTTAGTGATGAGGGAGTTTTGATAAATTCCATGCAAAAGTCTTTGAAAAACTGAATTTGAAATGGCCTGAAAAGGAGGATTTGAATTTGTACCCGTATCAAGATATCAAGAAAAAGATTAACCCACCAAAGAGAGTCAACTCAAAAAAAGAAGTTTATCGTGTTCCAGAAATTAAAAAATATTTGGATTTTTGTTAATACTATTTCATTAAATATAAGTATGAATTCATCCCAAAATATTAACTAAAAGACTGAGTGTTTCGTAAGTTCTTTTTTTGTTGTAATTTCTTAAGGTTTTTTTTTTTGATTTATTTTTGTTTAATACGACAATTTAAATGGATGTTTTGTTGGAATTTATATTATATAGGTAACTAAAATATTAATTTTGTAAAATAACGATTACAAAATTAACGAAGGTGCTCGTGGGGCATATTTAAATAAAGTTGTTTTTGATTTGATTTGATATTCAAGTATATATTTTTAGTTTGTCATTTTTAAACTAATTGTAAGATAAAAAAAATGGTTGAAATCTGAAACGATAGTTTAGGAATTCTACCTTACACACAGCTAATAGGTACCTAAGTATTGTGAAAAAAATTGAACCAACCTTGGTCTCCGAATTCCAGATGTACTCCTATGGCCAGAAGTCGGAGAGGCGGCGGTTTGTGGCGAGGCTGCTCGCTTGCTGTACTGCATCTTAATACGTAGCATCGGCTCGGTGCATGAGAAACGTCTGAAGATAACACAGCCGTGTGAAAAATGAACTTATTAAATGGCCATTTTGATTCTTATCTTAAGACAAATCGAGAACTCTGCTCCGCTTTAGATTATTCGAGATAAATATGAATAAATTTTATAACTGTTCTAGCACTAACTTTAGAGTACGAAACAAACTCTAACGAGCGTTCAGTAAAAGTCAAACACGTTCCTTGCGGCATTATTTTCAAAGAACTTTATTCTGGTGCGTTGGAGATCTAAAAGATCTCGAAACTAACGTATGAGTAAACTGCGTATGAGACCTGATCAGTCTCCTAAAAAAGCAGTTTTGAAAATAATTTATATCTTCCTCAAAACCAATGATATATTTATGATTTTTTGTGGGTTCAAGATAGCCTATTGTTCTATCTTTTGATAGGTTCGCACGCAGTTATCACATTAGGATAAACTACAAATACAAAACAAAAATTAGGTATCGATTATACCTCGTACCGCAACCGAAGATAGTTCAATTTGTGTAGCGACTAGTGATGGGAATAAAATAAAATCTCAGTTGTCGATAGAAAAAGTTTTATATAAAAAAAGTGGGTAACTTAAGATAAGTGCTTTTCATTTAAACATGGTAAGCATATTGATTGGTTTCATTGCGCACAAATGAACGCTTCATAACTACATTTATCCTATGATTCTGTTCTTGTCTATTTCCTTCTTTACCTGTATATACGATTGTTTTAAATGTGTATCAGATAATCAGAATATATAATAGTAATCAGAATCACTGCCACTATCAGTTAATGGAGAGAACATTTGAACATTTTCTAAAATTTTAATTTTACTGGTCGATGCAGCAGTATAATCCGGCATTGATTTTTTTTTTAGTTTTTGCTATTTATTTCCAAATATTATTTATTCGTAGCATTTTCGCCAAAATAAATTGACTTTTTACACTTAATTCTTTTACAAAAACTCATTGTTCACCAATAAACTTCAAAATGTATTTAAGATCTATACACGTGTATTTTTTCCAAATGTGCTCGCAAACGTCCGCATCGATAGTTAAACGACACTAAAACAAAGACACGTTGCACCAGCGCTCCCCGCCTTCCCTTACTTGCGGCTATGAGGTCTACGATTCACGAGTACTAACACGTCTCCTAACGCAAGAAATGAAAAATTTTATACTACAGTGCGTTGGAGACCTAATACATCTCAAAATTTTTTTTTAATGCCATTGGATCTAATTTTGAATAGGAAGCAAATATGTATATTTGTCTTACTTATATACATAGAACTTTAGACGTTAGGACCTCCCGCACAGAGTGAAAAAACACAATTTTAGCGGCCGCACAATACGAAAGTCTCGCAAGAGATCGAATAAATCTCCTAACGCAGCGAAAGTGTTAAGAATTTTTCTTTGCTCGTATTTTAACCGTCGAACATTGGCTAGCGTGTGATGTATATGAACTGCGCCACGTCTCCGAGTAGTAATAGAAGCCAGGGCGGATACCGGTAAGGCTGGCCCGTCTCCAGCTTCCAGAAGATGAGCTCGGAGTTGTAGGTGGCGGTGGCGAGCGTGAGGGGCGCGCGCGCGGCTGCGGCCAGCACGTCGTCCGAGTGGCGCGTCTCCCAGCTCTTGCCAGCCGCCGGCCCCGCCCCCGCCCCCGCCGCCCCCGCCGCCCCCGCCTCCTCGAACTCCGTCACGTGCCGGTTCCAGCCCACCGCCAGGATCCTGACACGCACCGTTTCATATAAATTTCAAGTAACCTGATCAAACTGCAAATTTTACTGACATAGAAAAGACCTTTTCCCTATTCCTGAAATATTGGATTAAAAGATAATTATAATTTAATAATTTTCGATCTTTTTTTATAAGTAATATTGGTAATTCATAGTAATCCCGATGCTCATAAAGGGGAGGGGGATCTAAAATACATAAAAACCTACTTTAAGTTAACAACTTACCTTCCTTCCACCCAAAAACAATTCGTCACTTCACACATATATTCAATTGCCATGTTTTTTAAACAAAGACCCGTGTTAAAATTCCAAACCTGTCAAAAATTATTATTACGACACTGATTTTTCAAAACAACATTAAAAGAAAAATAAATTATTTCAGTATGAAATAATGTGTATATCGATTTCGAACCTTGAGTGTGCCGTTCCTGGCACCGGTCAACAGTAACTGATAGCCAGGGTCGAAGCATGCGGCCGTGATCTCAACCGGTATCAGTTCACCGTGCAAAAGTCGGGTGTGTGCATCACGGACCATCGCGTTACGTTTACCTACGAATAAGATACCTATATAAACATTTTATAAACGATTATCCGACTCATTTATTACGCACTTGTGTAAATTTTACCTGTTAAAGGGTCCCAGTTGATGATGATGCTGTCCATCCCACAAGTTATTATAACCTTAAAAAGCGGGTTATAAAGAACCTTCGCGACTGCCCGCGAGTGAGTAAACCCATCCGTGTGCAGAGGGTTGAGCTGCTCGTCCAACATCACCACGGCTATCTTGATAGCGGCTAAAATAAATTCTCTAGTAGCGGGATTGTACACGGCCGAGATCGGCGTACGCTCACCGATTTGAGACGGAATGTCAATGTAGGTCTGTGGAGAAGAAAATTATGAAGAAGTATTTTGTGCACAAAACGTAGTTATCATATTAAAATTAGTATTCAATATGTATAAGTGTACGTGTATCATATCAAGGAAGAGGCACGAAAGAAAGAATATTATGAAGTACCTGTAAACAAACTTGCCCCTGAACGTCCCACACCTTGATGACGCGGTCCCGCGAAAGCGAGTAGACGGTGGTGCCGGCGGCCTGCAGCACCAGCGCCGTGACGGCGGCGTGGTGGCCCTCGAGCGCGACGCTGGCGCGGGCCGGCACGAAGGGGTTCCACACGCGCACGGCGCAGTCCGGCCCGCCCGTCGCCAGCACGTGCGCCGCCTCGTCGAACGCGAAGCACTGGATGCCCTGCGTGCCAGCACATCGTTTTATTATCATCTATTTTATTGAATAACCTTATTATTTTTATGGAATTCGGATTTTTTTTAGAATAATAGGTACTCTGTGTTTTCATATAACTACTTTGTTTAACACTAAACTCGGTTTACATCTTTGAACTTATACATGACTTTTCTATAATATATAGTTACTTAAGAAATCTGTAAACGTAAAAAAAACTAAAAAAGAAAAATGTAAACCTAGAATGCGGTCATTTGACCGCTCTGGTAGGTTTAGTGTTAATATAAATTAGTAAGCAACCTATAACTATTAACTAACTTTATAGGCCAGTTACGTTATCGAGTTAGTTGGGTTATTCGTGAGTGTCTTTTTGACTGAACTATTATGAAAACTGTAATTATTATGAAACGGTTATCATTACTTAAAGTAAAATATAAACTACGGATACACTTGTCGAATCGTACTTTATCGACTCTGAAGACGTTATGAGTCTTGGATCCGGCGAGGTCGCACATGATGAGCGCGTCAGCGCACGTGGCGCACGACACCACGCAGTGCAACGACGCGTAGAACGACACCTGCCGCACCCAGTCAGCGTGCACGCGATTCATCTCCACAAGCTTCATCTCCGGTAACAGATGCGGCTGATAAATAATATTTTTTTTATCTATTTCATTTAATTTTTCTCATTCTTTACTTTCAGAAATAATCTGATTTATTTATTTATATATTTTCTTAGTAATTATGCAACGAGTTTTTATGCAACAACCACGAGTGCTTCTTTTCAGATGAAATAAGCAAAAATGTGACGAGACTTAGACTTCAGTATATTCCCTACCACAAATAATACATAATTTTTTTCTGCCTGGCATGATCTTGGCCATTGCCAGGGTCTGCTCTTCAGAGTTAGTCTCCGCTACTTTGCACGGTAAACTAGACGATTATTACTATCTAATAGAAAAAAAGTCATCTACAGAAGTAAATGTTTTATAAAATCATCTCAAGTTTTTAATATAGTGCGTTGCGTGCGTGCGTGCGTGCGTGCGTCAAATATGATATAGTGCGTTGTTTACCCGTCGCTGCAGATCGACGTGTCGCAGCTGCAGCAGTGCGCGGCCCGGCTGGTTGCGGAAAGGGCCGCGCTTTACGGGCGAGAACAGCAACACGCGGACATTACCACCCACGTCCCCGCATATTAAAATGCTCTTCTCTTGTATATCTTTAAAGAAGTGGTAGTACATCGTGCATATCTGACGACAAGTTAAATACCTACATTATGTTGATCCGTATTAATACATTATTTACCTTATTACAAGCACCTTTTAGGAAATATTAAAAAATATATATTACACTTCGTATGATGAAAATGATTACCATGTATTCCCAGCTAGTAATAATAATTTTGAGCGTAAAAGTTTTCGCAGTACAATCGTAAAAACGAAGATCCCGCTCCGTGGAGCTCGTCACTATGATGTTCACGTCCGGCATGCACACCATGTCAGTGACCCACGTCGTTCGTACCTTCAAATGTGCTGGTAACAACAATCAAAGAATTTTTATTTAGAAACTATCATATTAAATATTCGATTTTGGACGTGATAAAGTCTTATAGATCGATGAACGCCGGCTGCACGCACGAAAAAGCATGACTCATTGACACGTTCTGCGAGCGAGAGCGAACATTCGAGAGGCACGATCGGCCTAAGCGTTCGACTTGTGACTCATCTATCTCTCTTCCACTCCATGGCAGATGCGTCCGAATAGAAGTATCGAAATAAATGTTAATTTATCGAAAAAATTGTAATTTTCAATGACTCCTTCTTTGTATTATAAAATAATTATGACAATTCAGTGATAATAATTCAATTCAATTCATAAAAGTATACAATTTTTCATCAATGTTTTCTTATGACGTTATCACGTAAAATTATCGTCCGTAAACCAACTTTATTTTGCTTGTTACTAACTCATTAGCGGATAATAATTTTGAAGAAAAATTTATAATCTAATATTATATTATCGATACTAACGACTGGAAGAGAAAGCTGTCCGCAAGAGAGTCATATCTAGTGACCACCAGTTAATCATTCCATCGCGACTAGCTGTGATGTAATTCCCTTGCATTGGATCTGTGGTCCGATCCTAAATATTGATAAAAGTTTAATAATGAAGTGTATGTCTTCTGTATTAATAAATTAAAGGTATAATAGATTTGTTCTTATTACTTTCCTTATTAACATCTGGACAAAAGCATATTCTAGATATTGGATGTCGGTGCTGTGAACGCATGACGTTAGGTAAGCCCATGATTGGCAATTGAAGAGAAGCGCGTTGATTCTCAGGGTCGTTAGCGAAGTAGCCCAGTAGCAGATGTGACACCAACTCGTCCCAATCAATTTCACCGTTCCGAGCTAAATTTATCTGAATGTAGAATGTAATGAATAATGTAGTTATATACTCTAAGCGAAACAAGAATATGTTACTACTAGATTATAAGCAGTTAATTACCTTCATAAATAATATTTTAAATTCCTCATCATCGTACTCAACACCTAATAGTGTTCTTAAAAGATTCCTGAATTCAGTAGGTAACATTTTATTTCTATAAGCTGTTTGGAAAGCTTCTTTAATCTTAACCATGTCAGTCATTGAGCATCTTTCATGTAGGGGAGCATTACGCCATCGTAAGCGAGATAACGCTGCTGTACTGCCTTCCGACTTCGAAGATATCGACATAATGGACTTAACATCACTATCGTTTGCTACCTCCATCTTGTAAAATATATATTGTCCATAAAATATTTACTAAATATGTTAATAATCAATAAGGTTCTAAAATTAAAATAATATTATGATTTCAACAAATTATGTTACAATATTATATACTTCGTAAGTAGTATAATTGAAAGATCATAATGTTAAAATTGAAAGTCAAAATATTAGTATTTAGCCAAATCAAAAAGTATAATTGTAATATGAACTATTGCAATAATATTTTATTAACTCGTTGATAAATTAAGCTCAAAATTTTTTATATATATTAACCTAATATTTCAATTATAATATTAATTTAATAAAATTAAAAACAGTAGTAATCCAAGCAGAATTTTTTTTTCGTACAGTTTATATTCTGTGCTGTCAATGTCATACTTGATACTTGACATTTTTTGATTTTTCGTATAACATAACCTAAGAGTTTGCCTAAGAGTGTTTGGAGTGACCATAATATTTCCACCATTATTATATACTCTTTGATTTCCACACAACAAAGAATTGAATTGACCATAATTTTTCTGTTGATCATGTTTCTAACATTAAGATTGTTAGCTAACAGACATCCATCTTTCATAGCTCGCACTGTATTCGTAAAGAATAATGATGTCGATGGTGCCTGCAGAATAGTGAACAGGATTTTAGGGAAAGAAGGCATCTTGGAGCAATTTCGACTAACTAGATATTATGAAAAACCTTTTCAGGTACCTAAATAATATCAAGTGATACTGATTTTTTTTTAAATATATTTTAATTAAACTTTATTGCAACACTTAACTATTTACAATTCGTACAACACAACACATATAATTCTTACTTGAAAGATAAAGGTTTATATTATGTCACATTATTTTGTACTTCGGCTAATGTTTTGTTATATTTGTTTTTAGACTAGGCGACGCGTAAATCATGAAAAATGTAAAGCTATTTACAATGAAGATATGCAGAGAAAAATTCAGTTTGTATTAAGAAAAAACCGCCATGAACCTTTTCCAGGCTGTCATTAATTATCTAAGAATAAGAAGTTGGTATATTTAATTTAAATGAATAGTTGTAAATAAACACGTTGAAAACTTAATTCATTTATTCTTAGTTTAAAAAACAGTTTTCTAGCAAAATATCCACAAATATAGATACAAAGTATTGTCACTATTTTTAGTCTTGTAAATATATAAGAAAGCTAAGATTAAAGCGACTAGATGCACAGTTTGGCACAAAGAAAAGCCCGGTGGGCGAGCGTGGGGTCACATGTAGTTGAGACAGGCATCCCTCCGCCGGACATAGAAGTGGTAGCGATAGCAACGATGACATGTCTTAATTCCACAGCGGTAGCTGAGGCCTCCCTGTGGCTTACCTTTGCAATACTTTAAACCACATGGATACCAATTGACACATACCTAGAAAAAAAAAAAACATCAGTTCAAAATATCCTTTCTAATTATTAATAATTATTATTGAAATTATCAAAACTGCATATTTTACCTCTAAATGACAGATACAGTCTTTTGAAGCATCCTTTTCAGCCATACATACACTTATTGTTGGATTGCCATCTGAAGTGTCAAATGAGAGTGCGTGGGCGGGAAATGGGGTAACCTCGGATGTATAAGACTGTTCCACACCTAAATATAAAGAATTAAGTTAATAATTTAAATCTTTCTTTCCTCACATGATCAATCATACTATAAAAAATAAATACAATTTCTAAATATACTTCAAACACCTTACCAGGCCGTGGTGCCCATCTTGTTAAATCAGCAGAACGTAAATAAACTTTATCATATGCAGGAGCACAATGTTTCGCTGCAGCTGGTGATAAAAGTATTGTAGCACGACCTGCCCAAGCAGTGACTGTGGTTTGACGCCAGCCTTTATCTTCCTCTGCAACTCTCACTGTTCCTGGATTTTTCTTAAAGTAAAAATGACATATATAAAACCAACAATTCATGTATTACATAATAGACACATTAAATAAGCCTGCAACATAAAAGAACAATAAAATATTAATTATACAATTTCAACATTAAAATAAACTATGTAACTATATAATATATATTTCATGACGCATGAAAAGACATGGTATACCTGTCTCAGCTTGGCCATAGCATCAGGAGCTATGAAGTCCGCTTGTGCTGCGTGGGTAAGGAAGCAAAGTATTTGGTATCCACTTTGTCCCAACTCCTCCTCACTAGGTATAATAACCTTCATGGCTTCTACTTCCTATTCGATATCAATAAAATTCCTTTATTATAAGGCTACACAAGCATAATTTGATAAAACAACTATAAATTTTATATCATGCAATTTGACTAGAATATCTATAATTATTTCAAATTTTCATTTCTACTTCATTCAGTATATTAGGACAAGATTCTGGTATGAATTGTTAATACATAAAAATTCAATTATATTTTCACTTTTGCATTCAAAAGGACATTCTGGACATTCAAAGTCACCTTAATGTGGATGGTCAGAGGATCGATCCCTGCTCAGGGCAGATATATGTATTCATACAAATATTTGTTTCTGGTCTGGACATATATCCATACGTCTACCCAACATGACTCGGAGAGCATGTAAAGCCATAGGTCCCAGTTGTAATCATAACCACAGTCATGATAGTGATTGTTCATCATGGTAGGAAAATTACCCACAGATCTGCAGTGGAGCAGCAATGTAGATTATCGCCAACCCTTCTCATATATACAGAAAAGGTATTTGCCTAGCTGTGAGATATTTACTGTCAGAGTCATTAGCATTCAAATAGAATAAGTTATTGTAATAAATTAAAAGAAACTGAGATTGTATGACAATCTCGAGAAGTTTAAAATTATATTAAAAAATGTTTATAACGATGAAACAATAAAAAGTAATTGAAATATTTATGTAACATGAATAGAAAGTCACCAGAACGTGTAATACATAATACATACATTAGTGAAATCGACGAGTTGAGAGACGTAAACACCATCTAACCGCAAGAAATCAAGGGTAACAGTGTCCTCAGATACGTTCGCGGTGATATTCTCTTGCATAACATCACCACCCTAAAGTTATTGATAAAAAGCTGTAATTGAGTTAGGATATCTAATATTTTCAGTAAAAGTGAACAGACTTACCAGATTTTTAACGTTAATGAGTAATTGGAGGTTTATAGGTCGTATAAATATATTTATTATTAATATAATTTTTAATATAAAAATTTCCATTGCTTTTATTTACAAAACTTTATTTTAAATAAAAGCAATATGTATCATCATCGTATTTTACTTTTTTTTTAAATTAGACAACAATAATAATTGACATTTGACATTATAGGAAGCGTTTCCAGAAATAGTTAAGAACTTAACATCTTCTAAGGGATATCTTCCTATATTATTAAAAACAAATATTTATTTCAAAATAAACAAAACGTAATTTTATAGGTATTTTGTATTTTTTTTTTAAATATTTAATGCTTTTAGTGTAGTTTTTATGCTTTAAAAATAAATTATATTTAAAATTCCATTCCTTTGTACACATGTTCAATAACAGTAAGTTTACGCAGTATAGAACCATACAACAATTTTTTAAATGTAAAAATAAAAATAAGTAGAATAGAAAATCGATTAGATAAAATAATAAAATAACTAGATAAAAATTTAAGTTTAGTTTAATCATTTATGTATGTCGTAATATTCGTTTTGACAATAAGTTTTCATTTCATCAAGATTCAATTAATACTAAAATAGAAGAGAATTTTTTATTTAACTTAAATCAATATTTGAAGCTCGAAAAAAGACTTTCTTTAATTAAAGTTCTGTTTAGTAGAACGTGATCTTATATTTTTGTTTTGAGGTCATTACATTGCACACGATTTCATCCGATGCGCGACCGAACGACGTACGAAGTCACGAACGTCACCCGAAACAGAAAGGAAGAAGGGCGACAGGCGATGTTGAACATAGCGAAGATAGACAGCTGTCGTTTCATTTTCAGCTGATTTTTGTATACGCTGTGAATAGCAACAGAGTTCGTAACATTTACCAAAATATTCTTCTGACAAATCTCTTTCTTATTAGTCATATCGATAAAAAGGGCAGTGTAAGGGTGTCGGGAGAACAATCGAGAAACGTTTACCAGCGAACAAAGGGAGATGGTTCATTGAGCGCGGGCGGCGGGCAGCGGGCGTGACGTCACGCCGCGACGAGGCCGATGCGGCGGGGATCGTGACCGGAGGAGCGCGGCGAGCACGCGCAGCGTAGCGGGCCAGCCTGGCCTCCAGTGACTCCGGGGACGAGGGCCAACGGCCGCCGCGCAAGCGGACGCGCAGGCTGTCGCCGGAGCCGACCATGCATCAGCCGTGCACCAACGGCGCTCACCTCAACGGTGAAGCCACTAGGAATGGTGATCTGCCGCCGGGCCTTCGCATGGGCCAGACTGACCAGGAGATTGTCCGCCTGATCGGACAACATCTTCTCTCTGTTGGACTTGAGTGAGTTCCATGTTCATTATTTATTTAAACATGTTAATAAAAATCAAAATTTTCTTAAAAGCAGGAGTCACCGAAGCTCAGCTATCTTTTCCCTACCAGATGTTTTTGTTTACATTATAACAAAACAAACAGTATTCAGGGTACTTAGTTACATATTTTGTGCATTATTTTGATTCATCGTGTTAATGCTGACTTCATATTTTTTTAAATATAAATTAAGAATTTTAATATTTTCTCTGAAACTCTGATAAAAATTATCATAAAAAGCATTATTTGTTAAAGCAATGATAAAGTTTAAAAGTTGAAACATTGTTGCCTACAATTTGGTTGTCAAGATATTTCTTTGTTTATATTTTTCCATGTTTGAACTATAAAGAATGCTTGTAAATTGTTGTTAAACTAAAATATTAAGAAAAACAACATGCTAATAATTTGAACGTTTCATCACCAATGGTGTAGAAAACAATACTACACATGTTAGAGTAAAATAAAGTTATTATTACAAAGAAAAACAATTTAATATTATTATTTGTATGTCAATGAATCATAGTAATTATAAAGTATTATGAAAAGACTTTGTTTTCCTGTCTTTTAGCTCTTAGCACTGTTATGATAGAGATTACATTGTTTCAAATCTAATCTATATTTCAACTTATTAGATTGTTATCAAGACAATACAAATTCAACATTTTTTATTATTATTAAGTTATGGCAGATATTTCAAAAAAAATATACATCTGAATTATTTTTATTGATAAAATTATAATATTAGACGTGTGTGACGTTAAGTGACGCCGTTCTGGTGTAGTGATGCGAGTAGTCGCCTCAACGCCGCACGTCGATGTCGCGGGTTCGATTTCCGCTCGGGGCAGATATTTGTGCAAATATTTGTTTCCGGTCTGGGTGTACTCCTGGGTGACCTTTTGAATCTCCCCACTGTGCTTCGCAGAGCATGTAAAGACATCTGTCCCGGTTGTTATCATAGACACCTGATAATGATCGTTACTCATGGTAGAGAGATTATCCACCAACCCGCAGTGAAGTAGCGTGGTGGATTAAGCTCCAACCCTTCTTTTATATGGAAAAGAGGCCTTTGTTCAGCAGTGGGTTGTTTTGTAATAAAGCTAGTTTGTCAAGCATTTATTTACTCTGTCACACACATATATTTATAAATAAAAATAAAAACAACTAAACAGTATAATACAGAAAACACTCATTTAAAAATATTCTGTCTGGAATTGAGACTAAACAATGAAGATCGACAATGGATCAACTATTATGACACAATTATGATAATAGACTTGGGGATCTGTTTTGAAGATGTCACAGTAATAAGATTAGAGCAATAAATAACATATCATCAGACATTAGTTCAGAGACAGCATTTCATAAATTTTGCGAGTTCTGTCTAAAAATGTGAGATTTATTCTCAGTCTTTGGTTACCATCACTTTTTATTTATTCTATGAGACTTGTACGGATAGTTCAAAGTTGTCCAGTATTGTCAGACTCTTCATTGCGTGTGTTCATTTTTATTAATGTAACAGGACTTTCATTTTTTTTTTTTTTACTTGCAAATATAATAAAGTAGTAGGTTATATATTAAAATTCCCTCTGCTACGCTCTGCTCTGTTGGATACTCTTATTGGATTAAAAAGAAGGATAAAAGTTAAATGCACTGTAATGTTTTTTAGTCCAGGAGGAATTCTTGGAATTGTTTGAACAAATTCTTGAAACAATTCCTTGCAATTGTTTAAACAATTTCGGTTTAAACAATATGGCACCGGGTTGCGCCATGGCAACATGCATTTATATCATTAGGAGGGCAATTTGAAGAGGATCTCATAAAAAAATTGAGGTGGAATAGTTTTCGGTACTCATGCGCCGATTCCTCCTGGACTATTTGTCAAATCTACATTTTTATTGCATCAAAAAATTATTACAAAATTTCTGGCATATGTTTATCTGATGGATTGACAAATTAATTAATATAATTATATGGTATATCACTATGTCCTAAACGATATGCGAACCTAAATACAACGCCATGACTTATTTGAGTGGTAAAAATATCTGTTCTAATTAGATACCAAACACTCTGAAATACTCCCGTATTATGTTACTTAGAAACGTATAGAATATAGATGCATTTATAAGTAGGTACATAATACATTGTTTGATAAAAACAGCTTAGAAAGGAAACCTGGCTGTACAGGAATATTAACATTTTTTTCCTACTACTCTTTGTACTCTTCGGACGACCGTTCTGGTGTAGTGTTGAGAGTAGTCGTCTTAACGCCGGCGGTCGGGGTTCGATTCCCGCTTGGGACAGATATTTGTCTGTGCAAATATTTTCTGGTCTGGGCGTATGTCCTTTTGAGTTTCTTCGTGCCTCGGACAGCACGTAAAGCCCGTCGGTCCCGGTTGTCATCATAGACACCTGGTAACGATCGTTACTCATGGTAGGGATATTACCACAGTAGAGTAGGAAGCGACAGTTAAATAGTACTTTTAAAGTCATATTTCATAATAAAATTGGTTTGATTTTAAATAAAATGCTATAAACATTTTTAGACTAATATTATTTTCATATTTAAACATTGTTTTAAGACAATGAATATACAATACGCAAAATCATATGCGAAATTGTGTTCTATTACGCATTACGCAAATATGGCTGCAGATAATACGTACAACAAATAATGTTCACAAGTATTAAAGTGCATTGTTCCGTTTCACGTTTCTTTGTGAAAAGTGAGCAATCACGAATTATAATCGTATTTGGCTCGTCGGATAACGCCTGTCTGCCCGCTGCAGGGCCATGTCGCACGTCATTCCACGTGAAATTTATAGCAAGTCATTTTTACGAGAATTCACTATTTAAATGTATCACAAAAAAAAAACGATATTTATATGATACGACACAAAACAATCATTTTAGATTAAAAAAAAAAAGTTTTTAAATCAAGATAATGCCGCGCTTTAGGCCGAGACTCCACCAGAGTGGAGGTGTGCGGAGATGTGTTTAAACAACCAATAGAATTTCTTTATTCACACACCTCGTCTCCCCTCCGCTTCAGTGGATACCACTGAACGAAATTCTCGGCGGAGTCTCGGCCTTAAACAGGAATTAAGATAGTTTTATTGTCTGCTGTCTATTCAATTAACACTGTGACATATAAAATCAAAATAGACAAATATTTTAAGTTAGTATATTTTTATTGATATTGACTCGATCATAAAAATAATGTACAGACAGTACAGATGTAATGACTGAGCAATGAAAGTGGGATTTGTGCGAGAAATAAAATTTCTTAGAACTTAGAAGAATACAATATTGTATTTACACATGAATACATAGTATATGTATTTAGTTCGATAAACAATAACTGGATTGTTTAATATAAATATCATTATAAAGTATAATTGTAAACAATCATTATTAGTTGCCATATCACCTTTGTTTTTAATTAGATTAGGAACCTTAGCATGGTCAAGTCGTCGTTATATAAAACTAAACCAATGTTTCATTATAAAAAATAAATTAGCATTTTTATTATTTAATTTATAGTAATAAGTTATTTTTTTCTATTCCATAATCATTTTAATACCTATTTTATAATTATGACGTATATACATACCTATATATTTTAATAATTTTCGTTTAATTAACGTTGGCATCCACTAACGTTCCGGGTTCGATTACTGCTCTTGTATTTACAAATATTTTTTTCTATTCTGAGACTTTGTGCCTGCATCTTCTCATTGTGCTTTTGAAAGCACGTAAAGTCCGATCACATAAACTATAAAAATGATAACGATCGTTGCTATTGATAGGTAAATTATCCACCTACCCGTTGAGGAGCAGCGTCGCGGATTAAGCTACATTATTTCTAAATATAGGGAACTTTACCAAGCTACATTTACAAGATGTTTCAATTAAGTTAATTGTAACTAAATATTTTTTCAATTCGACTGACCCGTTGGCGCAGTTTACAGTGACCCTGTTTTCTGCTCCAAAGGGTTGTGGGTTCGATTCCCGCCCCGAGTCTGGATGTAAAATATATTTATTTATATATGTATTATTTATATGTATATCTATTTTTAAAAAAATGTATACTCGTATCAGTCGGCTGTTACCTAAAACACAGGCATTAAGTTGCCTACCTTAGGAACAAGCGATCGTGTGTGTATGTCAAACATATCTTTAATTCTCATTATAGCTAGTATTAAGAGCAAAAATAATAATTCTGTTCTCCACAAGAGAGGAGTACATCACCCGCCTTGTACTCGCCTCGCAAATTGTTCCGATGCAATGATTTTATTATCACTTACATAATTATATTGTTTTGAAACTGTACGATAAAGTAACGTGATTATATTTTAAAAGTTGTAGGTAATCGTAGGCGCGTGTTTTTTATCGAGTTTGACTCAATCTTTTAACACTTATTAAATCGTTAGGAAATTGTCTGAAATTATAATGTTATTTACATTTTCAAATAAAATATATTTATCTAAGTTTCTAACGGCGAGTTGCACGAAACCGTCGCTAATTTTCCGTTAGTTAAGTTGCAATTAATCTTAAAATTAGTTGATCTCATGATTAATTTAAAGCTGTTGGAATTATTCATCCGTTAGATAGGTCTTTAATTAAACTAAATTTTTTTGTTAACTTAATCAGATGTACGTTTTGTTCAACAGATAATCACGATTCTTGTGATTAAATTAGTTTAATAAACACTTAAATTTTAAATTTGTTTCGTGCAACTCGGCGTTAGTCTCTGATGTAAGTCTCAAGATGAGTATACGTTAAAACTGTTATTTCTTTAACTGCGTTGTGGTCACGACTGCCTGTTGCGCTAGCGGTCGCGGGTACGATCCCCGTTCGTGACAAATGTTTGTATTGGTCAATTGGTTGTAGGTGACAAATGGTCGTAGGTGCTTTGTCATCGTCTGGACTTTTTGCTTGTGCTGTGTGTTTTTCTGGATTCCCATCCAACTGGGGGACGTTGTGCATGATAATATGTTAAGCGTTTATTGACAAAATTTTTGTTTTTCTTTGTAATTTTATATTATTTTTCGATCTTTGTTATCAGCTCAGCATTTTAATGTCTCAGTGCGGGTGAAAACGCGTGGAATATCTAATTTGTTGTTGATGATTCATCAGACCTTAATGTAACAGCCTGTAAACGTCCCACGGCTGGGCATTACTCTAATCTCCTATGCGGTGGGTACAAACAGAATTTGTCAATCCTGTCCAAGTTCCATGGAAAAAACTTTTCAGTTTTACCATATTTTTCCTGCAAATTAGTAAATTTTTGTTCCTCCACAATCTCCCAAATCTGTCTGGCATTATCAGGGCCGGATTTAGGGGAGGACAACCGGGGCAACTGCCCCGAGCCTCCACAAAAGAGGGGGCCCCCACAATTAAAGACTTCGGGAAAAAAAATTGAAATTCAGAGTTTTTTTTTTTTTAATTTAAATATATATAACCCGATGGAGTAAATAACAGCGGTTCGGAGTTGCGACGACCTCTTATTATTCGTAAAACGTTAGATGAAGGGGCCTCCACTCCACTGTTGCCCCGGGGCTCTACAACTCTAAATCCGGCCCTGGGCATTATCACACTTAGCACACTATCACACTTAGCGATATTTGGCTTACAATTAGTGTGAATTATCGGTCCATTCCATCGTGATGTGACTTCCCTGTTCGCTTAATGGCTAATCCTATAGAAAAATGGTGACAAGGGATGTGACATTCCAGGCGCAGCGCGGCGTTGCTGATGGAGGAGTCCGGGCTGCACCTGGAGCACCCGGCGGCCGCCACCTTCCGGCAGCACGTGCTGGCCGGCGACTGGGTGAAGGCCGACCACGACCTGCGCGCGCTGCACGACCTGCTGCGCGACTCGCCGCACGTCGACCCGAGAAACCTTTCTGTGAGCACGGCGCTTTATTTTGTTTATCTATAATCGATAAACTTGAAACTTTCGACAATTCTTTTTTTATTTTAATAATATATATATATTTTTTAACATGTACAGGAAATGAAGTTCGTGGTGCTGGAGCAGAAGTACCTGGAGCACCTGGAGGCGGGGCGGCCGCTGGACGCGCTACACGTGCTGCGCAACGAGCTGACGCCGCTGCAGCACGACACGCCGCGCGTGCACCGCCTGTCCGCGCTCATGATGTGTGCCGACGCGCAGGAGCTGCGCGCGCGCGCGCAGTGGCCCGGCGGGCCGCCCTCGCGCGCCAACGTGCTCGCGCGCGTGCAGGTGCGACACACGCTCTCACACGGCTTACAAATATAACACACAGACGAAGAAACAGCATTGGAAATTAAAAAAATAGCTTATGTTATTAATATTACTTAACTGAACTGAATCAGCCAGACAAAAGTCTTTTCTCCATATTGGATAATAAAACTACTACTACTCCATAATTAATTCATATCATGGAAAAATATAGTCGATATTAAGTTTCCATATCGATATTGAAAACCGTTTTCATATATCGATATCAGTAGTAATGTTTTGCTATCAATTGCGTAAACACAAAACGAAACAAACGAAAACTGTTGAACATAAAGGTTAAAACAGTTTAAATATAAACTATAACATGTTAATATAAAATGTTTTGATAAACTATGTCTTATGGTTATAAAATATTAAATATTATAGTATTATTATATTTTTAATATTTTAATATAATAATTATTATAAGGCATACTTCAATAAAACTAAAAATGATTCGTTTCACAAACTTTTCCTTAAATACACACACTATTTTATTACGGAAACTAAATTATCATAACCATAAAATCTCGACTTTATTGCTTAAACTTGTAGTTATATTTTGCGATGTACACAGTTGCATTAAAACCGCTAAATCGAATCGAAAACCATATTCGCCTCATCTCTTTTATTCAGTATGAAGTTACCGTTATAAGAAAGAGATGCAGATAATATGGTTTTAGCTGTCGCGCCGCTCTTAGCCGTTGCGCGCCCGTCACCGTTTTACCAGTTTCGGTTTCGTGTTCGCGCTCAAGTTTTCGTCGGTTATGTGAAAACGATTATGTGTTTTGGTATATCGATATGATATGATATGGGGACGCGTAACCGATATTAGTTACGTTTTGATATATCGGTCTCACGCCTAGTAAAAATATATTTATGTATTTTATAATCTGTAATCTACTGGCACGCCCGCAGGCGGTGCTGCCGCCGGCGCTGATGATGGCGCCGGGGCGGCTGCGCGCGCTGCTGGCGCAGGCGGCGGCGCAACAGGCGGCGCGCTGCCGCTTCCACGCCGCGCCGCGCCCGCCCCCGCCGCCGCCCGCCGCCGCGCCGCCCGCCCACGCCGAGCCGCCGCCCGACGCCATCCCCTTCTCGCTGCTCGCCGACCACCACTGCTCGGCCGACCAGTTCCCGATACACTCGCTGCAGGTATGCCGTGTTCCCGGCTGGCCCGTTGGCGCAGTTTGCTTTCGGGTTGTGGGTTCGATCCCCGCCCCGAGTCTGGATGTAGTATATGTTTATGTATGTATTTATATATTGTAATAAAAGAAAAATAGTAAAAAAAATTGTGTATCAGTCAGCTCTTACCTAAAGTTAAGTAAGTTAAGTTTACCTTAAGTTTAAGTTGCTTACCTCAGGAACAAATAACCGTGTGTATATGTTAAAAATATTTATTTATTTTTGCTGCTTCACCACCGGTGCTGCTGGTCCGACTCACTCCTGCCGTGATACTGGACCAGCCCTCTTTGACATTGACAAGTCTTGTGGACCGCTTTGCTCCTATGAGTTGTAGCTTATTTATTTCAATCACAACTTACAACTACGAATATCATTACAGATTATACCCAATTCGATAGTGAAGCACACATAATTTAACTTGTATAACAAATAACATATAACGCTATCCTTGTGAATTCACACAGTGTACAAGTAAAAATATCCATCTCCTCTGCTACAAGATTGAGAGTGCCAAGCGCCTCGTTCAATAGATTTGTGCGACCACGAGGTACAGCCAGCAGGTTGGTGAGGTCACGTCGTCACCACACACATCTGTCTGGCACCCACAAAGTAACATGGTGAACTTTGATAATTAAATTATTTTCTAACGGCATCGTTTCGCCGCAGGTGCTGAACGAACACTGCGACGAGGTGTGGTACTGCAAGTGGTCGCCCGACGGCTCGAAGCTGGCGTCGGGTTCCAAGGACAACACGGTCATGATATGGGACTTCGACCCCGTCGCCAAACGGCTGTCGTTTAGGTTTGTACTAGATGTTTTAAGTTTTTCCACCAACCTGTAGTGAATTATTGGCTGTCTCGTGTTTGTCCCGATCATTTCATGGTCATACTGTGCATTATTTATTTATTTTTGTATAACGACGTTAAATTTTTTCTAAAAGAGTACCATGAGATTTTTATATATATCCGGCTTTTTTCCCCTCTCGGCCAAAACTTAAGTTATTTATTGTAATATTTAATAAAGCCGATGATATAATAGTAATATGATGTCTACTGAGACGTTAAATTCTAATAAGTTGATGTATTTATTTTGAATGATTTTTTTGACATTCGTTAAGTGTGTAAAATCACCTTATGGCAAAATAAATATTTTTATTTTCATCATATTTTATTTTTGAAGCAACAAATTCCAACACTTCTCCTCAATTAAGATATCTTTTCCTAGCACTAAGATGTTTAAAAGTAGTACAATACAATCAGTTTTGTGCCTTCAAATATAGATTATTTTATAATCTGTGAACTAGCTTTTAAGTGCTGGAATATTATAAAAACAGGACAATTGATAAATTCATTATTGACTTTGAAGTCGCTTCATATCTTAAGATGAAGTGAAGTAAAAGGGAAATATGGATAGAGAGGGGGGAAACTAGTTAGCTTCCGACTCTCTCATTAACTATGTGAAGAAGTAGTATATAGTAGTAACTTCAGTAGTAGCAGTAGGTTTACCATATCAGTCTATTACACTATACTCAGTGGTTCTCACTAGGATAGGACACAGTGTCTGTTGGGGATTCAGAAACACACAAATACAAACATTCAAACAATGACAACGTTTTCCACGAGATGTAGTCAAACCAAAACGTCCTCAACGTGACCTCAAGTTGTATGTATAACATAACAATAGGTTCAAAAACATTCGTTCCAATTTCCAGGAAGTCCCTCGACGGACACTCGTACGGCGTGTCGTACCTGTCGTGGAGCCCTGACGGCCGGTACCTCATAGCCGCCGGCCCCGAGGACTGCCCCGACCTCTGGATATGGAACATGGAGGTAAGGAATCACTTATATTGTGAACTCTAAAGTCAAAAACGTAGTTCCTCGCCTATCTTCAACAGTACTCTTACTATTGTGTACGAGTAAGCGCGCACATTTAGGTACATAGGTTGCATTTTCGTTGGTACCTAATTAATTAATACTTACAATACATACTTCACTTCACTATCGGTCATACAAGGAGGCGGCGCGGCTGGCCGAGGTCGGACTCGACCTCGTGATCAGCCGCATAGAGAGTTTAGGGCTTCGTGTCAGGATTGACAAGACCGAAGCCCTGCTCTTCCGCGGGACTGGCCGCAAGGAATCTCTACCGGGGGCTACCCTTCAGATCGGAGAGGGGAGAGTCAGGATGAGCCCTCAAATGAAATATCTCGAGCTCATCCTGGACGGAGGTTGGACATTCGGCCCACATTTCGCGATGGTGGGACCGAAGGTCGTGAAGGCGGCGAGTGCGCTGGGCAGACTCCTTCCGAACCTCGGAGGACCCAGTGCCGCCTGCAGGCAGCTGTACTCCGGAGTCTGCCGGAGTATGGCGACGTACGGTGCCCCGGTTTGGGCGGATCGTCTCACCGCGAAAAATAAGGCGGCGCTGCCCGAGTCGGGTCGGGATGGGAACCCAGTCCTGCTAGACACGGCGTCGTTGGGACTGTACAGAGGTGAGCCGGACAGTCCCCATGGAGGAGAAGTCTGGCCTTTTCGCCGAGGCCAGACTGTCGCTGGAGGGATCCTGTTGCCTGCAAATCCGGGACCATCCAATTAAAGCGGCTGAAGGCTCCCGCAGGGGTTTAGTACGGTATTACACTCTCTAAGTGCCGAGTCCGACATAGGTCTAGGACTGCCACCCGGGCGTCCTGGATATCATCCGTAAATGGATTCCCCTGCGACAAAAAAAAAAAACTATCTGTCATCAAGAGTACCGCGCGTAACTCACCATTCGCATTCCGCCATCAAATTCATTATAGTCTAAGTTCTTTTTTAATTATATATTTTACAGTTTTATATAATACTTTTATTTATAAACATTCGTAAGGCCACGTCGTACATATTGTATAAACCCTTATGAAGAAAACCAGTGCATATTTTATCTAAAATTAAGGTATTATTGTAAATTAAGTCTTATTTACGTTTCTAATTACTGCTCTTCGTCCATTAGTTTTAGCGCAATGTTTTATAGCTTATAATGTTTCCAATAATATGCTTTCTGTACTAAACGGATTTTTTCTTATTTTTTTAAGGCAGAATATACGAGTAAAGTCATGTGACTAGCTCATTTAAATAATGCCATGTGAAAGTATTCTAAAACTTGTTTATTTATCCACATTAATATCAGTTGAGTATTTTGATTTATTATGAAATAGGGTTTATAATAAAGATATATCGTAACGTTGCAGACGGAACAGCTGCACCTGAAGATGACGCACTCGCAGGAGGACTCACTGACGGCGGTGGCGTGGCACGCCACCTCCGACAAGTTCGTGTGCGGTGGCGCTCGCGGACAGTTCTATCACTGCAGCCTCGACGTGAGTGCGCCGTGATCCGTTCCGTGCCTGCGACACGTCCCGCGCGCTACAACCCGTTCCGTGCGCCACGATCCGTCCTGCGCGCCACGACCCGTCTTGCGCGCCATGACCCGTCCCGTGCGCCATGACCCGTCCCGTACGCTTCGACCCGTTTCGTACGCCACGACCCGTCCCGTGCGCCATGACCCGTCCCGTGCGCCATGACCCGTCCCGTGCACCATGACCCGTCCCGTGCGCTTCGACCCGTCCCGTACGCCACGACCCGTCCCGTGCGTCACGATTCACTTGATGTATACTGTCTCGCCCAGTGTGCCACGTCCCCAACTAGTTGGCGGGTCAAGAATCACGATTATATTCCTGACTAAATATATGAACTGTAAATAATAATAGGAGGACACCAGGTGAGGAGGGGAGAGCATGATTTTACTGTGGTCGTTTTTCACGCCACGAGAAGTAAATCTGCAATAACTACTTGATATCCTATGAGAGTTTGCAGTATTCCAGTCGAAAAGTAATTAGCTACAACTAGGCTGTAGTACAATGAACCGTCCGGTCGCAGGGCACGCTGCTCAACAACTGGGACGGCGTGCGCGTGAACGCGCTGGCGTGCCGCGCGGACGGCAAGGTGCTGGCGGCCGACACGCACCACCGCGTGCGCGCCTACGACTTCGCGGACCTCACCGACCGCAACCTGTGAGCTCGCACGCGCACACGTACACACGCACGCGCACACGTACACATAACTATATCTTTAATAACACTCTATCTTTGCCGTGCGGTGACCGGCAGAAAAGAATAGTCCCGACCTCTTTCTTGCCGAGGGGTCGCAAAAGGCGACTAAGGCCATAGTACGAACAACTGTACACCAACCGGAATGGTGTCGGGCAGCAGCGTCATCATGTCCCGCCACAACACTGCGCTTGCCAACTCGTCTGCCAAGAGTGGCGAATATTGCCAAATCCCCCCTGAAACGATGAGGGAGGCCTGAACGTAAGTTCAACAGTGGACATGAAACGGCTGATCTGGTTGTGGAAGGGGTATTTTCTATACTTTAGATTAACATAAATTAATTTTTTAAATATTTCCCCAATTTTTCTACATACAATACTTACATGCTTAATTTAAGCTTAGCTTGGTACACTAACTTGATGAATGAAGTACTTGTAACTAAGGCTCAGCTCGGTCGTGACTCACCCTCCCCCCCCTCCCCTCCGTCGTGTACAGCATCCAGGAGGAGCACGCGGTGATGGCGATGACCCTTAACGCGGCGGACACGCTGCTGCTGCTCAACGTGGCCAACCAGGGCGTGCACCTCTGGGACATCCGTGAGTTCTCATCACGCACTATACATGTGACATTATGTCCGTATCTCAGGTCATATTCGTTATACACCGTCTCGGTCTCTAGCCCCTCTACTACTGTACTTGTTGTGCGTTTGCAAATCAATAATGATAGTAATATTCCTTAATGATATTGAAGACTACTTGTCTTTGGGTAGTTACTATTATCATCTCATAGTACCGAACGGACTGTAAAATGTTTTTTAGACGTGATAACGTCTTTTAAATCGAAGAACGCCGGCTGCACGCATGAAAAAGCATGACTCATTGTCACGTTCCGCGAGCGACAGCGAACAAGCGATAGAGATGCACGATCGGTGTAAGCGTTCGGCTCGTGACGCACTCTCTCTTCCACTCCATCGGAAGATACTTCCCGAGTAGGAGAGAAAAAATATTTGAATTAACGAGTGCAAATAAAAGTTAATTTATCGAAAAAAAATTTGTAATTTTCAATTGACTCCTTCAAAAAATTATAATATTTCAGTGATAATAATTCAATTTAATTCATAAAAGTATGCAATTTTTCATCAATGTTTTCTTATGACGTTATCACGTAAAATTATCATCCGTAAACCGACTTTATAGACAACCATTTTTGTCTTACACTATCAGGCTTGACTCTTAGTTAAGAAAGTTAACTGCTCAAAAGTGTAGTAATACAATACCGTGCGCTACCCGCAGGCGCCCGCGCGCTGGTGCGGCGCTTCCGCGGCCTGTCGCAGGGGCACTTCACCATCCACGCGTGCTTCGGCGGCGCGCACCAGGACTTCATCGCCTCGGGCAGCGAGGACAACAAGGTCACTCGAATATACTCTACTCGCTTCCACCGGTGGTTCCAATGATCATATTTATTTCAAGTCTTAGATCACCAACTTAAATATTGATAGATACCTAAATTATCGTACACACATTCCTTTTAATTTCTATAAAATATATTTTTTAAAGATTTCCTTACTAAATATTTTTGAATCTGAATAAAGTAGTATAAGGTAAAGTAGCACACCTCAATGGCCGGTCCCCGCGCAGGTGTACATCTGGCACGTGGACGGCGAGGAGCCGGTGGCGGTGGTGGCGGGGCACACGCGCTGCGTCAACGCCGTGGCCTGGAACCCGCGCCACCACGACGTGCTGGTCTCCGCCTCCGACGACTACTCGCTGCGCCTGTGGGGGCCGCGCGAGCATCAGCAGTAGCGCCGCACTAGCTGCACTAGCGCTGCAATAGCGCTACAATAGTGCCGCACTAGCCGGACTAGCGTCGCACTAGCCGCACTAGCGCCGCACTAGCCGCACTAGCGCTGGACTAGCGCCGCGCTCCGGCTCAAGCAGTCCACTTACGAAACCACGCTATGACTCCCGTACCACAAGATTTTATCTAAATTTTCGACCCTTGTTTTATCCATACTTTATAAAATGAACCCTCTCGATGATTATTTTCATACGTAAACATACGGAGCAGGTTCAGGCAGCGAGCGAACACCCAACAATATAATTAATAATACAAATATAAATAAATAGCCGACTTAAGTCTTGTATAGCAGATGTATTTTATTACTAACGTGTTTTACTTTGTCCGGGGTTGTTCCTTGAATCAAGGATAACAGTCTTATGTAAGAGATTAGTAGTCAAGATATTTGAGTCGATTGTAAAAATTATATCACAATATTGTTAAAAAAAACTTATTCATATTATATTCCTCAACAAAAAAGATCTTATCTATTTTCGTTTATGCTATGATAAAAACAATCTGTTGAATTCGATATAGATACAAAATTATTCAGTTATAATTTATTTTTGGTTACAAAAAATTCAAAAAAAAAAAGTATATGGGCTTAATAATTTAATATTTAAATCATTTACATTTTAATTTTAAAATCGAACTGGGTACTTAACATTTTTATGATTACATATGACTGAAGAATATTTCGAACTGTCATAGATTAAAAGTTTAATTACGGCGGCGATTTTCTGTTTGGAAGGAATACTATTATGGACCAGAACTTTGAAATATAAATGAAAATATTTTTGTGGATGTGCAATGCGAGTGCCATTCCAGACTGCAATAATAACATAAACACAATACGTTACATCGAAGTACCGTTGTAGGTAATGCCGTGTACACACTGTCCACCTACTGCGCATGCGCATCACAGTCTGTACACGGTCTGGCGTAGGCAATATTACGCAGATAGATTTGTAAATAGTTGTTATAAACATTACAAGAGATCTTTAATATGACAAGTTTTTTTAGTTTCAATCTGCGAGGCGTCAAATTAACAAAGTGAAAGTTAGGAGTGTAAGGTTGTGTCGTGAATCGTATTTTGTAACTTGTTTCGATTGTAGAGTAGACGCGGTCGCGGCCGCAGGGGTAGGCTAGCTAGGATAAGATTACTATATCAAAATTTAACGTATGTGCTGTTGATTGGCAAATTGGAGTTTTTGGTGTGTTTGGTTTATGAATAGTTACGACCCTTTCTCGTGTAATGTCATACAGACTTCGCTAAGGTTCGATGCACACTGCAAATGAAATGAGCAAAATATTATTATTATCTATTGCAAAGTGAATTAAGAACGAGACGTTAAAATACCGTAGCGATTATTATAAAAATATTAAGGGTATGTTCTGCACAGAGATACTCGTGTGTCATATGTGTGTATCCGACTTTACAAAGCGGTAATTATGTTAAGATTGGTTTTATTAGTTAAGCGAGCGTCGAGCACTCGAGTCGCCTTCGAGAGATATCTTTGAATGCAATACTATATTTCTAAAAAAAAAAATTAGTGCGTTAAGTGATTTAATATATACTCGACGCGAGCCGCGACCGCGCGCGTCCCCGGAGCGAACTTAGAGTAATAATGTAAGACTTTGAATTATGTAAGTCGTAATAGTAGCTGCTGACGGTCACCGGTGGACGAGATGCACTGCCCAGTGCCGACCACCGAATCTCTCACGTCGAGATTAAACGTCCGAAAGATTTGTTATTTTAATTAGTAATATTAGCTAGGGAGCTGATGGTAATTTAGGTACATAATTTCATCGTCGTTGATACCAAGACGTAATGTAGTCTGGACCTATGTTACCTAGAAAAAATAAGTGGCGAGCTCAGGTAGCTCTGATTTTTTTTAAATATAAATAACTTCGAAATTGTAAAAAAAACAATAAAATTATATCGTCGTTTCTGTCATCAATTATATTTTATTAAAGACATTTTATAGATAGTGAAATTAAAGCTGGTAGAAGTCAGGATGGTGGGAATTTTTATAAAAATTATTATTTTAATATTTTATTTTTTATTATTCCGAAATTATTTATATATAAAAAAAATCCGAGCTACCTGAGTTCGCCACTTATTTTTTCTAGTTAACATAGGTCCAGACTACATTACGTCTTGGTATCAACGACGATGAAATCATATACTTAAATTGCCATCAGCTCCCTAGCTATATGTAAATACTGCCTAAATTATAAGGTATGAGATGTCGCCCTTCGCCGCCCTCAAGTTTTTTCATGTTTGGTTAGAAAACTGAAATCTTAGTGCGTACGCTCTCACGCTTGACCGGCCTCACATGACGTCACATGCGCACACGTGCGTTATTTTTATTTTAAATAATTATCGCTTGTACCGTTTCGAACTCCGGGACACGCTTCCACGACCACCGCATTTACACGCACGAAATCCCATCATTGTTAAAAAATATATATATTTACGATTGTCCGTCGAGGCCTTTTTACCGAATTTATAGTCTGTGATTTTAGAATATTTCGCAACCCTCCTGGCATACATAGTATCGAACGCGCTGGCAGGTCGCTGGCAGTCGCCGGCCATTCGACAGCGCCCGGAGTTCCTCGTACCAAATATCGGCCGATAGTTGTGTGAGTGTTGTGTAGAAGTACAAAGAGCGATCGATAATAATAATGTAATGTTAGCATAGAGTAGGAGGTGGCGATTGTTATAAATAATGATTGTATATCAATAAATTTTTTATCGTAAACTAATTATGTGTTTCATTGTATTCGAACATTGCTAAATAGATATCTGATACATTTCAAAAAAGGAAATGTAAATGTGAAGACAAAAAGTTTTTATCCTTTTGCAGAATTATAATTGAAATGAAAGTGTATAACTAATTAAAATAAAATAAAAGTATCTTATATAACTTTAATATACACAATTAACATACTCTAAATCTAACAAGCTTAACATTATGATATAAAAAAAGCGTGTGTTCCGTACACATGACAGAAGTGTAACTTCTTTGGCAAACTCAATTTAAAATGTATTAATTTATTGTTAAAAAACAACGCATGCGCACACGTCTTCAAGAACGAATATAAAGAGGAGAAAATAACATTTCTAATTTAAAAGTATAGTATGCTTTTTATATCTTTCTCTTTTTCTCACGGGCTACGTACATTTATTCGTCCTTTATTTTGACACTCATATTATTATCGTGACGCGACCTTGAAATTTTACATTTAACGTGCGCAAAGAAGTTTCACTTCAAAAGTTACTCAAGATCTCTCTATTAAAATAGAATACATCATTTGGAAGTTAATATTGTTTGAAATAGAATATGAAAGCCTAATTATCATAAAAGGATCATTAGCCGAAATTATTAATTTTTTAAGAATATAATTTGTATCAAAAACACTAGCCTGAAACATTTTTGATTTGAGTGCAATTAATAATATATTGGAGCTCAATAACCAGTAGAATATTATTTTTTACAAAGAAAAATACGAATTTTGTTGTTGTTGGTTTTGTATATCAAAGAAATTTATATTCTTTTATGTACAACTTAAAAAGTAACAAAGGTAAGTTAAACCGTGCATAACATTATGCTAAATGTATAAAACAATAATAAAAAATTATTTTGACTTATTTCTCATACTGTCATATTAGAAATTTATTCTTTACATCAACAATAAAAACTATAAACACCAAATTTTTGCAGTTTAACACTTAAAATATACTTATGATATTGGACAATATAATAATTATGACAAATAAGTCAATTTCGACATATTTATGCCCTTTGAGCACCAAGGCATATAATTATGGATCAATATCACTGATCATTATATCAAATAGAGAGGATGGTTGGAACGTACCACCAGCTTGGGAGCCAGTACTAAAATTAATTGAACCCAAGGAAAATAAGAACACAGCACGACTTCCAGACACAATAAGCTCATTCTGCATGAATAGGAACGGTTAATAGTAATAATTTAAAATTGTATAAAAAGCGGGGTATGTAACAATTAATTCATTATTCGGACACCCACCACCTGTCCCCCGAGATCATGGACGCTGTAAAGGGTCCGAAACGTCGGGAAATAATTTAAAATATTGTAAAAATATAAAGTTTTAAATAAACGCGACAAAATCCGGTAAAAACTTTTAATCAAATGAGTAAAATTCGCGTAAATATAAGAGAACAGTATGTATAATAATATTAAAAAAAAAGCATATGTAGGTATTCATATTTTATTTTTATTTTATTGTATTTTTTAATGATACTGTTATTAGCTCTGTTGGAACAGTACTTAACATTAGTGTTTTTGGTACCTTCAAATATAATAACAATGGTAATTATTTTATAAATATTTACAACTAGATAAAACAAGCAGTTATTGTTTGTTTTCTTTATATTGCATAAATTCTCACGCAAAGTAACTCAGTCTATTTCCAATGTCCAAACATTGTACAAGTTTTATATACATTCTTGATATATCTATATAGATTACATTTTCAATTATAAATTAGAAGTTCCAGATTTCTCAACTAACTCTAGGAGAGTGTGTAATGAGGTGTCAAAGAGTTCACAGCGTATCGGCATTTCCAGTGAATAGAATGGGTTTTTAAGAGCATAGTCTGAATATAGTTCATAGATTCTCTTGAGTACGACATCTGGTCCTTGCATGTTTGGATCCGTTACCAATATGAACTTCACACCTAGAATAATATATATTTATATAGATAATGATATAACAAATATTATTTTATCAATAAAATTATTAAATCTTAACTTAGACTTGAAAAAGGGTGATAGAATCTTAGTAATAATAATATACTAACCTGTTAAAGTCTGAAAACAAGATAATTTAAATGTATCCGCTGTAAGAATTTCAATCCCTGAAGACTTGGGAACTGGACTTAGCTGACTCGCTAATGCGAACAGTGGATAAAACATGCTGGCTAATACTATCTTCTCGTTAGTAGTGGCTCTGGGTCGTCCGAACTTCAGGCTGAGTGGATAATTTTTCTATAAATTAAATTGTGTTTACTTTCTTGATTATAATACAAAAAAGTCCATTAAAATTAATAAAAAACGCTACTCTTATAGTTATACCTTTTCTTCTATGATTTCAAATACGTCTTGTCCATCTTCTGTCGTTCGACCGTTCACGGGAGAACCGTTTACTGAGAGAAGAACATGTCCCACTGAAAATAATTTCGGAATAAATATACCGAAGGCGTTGAGTTAATAAATCGATAATACCATCATTAAAGGATCGATAGTTACCATTAATACCATCTCTTTGACCGAAAACAACGACAACCTTCTTATTTTCATATTCTAGTTTTATATCTAAAGGAAATCCAAATGTTTTTTCCGTTTCCACCTTAGGGATATTATGGTCATAGTTATATATCAAGCCACCGGATTTGCTGACGATATAAACTCCATAAATTACCATTTTGTTATTTTGACATAGACTTATTTAATAAACAAAAATCTGTTATAATTTCTCTTTATATCTCTTTACATGACAATTGACATTGACAGCTATGTAATTAAATAGAACTGACCAACTGACAGTAGCCAAACCAACAGATTTTTAATGACAGTCACGTTTCACTTCACTCCATCAACTATTTATATATTTTTAATTAATAAATAATAATAAGTAAGGTCTACTAAGGTACTTATAGATACGAAATGAGATTTTTTTTCAACTTTCGAAGGGATGGGAGTTTTCTCATAGGTGAATTTAAAATGAAACCAAATTGTTTTATTTTTTTCTTTATAGTTTAAGTATGCCAATATTTTCCAAACCATTATACTCATTTTATGATGAAGTATTCTATTAAAGCTACCGCACGCCATTACAGCGGACCCCGATCTAGGAAAAGATAAACTTAACAAAAATTGTAGGGTGCCATTTTGATATCGATGTATAAAGCCTAAGATAATAAAAAATAATAAATAAATTAATAAAACAATAATAATAAAATCACAATTACATTAATTAAGTATCTTATCATTGATTAAAGGTTTTGCTCTGATGAAGATCGCTTATGATAGTTATCACTTGTCATACTGTTCATGTTAGCTGCGTATCAAATACAGGAGCTCTATTTTTGATTCACTCGTATGAAATTGTATCGTCGAATGCGACTTATGTCACACTCGTCTTTTATGTCGCATGATCTCGTTTGTCCGTATTTTTGAATCGTTCGCCTGAAATGTTGCCACTACAATTTGAAGTATTGTATTTTATCCGTTCCACGCAGAAATAAAAAAAAATCGATACCGATAGCCATACGCGACGAGTGGTATGGATCATTCGTTGCAGTCGAGCGATTCAAAAATACGGAATTGCAGATTGCGAACGAAAATCAGTAGAAATCGAGCGCTCGACGCGATACGAGTGAATCAAAAATAGAGCCCCAGGCGTCACTGGTATCACATTTTTTAATTTCTGTCTATCAGTTTATTTGTATCTTGGCCACGCATAGCACGAAAACTATTGAATGAATTTGAATGAAAATTGGTTTTATATATTTGAGTCCATTCTACGCTAGGAACTGCGAAATTGGATACTTTTTAATCCGAGTACGTTAATACAAAAATATGTGGTCGTGCAAGTAATATTAGTTTGTCTCGTCTCTATTCTTCATTCTGTTTCAGATTGTGTTAAAGAAAAAAACACATAGAAATTAATTATTTTAATAGCGTGTACACCATCAGATGGATCGTCTGCCATTAAGTACCTAACTACAGTCGGGACATCCATGTGTAAGCCCAAAAGTACAGAACTAGAGATGTGACAAGTATTTTGTTTGTTTAAAAAGACATGAAGATATCAATAAGAAAACGAGAAAAGAGAGCGAGAAGAAAGAATTATGAAAATGTATCTACAATAACTACTTCATGCCAACTTTCAGTGACAGTGCTACTAGGGTACTACCTCTATCGAGTCAACCTTAAGCAAGCGTCACATTTATACTCTATCACAAAGAAAATACGGTGAGTTTTTCGGAAAAAAGTTTGTCGAAGATTCGATATAAGTTGGCTCCCATGACGGAGATTCTTTAAAATTAGGATGGTGACTTCGAAATAAAACGTTTATTGCATTTCTCAGACATGTACCTACTTCTCGTAACTGATTACAATATATCATTTAACTCTTACAATACTTGCCATGCAAATGAATTACTATCGGCAGCCAATAACGTAGTTAGGTAACCAAAGGCCCTGGTGCAAAAAATATACTAGGGCCGCAACTAAACTGTTCAAGTTTTATCAATAGAGCCAAAATATAAATAGTTATATTTAAATATTTTAAAGGTGCAAAGCTACTTTATCATCTGCTCTTTATCATGCACAGCAGGGCCCGTCCAGATTCTACACGCAAGGATATTTCAATAGTTCAATTTATAGTTTGTTGGTCAGGTTCTGAGGGCCCCCTGAGCTTAGGGGCCCCGGTGCAAGGCACCGTCTAGCCCTCCGGTAGTTACGCCAATGTTGGTAGCGTGATGAATTCGATGCAGGCCTGACATCTAGCTTATCTTCTCCAATTGTATCCAAAAATACCATCAAATAAATTCTTAGATAATTCGATCACAACTCGACTTTTCCATCTCCATTCCAATGAGCGTGAGCTCAATATAACGCAATAGATTCACTTTTTAAAATAAGATTATCACTTGTCAGCTCTGTGTCGACGAAACCCAAGATAAACAGCTTGACGCAAAAAAGAGTGATTATTGCAATCATAACATAATGTCGCATCTGATCGTAAACCAAAGTAATTTAATTATTTCTTCGTTCTGCTGCACTTAGCGCCACTGTTTCACGCTCCGACACGGACATCATGACAATTCACACGTCCTCATGTGTGTAACGCCACTGCCAAAGGCCACTGCTTCTCGCTCTGACAAGCTTTTTTTACTGATTGCTTTAAAGACATTAAGACAGCAAACTTATTGAATTTGAAGGATCATCGAGTGTTATTTGTCACTTACAATTAGAAGAAAAATAACTTGACTGGTTTTATTTCCATCTTTTCATTGGAAGTCGATTTATTAAAAGAGGTTACGTTTTAAATGTAACAATTTAAATTTGCTACTTTGATTGATTGATTTTATTTATCGCTCTATTTTTTGTTCGATACCTTGGCGCAGTGGTTACAGCAACTGACTGATGCGCTAGCGGTCGCGGGTTCGATCCCCGCACATGACAAATATTTGTATAGGCCATACAGATGTTTGTTGTGGTCTTTGTATATTGTATATTGTGCGTGTTTCCGGACCCCCGACACAGGATTCACATCCTACTGGGGGCCGTTGAGTGTGAGACGTTTATTTATTATTATTTATTTAAGTTTTTATATTATATATGAGCGCCTGACATGAAAGCAGTAGCAATAATTCCAGCTTAATAAAAAGTAAATAATAATAAATAAACCTGACACTCACGAAACTGAGTATAGGTCCTGTGTCGGGGTTTCGTACTCATAAATAACAAACACAAACACGTCAGAACACAAATAACCTCTGTATAACCTTGATAAAAATTTGTTCTAAGCGAGAAGATTGAACCCGTGATCTCTAGCGCAACAGCCAGTTGCTAACACCACTGCGCCAACACGTCCTCAAAAATATCTAGTTGTATCAAAATACAGAATAAGATATGTCATGCTACTAATAGATTATGTATATATTATTGCGGCGATGAGTCACTGTAGTGACACACTATGTACTACAATACTAACTACACTATGTACAACACTATGTGCTTTAATAAAAACGATTACTTCTTATCGTTTGATACGGGATGCTGTGAGTTATCATTTATCATGGCTTTAGATAGCTGCAGATTCATTGAGTAATTAAGCATGAGATTCATAAGTGAAATTCGTTTCTTTCCATCTTTATTTTCCTTAGCCTTAGGCCCGGACTCTACCAGAGCGGAGATGTGCGGAGCATGAGATTCATAAGTGAAATTAGTTTCTTTCCATCTTTATTTTCCTTAGCCTTAATTTAAAAATAAATAATAACATGAAAATAGCACCTCGTCTCCCCTCCGCTTGAGTGGATACCATTGAACGAAATTCTATTGGTTGTTTAAACACATCTCCGCACATCTCCGCTCTGGCGGAGTCCGGGCCTAAGGCTAAGGAAAATAAAGATGGAAAGAAACGAATTTCACTTATGAATTTCATACTAAGGAAAATAAATTAATAATTAGTTGCAATTCAGATTTAAAGAAAATTATTTTTATACTTAATATATCATAATTGACCTACAACAAACCTAAATTATTAATTTTGTTTACAAAACTATAATTTAATTTAACAGTAATTTAATATTTCTGATATCTGCTGAAAAAAAAAATGTCGCAGTTTTTGAATAAAAATACATTTATGACGATAAAATCAGGGCTACTGCTACTGACACTAATACTATTTGATTCGTATTTTTGAGATTATTATTGCGATATTATTATATATTATCAAAAATAATCGCTCGCACGACCTACACGTCGAAAATGGTACGAGTTTTCATTGACTAAAACCACATCAGTCCTTGGATATCCACTGCTGAACGTGAGCCTCCCACATCGTTTCTGGGGGGATTCGTCAATACTCACCATGCTTGGCAGGAACAGATACCCCTAAACAAAGGTTGTTTTGGAAATAAATCTTATCAGTGACGTAAGTACAACCGATAAGATGATCGTAGAGAAACCGAGTAGCGTGACGACTTGCGATGAATCATAAAAATATATTTAAAACTTTTTATTATTAGAATAGATTCGAAATAATATTAATAATAATATTTACTATTTATTCTTGTTTTAAATAGTACGTGATTAAAGTGATTTTTTTTTATCAACGAGACAATAATAGATCTTTGCGTTTTCGGTTTTCCCGACCGCGGCGTTAACGTAAATTGAAATATTTATTAGACTGCGGTTACACAATATAACATACAATCCAATGGAATCAGATTATTTTTTGAGGAAAAAAAAAAAAAAAAACACTTTGGGGGCAATTGAATGAGCTTCGATGACAAAATGTCAGATCGCTGAGGACAGGATTCGAACCTGCGCGGGTAGAACCCATTGGATTTCAAGTCCAACTCCTTAACCACTCGGACACCTCAGCTATATACTAACTTTACGAAAAGTTAAATGTGAACCGATCGCTAACACTTATTTACTCAGCTGCACTCTACATTTCGTACATAGTAATTTGATTCTCAATAATGAAGGCTATAAATTGTTCTTGTGGAGTGAGATATATTATAATAGATATTTTTATATGATTGATATTTTCTTTTATATTATATATATTTCTATTTCTATTATATGATCTTTTTATGATGATTTTTATATGAGATTTAATAGGTAAGTTTAATATCGCGAGCTTTTTAAATTAAGCTAATATTGTGCCATTTTAAAGTGTAATTTTGTTCTGTTCAAACTGTACTTTGTAATGTGCAATAAGTAGGTACATATTACTATAAAGAGAGTTTATTATTCGTTTATTAACTACTCTCTAAGCATGAATCAGTGAAATTTTCATTAGTTACGTTAGTGAAGTTTTATTAGTAAGTTAGTTAATACTCACTAATACACATACAAATATTCAATGATTAAATTAGTGCTCTGATATTCACATATTCATAAATTGAATAGTCACTAATTCTGCGTGGTACGATTCTCACATTGATAAAAAGTGAATAGTCACTTAAAATTAGTGAAATTCCACTGATTCATGTTTAGAGAGAAGGTATACCCGTCCGTCTCAATAAGAGATAATATACCGAACGATAACGATACCTCATAAAATTAAACGTCTTATTTATTTAAAAGTAGCCCGTTATAATAGAATAACAACACTTCTTTTTTGGTCAGTTGAGTAATGATATATTTTTATTAAATTTAAGAGGTAGTCGATCACACGGATGCGTAATGCAAAGTAATGTTGTTCAAAGGTCACTCGACTAATTAATAAATGGTACAGAACATATAACGAGTAGAGTACATGCGCGGGCGCAGCTTCCCAGAATGCGTTTTCCTCGTCATACGTTTGCGCGGAGCGGTGACGAATCGCGACGTCACATCTGACGCGCCGCGCGAATAAAAACCGGCGAGAGGTCGCGCTGCCGCCTATAGTGATCACTGACATAGTAGGGCGATCATCTCAGCAGGTTGCTACTGCCGTCGCGAGCAGGTGAACAGTGGACCCCGGTGTAGTGTAGTGTGGTGTGTCCGAGCGCCCGGCAACCCTGGCCCCCCGCAATGCCTGTATGGAGTCCGCCCTCCCCACGCCGCCCTCCGACTCTGATTCCGAATCGGGGGATGAAACCGTTCCTGCCGGTAAATTAAATTATTTTTTGTGTTTATAAAATTTCGAGGTTAACTTAAAAGGTGACAAAGTTTAAGGATAAAAATGCACGAGAGGACGTGATTGTACGTAGATATAAAATTATTTCAACCAAGTTATTATTATGTATAAAGCTACACGCGCAGTTCTATTAACTACTTTTTAAAATAATAACTAAAGCAGTAATGTTTTCTCGGCAAATGTAGTCTATGTCAGGTATAGCAAATGTTTAGGCTAACTGTTGCCGTCGGCGGTGCGACCATGTCGTTTGGTCTGATATAGTTTGTTTATTAACTTTAAATTAAATTTAATAATTAATTATATACTGTCAAACATTTCGACAACAAAATATTTAACATTACTTTGAAAATAATATAAACTGCGACCATTCAATAATCGGTATACTTTATTATTTTAGTGTGAATTATTTTGAATACTTTGTAATATAATTTGTATACACTCACTAAAGTTAATATTAAAGGTAATTATAGATTTTATAAATGTGAGTATTTTTATTTAATTAGTGTTTACATTTTTTAAATAATAATATTTATTTATTTATCAGAGAAAAAATCAATAAAACAAATTAGAAATAAGTTAAAGTTTAACAATATTCTTGTTGAATTAACTTCTATAGCTAAAGTAAGGCAAAGCTGTGTCTCAGCTTCAGTGCCAACTCCCCAAGAGGTTTTATCTTACCGAACAAAAATATAATAGTATTGTGTGATTAAATAGTGAGTTAACTAATTAAACAATAACTATTGCCAAAGAAAAAGTCATATCAATAATGAGATATATATATACAATACAAAGCCCTTGGGGGAGGCCTACGGTCAGAAGTGCACATCCAATGGCTGATATGATGATGATGATGATAATTACAATACAGAATTAATAAAATTAGGTAATAAACCCGAGTAAATAAAAGAACGATGTTAGTTTAGGTTAAACCTAAATCTTGGATCAAATTTTCAATATTTTTGCGGAAAGGCAATTGCCTTTCTATAATTAAATATATGAATGTAATAGACAATAATTATTGTTTATTACGTTCACATATTTAATTCTAATTGTAATACACTATAACAGTCTAAGAACATACCACCGGTTATTCCTCCCCGCTGTTAAACTTGACTTCAGGATATACATCAGACAATTTTCTTTGACACATACATACAAGTTTTCCCATCACTACGAAGCTTCGTGCAGAATTAACATCAGGCCTAACAGGCCTTCTCTTCCATGAAAGAGACTGTTATGGTACAGTATACAGAAGAGTTATTACCAACGATTTTCTTTTGGGTAGTATATTTTTATCAGATGTTATCATCATTCCGGCTCTCAGCAAAATGTTATTGTATTGATATAAATCTCATAAGTTGAAAAATAAAATATAAATAACGAAATAGACCTGGTTTATTATAATTTCATAATTTTATCGTTTTTATAAAAATAAAATTTTTTGGATTTTTATTGATCTGCATTATGAGACAAATTATCTTAGATGTCGTCATATTTTCGGATAGTTTATATCTACAAAAAAAAAAGACGGTCATATATGCAGTTATAGTTTACAATATGAAGTAGATTTAGAAATTAAAATATTTAAATCAATAGTGCATTTTAAAATATTTTTATTGTATTAAATTACTAGCCCTTTATTTCTACATAATAGAGTATTTGTTATAACCTAAAAACTCAATAATATGAAAAGCACTACGATTCATTAGGCATGAGACCGATATATCAAAACGTAACTAATATCGGTTACGCGTACCCATATCATATCATATCGATATACCAAAACGCATAACCGTTTTCACATAACCAACGAAAACTTGAGCGCGAACACGAAACCGAAACTAAAAACTAAAAACCGAAGAACGGTGACGGGCGCGCAAACGCTAAGAGCGGCGCGACAGCTAAAACCATATTATCTGCATCTCTTTCTTATAACGGTAACTTCATACTGAATAAAAGAGATGAGGCGAATATGGTTTTCTGTGTTCAACTGTATACATCGCAAACTATAACTACAAGTTTAAGCAATAAAGTCAAGTCTATACTCTTTTATGGTTATGATTATGTATTTAGTTTCCGTAATAAAATAGTGTGTGTATTTAAGAAAAAGTTTGTGAAACGAATCATTTTTACTTTTATTGTAGTATGCCTTATAATAATTATTATATTAAAATATTAAAAATTATAATAATACTATAATATTATTATAATATTTAATATTTTATAACCATAAGACGTAGTTTTTCAAAACATTTGATATTAAACTTGTTATAGTTTATATTTAAACTGTTTTTACCCGACTGCGACAGAAGAAGGGTTATGTTTTTCGAGTGTATGTATGTATGTATGTATGTGTGTATGTCTGTATGTCTCTATGTATGTCTGTATGTCTGTATGTATGTATGTGTGTATGTATGTATGTGTGTATGTATGTATGTATGTCCATTTCTTTGGCACGCCCTGCAGCCCAAACGGCTGGACGGTTTTTAACATATGAGGTGTCGTTGGATTTGTCTAAATTTTAGTAGTGACATAGGCTATATAAATTTTCAAAATGGCGCCCGCAAATGGCGGTATGAGGGGGGGGGGGAGTTGAATTTTTTTCTTACTGTAGCAATATGGGTATCAAATGAAAGCTAGTAAATTGTTTTATTCTTTTTAGTTTATAATAAGAGTATTTTACGCAGTCGGGTTCTTTGATTTTTTTAATTAAGCATACTTGTAACCTTTGTGTTCAACCGTTTGTTTCGGTTTGTGTTTACGTTACGCACCTGATATTACTCTGATATCGATATCTGAAAACGGTTTTCAATATCGATATGGAAACTTAATATTGGCTACGTAGCCGTTTGATCTAAAAACCGAAAACGCCCATGTCTACGATTCATAGGTAATAATATTACAAACTAAAGTACTTTTTTAAATATTATTCTTAAAACAATATAGTATTATTGTATGAATGTGTTATATGAATGGAATTTGAGAATATGACCCTTTCAAATTAAAATAGTCTACAATCGTGAAATCTGAAAAAAAAATAGACCACCTTACCAGTACCAATTATGTTATCTAATATAATTGGTACATTAACTAGCCGTAAAATTATTCTTTAATAATATAATAAAGAAAAAAGAATTATTTGTAATATAATTTACTACTTTTTTTAACATTCGGAAGCTAAATTTTAAAAGTAAGAAGGAAAGAAAGGTTTATTTATAGACTTAAGAACTATTACAAAATTAATATAATATTTAAACAAGTTTCACTAATTGATCCCAACTCAGCGTCCACTGGCAGCAATTCCAGCACTGGTCTTCTGTTGGGGCCATCTATTGAAACATTTTCCAGATATACTTACTTAACTTTTAGAAAAATCCCGTCATGACTTACGCCAAGTGGACAAAATGTAAAGGCACACCGCCACAATCACAGGTGCCGTCTTGTTGTATATAATTTATACTTCACATTTTAAACATGATCATGATTTTGAAATGTTACGGTATGATGAAATCGTTCGAAAAGTTTTATCATCGAAGTACACAATGTCTTCAGAGAAGGGACAGGAATTTTTTGTCACTTCTTTTATAAATGAAGATAATTGGAAAATTTGAACATATTTAGGACTTTTTACTTTCAACATTTAATGTAATGAATGAAAAATGACTCTCATTTCTTAAAGCTATTAGAACTAAATGAAAAACTTCATTACAAGCACGGGATAAATTTTAGAATCTACATGTGTAAAATGAATTTTTCGTCGGATTAATTTATTGGTAATTTTTGTTAATTTTTAATTTGAAAAGTAAATTTGACTATCTTTTTGTTCTTTTTCTAAAGAATCTGTTCTTAGCAGTCTCCGTTTCTATCATCTGACCTTTAATGATAGTCATATATAATATATACCATAATGTATACCATAATATTATATATGCCCCACTTTGTATTTTTTTTTATATTTTCAAAAACAATATATACAGTGAAACCTGGTTAATTGGGATCTCAAGGGACCAAGACATATGTACCAATTATTGAGGGTTTCCAATAATCCAGTTTTCCAATTAAGCAGGTTTAAAATTATAGTTGTCTCATTTACAGAGGCCCCCGCTTACAGAGGTCGAAATGTGCCGTGAACTCCTGGCCCACCGACTTAGAATTTTTAAATTTCGATCGTTGTGAACAAATAGGTGTGAGCCATGACGACAATCAGAAATTTGTAAATGTCTCGAACATTCCGACTAAAATTTCATCTTTTTATTAACAATCTTATACGGCAAAGAGAAAGATTGTAAGAAAACTAAAATCTGCACCACCTGGAAATTATTTCTGCCGGCGCCCATGCGTATTCGTTTGACTTTTCCTTTTCCATCAATACACTGAGACCGAATTTTCTCGTTGTTTTTAATAATTCTAAACAGGGTTGACTTTGGTATGTTATTTTCCCTACATAGTTCATCACGTGACTTTCCACAATCATAATCTGATAGAAGTTTTAATTTTTCAGATACTGATAATGTTTTATATTTACGTTCGGACATTTTGTACACTTTTATTCCCTTGTTTTTAGGTCAAAACCTGAGATAGTACTGACCAGTACTGACAAACAAAGCATGCGCGAAAGACGACGCAAAATGTATGTAAACAAACATGTTAAAACGCGTTACAACCTGATTAATTAGTCTCACTTATACAGGTAGTTGAGCTACAGAGTCTCAATTATAGAGGTAAACATCGAAAGAGTCTTAGAATTCAAATCTCATTTAACAAGTCCAGGTTTAAAAAGTCCCATTAACAGAGGTAATTTAATGAAAAAGAACCGGGATCTCATTGCAACTCTCAATAATAGAGGTTTCTCACTTATCCAGGTCCCACTTAACCAGGTTTCACTGTACATATAATAATATTCTTGTAAAGTAAACTCAGATTCCTAAGAAAACTGCATTATTTTCACCTTGCAAAAAAGTTACTACTAATATGTCGATCTACTTTTTTAAAAATGGCATTAACATCATGTATCTTTGACATCGAAATTCCCTGAAAAAATTGTCTGAAAATGCTTGAACCAACTTTTTTGATACTCTTACTGACACTGCATGAGGTTCATAAACGTCACAAAAATTTTGTATCGATGTATAACAATTCCCAACATATAAAAGTTTATGATATGATCTTCTTTTATACTAAGATCTGACCAGAGTCCAAAAATTATAGTTTATTAGTTGAAGTGAGAAAGGCTCTAAGGACCTGTTTTACGTCCTGCCGATAAAGCCTATCAGTAACTTATGTGCAACATAGAATTTATCAGAAACAGGTCCAACAGGCCCTTAAAAGCATACAATTAAAATAAATTTACAAGCTAATAATTAGACATCGGATTATATGCACTATCAAAATGCCAAAATATGCATGCAAATATGCACTATCAAAAAAACATTTATTATTAGAATTTAATTTTATTTACACGTTATATTTATATATTATACATATATCAATATCCGTTATAAATTATAAAATATAATAAACTATAAATTATACACAAGAATTATACTTATTTATTTAAATTTATTTGAATAATTCTTGTGACAATTATCCTTCACATGAATCTGTCGTTTCATCATCAGCTGATATCCATATTAGATCGTTCGAGAGATCGGTGCGTATTTCACTAAGGACTTCTTCGTAGATAATTGACGGATAGTTTTTTCGAATTGTGGATTCTTTAGAAATTATCTGATCAGTGAAATACTTCTTAAGTGATTTTCGGCATACTTCGTTATTTAATTGGTGCATCCTTTCCATTTTGCAAGCAACAAATAACTCACATAAATCTTTGTTGAATTCTATTTTGTTCGTAGTATCCGAATTAGAGGACGAAATGAGGCAGCAGTTGTTGTCGACTTCTTGTAGGTTTATGTCATACACTAAATAGGAAGCAGTACTCACAAGTTGATCGATATGATATTTTTTTTGATGAAGGTATTCGATTTTCACAAACTTTGCAGAAAATTTTAGTGCAATCAGTCGTAAATTGGATGTGTAGAAGGCATAATACAACACGCCTAACACGTATAACTACTGAAATAAGCATTGTCAATGAAAAAGTCACAAAATATGCAATAACGCTATAAAAATTGAATTATATGCATTTGCATATGCAAACATGCAAATGCATATAATCCGATGTCTATTAATAATCATCTGAATTGAATAACCAGATACGCGTGTGATAGAATTGATTTTGAAGAAATATCCAAGTAAACAGCTACTGATCTCTTATCTTCGTACAAGTAGACATTGTTTTTTTTTTATAAATCAGTTGAAGAACTCAATTTAATAAGAACATAATATAAGACCATAGGTACCTATATAGTAAATGAGTAATTCAAATGGTAACAAAGTATAAGTTACCAAAAGTAATTTATAAATTATTTATGTAATAAAATAGTTTCGTGAAAAACACTATCCAGTTAGTCAAAATAGTTTATACGCTTGTCAAGAACCACTCAACTGTAAATCTATCACTAGATCATATTTATCATAGAGTGAAAATGTTAGAAAAGTTCAAAGATTTAGAATCTAGATGATTTCGACAGCATATCTAGTTTCTTGGCTTAAGTAAAAATAATTGATGTACTCTGATATAAGTAATTTTATAGTAATTTTGTTTTGTTACTTTTAGCATGCTGCGGCTAACTTTTCCTGTGTGATCAGTTAGGCCAGTATTCTCACCCTTAATCTTTATTATAAATTTATATATGTTGTAATCTCATGCCAGTGATCCAAATAAACAAAATATGTGTACCTACATCTCTATCAGAATCGAGAGAAAACTTGTGAGACAACATGATAATTATGATGATGTTCAGAGACAAATTTTAAACCCAGGTTTCATAATTTGTTACGTGTTCGTTTGGGAGACTACGGGGTAGTGTGGGGCCCTCACCCACTAAAATAACCCGCCGTGCGCCCTCACCCGCACTTACAACGTGGACCACGGGTACCGCGTACGTTGCTCCGTGGCCCGCAGGCGGCAGCCCCATGGGGCACTCTCTTCTGTGCGACGCCCCGCGCACTTAGGCATCGCATCTTTGCGGTAAGCTGTTTTAGCGGACGGAGGGCAAACCCCGACCCTACCGTCCGCAGCCTCGGCTAGGGCGGCATAAGGCGCATGTGAGTGCGCCTGCGCTTTCCCGCACACCGGCGGCGAATTGGTTCCGAGAGGAGTGAGTCCTCCCGGGCCCTCTTCGCCGCCTCCTTCGGGGAGATGACGTCCTCGCAGAAGGTGGCGACCGCCGCCGCCAAAGCAGCCGTGCCCTGACAACACTTGCACGAGTCGGAAGGTGAGGACTCCGTACTGCCGCACCGTCCACTCCTCCAATATCGGCTGAAGTGCCCTATGCCGTATGGTTCGAAGACCAGCCCGGGGCGTCTCTCTCCAGCTGAGCCTTCCACTGTGTGAAGGTGATGCGGCGGGCTTCGTCTCGCCATGCGGTAATTTCGCTCGGCGGGGTATTAGTGCCCCCCATCTGCGCCACCGACACCCGCCGATAAACTTCGGCGAGCGCTTCTGCCTCCAAGTCCCACGGGGGGGGTTCCGGCCAATGCGCAGGCAGCCTCGACACCTACCGTGCAGTAGCCGCGTATGGCCCGGACCGCCATGATCCTCTGTGGACGCCACAGAGGGGATCTATTGTGGACAGTCAGGGACTATAGCGCTATCGAACGGACCACCCCGGCGTAGAGTCGTCGACACGCTAGACTCTGTCCGCCCATATTCGGCATCAGCCGACCGAGGGCGGACGCAGTGCCGACGAGCTTCGGCGCGAGTTGGCGAAAGTGCTCGTTGAAGCACTACCTTCCGTCGAGTACCAGGCCCAAATATTTCATGTGGGCCCAGATACCGTATCTGGGTATCACATATACACAGTATATTGAACCGTTATCGAGACACCGGAGGGTGGACCACGTCGAGGCCCATGGAGAAGCAGGGACTCAAACTTGTTAAGGGTCACCCTAAGCTCCAGTGCTTCGATCCTCCTAACCACCTCCGCGATTGTTAGGAGTCCCTAATCCAAGTAAAATTTCCTCTCCTACTTGTTTTCTCTTAACAGAAGAAGAGTTATTTTTTCAACATGGCAACATTCAAGTTTATTAAATTCTTACATTTTTAATTGACCTCGAGTCATAATAACATCTTGTGAATTTCTAGGCTCTGACATGTTAGACATATTTTTTAATTTAAATAAATATCATATTTTTGTGTATATTCTGTACCAGGGGTTTCCAAACTTTGAAGCCTTAAGATCGTAATAATTTTTTCAGTATGTTCCAAGGGCCAAACGGGTTTAATTTTTTTTGCCCTTAACTACTTTCTAGCAAGAGTAGTCGCAAAGTGTGCGACCTAAGCAGACATACGCTGTATATGTATTGTGTTTGCTTCTTCAACTTATCACAGTAATAGTAACAACAATAAAACCTTGGCTGTCGCGCAAATATTATTGGACTGGCGGGCCGGATTTGGCCCGCGGGACGTAGTTTGGAGACCCCGGTTCTAGATGTCGTGGACATTAGCATGTATATCTCATTTTTGTAGTTAAAATACTCTGACAAATATTAGTTAAATTGGAATTATGTAATCCGTTCATTTATTTATTTTTTAATATAATAATTTATTCTTAGTAAATTAACATGTAATTTTCGTAATAATTCGTAATTAATTCATTCTGTTCTAATTTTAAAGTAAGAATAAGTAATTAATTAACATAAATCGGATGTCACCGTCATTTTGAAGATTTTATTTTATCCAAATTATTTACAAACGCATTATCAAATGATAAAATCCTACAGTTATTTAATAGCAACATCTCATTTATAGCAATAGTAGTTCTTGTTTTCGAAAATAATAGCCCGTGGCCGTGATTTCTACCTAGTACCTACTAAATTGAGATTCACCACAGAGAAGGCTTTGGCCTTTGTAACTTTTTTATCTTTAAAACTTTGTATATATCTAAATCTTCTTCATGGATCACTTTCTATTGTTTTCCTTGTAGTATAGTTTTTGAGTTCATCGCGAACAGACAGACAGACGCGACGGAGGACTTTATTTTATAATATGTAGTGATGAAGAGATATTATTCCGCTTGTACGAGTATGTGCCATATAGATTTTTTTTTAAATTTATGTGTTTCATCGTAACTTCGTAACAGATGGTTGTTTTTGAAACGGAAACATTTTATTAAACTTCATTTCGATGTTTCCAGGTCCACTCTATTTCTAATTCCATCCATAAAGATGGTATGCTAGGGCTGCCATGGATTATTCGAATTACTTAGGTGAATTTTCATTAGAAATTATTCAAAAAAAAAAAAAAAACAAGCGATGAACGGTTTTTGAATGAAGTAATTTAATTTAAGGGTTTGCACACAAATTTTACTCACCAACAAGCAATACAAACAATGGGATGGTCTCTGCCCAGCAGTGGGACGACTACAAGCTATTATAGTACAGTACCCAAAAACTGATATAATTGACTTTTATTTATTAACAGAAGTATTTTATTTACATATTTCTAACGTTATAAATAAATAAATATAAATATGTTATAACACACACACACACACACACACACACAAGGTCGTCTGTCCCTAAGGTAGGCAACTGAATGCCTGTGTTTTAGATAACAGCCGACTGATATAATTTTTGACGTGATAACGTCTAGTAAATTGATGAAAGTTACTGGGTGCATGTCCGAAAAAGATGACGTCACTGTCGCAATTAGTGAGTGAGAGCGCGGAACAAGCGATAGAGAGGTACGATCGGCTCGGCCTAAGCGTTCGGCTGACGATCGGTCGGCCTAACTTATGACGCGTCCGAGTAGAAATGACAGCGGCAAATGGCGGGAAACTGTTTTGTCAATATTGAAGTAACGTCAATTTATTTGTTTTAAAGTTATAATAGTGAAAATTTAATGTGATTTCCATAGTTTATAATATATAGTAAATGTATATTATACAACATAATGATAATTCAGTGATAATAATTCAATTCCATTTAAAAAAGTATGCACTTTTTCATCAATGTTTTCTTATGACGTTATCACATAAAAATTATCGTCCGTAAACCAACTTTACAGACAACCATTTTTTTTAAATTAATATACATATAAATAATACATATATAAATAATACACATAAATAAACATATATTACACCCAGACTCGGGGCGGGAATCGAACCCACAACCCTTAGAGCAGAAAACAGGGTCACTGCAAACTGCGCTAACTGGTCAGTCAAGTCATATTTGTAACGTTATAAAAATTAACGTACAAGTTCGTTGCTTACTTAATTTTCCTCGGAGGATGAATTACCAAAATATTTTATTTTATTTACGCTTTATTGTACACCACAACATACAAATAATAATACTGATATTTAGGACAATTACGAGTATGTAGAGCGTGTAGTACGAGTACAAGGGGCGGTCTTATGGCTATTGAAGCCATTTCTTCCAGACAACCCAAATATTACCTATTTACATATATATTAGATATTATGTACACATATTATTTTATTATTAAATTAAACTTCGATATAATGTCGTATTTCTAGAACGAGGTATTGTTGTAATATATAGTGTGTAAGACGGTGGATGTAAAATAAAACTTGTACGGTAACCAGTCCGTATCTAGCTATCGGTTGTTTCGCTACATGGGGGATGCGGTCTAATATAATTATTATGTCGATATCATCTTTTATAAATTTAAACGTTAGATATATGTCGCAACCTTCTTTACGGAAGAAAGAGAAATATGAGAGTGTCGAAGAGCGAACATGATACCGGTCGAGATGAGCAAGTAGGGGAGGATATTTTAGTTAAGGCTGATCCGTACATTACCCCGTAAGTCAGATGTGATACAGCCTTGAATTGCTGCGAGGAAAGCCAGAGAAAAGTTAGCTTTGTTTTTTAATAAAAAGTAATTTAAAATATTTTGTTAATTTTTTTAGTAATAAAAAATTGAACTGTTGGTTATAAGATCCTGGTTTACTGTTGTAGACGATTTGTTTGTTTGTTTTTCTTCTTTTATTATGTTTCTTAATTTCTATAAGCGGAAGATGTTTTATTATATAGTATATAAGACGGTGGATGGAAAATAAAAATTGTACGTGAGCTAGTCCGTATCTAGCAATCGTCGAATAGGTTGTTTCACTACAGCTATTACTAGAACTAGTACCTTGTCAGCATGTCAGTATCACCAACTAACTCGGACGGTATATAATTTTGATTTGCCATTTCATACTATCCTTACCTAACATTGACATTCATTTTAGAATATCAGAACTAGGTTTAATAGTTATTTTAAAAGTATTTTAGTATCGTAGAATTTTATTAATTTGGTTTTCAGTAATATTTATATTTTTTATCAATATACTTTTCTGGTCGTGCATCGTAGATCCGGAGCAATGGCAGCAGGGCGACGTGGTGCGATGTGTCCGCTGGGTGTCGCGCACGTTCAGCGTGCCTGCGCCGCGCCGCCACCTGCTGCCGCCCTGCGGCCCGGCGCTGCTCGCGCTCACCGAGGACAACTGGCTGCAGGCAAGTATTATAATGAGCAACGAACTAAACCACGATTACTGGTACAGAACAGGGACATCAGAGTAAAGAGCCATTCGAAAGCAAAAGGGAAAAACAGGATGGAAGTGAATTATTAAACTATTTTAACCATTCTAGGTCAATTTCTGTAAGAGAGTTTAACTGTAGTTAATAAGATAAAGCAAAACTTTTAAGTTATTAATACCATTGCAATATTCAAGTTTATGACTTCAAAGGGAACTTCACTATAAGTAATCACTATCTAAGTTTTCATGATTAAAATGTTTTATAATTTAAAACTGAGTGAGAGTGAACGAAATAAGGGACATTTCTATTTTTTAATTTTTTTCTTATAGGTCTGCGGCGGAAACTCCCAGGCGGCGCGCATCTTCCACGCGTACATGCAGCATACGCACGCTACGGCTAAAGGTCGTCCGCCGCCTCCGCCCTTACCAGAGCACCAGGCACCCTCCAACACAGTTCCTGAACGTGAGTATTACGACACTAGTTTTTTTTTTTTTTGTTTTTGTACAAAAGCAGAATAAGTTGTATGTTACATTGTTTCTATTTTAGAACTATTTTTAAAGACGCAAAAGATATTGCAGCTTAGGAAGAAAATTTCTTAGATTCTATTTAATAGAAAAGCTGTATTTTGGTAACCTATTGAATTTTTCAAAAGTCCACTTTAATCTAAGTTTTGTTAAACTTATTCGCAAAATCAAAGTTTTGCGAATAATCGTTTTCGTCGATAACTCAACAACCATTTTGAGAAAAATAATGACTGATTTAAATTACTTTAATGATTATAGCTATTTTGTAAGAAATTGATTCATTAATTTATGGTCTTTGTTTTCATTAATAGTTCATTACTTTTTCCATTAACTTTGAGGTGTAAGAGGTACGTGTGACATGGTATATCCAGTTGGCGTGATGTATACTGTTTTCCTCATTAAAACTCATCAAGATTATGATTTTGAAAAGAAGTGACATGATCACCTGGAAACTATAAGTTTGCATTAAGGAACGGAACAGATATACTCGTATGATTATTATGAGGATCCAGTGGAGAAATCTGAAAATTTTGATACTTGAATTAAAATGTTGTGTAGCTCGTAACTCAATTATAATTATGTACCTAAATATATATAGGATATAATGTTAGTTTTAATAGATTCTTAAATTTTGATGTATATTATAACTAGATGGGACCTGCGGTTTTATCCGCTTTAATTTAAGGAAAAAACGTACTTAAATATTTTTAAACCATAAGAGTGCCCGCCTCGTTGGTCGAGTGATCACAAGCGCTAGGTACTGGCGAGCAAGAGGCCTCAGGTTCGATTCATGGATCGGTCAACGTATTATCGCTTCTTTTTTTTTCGAAAATTCTCAGTAAATAGTCTGGGAGTAATAGTAATGGGAGTAGTAGTAACAGTCTAGAGTCTGTGATGGTGCCCGGTGTATGGCAATAGGCTCGCCTCCTATTTCATGAGACTCATAACTGGCGAAAAATGAGTGTTACATTTAATATGTGCATGTGCAATATGGCAGCAAAGCGCTGGAAGATCAGTAATTTGAATTTAAATTATAAAAATCGCCTATGACTATTAAAAATGTCGGATACGAAAAACAGCAACTTTACAGGAGAGCGATGCAAAGTGTAAATTGCATACATCGTTTTACTTATTTTTTTTAAATACCGACATTTCTAAATTAAGTGATTAAAAAACTATGCATAAAATAATAATTTTTCTTTTCAGCTGATGATAGACTTGGTTATTTATAAACGTTTTATGAAATAAATAAAAAAAATGCGATTTTACAGTTCCGATGATGTTAATAGTCAGTGGCGAAATAATCTTTACAAGGTAATTTAAAACAGTTGGTAGAGTTGAGAGTTCTTTTAAAAATATTATTTCTTACTTGAATCTTATTAAAACTGATAAAACAGATAAAATAATAAATGGATAAAAATTGAGGAAAAATTGTCGAAATTCAAATAATATTGAAGTAGATTTTCCTAACGATTTTGGTGGTTTATCAGTAGATTTTTTTTTAATTTATTTATATTAAAAGAATGTATGAAGTATAACATTTTTATATTTCTAAAATTGTTAAAAACACACGAGAAATTATGGAAGCATTTGTTAGAAGATTTGGATCACTCTCACTCGTCAATACTCGTCATCCACCTGGTAAGTTTGGAAATCGGAATTGAAGTCGAATAGCCGAATTTATGAATGGAGACGCTCTATGAGTCACGCGCCTCGGCGAGCTCTCGCCATTCATGTGGCGGCGCTGACTCAGGCCATTACTCCGAATATCACACATTGTGTAACTCCTACTACGGACAGCAGAGGCACACGCAGCCGCCAGCCGCCTCTATAATCTTGTAATTTAACCAAAGAGATTTACTACTTTTTACCCGACTGCGACAGAAGGAGGGTTATGTTTTTCGAGTGTATGTATGTATGTATGTATGTATGTATGCATGTATGCATGTATGTATGTATGTATGTATGTATGTCCATTTCTTTGGCACGCCCTACAGTCCAAACGGCTGGACGGTTTTTGACATATGAGGTGTCGTTGGATTTGTCTAAATTGTAGTAGTGACATAGGCTATATAAATTTTCAAAATGGCGCCCGCAAATGGTGGAATGAGGGGGGGGAGTTGATTTTTTTTCTTATTATTAAATATTTTCTTGGAAAAGTTATCGATAAACTGGTGATAGAAATTATGATATAATTGTTAACATATATCTTTTATGTAGAGCGGAAAATATCGACCGAAAACAGTGTAATTATGTTTCTTAAAATATGATACAGGAAAATTAATTTATGTAATGTTGATGACAAATATGAACTTGATTTTGAAGAGATCTTTTATAGTTAACACTCAACACTTCTAAATATCATTTTAATAGCGATTAATATTATATATTTTTTTTAATATTATTTATTTCATTAAAACCTCCTTAAATCTACAACGAGCCGGAATCTTTTTCGAGCAATACATTTATTAATAAATTCATTGATATTAATTGAATTGAAATAACCAGTAAATATCCCACTACTGGGCAAACGCCTCTCCTTGAAAGATTGGAGCTCACGTATTACTCCATTGCATTTTTGCAGAGAATATCAGTCTCTAACCTAATAAGAGTAACGATCGTTATTCTCGTAATTACCGTTAATAAATTGATTCATTAAATATTATTCATTTTTAAAATATAGTAAAGCTTATAAAAAAAGAAATACGTCATAATTACGCTAAGATCTAATAATTTATAGAGTTTTTCATTAACAGCTTGTTGCTGAAAGTTCTTTCTTGATTACAAAATGTTGTTTTACAAATGTTTGTTGAAAAATGTGGTTATGAAATAGTTAAAAAATTATAATTAGATAATTAATTAATTATATTAATTAATTATAAAGTTGACATAATTTTCGTATAAAAGTAAATAAGATATAATAATTGTGTATAATAAAAATTACTGAGTGCAGTATACATATAGGTATGCTAATAGCAAATAGTTCAATATTCTTTTTCCTATTACTGAGATGATTACGTATTACATGTGATATAAAAAACGTGGCTTATTTTTTTATTAACAAATACGCATTGTTAAACATTAGTAATGTTTATTTGGGAAAACCTTTATTTCGGGCCACACTTGCTCTTGGTCGGTATTTTTCAACCTGTGCATAAAAACTAGTCGGTCAGTGCATGTATATACCCGAGAGCAACGCACTCCGAACTATGCGGTGATAGTCTTTTTATGTTACGATTCATTTCACTTAGCAGTAGGACTCTTATGTTGTATAGTTTAAACGTGAGATCACACGGCCCTTGTAGGTACTTGGACCGAGAATCTGCGTGTCAGTTAATTACCTAGTGCCTGCGATTTGGAATTTAATATAAATAAATGTATATGTTTTAAGGTCAACTGCTCCTAACGTAAGCAACTGTTTTGGTTAACAGCTGACTGATATATATATTTTTACATATGATTATACTCGTATATATATAAATTACACCCAGTGTCAGGGCGGTAATCGAACCCACGACATTTTAGCGAAAAGCAATACTGCGCCACCGGATAAGTCAGAATTTGACGATTTTGAATTTAAAAAAAAAAAGATAATACGTTATTTTTTTAATTGTAAGTATAAAGTGCTTTATTAAAAAAAATTATTAAAGTATTTTAATAGCTTTTGGTTGGTCTTTTATCATTTGCACAGAAATATTCACAAATAAATATTTTCCTTTTATGTAAATAAAAATTGTATATTATTTAAAATGACACAAATCATAATGGAACGATTGTAATTATTTTTATACACAAATAATATAACTTTAAGCAATAAAAAAAGAGATATCGTATAAGTAATCCTTTCACGATTTTCCTCATAGCAGTTTAATAGAATGAGACTAAGGGGAAATGAAATCTCTAAATAGATCTGTAGTAATGTGGGTCATTACCACTATCTGTGCGAGTGCGAGAGAGAGAGACGCGGGAGCGCAGGTCGTGATAAATGACCGGGATGCAGGTCCTTTATTGTATTTTTAGGCTATATAATATAACTTACAAAAGTTTTTAACATTTACATATTTCTAACTTTATAAAAATTAACTTACAAGTTCGTTGCTTACTTAATTTTCCTCGGAGGATGAATTCACCAAAATATTTTATTTTACGCTTTATTGTACACCACAACATACAAATAATAATGCAGACATTTAGGACACAATTACGAGTATGTAGAGCGTGTAGTACGAGTACAAGGGGCGGTCTTATGGCTATTTAAGCCGTTCCTTCCAGACAACCCGAATATTATTTACTGCGCGAGTTCTTCGTCTCCGCGACGCGGAAGTGCAGGTCGCCGTGATAAATGACCGAGATGCAGGTCCAAAGTTTTTAATGTATTAAGAAAAAAAATTTAAGTAATTTTATAATTGTATTCAAAAATGTTTTGTTTTAGTAATTTCAAACAAAAATTTTTATCATTTAAAAATATTTTCTAAGAATACCATATGCAAATTTTCTTTAAAATATTTTGGCATTGTAATATTACGCGTAGTAGTTTTCTAAAAGTTAGGTGCTTTTTCAAATAATAGAGATATTGTGATATACTCTCGGTAATTCAATATTTTTTAAAACTGCAAACGGATGCTATGGTGAAGTAATACCCTAGTTTCACAATTGTTCCAACAGTCATATATGAAATCATGACCGCGTTTACTTCGAGGAATTTCAATTATTTTTTATCTATTAATCGTCGAAATGAGCGGCGAAATATTGAATGAATCACGGAGATCTGTGAGTAATGGCACGTGGTGGTTGTCGCCAACAATGTGGACGTGAATGTGCGCCTGCGCGCTGCGACCGCGGCCGGTGCGCGCTGGCGTCCCGTGCGCCCGCGATCTAAACAACATTCCTGCCGCATTCATCACGAAAACACTTTTCTTCCACATCACATCTCCATTTTTCCTTTAATAGTGTCTTTACACACAACGTTATCAATAATTTGGTGTTTTGGACAGTGGCCTTTCTTTTTAACCGACTTCCAAAAACGGAGGAGGTTCTCAATTCGTCTGTATTTTGTTACCTCATAACTTTTTACTGGGTGCACCGATTTTAATGATTCTTTTTTTATATTTGCCTTACTTAAACAATAGTAAAATTTATCAAACTTCTGAAATTATATTAATAATTAAACGAGGCGAGGACGTGTTATAAATTGATAACATTATATTATTTGCATCTTTGACATCGTTGACGGCCGGCTGGTCGAGTGACGGCCGGCTGGTCGAGTGGTCAGGCACCTGGACACTTAACGTAGCGGTCGCGGGTTCAAATCCCGCCACGTGCAGATAATTTGTATGACGAATATAGATGTCTGCACCGGGTCATGGACGTGTATTTATGTATATATGTATTTATATCTTAAATTTATTTCCGTTCCTAGTACCTGTAACACAAGTTCTTACGAACTTAACACGGGGCTAGGTTAACGTGGTGTGATTGTTCGTTAATATTTATCTTTAAGTTCAAATAATCAAAGTTGACCCGAAGATCCGTGTCAAAGTTTCGAAATAAACTGAATCACTCACATCTCGGGTTTTAAATCACTTCAATGTTAAATGACACAGTTAATGAGTGGTCTAAAATTATTGCGGACTTTAATTTGCATAACTTTTGAGAATCGCTTCACTTTCACTTTCACATTTATTTAGAAATATTTTAAAAACAATCAATTAGTAGAAACACATTGATCTTAAAACATGGTCTTAGATTACAATCTAAGCGAACGCCAGTGAGTTTTTTTACGCGTTTTTGATGTATTTATATTCATTCTTGTGTAGTGGTGCGAATACTCGCCTCAACGCCGGCGGTCGCGGGTTTGATTCCCGTTCGAAGCAGATATTTGTATTTGTAGATAGATATATTTGTATCTAGCCTGAGTTCTGTGATTTTCCCCACTGTGCTTCGAAGAGCAAGTAAAGCCGTCGGTCCCGGTTGTTATCAAAGATAATTATCTGATAAATATCGTTACTCATGGTAGGGAAAAATATCCGCAAGCCCGCAGTGGAGTAGCTTGGTGGATTAAGCTCCAACCCTTGCCCAATATTGAGAAGAAGCTTTTCCCAATAGTGGGATGTTTACATGCCGATTCAATTAAATTCTATTCAGTAATGTCAAGCTAAATGAAACAAAAATATTGTGTTGGTGAGAAATTTGAGATAAATAAAGATTAGGTGCTATATTATTAGACCGTTAGGTGGCAACTTAAAGAGATTATAATGGGTGATAAAAATGAAGATATTATCTTATTATTATTTTTATATACTCTTTACATCAATATTGATTTACATAGCAATAGTAAAACAAATATAAAGGCGGCCTTATCGCTATATGTATATATCGAGGATAATGTTTTACTTAAAATTAATAATTAAGATGTACTTAATTTTGGAAATTTTTCATAAACACTTAATATCATCTTCGTTACAGCCGCCAGACCGTTACAGCGCAGTTTTACCGTTTTTATTTTTTTTCATATCAGTCACCATTTCGGCAATTGCACAGACTCCTTTAGTTAATATCTTACTGCGGAAGTGATTCAATGTTTACTAGGAACCGTGATTCACTGATTCCGGATTGACTCAATAGATCTTCGCGATCCATCGTTTTCGGGTACACCATCCCAGTCTTTATTGCGTATGTTTATAATGATATATTTTCTATATAAACTTTGATGGACTTACGATGTTTTTTAAAATGCGGTGTTGTAATACTGGCGCCGGTGGCGACTGACAAAAACTTCGTGGGAGAGTTGTACCGATGTGTCATCTTATTTGGCCATATTGCATTCAATTATAACGTGGTGTTACGCATATTAATGATTATTACGATTTATTATAACGATTCGAATTTTATTTTAAAACGATGACAAAATATTTGTTTACATATTCAATTTTTTTATACCTAAGTATACACATTTCTAAAAATAAACTATAGAGTCGGAAAATAATGTTCAATATTTTAAACTTGATAAAACTAACAAAGTGAAATTATATATTTTTTTAAAGTTTAGGGTGAAGTAAGAGTTAAGATCAAAATTTCATATTTTTTGTTTATTTTATTTTTACAACAATTACACATCTCGTAGTACCTATTCTTAATAAATGATTTTTGTGATTGTATTTTAACCAATTTGTATTCGAAATAAAAATAATATTACATCACTTTTTTTAATATCGAGGTAATAACTTTAAATTAACCTCTTTTATTTTTAATTTGTTTCTATTTTATTTTTATATCGATCATACATATTCTCTGAGAGTTTTATGTGCCTAACTATTACGGTTCCAAGAATCCTGTCACAGACGAACGGACGAGTGACCTTCCAACTTATCATGCAATAGTCACCGGTGAAAATATGCGTCGATGATAATTCAATGACATTTTTCATTCAAGAAACAATAGAAAGGGAGTAGAAGTTGCACGGAGTACTCTCTAAGATGAATTTGTGGAATTTCACTAATTTAAGTGACTATTCAATGTATGAATATTTAAATATCAGTGTCCACTGATTTGATCATTAAATATTTGTATGTGTATTAGTGAGTATTCACTAGCTTGTTATTGAAATTCATTAATATGTAGAGAATACAGCTTCACTAACGTAATTAATGAAAATTCCACTGATACATGTTTAGAGAGTATGATAGAAGCTGAATGATCATTACCTGGTTTCCGCTCCAGGATTAGAGATTCTTTTCAAACAAGGAAAACGCTTCATTTAAAGATCCTAGTGAGAATAATTTAATTGCATTTATTATACTAGACATCAATAAATGTCGGATTAAGTCCCCAAAAGAGTACTTAACTTTTAAAACGTTCACATCATTAGTCATCAATCATCAGCAGTCGGTCACAGTCGGTGAACCTTTAGTGCGGTTGGTCATCGAACACTTGTCGATAAAATTACAATAATTTTAAGAAAATTATTTTTTGTGTAGCGAGACTTTCAATGGGCGATTATTCGGACACCTCAACGCCAACAATTACGTTTCTACCTTCTGAATATTTAACTTTGGATCGTAATTTTATTTAATTATGCCAAAATTTTATTTAATGACGACCGTTCCCAAAATATTTTGAACTGATATACTGAACGTCCTGAGTCTACTACCAGTTCGGAAAGAAGAAGCCTCTGACCTGAGAAGAACTGGCGGAAGAAACTCAGCGGGACTAAAAGTTTTTATTTTATTTTATCGTAATGGTTTTATTTATTAAAACGAATATATTTTGTTCTTAGTTATAGTTCATAGTTTGTCCTAAATATTCGATTTAAGCCCCCTTTAACGAGAAAAGTTAAGGGTGAATCATTTATACACAACGCGTTATACGAGAATGTTCGTACAGCGCGTTTTCCTATAACGCGGAACTAATCCACCGTGTTATAGGGCGATTACTGTACTTAGAAATCCTTTTAAAACGCTTTATAGGTTTCGTGGGTAATGACGGCTAAGCCAGCTAAATATGTAGTAATAAATAATATGTGAAAATCTAGTGTCCGGACGGACTTTGTGTTTGGAAGTCACTTAAAATTAGTGAAATTCGACTGATTCGTGTTTAGAGAGCACGGTTGTGGATATCTCGAAAACTGTAAGGTTCAGGTGGCGAATTTATTGCACCGTTGTTTGTATTTAGATATTAAAATATTATTTGACGTATTTTTTTTTAAAATGTTAAGTGAATAGGCAAACTGGCAGTGGTGGACGTTCCACCTGATGGTAAGTGGTCGACGTCGCCCATGAACATAAACTAGTTTACCTGGAACTAGCTCAGGCAACTCATTTATGTGTTACCTATCCAGAAACATAAGGTGTCAAAGTCTCGGTGCCAGTAATTACACTGCCTGTCTTGCCCTTCTCTCCGAAACACAGCAAAGCTGTTTCACGGGAGAAACAAGCATTATTTATTAAAAGGGGCACATCGAACACCATCTTTAAATTTGCGAAGGATGAACATTAGACAGCTAGCTAATCGATCTGATAAAGCGTCGTGTCAATGGTCGGCTCAGCACAATGAATTTATGTACAAACTGGAATGCGTACATACACTCAAAAACCGTTCCTAAGAGAGGGATTACGTCTCTTTCTACCACGAATTCAAGGAAACTCGTAAGAAAGAGACAAAATACCAGTAATCAACGAAATGCTCGGAACGATTTTTCCACTTTCTTCCATGTTGAAAACAAATGTCAACCTTATGTAAGTTATTTCAAGGTGCTTATTTGAATATACAATTTTATTAAGTGATCGTTCCAGTTATGATATAAATTCCTTGGCTCAGCCACGGTAGTTGTCAAAAAAAATGGCACCATGTCAGCGACGAATCACTACTTCTTTGTGAAATATTAATATCGTCTAGCACTCATGGCTGATAAAGGTGAAAAAGCGCCTTTTTATATGTGGTTGGGAAACAAACACATAAAATATTACGTTAATAACATTTAGTATATAATAGAATAAAATTCAGTGAAGTTTCCATAAATTTTACGGCGGCACTCGAAAGCATTAACAAGTTATTATTGATTAATATTATTAAGTTGAATAACAAGTATGCTTAATTAAAAAAATCAAAAACCCGACTGCGTAAAATACTCTTATTATAAACTAAAAAGAATAAAACAATTTACTAGCTTTCATTTGATACCCATATTGCTACAGTACAAAAAAAAATTCAACTCTCCCTCCCCCTCAATCTACCATTTGCGGGCGCCATTTTGAAAATTTATATAGCCTATGTCACTACTACAATTTAGACAAATCCAACGACACCTCATATGTCAAAAACCGTCCAGCCGTTTGGGCTGTAGGGAGTGCCAAAGAAATGGACATACATACATACATACATACATACATACATACATACATACATACATACATACATACATACATACACTCGAAAAACATAACCCTCCTTCTGTCGCAGTCGGGTAAAAAAAAAAGCGGCTAAGTGCGAGTCGGACTCGCCCATGAAGGGTTCCGTAGCAGCAAGTAACATCATATAAAAGTTCTTGTAGTTCGTTGTAACTTTGATCGATGTTCTAATAATAGTGTATTTTTTTTATTAAATTAAAAAAAAAAAAAAAAACTACTTACTAGATCTCGTTCAAACCAATTTTCGCTGAAAGTTTGCATGGTTGCAATGTACATCATATATTTTTTTAGTTTTATTATTATTTTATAAGTTACAGGGGATAGGGGACACATTTTACCACTTTGGAAGTGTCTCTCGCGCAATTTATTCAGTTTAAAATTTTTTTATTAAAAACCTCAATATAATTTTTAAAGACCTATCTATAAATACCCCACACGTATGGGTTTGATGAAATTTTTTTTTTTGAGTTTTAGTTCTAAGTATGGGGAAATTTATTGTTTTTTTCTATTTTTGTGTGAAAATCTTAATACGTTACACAGAATTACATCTACTCACCAAGTTTCAACAGTGTAGTTCTTAGAGTTTCGGAAAAAAGTGACATACGGACGGACAGACAGACAGACATGACGAATCCATAAGGGTTCCTTTTTTTTTGCCATTTAGCTACGGAACCCTAAAAAGGAATTATTATTGTATAAAAATTATAACTCAACTTTAAATTGTCTTTGTATTATAAAGATAAATGAAATATGTACTTATCAATATCCTCAAAATTCTTATTATATTCACGACAAGCTCTGATCACAAATGAATAGGCGCTATAGACTTCTTAGACTTTTCTTCTAGACGAGAGCTTCGACGAGTTCTTTTAAGATAATGAAATCATATGACTCATGTCGAGTTAGAGCGTGGATAATTCAGTAGTAAATGCCGAGCAAAGAGAGTCAATATGCTTATGGCCAATTTTAAATAAGTCATCGAAATTTTATCTGCTTTAATAAGAAAAAAAAGCTAGTTTGTCTATTTGATAAGACTTTACGCATCCTAGAGAAGCGATGAAAACGACGCGATGCGATTTAACAAATACCATAGCATATAACTGTAAGCTAAGTCAGTAGGCATAAAAACAAATTGTTCACATCGTTTATCTCATATAACACATAACATTGAATTCATTTTTACGTACATCAAAACAATAAGTGTAGGTACGTAAAAAAGAATTCAATATAAAATTATTTATTTTCTTAAGTCTTGTTCCTCCTGATATATTGACGGCGGGAAATTCCGCCGGGCGATCGGCACGCGTGTCAAGGACTTACGATTCTTATACGATTTGTAGAACGTATTTGTAGAACCGCAATAACCTTTAACTTAAACACAGTGCTGTGTTTATTTAACTTATTTACGAAACTCTATATTATTTATTCCATTCCGTCTAGAATCATCGAATTAAATTATTCTTCGAGTCGGTCTTTAAGAAATATGTAATTTATGATTTATTGTATGTTTGACAATTTATTTCATGACTTTCCTGTTCAGTACCTATATAGTATATAGTAGTAAGTTTACATTACTCGTTTTTTCATACGAATGTAAATATGGTGTAAATCTTAAAACCACGAAGCTATTGGTCGAGGCGGCTGGTCGCCACACCCACAGCCGTTCCACAACCACTGCCAACGTTGCGAGTATAGTGTGGTATATTTAATATCCTAAATTATGATGTCATTTAGTTTTTCTTTTGTGTCTCGAACAAATGTGTCGTTATTTAATTAACACTAAATGGGTGTATTTTTGTATCTGGTTTTTTCAAGTCGTCGTGAAGGGAATTAAAAAGTTTAAAGTAATCGACCTTACAATGATATATATTTAGTTAAATTGTGCTTTGATTTTAATATTAAACTAAATAGGTACGTCATATAACAGAAATAGCAGAATTTTGTTACTATATATAAATAAATTTATATAGAGGAAAGTTAAAAGGTGAAAGCCTTTCAAACTAAAATGTAGAAAAAGTTAAGCGTTAATAGTACAATATGTACTGCGACTACAGAGACACTAATTAATATTTAATACGATCGTAGTCTTTAAAATTATTTTTAAATAAAGATGATCATTACCGACCAAAGTTTGGATAAAATAATAAAATAGTTCCTAGTAGTAGTAATAGGTAACGAAAACAGGGGTCAAATGTATAAATTGTTTATTTTAAAAGTATGATATTATACTTCACCAAACGTTATTATTGCATTACTTTAATATCGCGAAGACGTGAAGATTTAGCGGAATAATAGGCCTTCACCTCACTTGATACTTCACCCCGGCCCCGGCGCACCCTCCGACACTCCTACCCCTACCATGCACTACTAATACCGATAAAAAATCGTAGGATGCCATCAAATAGTAGACACTAAAATAATTGTAGATCCATTCTTATTAAATCAAAGTTCAAAATTAAATATATTTCAATAAAAGTAAAAATGTTAGAATTACAAAAAAGTAAGCATAAGAAACCGGAGGCTTTAACGAGTACAAATACCTAAAATACAGCTACTGCTGTACTGTTCTAATTTGTTTAAAATACTATATTTATCACGGGACAGTATATTTATTATAACGTACATCAAAGCAACGAAACTTTTATTCACAATAAAACGCTCTACCTAGTGTTCTTATGTAAGGTCTCAAAATTCTCACAAGAGGAAGCACAACCTCGAAATTTTATTTGGGGATAAGACTTTGCAGGTTTGTAGTATATCTGAAGTGTATCTGTCCTGCAAAGCAAAAAGACCAGATGGCCAGTGGTTTGCGAGAAAATAATACAATAATATAAAACAATAAAACGCTCTATTATTAAACGCTAATATTCTTAATATAATAATAATATGTAAGGACTCAAAATTCTCACTATCAGATCTAGACTTACTTTTGGTAGGTTCCTATAGATTGGATATTATTGCTATGTTGTTCATACAAAAACATAGACCTTGACAGTTATATAACTGCGTAATAAAATCAAATTTTTTTAATATTCAAGTGAAAAGTTGGAGAATATGAAAATAAATTTATTAAAAAAAATAATTTTTAAGGGTTGCCAATTGTCAATACATATTTTTATAAATTTTTAAACCGAAATAGACACTTAAAAATTTCTTGTAACGATAGTAGGGGTGACTCACAGCAGGCGAGCATTAGCAAGTCAATGGTTGCGGATCAGGCGCGACTCTCGTAAGCGACCCGACACCCGTCGCCGGCACCCGGCACCAACCACGCGACCCTCGAAGCCTTACTTTACTCGTTTGATTACATTTTGTTTTGATAACCTTGTTTTAGCATTTTAAAATCAAAATCAAAATATCAATCAAACATAATATTTAAGTTTATGTAGGTTTTTTGTAAGCAGAACAGACAAGCAGATTAAAATCGTCAAAACAAAAAATGGAATATTTTTTTTAATTAAAATGAAATTATTATAAAATTATGAAATTACATACTGTATTAATAATTTTAGGTATTCTGCGGTTTCTACAAAGCGTCTTATATGTTTTGAGAAGATTTAATATATCTGTTACGGAGCTGTCTCTAGTGAGACCGTATTGTTCCAAGAATGTTGAGATAGATTTAAAATGGAGAAGTGTACAATAGTTCGATTAAGATCGGAATTTAAATTAAATAGAAGTTAGTTTTATTTTGTAATTATAAAATAACACAAAAATGTAGGTGATTTATTGAAATTGATCAGAATGGAAGAAGCAGATATTATTTAAGATAGAGTCGGTTCTGTCTGTATTAATGTTTAATTTAATAAAATATTTTGTAGGATTTGCTTTACATGTCTGCATGCTTATGAATAAAACCTAGTGCTATTCTAGAATATTCTATGGTTGTATTATTTCGTGAAAATCTACAATTTTTTTTATTGCATCTAATTAAGTAGAATTATAAAAATCCTGTAATATTTAATTGGCAATACAAGACGTCCAGCCAATTACTATACTACAATATAATTACAGTTTTTTTTTTAACTTTATGTTGTTGTTGATGTTTCGTACTAAATTTCGTTCTAATATTATCACACTTGATTCGAAGTTTTAGCTTTAAGTTGAATTTAAATATTCTTAAATGAAAAAATGTTTAAAAATGCTGATTAAAACTCTATATTAAGCGTATTGAATATTAGGTATACCTATCGTCTTTATGAACTGAATCCATATAGAGAAGGGTTAATACACCACGCTACTCTGCAGCTTGATTGGCTGCAATTTCTCTACCATGAGTAACGATCGCTATTATTTAGTTGTCTGTGGATAACATGCGGGACCGATAGCTCTATATGGTCTTCGAAGCACGGTGGGTAAATCCACAAGGACATACAGAAACAAAAATTGCCCCGAGCGGCAATCGAACCCGCAACCACCGACGTTAAGACGGCTACTCGCACCACTACACCAGAACGGTTGTCATATTTAAGCATACTTTCTACTTACGGTTTATATTGTATTCTATTTATATCGATGAGTATCATCACTACATGTTATAAAACAAAGTCCCCCACCGCGTCTGCTTGTTTGTTTGTTTTTTTTAATGTTAGTTGGATAGGCAAACTGGCAGACGTTCCACCTGATGGTAAGTAGTTGACGTCGCCCATGAACATAAACTAGTTTACCTGGAACTAGCTCAGGCAACTCATTTATGTGTTGCCTATCCAGAGACATAAGGTGTTAAAGTCTCGGTGCCAGTAATTACACTGCCTGTCTTGCCCTTCTCTCCGAAACACAGCAAAGCTGTTTCACGGGTGAAACAAGCGAGATTGTGGTACCCATGCAGCCGGGAGCGCGGCACAGCGCATCCCTCCCACCGGTAAACGGTACGGTTTGTCTACCTGTTCCTGATGAACTCGAATATTTCTGAACGGTCTATCATACAGTTTTCATCAATAGATAGAGTGATTCATGAGGAAGGTTTTGTTACGTGTATAATCTGTTAGTGTTTTGTGTCAATTAGTTGATATAAGACAATAATTGTTGAAAATATTTTTACCTGGGAGCTTTTATCGAAAACGCTGCATAATCTCTTTGAGAAATAATAAAACAATGCTAGGTGGAATTATTTATTCCTCTTTTATATATATCTTCCTATATCTTTTAAGGATAGCTTACTGTACCCATTCTAACTTTTGGACAAATGGTCACGTACTATGCGGTAATTGGAACGCTATTTAAAAAGATACAGTATAAATCTTTATCAATTTAAATACATAAATAAACTTATGTATTTCATGCAAATTATGATAATACTTTACACCATATAATTTAAATGAATATCTTAGGAGTTATCGCAAAATGAAAACTAACGGACGCGAAAAAAATCTCAAGAGCTCTCACACCGATCATGGGCTCGCTTGATGCGACCATCCCGTGCCGCTCTCCTCGCTGTCAATAAGAACATACTACCCGAGCAAAGCCGGGATGGGTCGCTAGTTACCAATATAAGAAGTCGAGAAACAAAAAGATGTTACACTAATTACGAGTTAGTACAGAGTCAGGTGAGTCGCTCGCGGCTCGCGCTCGTGGGAAAAGGCGCGTGTCGCGGGCGCATTCCCGCGCGCTGACTCACGTGGAATGCGGACCCGCCGCTCATTTCTTTTTCAGGATCGACACGAGTACTCGATTGAATTTTGTACATTATCATATATTATACACTAGCTGCGCTTCCTGGTTACCCCAATTCCCGTTAGAAAGTCGAGATGAAAAATAGCCTATAGATATGAGCGAGATAAACTATATCAGCCCGTGAAGCAGACCTTAAAAATTATGTCAAAATTTAAAAGTCAATGAATAATTAAAAAAAATTACAAAATAAGAAATATATCACGGCTCACATAATCAAATAAATACATACATAATATAGGTAGATGTTTAAGATATTGATGTAAAAGCTGTCTTTTTCAATTTACGTGTTATATGTCTAAGCCCTTTCGTTTGGATCCTACTCGAAACCTGTGCATTAAAAGTCAATGTAGTTAGTATTCGAGCTGGAGGATTTGTTTTTTAGTTTGACAATTTTTTATATTACGGAAATAGTTATAATAATAAAATAAAAAGAAAAGTTATTGTTATATAAATTACTAGCTCTTGCCCGCGACGTCGTCTGCGTGAACTCTATTAGATTACACGTTGTTACAGAATGCGTTGAAGAAATAAAGATTCACTGCTCGTTCCCCGTAGGTGATAGCGTGATAATATGTAACCTATATGTTGACCCGACTTCTTAATAATATTCGTGCCAAATTTGAATTAAATCCATGCAGTACTTTTTGAGTTTATCCCGGACATACAGACAAACAAAAATTCTAAAAACTATATTTTTGGCTTCGGTATCGATTGTAGATCACACCCCAAGTATTCTTTAAAAAAATATTCAATGTACAGTTTTGACTTTCCTATCAGTTTATAATTATTATTATAAAAGTTTGTCAGACAAATCTTATCTGTTTTATCTTAACATTTTTCTACTTCTAGTGTTGGAACGAAGTTCCTTATTTTTGTTTCAAATTTAACAACCTATAAGCACTAAGTCATTAAGTTTGGTTCGTTTTTTGTTATAATTAGTATGAATCATTACAATGAAACATAATTTTTAACGAACTGTACTGTGTTTAGTATGAATTCGTAGTTTATTTTCGCTCGAGTTTTATATATCACGTAATTTAACAACTCTCCCACCGTTCGTAACACTCTGTTTGATGTAAACCGATACAGGTACGTTCTCATGTCGAGCGTATCTCGGATCAAAGCTTCTCGTTCTCGAGAGGGCCCGGTGGGAGGAGCGAAGAACGACACTCCTCCTGTTCACTCCGCCTTCCGCCCTCCTCCCAAAGGTAGTGTGGTGTAAGCCTCACGAATAAACGAAGAAAAATATAATTTTAATTTTTTTAAGACATTTATTAAGTATATTTATCTTATACAAAATATACAAAATCGTTAACAAAAATGTATAAAATAATTAGTTTATAGATTATGACCACGTTATAAATTTGGTTTTAAAAGATCAGCAGTTTATTAATACTATTTATTAGTTAAAAATAGTTTCTTTGTAGTTAATATTTCATATTTTATGCTAAACAACAGTAAACATTTAAGTATTCCACCCACTTCTATTATTCTTGACGTAAGTTCTATGAAAATATATGAATTTAAATTTAAAATTTGAAATAATGAAAAAAATGAAATATGAATTTCTGAGAATGAACAGAGAACGAACGTATGTATGGATAGACGTAGTATGGATAGACAATAAAAATTAAGTTTCTGACGTCTTACTGAGTTTTGAAATGTTTTATTTAAAAGGCACCATCGGAACCAACCACCAAACAAGGTCATGGTACTGGTTGAGTTAACCAAAATGGACTTACCAACAGACCACCCTGTGGTTGGGTCAACTTGTCCTTAATTTATGTTTGAACTTATTTTGTAAGTTTGCATTTCTTTACATTAAACTAAATATGAAAAAAGGATGGTGACATTCAACAAATAAATGAATAAATGAATTATATAGTATTATTTACTATGCAATGTTGATGTCCAGATGACGCAACATTGCATAGTAACCGAAATTGTGTATGCCTTTCAGTTCAACCTCAGCAAATGATTGGAAATCGATTAGAATTTTGAATTACACAACTTATAAAGTACTATAATACAAAAAACCGTGTAATAAATATAGTACCTATTACATAGCAAGTTGCATATATTCGTATAATAGTTGAAAGTCAAAAAATGCGAATACCTTAAAATACTATTAATTAATTTAATTTTAATAAGGCTTACCTGCTACCTGAATGACAGTGGCATTTATATTGTCAAAGGCAGATTAAAGATTTTATACAAAAATCAAGAACATATAAGCCGTTAACCGACGAAATCTCTCATGACTCGCGCCAAGCTGAGGCGGATTCCTAGAAGCGTCGCGGCGGTACGGCGGCGGTTATAAATGACGGCCTTGTGCTTCCATTAACATTTAGGCGCCTGTGAATCCTTCTCGTATGTTAACATTTTTTTTTATCTACAAAATTTTATATAATTGATAAATTAATTTTTATATTTTTTTATGCGGACACGCAAATATTTTGTTTTCCAAAGATTGGCTGTGTCTGAATGTCGAGATCACGCAACTTGATAACCGATTCGGCCCTGGAGAAATTGATTGTTTTACAACGAAATGAACTGAACTTTATTTTATAGAAGATACAATAGAATACAAATCTCAGATAAGAAGGATAGTAATTACGTAAAGTGAATTAAAGAGACTCTATATGATGGTACTATACCATATAGAGTCAATAACGATTATTGACGAATCTGTCTTTAACTTAAAAAAAAATTATAAGTCTTAAAACAACTTATTCCGAATAATTAGTGATTTATTGTTTAATAAAACTTTTGTATTTCCAGAATTACTTATAGCATAATTATTTGACAATTTGTAGTTAAAAAAAATCCTTCATGATGAAAATTTTCGATGTAAAATTATCTTATAAAGCAAGACCTTCTTTTTTCTTTGTCTAAATGTATTTTTTTTTCTATGTTCATCGATGTATTCAATCGTAAACCGATTTCCAAAACCCTGAACGTCTGAAGAAATAAATATGTTAAAATAATCATACCTTATGTTTTTAATAAGGGTACTTATTTCTTAATTTCTTCATTAGTAAATAAAATTGCAAATTATTTTACAATTTAAATTAAATTATGCAATATCTTTACGAAAAGCACCAGTTGACTTGCTGAATCCTAAACTTAGTGATATCATTATCTAATCTATCTACTATCGTACCTTATGAATATACTCTGACCCCCGGTCGCGCTCGTATCGTAATGTGCGCGTTAAGATGGTAGCGATAGAGCAATGCATTATGCATGCGAGTGTCCCCGGGGAGTGCGATATTAAAACTTCCCAACTCAATACTAAGCTGCTAATCCGATTGATTTACTTACTGTTTAAATATATAGATGTTATTTTATATCAGAAAATACTTTGCAAGTTCCTTTCCGTATTATTCTTAGTGGTTTATAGTTTTAGAAATAAAATTATAATTAGTATCTAATATAGATTTTAAAATAATATATCGTAGTAACATATCATAGTCATCATCATTATATCAGCCATTGGATGTCAACTATTGAACGTAGGCCTCCTCCATCAACCTCCTGAGCGACCACCCGGGCTCTGTATTTCTGATTATTTGGGAAGGAGAAGTTACCAATACTCGCCATGCTTGGCAGACGGGTAGGCGAGTGTAGTATTTTGCGGCAGATATAATAAATGATTTGTTGTAAAAAGTATTTAATCTAGCGTGCACACACAGGGCCGGCCTAAGGGTGTGCGAAGTATGCAGCCGCACACTCGAGCTTTTTGGGAGGGCATATTTTTTAGGTATTCGGATAGGCTACAGTCGATGGTTGATCTCGGATGACCTTTTTTTAGGAATACGTATAGCCTGGCGGCTTTTGTTTTTGTGTAGGTAAACTTCCGACACAGGATAATTATGGATAATAAAACTCGATAATGTTTTCATAGGGGCATAATGGGGCAATTTTCGCCTTAAGCCGGCCCTGCGCGCACCGCTCCGCGTGGGGTATAGATTAAGAAAATATATTTTTAATATGATTAAACTTTTTGTTGATTTCATTGTAATCTTTCTGTTGCTATGATTCATTTTATCGTTTGTCGACAAATGAAAACGTATTATGCGAAACAAATAACGTAACGTGCCTTATATTTTGCCTAAATCTAAGTGTCGTTGGTGGAATTAGTCATGCTCTATTGATACAACTGCATGCCATGAAATAAATATATTAAATTGTATTACAATTACTCGTAATTACTCGTTTGTCCGCACACTATTATACTGACCTGTCTTGTTAATTTGCTAGACGTTGCTGACATTTTCTCGGATGGGAAATGTCTCTGATCACTTGTGATAAATCGGATTATCAGAATTATTACTTTTGTGATAACTTTAATTAATAAACAAAGAGAAAATTGAGTATTATAGATAAAGAGAGAAAACAAGAAAAAAGCGAAAATAAACGTAAAAGAGAGAGTATACTATTATAATTAAGTTATTATCCGTATATACTCAATACAAACATATATATAATATATATAAATAATACATACACATATATAATAATATAAATTTTAAATATCTGTATATTTCTTTATTTTGTAAAAAAAATATCGCAACATACTGAAAATATTACATAATTAAATACATAGCTATCATTTTTAGAATCATCTCCGAAATGCTTAACTATTTGATTCAGCATCACTGCGAATATTTTTTTATTTACTCAAAGATTTACTCATTTATAATGTTTATTTTCATACACGTACCTACTATTTTGAAGTCCGGACGCAGAGTTCTGTTCCTTCAGCTGAGCGACCGTTCATTGGGCTCATTTTAATGCTAATTCACCCTGAGTCACGAATTACAATGAAACATCAACTAATCATTAACTTTCGCAAAATCGTACAATCAGGACCAACGAAGACGTGTACGCAAGATCAAACTGTATTGGACAAAGTGAGACACCAAACGGCCAACGTCCTTCGTAGCTTTTATTGTTAGTTTAGTGTGTACACTGTTATAAGAATACAAAAATGTTTCATAAAACCAATATGAAGCCAATGATTTTCCTTTGTTACACAAATGTAATAGTTAGATCAGTCCTCAAATAGATTCTCTTATTATACAATATTACACTGTGTATAATAATAAACATGGCTTAAGTTCAAAGATGCTTTAACGATAAAATAATTCTATTTGAAACATTTTAGACTTATGCTAATATCAAAGTTTATTGAAAGAACAGCCAAGATGTATTGTTCGAAATAAATGCCCTGATCCGAGGAGAGGACAGCGGTGGGGTTAGATAGTAATAAAATAAAGAACTTCGTCCGCAAAGCCCTGCCCGCTGCGTCGCTAAGCCGCTTCGAGCTTAGAGTTATTTCATTATGCCTACACTTTTGTACATATTTCAATTCCTTATTGAATTTTTTAAAACAATACTATAAATGACGTTCTTAGAAAGTAGACGTTCAGTCCACGTGACTTCATTTTAAATAATTAAGGAGAATAAAAATATTTATAGATGACGCGTTCGCGCACAACTGGCTAATGCGCTAGCGGTCGCGGGTTCGATTCCCGCACATAACAAATATTTGTACGAATACAAATATCTGTCCCGAGAGGGAATAGAACCCGCGACCGCTGGCGCGCAGCGGTGAGGCGACTACTCGCACCACTACACCAGGACGGTCGTCAAAAAAAATTAGTAACTTACAATAGAAATATTAACTTACTAGCTGCTGCCCGCGACGTCGTCTGCGTGAACGCTATTAGATTACACGTTGTTACAGAATGCACTGAAGAAATAAAGGTTCACTGCTCGTGGGTGGGTGGTGGGAATCGTGTAGGTGATAGCGTGATAATATGTAGCCTATATGTTGATCCGACTTCTTAATAATATTTGTGCCAAATCCATGCAGTACTTTTTGAGTTTATCCCGGACATACATACAGACAAACAGACAAAAATTCTAAAACTATATTTTTGGCTTCGGTATCGATTGTAGATCACACCCCAAACAGTGTACAGTTTTGGATTTTCAGTGTGTAGTTTTGGATTTTCTTCCATTTTATTATATAAATAGATTATACTTCACATTACAAGAAGCCATTTACTCGATAAATATTTAATTGTGTTTCATTTCGATAAAACAAAAAAAAAAAAAAATACATAAACGCGTCACGCTCCACGGCTCCACGATGAAAATCCTGCGTCGGGAGTCCGGAAATGCATTATCATTACTCAATCAATGTAGTTGTGGTGTAGTTGTGCGAGTAACTCGTAGTTCGATTCCCGCTCGCAGCAGATATTTATTTATATTTATATAAATAATTGTTTGTCTGGGTGTATGTCCATGTGGGTCTCCCCACCTGCCTCCTGCGTTTTTATCACAAACACTTCATACAATCTTTACTGATTGTAGGGATATTATCCACCAACCCACTGTGGAGCAGCGTGGTAGATTAAGCTCCAATCCTTCTCCTATATGGCGAAGAGACCTTTGCCCAGCACGAGACGCTTACAGGCTGTTTCCGTTCGACACTTGGACACTCTATGTAGAGTGTTGTACGATTATTTAGAAATTGCTCACTACATTTAATAACTTCAAAGAGTTTTACTAAGTTTTAACTATTAATTAACTATTTATTAACTATTAGGAGTTTTAACTATGTAATAAGTTCAAAGAGTTATTTAGGATTTTACATTATGAAACACGATTATCATGTTGGAACCTCACTCCGCTCTTCCATATCAGTTATTTTGATGCCTTTTTAAATTTTTGTTATGATTTAATTGATAATAAAATTAACAATGTATGTAATGTCAACTCACTAGTATTATGGCAAAGTGTCCACAAATTATTAATTTTTGAGAACTCTTAATATCGTACTTTGACTATATTATGTGGCGCGCAGTGCTGCTCGTCCTTAATACGGGGCGGGGTAGGGAGAGGGAGCGCCTCAGCCGCTTCCGCCACTCTCCGGTTTCCGGTCTCTCATCCGGACGCACATCCGATGCGTAAAATAACATAGAACATAATTATAAATTATTTAATTACATCGAACTAAAAAAAAACATTTGAAATGCTATAAGTAGGTAATATTAGTGAAAGAAATTGTTCAGTGTTTTTTTTTTTTTTTTTTATATAAAAATAAATTGCTATGAAGTATCGCGATTTCCTCAACGATGGTGAAATGTGGTGTTAAAGAATGCGATGTTGTGGTTAGCGAGCGAGCATCGCCGGATTCAACAACTGTATCACGGTGGGTTATATAATATAAAGCTATATACTATTAGATAAAGAAGACATTTAACACTTTTGTCGTTATTTATTTCGAGTTTTTGGTGTTTCGGCACTTTTGCAATCGTCATGGTCACGGGTACATAATATGGTCATACAACCATGAAAGACCATGAATTTGGTTTTATAAGTATTTAATTTAAAAACTATATATGTACTTATAAAAGTATTAGTTTATATGTCCAGTAATAAAGTGTTATTGGTTTGTTTGTCACGGCTCGTCTCTCGATAAACTGTACATTTAAAATCGGCGCGCGAAGCTGTTTTTTACTTTTTATATAAATTCCTTATCGCCTTATGAAACGATTGAAAGAGATCATGCCACCATAGTTTATTTATTTATTTATATGTATATTATTGTATTAATGACAAAGTAAAGAAATATTCTCTGGATATTGTTAGATAGCGTTAAAAAATTTACTGTACTGTTCTGTAACTGCCGTACAAGGTTTCACCATAGACACTTTACGGGGTCCTATAATCTTTATAATGTATATAAAGCATATAATTATATAAATTTTTAAGTTTTAGTAGTTGTTCCGTTACCGGAATCATTATTAATATCGATCATTAGGGGCCACGATGTTCGCGCAGGTAAGTGCACACGATGGTAACAGTTCACATTCAAAACTGTCATGTGTGACGTACTTGTCATCTGTGGCATGTTGTATCTATGCCAGCCGTCGGCGATCGGACGTTCCCGCGATCCGCCGAACAGAATCGCATCGGACGTGTAACGGTCAACATTTTCAAACACCACCGCTCATCGTGCACAAAGAAGCGCCTACATCATCATCATCGCATCGTGTTGGAATTGCTTCCCCCCATCGACGGCTGGATCAACGTGCAGCTGCATACAAGGTACGTCATACATTGTACTTCGTTTGCGCTGCTTGTCGTGAACATCGTGATCTCTGTATGTATGTGACTCCGCCACCGCCCAGGTGCAATTTCCGTACATATTTTTGGTGCCGAAACCCGGGATTCCGGCCTATTTCATAGTTCGATCTAGGTATATATGGTATTTTCTGGTGAAATCGTATCAATAATCGTAATAACCAAACGTGAAACATAATCGAACATCGAGGTTTTAGTTAGTCCATCATCATCAAACGGTCCATTTTTGTACCTAGTATCAAGTAATTCTAACAATTATCACTATCAAAAGGGCGTTTCTTCAATTTCATATCGTAAATAAAGGAAATATCTAGTGTAAAATCGTAGGAACAAAATTATGCAATCATAACAATATCGGTGCTTAATTTCTTATCGGCTTACATTTTACATTAAATCTACAATAATTCCTTTAATTTACATTATTATACATCAAACATAATTATTATTTCGTTTTAAATATCATAGCAAATCCATCTAAATAAAATTTTAACCAGAAACAAAGGAGTACACGCCGCGACACAAGTTACAACAAAATTTGTTCAATTTTCATACAATTCTCAAACGAACTCGTGTCGCTTGCTGTACTTGTTTACATTAATTCTTTAGCATTCCACAGTGTATTCGAGTCAACACAAGTAAGTAGTAATTTATTCGAACTTATTTAAAGGCGAAACTAAAGAATATTTCTTTAGGAATTAATTTTTATCTACCTACATATTTCTTTAGAAATTAATTTTTATCTACCTACATATTTCTTTAGGAATTATTTCTTATCTACTTAATATATATTTCTTTAATATTTCGTTAGGATTTATTATTTTTTTTTTCTTTTCGACCTGCGTAAACGTTACATTATCGAATTTTCACTATGTCTTATATATTAAATAAACCTTCAACACGTAAAATGAGTGCGATTAAGAAAAGTAAATCAAAATCTATCGATGTTGAGTATACAACAAAAGATTTACCTATTTTGCGTAGAAAACGAACTATTGCTTATAATCGTTTGCAAAAGGCGTTGGAACTCGGAAATTTATCATTAACGGATCATTCTCAGCGCGACATGTTTCTATCTTATTATCAAGAAATAAAAGATATTGCAGCAACATTTGAACAGGCGCATCTTACTATTTTACAAATTTTAGAACCTTCGGATTCTGATGACCTTGATGACACTTATGAACGTTTCGATGAGATGTATTATAATGTATTAGCTATCCATCGATCAATAACAAAGGGACAATCGGATAATTCATTACGCGCTTCTTCTAACTCGAATATTCGGTTACCGAAAATCGTACTTCCTCATTTTTCCGGTGACATAAAACGGTGGCCTGAGTATTTTGATACTTTTAATGAATTAATTCATAATTGCGCTTCCTTAAGCGATATCGAAAAGTTTCATTATTTGACTTCATCCTTGAGCGGTGAAGCGTTGTCCGTTGTCAAACCGTTTCCTCTCTCACACGAACATTATGAACATGCATACCAAGCACTCATCGCTCGGTATAAATGTAAGCGTGCCTTAACATTTACATGTTGGAAGGATCTTTTAGCTATTGAGTTTAAATGTACTAACGGAATTGAATTTAGGAAATCGCTTGATTTGTTTGAAGAAAATTTGAGTATTTTGAAAACTGCTGAGTTACCTATTCAACATTGGGATTTTATTTTAGTTTATCACATATTATCGAAACTTGATACAACCGTACGTCGTAGTTTTGAGGAAAAATATTCAGATGTTGACCTACCTACATATAAACAATTAATTGGTTTCCTTCGAAGTAAATGCGAGGCTTTGTTACGCGTTACACATTTTGCTGAATTAAAACCGAGTAAACCGGTCATCAAGCCTACTTCATCGACACCTTTTCAAAAACATTTCAACAAAACGCATACCTTGATAGCTTCAGCTGACGTACAACAAAATAGTAAAAATGTTGCCGTATCGAATCAATGCCCGTTTTGCGCGCAGGCGCATACGATCTTATCATGTTCTGAATTTCTTAAAAAACCTGTAGAAGAACGTATTAAAATAACCACCGAGAAGAATTGGTGTTACAACTGTCTTAAGCCGTCTCATCAATTAAAAACCTGCAATTCCATTTTCTCGTGCCGTGTTTGCAAGCGTAAGCATCACAGTCTGCTTCACCGTGAAAAAGCTATCGAAAATAATAATACGTCATCGTTAGTGTCAAATTCTAAATCTAATACTGCAGTTTTACTTGCAACTGCGATTGTGCAGGTCAAGGATGCGTCCGGATGTATGCAGTCGTTTCGGGCCTTGTTCGACAGTGGAAGTCAAAACAACTTTATAACCACAGCAGCAGTGAATCGCTTGCGACTGCCGATATCTCCATCCTCTTCTCACATAAGTGGTATAGGTGAAGCACAAACTTCAATCGTAGGGCATGTTCGTTGTCGAATTGGTCATAATGATAAAATTCTATTCAACTTAGATATGCATGTCATTAACTCAATTTGCGGGGACCAACCCATCGCCAAATTGAAAACAACCGAGTGGTCACATATTAAATCACTACCTTTGGCGGATCCAGGATTCGATATTCCTGGTCCAATCGATATTTTATTTGCTGCGGATGTATTTACCGAATCGTTACTAAATAAAACAATTAAAGGTGGTCTTAATCAACCCACCGCATTTAATTCTGTCTTTGGGTGGCTATTGCTTGGCAAATCACAGCTAGTTTCATATTCATTTTTAAATGCATCATCGCAGGTTGACAATGAATTAAATTCATTGGTTAAGCAGTTTTGGGAACTAGACTCATTACCACAAGCGTCATCCTTAACTCCAGAAGAATCATTGTGCGAGCACAAATTCAAAACAACTCATGCACGAGATGAATCAGGCCGATATATCGTGACATTGCCGTTTAAACATGATGTGGAGCCAACATTTGAAGGTTCTCGTGATGTTGCGTTACGACGATTCAATGCGATCGAACGCAGGCTTTCTCGTGATCCGGAATTGCATCGTCAATACTCTGACTTTATGGAGGAATATCAGCACAGTAATCATATGTCGCTCGTTCCCATAGACGAAATGGGCAAAGGGAAATACTATATTCCTCATCATTGCGTTTTGCGTCCTGATTCCGTAACTACTCGTCTCCGTGTCGTTTTCGACGCCTCAGCTAGGGATTTCCGTTCTCGTTCTCTAAACGATTCACAGCTTATCGGTCCAAAATTACAACCAAATATTTTAGAAATTCTATTGCGTTTTAGAGAACATGAAATCGTATTTGTCGCTGACGTTCGCGCTATGTATCGTCAAATCTTAGTTTCACCTGAACACCGCGACTATCAGCGTATTCTTTGGAGATTTTCCCCTACCGACCCACTTCGTGAGTATCGACTAAACACCGTAACATACGGAGTCTCTTCATCCCCTTTTCTTGCTTGTCGTACGGTCAGACAGCTTGCTGAGGATTCGGGTGATATGTTTCCCTTGGCCAAACAAATCGCTCTCTCTGATATATATATTGATGATATTATTACTGGCCGGGCTTCATTGAACGAAGCTCTAGAAGCTAAATCGCAAATTATCGCTCTTTTTGAATCTGGATGTTTTCATCTCCGCAAATGGATGAGTAACGACCCACAACTATTGTCTGATCTACCTCCAGAGGATTGTTTGACTGAATCAATTTCCTTTGACGATTCTGAACCAGCGACTCTAAAAGTTCTTGGATTGAAATGGGATCCTAAATCGGATGCGTTCATGTTTGAAATCAAACCGACAAATCAATCGTGTACCAAACGATCAATTCTCAGTGAAATCGCACGAATCTTTGATCCTCTGGGATTCTTGTCTCCTATTACGATAAAGGCAAAGTGTCTCATCCAGAGATTATGGATCCTTGGCGTCGGGTGGGATCAGACTCCCCCTGAAGAGATTATTGAGAGCTGGGACAATTATCGAGCTAACCTTTCTTGTCTCGCTGATGTCAAAATTCCTCGAAAAATCACCAGTGCAATTGCTACCTCCTACGAACTTCACGGATTTTGTGATAGCTCCGAAATCGCGTATGGGGCAGTTATTTATTTGCGTTTCACGGATACCAATGGAAAGATTCAAGTACGTTTGATTTGTTCAAAGGCTCGTGTAGCACCTTTAAAGCGAATATCATTACCCCGCTTAGAACTTTGCGCTGCAGTCCTTCTGTCAGATCTCTACAGATTCGTGCAGGACACTTATGTTGATCGAATCCCTTTGAGCGCAGCTTATATGTGGTCTGATTCTACAATTGTATTATCGTGGTTAAGGTCTCATTCATCACGCTGGGTTACATTCGTAGCAAATCGGGTGAGCCACATACATGATATAATACCGACTGAATGCTGGCATCACGTGTCCTCAGGAGAAAATCCAGCCGATATCTGTTCCAGAGGACAGTTTCCGAATGAAATCGCTCACAACTCCCTTTGGTGGGCGGGGCCGTCCTGGCTATCAAAGGATCGAACTTCGTGGCCAAATTCATTTGAAAGTTTATCTCCAGCTGATGAGGCAGTCGTAAAAGCCGAATCAAAGTTATCATCCACGCTTTTAATTGAGAAGAAATTAACCGAATCTGATCAGAATATTTTCGAAATGTTACTATCTAAATTCTCAACTTTACAAAAATTGTTGAACGTTCTGGCATACATCAATCGCTTTATAAAAAACGCAAAACTTTCTAATCGCACTAATTCTAACCTTTATATCACTAACGTCGAGCGACATAATGCGCTTATGCAAATCGTAAAACATGTTCAACAAATTTCATTCTCTAAGGAAATCTTAAATATTCAAGCTAAAAGGCCGGTCCTTAAACAATTCAAAAAACTTAACCCTTTTTTGGACGCTTGCGGTATTCTTCGTGTTGGAGGCAGAATATCACGGTCAGGGCTTGAATATGAACATAAGCACCCTGCATTATTACCACCTGACCATCCACTAACTATTTTAATTATAGATTTCATTCATCGTACCTACTGCCATACGGGCATAAATACAACCCATTTTTTATTATTACAACAATTTTGGATTATTTCAGCAAAGCGTGTCGTTCGCAATCGTTTATCGAAGTGTATTCAATGTTATCGAACAAATCCAAAACCGTTACAGCCTTTTATGAGTGACCTTCCATCCTATCGCGTTAACCAAATAAAGCCTTTCTCAGTGGTAGGTGTAGATTTTGGGGGACCCTTTCGCATTAAACTCGGTTCTCATCGTGGAGCAAAAATCGATAAGGCATATTTATGCTTGTTTGTCTGTCTCGCCACGAAGGCCGTGCATCTCGAAGTAGTTTCTACGTTATCTGCGGAAGGATTTATCGCTGCGCTACGCCGTTTTGTTGGAAGACGCGGTCGGTGTAACGTGATTCATGCTGATTGTGGTACCAATTTCGTTGGTGCTAGAAATCAATTGTCGACTCTTATGGAGAGGGCTTCGGCTGCTGAGAAAATCGATTTCAAATTTAACCCGCCCTCGGCACCTCACTTCGGTGGCATTTGGGAAATCCAGATTAAAGCTGCAAAATCTCACTTATATCGAGTTGTAGGCGATCAAGTACTCACCTTTGAAGAACTGGCTACACTCTTCGTTCAAATCGAGTCAGTTCTGAATTCGCGTCCATTATGTCCCCTCAGTTCCGATCCTAACGATCTGTCTGTACTAACGCCCGGACATTTTCTCACCTTAGAACCATTAACGGCCGTCCCCGATGAAGATCTCACTAATATTAAACTCCATCGGCTTCATCGGTGGCAGCTTTTACAAGCTTTTCATCGGAATTTCTGGTCTAGGTGGAAACATGAGTATCTTAATTCATTAACCGAACGCGCTAAATGGACAAAGGAATCAAAAACGTTATCAATAGGATCGATGGTGATAATTAAAGATGACAATCGTGTGCCACTTCAATGGTCACTAGGTAGAGTGGTTGATCTACACTTTGGTGCTGACGGGATAGCTCGAAGTGCTGTTGTTAAAACTTCGCAAAATCACTTGATTCATCGTCCACTTGTGAAGTTATGCCCTCTTCCAATCGAACAATAAGATAATTTTTTTTTTTTTTTTTATATATTAGTTAAGTCATAGGTTAAATATTTTCGTTCTTTCTCCAATATTATCTTTATTTAATTTACTTTATCGTGACAATTGCTCGTTCAACCTTGCTAATATCGTATCGTTCATTTAATTTTACTTTCATCGTATCGAATCAGTTATTTTGTTTCTATTCATTTTTTTTTGTTTACCAGAAAATACCATAGGTATTTTGGTGGGCGGGATGTTCCGTTACCGGAATCATTATTAATATCGATCATTAGGGGCCACGATGTTCGCGCAGGTAAGTGCACACGATGGTAACAGTTCACATTCAAAACTGTCATGTGTGACGTACTTGTCATCTGTGGCATGTTGTATCTATGCCAGCCGTCGGCGATCGGACGTTCCCGCGATCCGCCGAACAGAATCGCATCGGACGTGTAACGGTCAACATTTTCAAACACCACCGCTCATCGTGCACAAAGAAGCGCCTACATCATCATCATCGCATCGTGTTGGAATTGCTTCCCCCCATCGACGGCTGGATCAACGTGCAGCTGCATACAAGGTACGTCATACATTGTACTTCGTTTGCGCTGCTTGTCGTGAACATCGTGATCTCTGTATGTATGTGACTCCGCCACCGCCCAGGTGCAATTTCCGTACAGTAGTTTTTAAAACATTTATATAATCGCTTCTAATGTTCGTTATGAATAAGGAACTGCTTAACTGTTAACGAAGTGCCAATATTAATTATTATTCACAAAATCTTTGATTATAATATCTTCGGAACAAAGTCGCTAACAATAAAAAATTTAATGACACTTTAAGTTACTATAGACTTTGTTATGACTTGATCATGCTAATATTTATCGGACTGTCAGGAAGAAATGGCTAACTAACCATAAGTATGTTGTAGTGTACAATAAAGCATAAATAAATAAAATAATTAATTAATAATGACTGACCCGTTGGCGCAGTTTGCAGTGACCCTGTTTTCTGCTCCAAGGATTGTGGGTTCGTCTTCTGGTGTAATATATGTTCTGGGTGTAATATATGTTTATTTATATATGTATTATTTATAAGTAAATTTATTTAAAAAAACAAGTATATCAGTCGGCTGTTACCTAAAACACAGGCATTAAGTTGCCTACCTTAGGAACAGACGGCCTTGTGTGTGTGTTAAAACATATTTATTTATATAATTAATAACGACGCGTTAAAGTTAGCAAAACCTTTTTTGTTTAATAAAAAAATAAATAATGAAAGTCGCTTATCCTAAAAAAGGAAATGTGTTAAATCTTTGAAATTAATTCATTTATTCAAATGTATTAAATTAAGTATATTTGTTAAAACTCCGAAAAATCCAATTTCTTGTTTGGGAATCTCCCTTGGTTTATAACTTTTTGAGAAATTAATGATATCTTAACTGTAACTGTTATACTTATTTAAAATAAAATAAAGTATAGTTAACCAATTGTATGATGTATAAAAAGATATAATTGGAATGTTTTGTCGCAGAGCCGTACGCAGCGCTGAGCGCGTGCGCTCGGAGTAGCGGCGGGCAGGTGCAGCTGTGGCAGTTTCTGCTGGAGGAGCTGGCGGCCGGTGCGCCCGGCATCTGCTGGGAGGTGAGGACACATCTAGACACTACGCACACTTAATACTACAACTTTACAGTGTAAACTGATCGTGTGTAGGCTTTCATCAACATGAAGTAATCGAAGAGGAAACATGAGATGACCGTTCTGGTGTAGTGGTGCGAGTAGTCGCCTCAACGCCCCGCACGGCGGTCACGGGTTCGATTCCCGCGCGGGACAAATATTTGTTTACGGTCTGGGTGTATGTCCTTGTGGGCCTCCCCGCCGTACCTCGGAGAGCACGTAAAGCCGTTGGTCCGGGTTTTTATCATAGACATCTGCTAACGATCGTTACTCATGATAGGGAAATTATCCGCCAACCCGCATTGGAGCAGCGTGGTGGATTAAACTCAAATCCTTCTTCTGTGTGGAAAAGAGGCCTTCGCTTCGCTGGTTGTTTATAGGCTGATACAGTACAGTACAGTGCCTACAATAATTACACGGATAATTATAAATGACGCCGGATGACGCCGTGTTATCCGTACAATTATTACATAAGTAAAATACGTAAGGATGGATGAATGTTGGACTAAACGTTAAAACTACAGGACCGTTTTAAATCATGACATGTTGTGTTTGATGTGTTTGCCATGAATTTTCGTTAAGATTAAGAGACGCGTAGATTTCTAAACATTTCTCAGAATATCTCTTCGTAAAAGAAGTTTCTAACGCGGCGTTTTCCTTCAATTCATTATAGGCAGATAATTAAGCATTTCAAAAATCTGTTCTCGCAGGGTGCCCCCGGCGACGGCGAGTTCCGTCTGTCGGACCCGGACGAGGTGGCGAAGCGCTGGGGCCGGCGCAAGCAGAAGCCCAACATGAACTACGACAAGCTGTCCCGCGCGCTCCGCTACTACTACGACAAGAACATCATGAGCAAGGTAGCGTGTACTGACGCTCTTTGTATCGTAAAATATCTTTGAAGAAAGATAGTTTGTGGAAAATCCTGAAGAAATTTTGATCATCCAGCGTACATTATAATGTTGTTAACGGCTTTTTGATTTTTCTTTCATTTACAAGATTTTTCATTTTCAGTAATGTATTTATTTAAAAGTTAATTCGAAAATCCTATTGTAAGGCCCTATCTACATTACAGTGCTGATCTCGGTTCGTTCTCGGTCCGATCTCAATCCGGTAAAATGTTTTGTATGATGAATCGTTGCTGGAGCGTGACTTGATCGGACCTTGACTGCCACGGATAGTGTGAATACTCTCATTGTTTCTTGTGTAACAATATTTTACCGGATCGAGATCGGACCGAGAACGAACCGAGATCAGCACTGTAAAGTGGATCGGGCCTAATAGTGATAATATCCTAGAGGATATCCTTGTCTCCATCAACACTACAATAAATTTATATATGTTAATATGTGCTAAACTGCTATACCAACATGTTAGAAAATTGAGATTGTAAATTTTTGCTTTGTTAGTAATTGAACATTAGGGTTTACGATACAATGTGGTATATTTTCTCATATTTACGGAACTCAGGTGCACGGTAAGCGGTATGCATACCGTTTCAGCTGGGCGGGGTTGGCGGCCGCGTGCCAGGCGCAGGCGCCCGACGCGCCGCCCTACTGGCACTACCTGGCGCCGCGCCCGCCACACCACCACCCGCCCGCGCAACCCTCGCACGCAACACCCGCGCACCCGGCACCTGCGCCACAGCACCACCCAAGCACCGCCGATAACTCGCATCAGCTCGGCACTCGCTGACAGTGACCACAGGGAAACTTGCTGCCTAACTATTTCAATCAAAAGTTTTCAGTTTCAAAGACAGTGACTAAACTTTTACCTCTTCGAGTATAATATCAAGTGACCTCAAACATTATTTTTTCTTTTATTTAATGTTACAACTAGAAAGTTCTTTATTGACGTAGTAGTATCGAAGTTTTGTGACTAAAGTTGGGAATTCCGTGACTCATAATTTTTATGGAAGAAAAAATTAATCGTTGTGTATTTCGCTGTGTGGGTAATTTATGTGTGTGTGTGTGTGTTATGATAAGTCATTCGTTTATAAATGTTTCTTGTTAACTAATTGATGTATATTTCGTTTTACATGTTTATGTATGATTTAGGTTTATCACAATCAAAACAATAATTATGTTTTATACATACCTACTGAGTATTAATAGTTCAAAAACTCTATCACCGATGTTGTGTTACCTTGACACATTACATTACCTTACACTTGACCATTAAATAAGATGAAATCTTTTAATTTTTCTTTTTGGAAAAAAGATAATTATATTGTTTTAAACTAACGCGATCACTATTCATATTTAAATTTATATTTGTTCGGGTGCTTACCGCGTTTATAATCGCCCTATATTTCGGCAATGTTTCAATCGCCATGATCACGGGGAGACAGTCTCCCAAATATAAATTTAAATATAAAAAAGATAATTGTTAATAATTGTGCCCTTTTTCCTATATAATTTAAAAATAAACATCTAATTCTGGGTTTCTTAGTAAATATGTCTTAAATATTAAAATGATATAATAATTATAATAATAAACCCCGTTTATTTCCAATCTACAATTGTTTAATTAAAAGTCTAGACCGGATTTTATCGCGTTTATTTAAAAAAAAAAACTGTACAGTTTTACGGTAAAGGTCCGAAACGTCGGAAAATAATTTTAAAAATCGTAAAACTGTAAAGTTTTTTAAATAAACGCGATAATATCCGGTCTAGGCTTTTAAATAAATGAGTAACATTCGCGTAACTATAAGAGAACACTACAATATCGTTATTACAGGTATCAAAAAGAAAATATGTAACAATTATATCTCTTTTAATATAATATGTAATGATTGGAATGTATAAAGGTAAAAATTTATTTGTTTTAATTGCTATCGTTACTGTCTTCATTACTATTGATCGGAACCCTTTCTCGGGTAAAGGCCTCCTCCAGCTTTTTCCAGACCTTTCTATCCACAGCTTTCTTTCTCCTGCTATTGCTTTTATATCTTCAATCCACCTTTTTCTGGGGTGTCCTGTTCTTCTTTTTCCTACTGGTCCTTTCCATATAGTTGTCTCTAGTGTCTATCTTTTATCTCTATGTCTTGCTATAAGGTTGATTTTATAATCTGTAGCCTTTTCAGTTCGTGCGTATACTTGTATTATAGTAAGCGGTTGGTTGTTGTATTTCATTTTTAATAGAGCAACCCGATCTGAATACGCTTAGAAATTTACCTAAAATTTTATTTTTACTCTATTTTTTTATTAAAAATCCAACTCCATATACGCCGAGTATTTTACCTTTGTAACAAATATTATACCCTTCATGTTCCTCAATTGCACAGCCCATTTTTTAACTTCTGCCAGGCGGAGTATATCGATTTTTATTTTTTGTAACAGATGACATGATATGTTAGTTCTATAAATTTTTTTTTATTGTTGCTAGGGATCTTACATTGGATGTTCCGATCTTGAGAGTCTGCTGTGATTGTTTTATTTTTCTAATTTCTTTCTTTTTTCTTTAGGATTGTGCTCTTTTTCCCCGACGGGGACCAGCCGGCTTGGGGGAGGGTGTTTCTTTTTTATTGTTTCATTGTTGTTGAAATTGTTGAGATCGAGTGGGATCGGCTTCTCATCATATCGAATGCATTTAAAAGGATATAAGTGTATAAAAGTAGAATATCTATATTATCTGTATGTAAGTGAAGTTTATATTCAACACATACAAATTATATTTCAACGCATCTGTAAATGCGTGGTAAACAATAGTATTAGTACCAATATGTATATATACGAGTATTTTTAATCTGAACGGTTTTTCCTATAATAGTACCTACCAGAAACCAGCTTTAAAATCCAAAAGTAATAATGAATATTATTAGTCTTTGTAATAAGGTTGATTTTTACTTGCAATTTTAATAAAAACAAGAATACGAGTACTGTGTCCACTATAAATATTCTATTACAAGTAATTTAATAACTTTAATTCAACGTTTAAATAATGTACTCAAACAATAATACGTAATTTAACTAATTTCAAAATAAGGAAGTTCTCAATTCGACTGTATGTTTTTCTTGTGTAGGTAATAGGCACAATTTTTTACTGGGTGTACGGATTTTGATGATTCTGTTCATTATTCCAAAGTTAGTGCTTATCATGTGGTCTCATTTAAAGAAAGAGATCTGACAGTTTTTGAGTTATCTGTAAAAATGCGTATATATTTGACTTCGACTACGTTGATGATGTTCTATTTTTTTAAGTCGGTTAAAAACAGTATGATCAACATTTATACACTGATAACCATATAATTAAAAGCTATGTTAAATTCTACCAATGATTATAACATTGAACCGAACAAACGAGAGAATAGTAAATGAAATATTATAGATTGTTTTTAACATTATCCTTTACTTATTAAGACGTTGAAATTATGTAATTAGCACTTTTAAATTATAGATATATTTGTTCTCCGTTTTTCGACGATAATTATACAATTGGTGTAAAAAGCTATGTCTTTGTCATTTAATTTTTAATACCACAAAAACAATAATGTGTAGGTAGTGTATGTAGCTTGATGTTATTTACAGATGGATGGGTGTATACTCGTAGTAGCATCGCTCATGTCATCATTATGTCGATTAGATATTTTGTTAATAGATCGAATATTATAAAGGCTATATTATGTTATGATTGCATGTTTTACTAGCTGGCAAGTTCTGGCAATTGGCTGGTAAAGTTACCTGGACTGGTGCGTTTTGTGCCATTTCAGCAAACTTAGTCGAATATTTCAAATATAAATAATTTTAAGTTTCTCGATGTTACAAGATAAGCACTATTTTTGTTGTTTTTATTAATAATATAAATGTATTAGAGCATTTAATGATTATATCGATCGAATAATTTTTGTTTTCGTAGTTTATTTACGTATGTTTCTTTATGTGTTGCTGACATTTTTAATGTTTACATTTTATTATGTTCCCTATAATAGTATTGAAGTTAACAATGTTGCGAAGCGTCTCAATAAAGTTCCTTTACAAAAATACGATTATTATTATTCATTTACCCATACTGTTACCTTGATATACTTTCTTCGCAGTTATCGAAATGCATACCGACTCACCAAACAAAAACCACGTCAGTGATTTTTAATTTTTACTGAGTATAGAAGTAATTCTTTTGAATCTATTCTACAATCGTGTGTTCTACAATGAACGGGTTTAGGATAGTTTTATTGGTAAATATACCTACATAATTTATTGTTTTACGACAATTGTATTTATGACATTATATTGTTTGCTGATAGCTTGTTGAAGTGTACAGTCGTCTTAACGTAAGATAACATGTCACAATCACGAATTAAAACGTCTTTTGATGCTATATTTGACGATCATTGACGACGAAATCATTGTCGACGCGTTGGCGCAGTGGTCACAGCAACTGGCTTATGCGCTAGCGGTCGCGGGTTCGATCCCCGCACATGACAAATATTTGTATAGGCCAAACAGATGTTTGTCATGGTCTGGGTGTTTGTACTTGTGTGTTGTGTGTGTTTCCGGACCCCCGACACAGGATAACATCCTACTGGGGACCGTTGAGTGTGAGACGTTTATTTATTTATTTTATTTATCTTGAATAACGTGCAGTGGAATTCTTATTCGCCATAGTATATTTTGTTCCAATTCATTTCAAAAGATATTTTTTATCAAGCTTTCATCATAATATGAGAGTTACAGACTTACAGCTAGATATAGTTACAGGTACTTACTGTCTATAAGAAGTAATTATATTCCAGTAGCTTCACATTTTCGTCTTCATAAGCCATAACAATGAATTTCCCAAAATAAATTTAAGATAAAGTCAATCAATAAGAAAGGTTTTAAAAATTATATTATTTTTGTGATAGAATAGAGGTAGAAATAATTTTCGTTGATTTTCTAGTAGGATTTCACATTAAAATGTTTTTGACGTAATATTACTTTAACCGGACCGCAGAATTATTGTATCAGAAATAGATTTACTTAAAACAAAATGATTACTTAATGGCGACTGAAAAACCTACTTAAATAAATTCAATTTGAATTCGCATACAAATTAGTATGTTCGTTATTTTGTTCTCAATATATAACGAGTTAGAACTCTTGTTTCGTTTATAATTACTGCAAACGCGATTAAAACAATAACAAAGGTATTTTAGAACGACTTTCCGGTACCTTGCGCAACATAATTGTGCCTTTTAGATAAAAATTATGTCGTTTAGGTACAGAAAGACGTTACGGCGCGTTACAGTGAAGGGGAAGGAAATGTCAAAAATCTTCAAAAATTGTGTTACGTAATACTTAAACGCCCCCTTAATACTAAAATAATGTCTATATAAAGAAAAAGGATTAATTTTATAATTAGCTAGTTTATAAAAACTACCTATGACCCATCATTTATGTGACTTTCAAAACATTGCGTGGACAGTAACTAGACATAACTTCAAAATTATCTTTGAAAAGTGTCATTATCCGCTACTTTTACCACAAACAAATATAGATAACATTTTAGCTGTTTTAGAAACCAAAAACATAGTCGAAAACGAATACATGACCAGATAAAATTACAGGTATAAACGAGGAAGGTAGCTTGCGCAAAAATGTCATCCATGTTGATTTATTGACTGCATATTAAATTTCGAAGATAAAAATAGTCATTAGTAGAAGTGGCAAGCATCAAAATAAAACTATCAAAGTAAACTTGTAATTTCAAATTTTAATTTTCATAAAATTATTAATTTTAGCACGAATTACTAAAATAAAACCCCCTTGACTCCTTATATTTCCCAATCAGACGTCCTCACTTATAAATTAGCCCTTATATACAGAAACTTCAGGACATTTTTTATATTTCGATGTAGGTATAGGTAATATTGACATTCAATGACATTTCATATTAAGCACAGACTATATTAAGGTTTTTAATAAAGAACACGTTAGACAAAATTTGGACAAAAGAGTAGACTATTATATTGTTGTATTGATTTAAATAGAGCAATTGGTACAACTTACAAGCAATACCAGCACATTTACCGTTTGGGATATGACGTGGCTAGATCGACTGCGTCCGACTTCGTGCTCATGTACTTTTTCTTACAATTTTTGACAAAAAGACCATTGATCACACAATAAAAATACTTTGTACAAATGTTTTTCTTTTGTCCAATAGCGCAATATTAATTTCTCCTACTTTTACGCTAATCCGCATCGGCTTCTGAAGTCATCGATGAAAACTTGCTGTCAACTTACACAGGAATATGTCACCATTACGTTTATAAGTACCTATCCATTGTTATAGAGCAGTTACAAATAAATAATTTAATGTACAAACAATATTGTCGACGATCCAGTAATAATAATAGCCAACAATGTTAAAATTCCCTGGGAATATTGCCCGTCCTTGCGGCGCCGCACCGGACGCTCGTGAGATAGTGCGCCTACGCGTCGGCGCTACAGGGGCGCATAAATATATATTTTTCTATTAATAATTATCCCGTTGTATGTCGATAAAACCTTTTCGTTTATTTTTTAGCAACTTATTAATAAATTTCACACATTTTATCGAAACTTAATAAGTAAATTTTGTAATAAGTAAAAACATAATATTCTGGGAAAACTGAATGAAGTCACTAATTGTTTCAAAACTTGTAACGACATTATCGTATTGTGTTAAGCATACCAAGTAATTTAAGATCATTTTGCATTTTAACATAATTTAAAATTTACACATATATGTAAATTATAATAATTGTAGGAAATAGAAAGTAAGTCTTCTTCTGCCTGGATCTTTCATCATCTCATCAAGTAATTGAAGTATTACATTACTTTTAACACCACAAGTTTTATTTCGATATAAATTTTAACGGCACATAGGAACTTTAGAATATTAGGAATATTAGGTATACTGGTCCCATTAAGCTTTCTTCTCAATAAAATCTACATGATGTACAAAATGTACTTGTTTCAATATTTTATAAGTAAATTATTATGTCCTTAGATATACAATTGACTATTGTATGATGTTAATTTGTACAACACTCGCTCAGGATATTCCACTACATCACTCATAGTAACTTTTTGATGTAGTTTGAAAAAGACAAAATATTTCTTTCCATTAGCTGTTTCATCTTGCATCCGCCCGAGCCTTTCTGAGCTACTCGTCTTCATTCGTGGGTATTTTACTTATGGATGGAACTGACTCTGCTCGTTTGTTTCCTTAAAATAATAATAGTACTAAAAGTTAGAACTACTACTACTACTACTAACTACTGTAGTTACTTTCAGTTAAGATTGAAATTCCTTTAAAAATCACATATGTACAATTTTTTATTCAGTGAATCAAAAATGTTTATAACAGCTGCATGAACGGCTCCACGAGATGCCCATGCTCCGAATGGTAGTCTGCGCAAAATGGCGTTCGGTCCGGCAGCGCTGCTGACACTCCTTTTTTTCGTTACCGGTAAACAATGTCCGAATACTGTATATGCCAGTGGTCGAGTTGTGCTCTATATATTTTCTCAATTATGTTATTTCACTTCTAAGTTTACTAAGTTCAGAAGACTAGGTTGTCGTTGATTTCATTTTCTTAATGGATGTTAAAAGTTTTCTAGTTATCGAATGGACATTGTGATTGGTTTTCTATCTCAGTTTTCATTTGAAGATTGTTCAACATCGAGGGTTGTATTAAAAAGTTTATGTATGTTTGTGTGTTGTTTTTAAATCTAACCGCGCCAGTAAATTTCTCAATATTCTAATTGTATAAGTGCAACAATAACCACTACCAATTATTTAAAAAAAATTGTCAATTATATTTGTTCATAATCTTACAATCAGTGGGGGAGAGATGGGTGAACTGTGCGTGCGACAACGCGACGTCGCTGTCGATCCAAGTGGACCTGATGCTGGCGGAGTACGACCGGGGCACGATGGCAGACCTTCCAGTGAAGGTGCAGGCGGGGCTCGACGTGCAGCACGCTACTATCGACGAGAAGGCAGCCTCCGTGCGGATGTTAGCGGCGTTGCATTTGGTTAGCAATGAATATTCTTCGTGAGAAAGACTCAGGGGGTGAAGCTTTGTTAAATAGTTCCAAATTTTATTATTTAAAGACTACTAGTTTTACTACTCTTGCAATTTTATTCACATCAACGTTTATCTCTGAAATGAATTGGAAAACATTTAGGTACCTATGATAAAATGCGACGCTTATTAACGCAACAATTATTATTATTTCGACAGACTACATCGTTTATTATTTTAATAGATATAATTAATGTTTTTTATTTAAATAAATCCACTAATTTATTAGTGGCAGAGGAAGTTTATTTTTATTGTTCTGCTTACGAAATTTATTCCAGTACGATAAACTGTGCTTAATAAGGACTACTCTCTACATAACATTTTGTCTACTATTACATTCGTTTCCCAAAATGCTAACACTTGTTTTGATACTTTTGTGTACTTCTAAACTAACTACTAATTCAATCGCATACCACTGACGTATGTATGTGATATTATAACTGATAACACCTTCTTCATTATCTCGTCTGAATAAAAGTTACTGAATGAAATAAACGGAATATAAAATCAAAATCAATTTTTCTTTAAACTATAATAGGCTTCAATCGATTCGGAATTTAGGTTCTGCTGAAAAAAACTTTTTTAAATTTTTGGTTTTGATACAAGTATCTAGTCAAATGTCCCGCATGAAAGATAACACTGTTAAACACACACATCTTTGTCATTTATATAATCTTGTACAGATTAATATGCTTTGGCTATTAATGTTTCTTTTTTTTTTGACGTGATAACGTCTAGTAAATTGATGAAAGCTATCGGGTATTTTTTTCAAAAATGACGCCATTTTGTCACGTGTCGCGAGCGAGCGAGAGCGCAGAACAAGCGATAGAGAGGCACGATCAGTTCGACTTATGACGCATCTCTCTTACACTCCATCGGACCGCGTTCGAGTACATCATTCTGCATCTATGTTTTCTTATGACGTTATCACGTAAAAATTATCGTCCGTAAACCAACTTTACAGACAACCATTTTTTTTTAAATAAATTTTAAATTAATTTACTGGCAATTGTAAAATCATTTGTGTTATATTACATATAAGTAAAATTTGGACTACAAAGGAAACGTTTCCTTTGCGAAGTCGGAAACATGGAGTTACAATTTTATCATTCCTTCTCGTACTTTAGCTACCTTTGTTACTGTTCTTATTAAAATTATCAATATTTTTGTGAATATACATAACACTATTATAATAATTATACTGTGACGCAATTGTTTGTATTTCTATCTTACTAAAAATATATCGAAAGAAGTCTCGAGCCCCAAGATCATAAATGCTGCAAATAGCTCTTTTTTGCAGAATTAAAACACTCAATATCTGAAGCGTTACTCAATTCAATAGTAACAAGCCGTAAGATATAACATCAATATAGCAAGTAAAATCGGCCCTAAGGTATTCACAATAATTTTATCTTACTAAAAAATTACACGTCTTGAATGACTTACTGGTTTTTTTAATTGATTGATTCAGCTTATTGATATAAATGTATTTAAGCCTTTAAGGGTAAACTGGAAAGATCCACAATCACATCAGCCTCCCCATCATCTCTGGGGGGTTTGTTTATAATCGCCACGGTCGACAGGTGGGTTGACGAGGGTAGTGTGTTGTGACAGGATATGGTGACGCTGCTGCCCGTCTCCATCCCGGTTGGTGTACAGTTGTTCGCACCACTATGGCCTTAGTCACCTTTTACGACACCTCGGCAAGAAAGAGGTCGGACTATTCATCTCTGCTGGTGATCGCACAGCAATACTCATTTATCATTAACTGATTAAGCTAGATATATTATATAAATAAACCCAACGAGGGAGATTTCTTGCAAATTCTATCCTTAATTAAAATTGAATTAAATTGAAATTGAAAAAAGTTTATTTGTTACATACACCGCTTAGATACGTATTATTAAACATACCTACAGTATAAAAAAGACAAATATTTAAAACAAACCAAAAAAAAAAAAATCATTAAAAAAAGATAAACAAAATGACTGCTAAGCAGTGTATCCACGAGTACGAGTAGAGATTGAAAATTTTAGATGAAAGTTCGTTATTTTTTTTCTCTTTAGGTTTTGGTTAGAAAGGAATAAGTCAACGTTTCCAGTCCTTGACAATGAATGTTCCAGACTTGGGAGGACAAGCGTTTAGCCTGGAATGCCAGTAGTTGGGGCTGTGACACTGCATTGGTGTCGGCGGAGCGCCTGTGGCTACCCGACGTGGGTATACTGAGCGCGGCCACCGCCGGCGGTGTCGCAGGTGACCTGGGGCTTAGGGCCCGACTCAGCAGCGGCGGCCGTGTCTCCTGGACGACTCGCCTCGACCTCGTCTCCCCCGTCAACCTCGCGCTCGATGACTGGCCGAAAGATGTCCACGAAATCGTCTACAAGTTCGGTTCCCGATCGCACAGCAGCGACGAAATGAATTTAACCATCAACGAAATGGATGTCAGTATAAAATTACAAAAAAGTCATTCGTTATGTTATTTGCAAGCACCTTTTTATATTAAACTGTCGGTATCGCTTAGTACGCAACGGTATTCGAATCGGGAACCTGGGAGCTGATATCGGTGGACAGTTCGGAGACGACGTGGAGCCGGCTGGACATGAAGCAGCAGGTGCTGCTGTGGAAGGTGACGCTGCGGCGGCGCGCGCCCGCGCACGCGCTCGCCACGCGCGCGGTGCTGCTCGCGTGCGTCGGACTGCTGCTGGCCGCCGCATGTTTGCCGCCCGCTTCGAGACCCGCCTTATGTGGGACTGCAGCTCTTACCGCCGCCTTATGGTCAGTGGATTTTTGAATCTTTTACATTTTATAGTTGCACACGATTTTGCAATAGGTATTCCCGGATTTAAATCGTGTAATGTATTCACATAAAATAGAAACTCGAAGTTACTTTAACATTCCTACTTACATGTTATACTCGTATGTCCTATAAATGTGTAAATACGAAAAGATGAATGTTTATTTATCTTTTAAACAGAAGAACTTTTTTATTCAGTATAAAATTATTACAATTATTTACTGAACGTCATTAGTCTACCACCAGTTCGGAAAGAAGAAGCCTCTGACCTGAGAAGAATTGGCGAAAGAAACTCAGCGGGACTAATATTTTTTTTTAATGTAATGGTTTTTTTTTTCAAAGTAAATTGTAATTAACAATAATTATCTATAAATTGAAATAGCCTGGAGGCGATCACATCATTCCCAAGGCGTACTGTCTTCTAGAAAATCGTTGATAGAATAATATCCTTTAGTACACAAACGTTCTTTCACAATTTTTTTTAAATTTGGCAATAGAAGCTTTTTGAACGATTTCTGGGAGCCTGTTGTATAAGCGTATACATTGTCCATAAAAAGAATTACTGACCCGGCGTAAGCGAGTTACAGGCATTAAAAGTTTATGTTTGTTCCTAGTATTAATGCTATGCATGTCGCAATTCCTGGGAAATTCGTGTATATTTTTATGGACATACATAACATTTTCGTACACATATTGAAAAGCAACAGTCAATATTTTTATTTCTTTAAATTTATCTCTTAATGATATTCTAGGACCTAAACTATAAATTGCACGAATAGCTTTTTCTGCAGGATAAAAATCGTATTAACGGTAGCTGCATTTCCCCATAATAAGATTCCATAGGACATAATACTATGAAAATAACTAAAATATACTACGCGACCTGTTTCTACGTCAGTAAGCAGTCTAATTTTTTTTACCGCGAACGCTGCAGAGCTGAGCCTATTCGCTAACCCCTCAATATGGAGATCCCACTGCAATTTCGAATCTATAATTATACCTAGGATTTTGGTGGACTTAACCGATTTTAACATTTCTCCTCCTAATTCAACACCATTATCAACAATTTTAACATTGGATGTCGTGAATTTTATTAATTTTGTTTTTTTGTTATTTAATAGTAAATTATTCGAGTCAAACCAATAGACAACCTTTGAGAGAGCATCGTTTACATCGTCATACATAGGTAAATTACGTTTTACCTTAAAAATAAGTGAAGTGTCATCAGCGAACAATACTATCTCATGTTTGTCCTGTACAAAAAATGGCAGATCATTTATGTAAATAAGGAAGAGAAATGGGCTAAGAATAGAGCCTTGTGGAACCCCCATATGTAGAGGAGCCCCAGGAGATCTCTTACCATTTACATCAACCCTCTGTATCCTATTACTCAAATAGGAATTCAGGATGCTGAATGCCTTATTTCTAATCCCATAATGATGCAGTTTCCTGATCAACGTCTCGTGATGCACACAATCAAAGGCCTTAGATAAGTCACAGAATATCCCAAGAGCATCCTGCGACCTCTCCCATGCCTCAAAAACATTTTTAATTAGCTCAACACTAGCATCTGCTGTGGAGCGACCTTTTGTAAAACCAAACTGTTTTTTATGTAGTAGATTGTGTGCATTAAAATGCGATAACATTTGCCCGAGTAGAATTTTTTCAAAAATTTTACTAAATGTTGGCAGTACTGAAATTGGTCTAAAATTGTTAGGATCTAGGGTACTCCCTGATTTAAAGATAGGAATCACTTTACTGTGTTTCATTAGATCAGGAAACACACCACGTTCTATACAGCCATTAAATATAGTAGCTAGATGAGGTGCAACAACATCAATTATGGAACTAACAACTTTTACAGATAAACCCCATAGATCAGCTGATTTCTTGACGTCCAGGCTTCTGAAGGCTACTATTATATCTTTTGGGTTTACAGGTTTAAATGTAAATATTACATTACATTCTTTAACGTTTTTCTTTAACAAAAATTCGGCAATGCCTGGAGACGAATGAAGTGATCGCGTTGTTGAAAGTGGAATGTCAGTGAAAAATTTTTCAAACTCAGATGCAACTTCTCGGTCTGAGGTAACAAAATTATCATTGATATTTAACTTAAAGTCGAAGCTGCGATCTGCAACTCTTCCACTTTCACAAGCAATAATGTTCCATGTCATTTTGATTTTATTATGTGCACTTCTTATTTTGTCTTTAATATACAAAAACTAAATAAACATATTATGAAACTATTTTTTATTCAAAAATTCCCATTTTGACTCACGCGAATATAACCGCAAAACATGGCTACAAACTTGCTATAGGCATAAGTTGGAATAAAAAATAAACCGAAAAATAAATTTTAATAAACTAGAAAGCGGCACTTTGGAAGTGAAATCATATTTTTATTATGGCAGCGCTAACAGCTTGAAAAAAAAATTAGTACCTACAATAAATACTTATCAAGCAATTGTACAATATAAGTAGTTTGACTTTAGCTAGAATTGTTTTCGAAATATGAGTATTTTATTAACAAAAATTGGAGTATGGTAAAGATGAGACAATAAGAGCTAAGTGTGCTTAGTCTAATCTAGGTTACAATGTACCTCTCAATAGAATTAGGTACAAGATCCTACAATACTTTATCGAATAACTGTAATATCTACGTACTTATTTGCTGATTCACAACTTAAATTTAAGAAAACAATTTGTGCACTCTTTTCCGAAACGTTAAATAAAAATTAGCTTCTCTAAGTATAGCATAAAGTAGGTACCTACTTGATTTTCGAGAGAAAAATGAGAATTGTTTTGGCTACTCAATATCAATCTTGCTCAATTGTTGTTGCTTTTTTTATAGTAGCTAACTTAAATGCGGTGTCACCTGTAATTGAGGCACCACTTGAGCTCGTGTAGAAAAACTGTTTAGTTGTCTGTATGTATTTGTATCGATGTGTGCTTTGTTGGTGACCTTTAAAGTAAATAAATAAACAAATAAGCGTGCGGTGCGGCAGGCTGATAGCGGCGCTGGCGCGGCTGCCGGGCGCGTCGTCGGCGCCGCGCGCCATGTCGCTGGCGTGCGCGGCGTGCGCGTGCGGCGCGGCGGCGGCGGCGGGCGCGGCGCTGGTGCTGCGCGTGGCGCGCTGCGCGGCGCCGCCGCCGCACGCGCTGCGCTCGCTCGTCACCGCCGCCTCCGCTTTCTGCAAGCTCGTGCCGCCCGAGGTGACTCGTCTCCGCTGCCCTATTCGTTCCACACGATCGCTGTCATTTCAGTTCCTTGATAAATAATATTTTTCCTGAGACTTGACTTAAAAATAAATAATATAAATCGACTATTAAATTCGAGTCGAGCAACAAAAATGATTGATAAATAATTTTCTGTAATTTCTTTTCATTTTTATCAACATTTATGTAAATGTTTTCGTAGTTATCGGTATTTTCTTATATTAAATTAAAATTATTACACTATAATAATAATAACGGTAGAACGCTGCAACAACACATGTTCAATGAACACTCTTCACATTAAATATATCACAACCTAAACCGCAAATAAATATAAATCGCTGTTCCAGGGCAGCAGCGCCGAATGGAGCGCGTGGGCGGCGGCCGCTCAGCTGCTGGACTACGTACTGCTGGCCACCACGCTGCTCACTCTCTTCGTGCTCGTGTGCCTCATGTGACCTCGTGTGACTTCGTATGACCTCGTGTGACCTCGTATGACCTCGTGTGACCACGTGTGACCTCATCCACTGATTAATGATTTTGCGCATTTGAAATGATTTGTGTTAGAAGTGATCATCACGTATTTGTAATAAAACTTACCTAGCTCTATGTCCAACGCCTTCTAATAAAAGATAAGCAATGATGCGGTCTGGTATTACTTACAATTAGTGATATAATTATTTTAAAAAAGTAAACAAATATTTAATTATTATATTAATTAGATTAAAAAATATTTTTGTAATTATCAAAGAATAGGTTGATACGTTTATTATCATTGTAATGTAAGTAGGTGGTAGTGTTTTGTGTTTGTAACGATTAATGTAATAAAAAATAAACAGTTGTGTAAACATTATTGTTTTATTATTAATATTAAAATCATTAAATATTTATAATAAATAATTCAATAAAGCGTTCAAATACTACAAAATTGTTACAATCAGATAATATATATACGGGAGCTAAATCTTAGTTGTTAGGTCACTTATTCATACCTACGAGTATATTAAATCGGTTGTTGAAATTTTCTATTAAACAAACAGATTTTCAAAGCCTTTATTCAAAATCATTTTTTAAGTAGGCATACAGTAGGTACCTTACAAATTATTACTTTTAGTTACACGTAGACGAATCACTGGTTCTTCTATAAAATAATATATAACCGCAAATTATAGTAATGATTTTCTAGTATCAAACTGAGTTAGCTCTATACATAGTGGTGATTTAAATATAACGTCATATCAATAATTTTTAATTTGTATATATTTTAAGTTGAAATGCGTCGATTCAGAGCGCAGCTAGATAGCCGCTCGAGCAGCAGCAGCCCCGCGGCAAGCAGCGCGCCGGCGAGCAGCGCGCGCGCGGCGGGCAGCACGTCGGCGAGCCGCACGCTCACGAACCCGCCGCGCCCCGCGTCGCACTGCGGCCGCGCGCTCGTCCACACGCGCCGGAAGCGGTCCATCAGGCCCACTTCGCGCTGCCAGCGCAGTCTGGGAGCGCGACATTGTTAAATCGTTTCTATATTATATTTTATTATTTTAAAAATAAGAAGTTATCAATTTAACTGTAAATGTATCATTCATCATTCATCATTCATCATTCATCATCACATCAGTCATCATTCTTTATCGTATAATAATTTTGTCGAAAACAAACGTTTTTAAATTATTTGTTTTATTTATATCGCTACACTATACAAATATTTTAGTTATTAAGTGTATCCAATATTTGTGACGTCCCAAATAAATATAATATTCTTTCTTTTCTTTCTTCCAGTATAAAATCATTGGTCTCATATTAAAATGACACTACGACTTTGGTATATTAATCCAAAAAACCTAACTACCCACACACAACTTAAGCCTATCGTCACTTATCAAAGCTGTCGGGTACTTTGTCATCGAAATAACAGTAGAGCCAGCAGACCTCGCTCCGAGCAGTTCCTTGTACCCCGAGTGCTTGCGAACGGGCACGGCCACCATGGGCAGCGTGAACGCCTTGATCTCCTTCAGGCCGCACTTCTCCCGCTCCGTGTATGTCTTGCTGATGATGTCGTAGCCCGAGCTCTGTTCGACCTGGACGACCAAAAGTTTTTGTTACATAGGTATTATTAGTCAAGTCCTACGGATTTGTCTGTTCTAGAATTTCTATCGAGAGAGATTGTATTAACATAAAAAAGTTTAGCAAAGCAAAGGAGCAGGAGAATTAGCCTACCTAATGTTAAGCGACCAATGCCGTCCATGGATACGTATCTATAGCACAGAGGATCCCAAAGCTAGCTTCAACAGGAAAAGACGGATGAATGGGTCCAGGCAAAATAGAGGAGAATGGGAAGCAAGATTGTATCTATATTCATATCCAGCTCTTCTTACGAACCGCAACTATATTACCTATTTAATTAATACAGATTTCATGGGAATGTGAGGTAGTATCCTGATCGAGGCAGTCGTAATCGAAACGTAGTAAAGTTGGCTGTAGGTAGACTCTAACCACAAGAACATATCCTCTACAACAACTCTTCGATAGAAACTTACATTTTTCGAAAGTATATTTTTTGCATACGAGTTTTATTTTCCTTAAATTGTGACAACTGGAAAAGAATCATTTTGAGTCAGCGTGATATGTGTTTGTAAGTTCTTAATTTAACCATAATTTGTAAACGTCGATCTATTTAAATTTAATCTATAATAGATTAACTACTTATATACAGCCCGACAATTGACGACAATTGACGACATAGCTTAGGTCAAAATAGTCATTACTAATGCCTCTGCACCTGGAAGGCGAAGAGCCCGGTGCGCACGCGCGCGATGCCGTCCACCACGCTGAGGTAGGCGCGCTCGCCCAGCGGCAGCAGCTTGCGCCGGTACAGCATCTGCGTCGCCGGGTCCTTGCTCTCCTGCATCGTGTATCAATAACAACGTATAACGCATTGTCATAGCTAATGATTTTCCTAGAGAAGCAGCCTTGTTGGATAAAAAACAGTTTCTTAAAGAAAGATAGACGCCTGATGAAAATTACAATGCAAAATTGGTGTGAAAGCATCCTTGAATTTTTTTCAATTGTGTAAACCCTAGCTTTTAAAAAAAACACACTATCAAATGTGAACGACGAAATAACTTCAGCCTGTTGTATTAGGTACTATATATTACATCAAAATATTTATTATGTGTAATAATTTTCCTATAAAAAATATCTGGAAAGATTCTATTTTTCTATCATCACAGACAATTTAAACTAAGTGTTTCAGTTCTGTTTGCTAGAATTACTAAGACAATAAGGCTAATAAGCTGATCCAAGTATTACCTAAAAAACATTTCAGGTCAGTTATATTTTAATGCGATTTTTCTCGGCTCGTTAGTTTAGCTACTCACAGCGAAGTAGACTCGCTTATAGGTGGTCTCCTGCACGCCGAGGTCCATGGGCGAGTGTGCGAGGTCGGCAATGGTGTGCAGCGCGTTGCTAGGCGCCTGCAGGATCGCCACGATCTTCGCAGAGTACGAAGTGAACGCGAACAGGGACGCCAGCAGAGTGCAGAACATGAGCAGCCGCACGGACCACAGTCGGGGTGATAAATCAGAACCTGGTGTCAGACTTTATTGTGAAATACGTCTTTTGACTAAATCTAATTGCGTCTTGAAACTTTAAAGAGCGAATTATTGTTAAGGAGCATTAGCAGTGATTTTTTATAAATATGACGGCGCATATCTAACGCCATCTTAAAATTTGCGAAGGAACGAGATTAGACAGCTAGTCGGTCTGGTGAACCATCGGATCGATGGTCGGCACAGCCATATTGAACACGGCATGACGGAAGATGTCAACAAGAAAAAGCGCTCCACGTCAACGACGAATCACATTCTTTTGAGAAATATTTATATCGTCTAGAACTCATGGCCGATAAAGGCGAAGAAGTGATTTTAAATATAATATGATCTGGACCGTATCCAGAACAGGAAGACAATATCTGAAATTATGAAAGAGCTGATCTTACACAATTTAATCTTTTCACCCTAAAACAAAAAAAAAAGTTTAACAAAGAAGTGAAAGATTTGCATTTGACTCTATTTCTATTAATATTTTACTAAAATTGTGACATAATCGTTTTTAATATACAGTTAAAAATTGTGCTCTGCTTTTTACGTAGCCTGGGTTATAACACAGAACGTATAAGTATCACGAGCAGACCTTGCTGGCATATGGTCCCGATGGCATAGGTGAAGCTCTCGGTGACGGTGAGGCGCAGAGCGACGGGGTCGGACGTGCGGCGGCGCGCCACGCGCCCGAACAGCGCCAGCAGCGCGCCCGCGCCCGAGAACACGGCTGCCGCCGCCGCCCACACGCCGCGGCTGAACGGCAGCGCGAACACGTTCGACACTGCCGAGCGCGACGGCTGGCGGAACAGGAACGCGCCTCTGGAATATTGCCTCGCGAACTTAACTTAGTTCCTTTATAAATTTTTACAATGTCAATTACCGATCTGAATGTCTCAAATCGAAACGAGATTACCTACTAATAAATTTTTATCAGAATCAAACACAAACAAAACTGAAATCTGAGTATTTGTAAAACTATATCAAGTACCAAAAGAAGTTAGTACAATCCAGAATATACAATAATTTTATTGGAACTATGTATTGAAAAAAGATTCAAAGTATGTTAGTGGTCCGCGCACATGAACTTGGACGTGACGCCCACTTCCAGGTCCTTCAAGAACTTACTTCAGTTCGACGGTCTCCGCGCAGTAGTGCAGCAGGTGCCAGCGGTCCGCGCACATGAACATGGACGTGACGCCCACTACCAGGTCCTTCAAGAACTTACTTCAGATCGACGGTCTCCGCGCAGTAGTGCAGCACGCGCCAGCGGTCCGCGCTCATGAACATGGACGTGACGCCCACTACCAGGTCCTTCAAGAACTTACTTTAGTTCGACGGTCTCAGCGCAGTAGTGTAGCACGCGCCAGCGGTCCGCGCACATGAACATGGACGTGACGCCCACTACCGGGTCCTTCAAAAACTTACTTTAGTTCGACGGTCTCCGCGCAGTAGTGCAGCACGCGCCAGCGGTCCGCGCACATGAACATGGACGTGACGCCCACTACCGGGTCCTTCAAAAACTTACTTTAGTTCGACGGTCTCCGCGCAGTAGTGCAGCACGCGCCAGCGGTCCGCGCACATGAACATGGACGTGACGCCCACTACCGGGTCCTTCAAAAACTTACTTTAGTTCGACGGTCTCCGCGCAGTAGTGCAGCACGCGCCAGCGGTCCGCGCACATGAACATGGACGTGACGCCCACTACCGGGTCCTTCAAAAACTTACTTTAGTTCGACGGTCTCCGCGCAGTAGTGCAGCACGCGCCAGCGGTCCGCGCACATGAACATGGACGTGACGCCCACTACCGGGTCCTTCAAAAACTTACTTTAGTTCGACGGTCTCCGCGCAGTAGTGCAGCACGCGCCAGCGGTCCGCGCACATGAACATGGACGTGACGCCCACTACCGGGTCCTTCAAAAACTTACTTTAGTTCGACGGTCTCCGCGCAGTAGTGAAGCACGCGCCAGCGGTCCGCGCACATGAACATGGACGTGACGCCCACTACCATGTCCTTCAAGAACTTACTTCAGTTCGACGGTCTCCGCGCAGTAGTGCAGCACTCGCCAGCGGTCCGCGCGCATGAACATGGACGTGACGCCCACCTCGAGCTCGCCGCGCTGCATGCGCCCCACCAGACCGTCGAATGTCCCATTACGCTCCTCGCCGTACAAGTCCACTTGCTTTAGATTGAACCTTCAAAGACAACTCCTTAGGGGGCATTCATTAATTACGTGAGCTGTTTTTCATTCAATTAAGACTCCCAATAGGTAAGATTTAGTAAGATTTATTTGGATCCCCCTCCTCTCATACCTTACACCCACAACATACGACATATATTACACCCAGACTCGGGGCAGGAATCGAACCCACAACCCTTGGAGCAGAAAACAGGGTCACTGCAAACTGCTCCAATGGGTCAGTCAATAAAAAAAAATAGTAATAAATAGTAACCGGCCTTTTTTGTACATGAGAGATATTTAGTAAAAACAAATAACATGGGTCTTTAGGTATGTGAGCAAAAGAAGCCACAAAAATGTTTTTTTATAATTTTTGTCTGTCTGTTTGTTCACGCATCAAGAAAACCCTGCTGCGCGAAATTTGATAATGTTTTGACAGTAATGATCCTGACCATTTAATCCTAAACCTGGCGAAAGTTTCATCTCGACACACGGTCTAGAAAAGGGGGTTGTTATTTTTTTTTTTTTTTTTTTTATGACAGATAGACAGGCATTTGACCGCTATCTCACCTGATGTTAAGTGCCGATGCGGTCGAAGGTGGAGCATGCCTGCCTAAGTACTTAAGTTACTCAATAAACAATTGTAATGAAGTCATTTGTACACACATTCACCACGGGTGAAACCACGGGGCACTGCTTGTTTCTGTTATAAAGAGAGACGAAAGTGTTTGGTTGTATTCTACTCATAATACATATAAGCCGCATGTGTAGTGTCAACTAATTGAGACTGAAACCCTATTAGCCATTCACAGCAACATTATGTAGGTACTTTGAGATACAGTTATTAATAATCGTTTAAGAGTCATTTGGCATTCTTTAATAAAAAGATCTTATATGTATATTGTATCAGCCTGTAAACAACCCACTGTTGAGCGAAGGCCTCTTCTCCATATAGAAGAGTTGGAGCTGACGGCTTTACGTGCCCTTAAGGTACGGTGGGGAGACCCACAAGGACATACACCTAGACCGGAAACAAATATTTGTACAAATTCAAATATCTTTACCGAGCGGAAATCGAACCCGCGACCGCCGGCGCGCGGCATTGAGGCGACTACTCGGATTACTACACCAGAACGGTCGTCCTTATATGTATATCGCATAATTATTATAAAAAATTATAATTATTTGGAAGTCCTGTTTTCGGTATGGTTTATGTAACGATAGGTATACCTAATGCACACTATAATTTATTTCCATAAAAATATTGTATATTTAGATAATTAATTTGCTGAATCTTTTAGAATTTATACAAAACGGCAGTACTTATCTGTTTTTAGAAATTATGCTTACTACCTGAAGTTCAAATCTTCTCCGCAAAGCATAAGCAGAGGGTACGTGAGCTTTGGAAATGTATCGATCTGTCGATTCGTTAGATCCGACCATCCCTTAAAATACTGAGGCTGACTGATCTGTTAATATAAGAAATGTTACTGTTAAAAAAGTAATAATTTTTGCCGATATCCAAGCTTATTCGAGGGTCACTCTCTACTTTTTATTAAACTGCAGTAAAACTTAAAATTAATCTTATAAATTAAACAAGTCTTAGCCTTAAACAAAAATACTGTACGAGACAACCGAGGACAGCAAAAGACGGTCTCCCTCGCACGTGTGTGAGCGAGACAACATAATGTCGCCGTCCATATCGCGGATAGATATAGAAATGTTTCGTGTAGTTAGGTACTTAAGGAGGTACTTATATCATTTCGTAGTATTATTTTATCGACTTGTAAATTTAATAAAGTTTTTAATATTTTCGTATAAAGAGTCATGTCGCATGTCAGTCTTCGATCGACAATCGTATAGAAAAGATCATAGTAAGGAAGAGACCATAGATAAAAGAGATCGCTTATAGAAGCTAGCCAACGATTCTGCTCCTCACAAGCGGGAAAATCTTCAACAATTAATTGGCGTTTCACTGACGTACACCCTCACTGAACACACGGCGAACTAGAACCAGCTCACCCTTCGCATTCGATAAATACCGGCCCTAGAAACAGACGTCTCGTCGTCACATCGCATATACAGTCCACTTCGTATTTCTTTCGACTCGGGTCCGGTATAAATACTATAAACTTGGGTTATAAAATATTAAAAGACCTCGCGTCTATAGACACGGTCAGAAAGCATACTCAAAAAATCTGATGCAATGGTAGCTAGACCCTCGCTCAATACAATAATTTTATATATTTATAATTCATAATACATATATTTACTATAGTAGCCGAATTTAAATAAACGTTATTCAAATCCTTTCTTCTAGTGACAGCAGTCGGTAATGTCAGCCATTGTTGCTCAAGTTCTCGCTGACTCTTCCGAGGTCCAAGGTCGGCCACCACGAGCGGCTCGCCAATCTTCACACGGTACACATCCACCATACCGTCTGTTGAGACCCAAATCACGTCCGCGTCGGGCAGGATGGCGATGTCCGATAAGACCAGCTCCAAGTTACTGATGTTAAGTGGAGCCTCATCGATCAGAAGCCAGGAGTGACGCAGATTAAAAGCACGATTCTCCGAGGCCTACAAAACAAACTACATTTTAAAGATATGTACCGTACGCACAGAGTAATATTCACCAACTCTAATATATTTATAATTTTTTATTTAAACCAAATAAAAATTAATAGACTTAAGGCCAGTATATTCGAGCGTTGTAGGTATTTAGCGCTACCTCCCTCCCCGCGCGACTAGTTACGCGAAGTCTCCGATCAAATGAACTCTCGATGACCCCGCGCGCGGCGACGGCGCACGGAAATAATTAAATATATAATTTTACAGTAACTTACTAGGTTTTTTTTTTACTTTAGGTTATTTCATAATTCAGTTTTGTTTTCGATCCTGAAGGCACAGTATAAAATGCAACATAAACATTTAATACCTAAGAGAAGTAGATAAAAACCATTATTTAATTTTTTATGGGTTTATAGCTAAAAAAAAAAATTACTATTAATATTTTAATTTATATTAATTATCAGTAAATTTTTTTTTTTTTTTTGTTAATTAATACACTTTACAACATTTAATACCTAAGAGAAGTAGATTTAAACTTTATTTCTTCTCTTAGGTATTAAATGTTTATGTTCCACCTATTACTGCCACCAGGGCCCTGCGCTGGGGCTCCCAAGCGGCGCATTCCTCCAGGGTGTGACGCGCCGAGTCGATTGGCGCGCTACACTCGTGGCAAAATCAGGGGTGGCTTCTCGCCTAGCGATTTGGTGCAGGTACTTACCGAAGCAACCGTGCCCGGTAAGCACCGGCGACAGCCGAAACGTAAGGACCCTATGCCGCCTGTTGACCCAGCGACGAAGGTGAGGACGTCGCTCTGTCCATTGCCTGTCTCAATTCGTTGTCGGCACCTCGCAGGTTAGTCCCATTGTCGGACCAGATTTGAGCAGGTTGTCCTCGTCGAGCTTTCATTCTTCTTAAATTCATTATCACTGAGTCTGTGCTCAGTGACGTCGCTATCTCTAGGTGGATCGTTCTTACAGTGAGGCACGTGAATACTGCCACGTAACGTTTCTGTTGGCTGCGTCCCACGGTGACTGTTAATGGTCTGAAGTAGTCCACCCCTGTGTATGTGAAGGGTCGCTGATGGTGAGCTAGGCGAAACGCAGGTAGGTCTCCTGTTCTCGGGTGTGGCGGGATCGCTGCCCTAATCCGGCAGTGTAGACACTGTGGAAAGAGCGTTCTTGTGACGGGCCGCAGGCGTAGTATCCAGTAGTGCTGTCGACATTCGTTCACAGTCGCCTCGACTCCCGTGTGATGCCTCGTTCTATGCATCGCTATGATCCACAACTTCACTGTGTGATGATTTCTATCTAGTATCATCGGGTTTTTAGATGGCGTTGATAGTTGCTCCGCGGCGTTAATACGACTACGGACTCGGAGGGCTCTCTCTGCACACTCGATGCTCAGCTGCTTGAGGCGACTGTTTCGGGTAAACGACTTCCCGTCTTTAATGCTTTCTACTTCATTTGGGAAAGATTCTTCTTGGACTGTTCTCATGAATAGGTCTTCAGCTTTCCTGATAAGTTCCGCGGAGACCGGACGAACCTCCAAAGTTTCTTCGAGCTCTACTCTTATTTTCTGGCGTGTTTTCAGCTTCTTGTTCGTCCTTTTCCAGTCTGGGTCTTTTAACGCGCTTTTCTTAGTCCTTTTATAGTTGACTCGTTGTGTATTGGCTCGACAGAGTTCTATAAACTGTAGCACTCGAGCCGTCGTGTAGCGGAGTCTGTTCCAGCTGGAGTACCGTGTGCAGTCTGGTAACCCTTCTTTGAGTCGCGGCTGTTTACGATCGGTGACGTGGTGAGTTTTTTCTTCGCCTGTAGGTTCGGTTGACGACGACAAGGCGGACGTTTCCGTGGGCCAGGTGGACTCCGGATGAAAGGAAATTCAGGACCTGTGTACTATCTGTGACCACTGCTGAATCCCGCTGGTACGTCCCGCGCCGCGTCGTCGGCTACGTTTAGCCTGGTTGGGACCCATCGCCATTCGCTGACCGTCGAAGAATCTTCAATTGCCGCTAGCTGCTAGCTAGCCGCTGTTAGGTGAAAATACTAATATAACTTATTGAAATTTTGGATATGCTAATATATCGGTCTAAGATATCGATGACAATCATTATATTCTAGTTAAAAATAGATTGAGTGTTCATTAAACTTACGAGTACTTACCTGATCGCTTTTCTAAGCTTACGTAGTTCACGTCTAGATATTTTCTTTTTATTTCTAGTTTTATTCCCCATTTTATATCTACACTACACTGCTATACAGTAAAAACACTTCCAACGTTGTTAGAGTACTAACTAAACTAATCTAATAAAATAATCAATAATAATCTATACTAATAGATAAAACTGAAGAGTTTGTTTGTTTGAACGCGCTAATCTCATGAACCACTGGTTCAAATTTAAAAATTCTTTTTGCGTTGGATAGTCCATTTACTGAGGAAGAATTTAAGCTATATAACATCACGCTACGACTAATAGGGGCTGAGTAATAATAAGAAATGTTACAAAAACGGGAAAAAATAATCTTTTTTGAGAGCTTCCGTTGCGTCCTTTATTATTTCTCTTCTCAAGACATTTTTTAATTATAGTTCCACTTTTAAAGTAAATATAACATCACTCTTTTACTGTAAATTTTCAAAAAAAAACTCAGTAATATGTTGAACGACCCAAGAATCAAACCTGAGACCCCTTGCTCGGCAGTAACGCTTGGTACCACTGGACCAACGAGGCGAAAATATTTAAGTACGTTTTTCCCTCAAATTAACGCGGGTGAAACCGCGGGGCACAGTTAGTACTAAATAAAATTATCTAATCTATTTCTCAAACCACACTATCCATTCTCTGAGGATAGAGAGGTTCACTGGCGCTCGAATTCCTAAGAGACAAGACCGGACCCTATACATCGGTTTTCACACAAGAGGAAAAGAAAACGTTGATAGACAAGGGATACGGCACCGGACAGGGATCGAGCGTCATGACTATCCACGAGGCACAGGGACAGACACGCGAGGCAGTCATCATCGTCCAGACAAAGACTAGGAGGCTGCGGATTCATGACAGTGTTCCGCATGCTGTGGTCGCGGTGACCAGGCACACAAAGACCTGTGTCTACTACACCGACGACGGTGGTGATGCAATCGGTCGTTTTGTCGGCCTCGGTGGAGGCCACAACAAAGGAAATACTCGAGCACACCCTCAAGATGGCTATACATAAAAGAGACACCGCCGTCATTGAGGATGTGCTCGAACAGCTTCCCTCGGGGGATGGCTGCGGCAGAGTCTCCAATAAATAATACAAAAATAAAGAGCCCAAATGTAAATGTAGACAAGCCGTAAAAATGTGGTGGCTGGTATGTATGTACTAACAAGCAATGAAATATTAGATTATATTAGATCAAGGAATAAACGCATGTACATAGAAAATAAGAAACATGATGTAAATAGATGTAAGAAAAAAAAAAGACAAAATAAAATTATATATATATATATATAGATATATATATATATATATATATATATATATATATATATATAATATATATGTGTGTGTGTGTGTGTGTGTATATGTACATGTATATATATGTATGTGTATATATTTTTATATGTAAATTATATTTGTAAATAAAGATTATGTTTATTAAAAATGATTATATGTATGTAAATATGATTATATGTATTAAAAAAAATTATAATAATAATAAATAAATAATGGTCAGTATACGGACTCGCGTCATAGAGATCCTGACAATAAGTCTAGCTAATGTAAGTCTAAAATAGTACGCATGAAACTATATTAACAATCTTATACATTTAATTTAAAAAAGGCACGGGCAAATATAAGCCCGTGGATATTTTTGTTATAAAAAAAATCCAATCTTTAGAGGGGGGGGGGACGCCGCCAGACAGCAGAGATACAGGTCCTACTTCGATGACGCCTCGCAGGCAACTAAAGCGAGGCGCGCGGGCCGTTTTCTTATATAATTTAAATATTTAATATTTAAAAAAAATAGAAACATTTATTTAAAAAAGTAACCGTTAAATGTTCTACTAAAAGTTATTACCTATTTTTACATGTAAATATTGTAACTTAAAATCTGATATTCTTCGAATACAACTCGAAAAATAATCAAAAACATCCTTTCTTTATGTTTTTTTTTTATCGAGTCAAGTTACAATTATCGTGTTTTGAACCGTTGAATAATCAAGAACGTTTGTTAAACTATAACATATATTTTTAACGGATCAAAAAAATGAATATTACTATGTTTAAAACTCTATCAAAAACAGGTGATTTGGGATATACTGGCCTTAAGTTTTGATCTAATAATTTGATCAGTACATTGTCGTAAAGCTGTATTTTCGGGGTATAACAAAGTGGATATGTTACGCTGTGATCGTATGTAAGAATAAAAATCGCAGAGAAAACGTATATTTACCTATTTTGTATGCATATACACATTTCGTCAGTTCCATTATTTTCGATAATATTTTTAGGAAATTATATTCCATTTGCTAAAAATCTTTTTTTACAAGAGCTAAGCTCAGACGGATTAAACTGAATGCTCACTTTCTCCAACACAAGTGATGCATTGTCACAGCGAGTGTCGAGCAGCATTCCCTCCCGAAAGGTGCGATAGGGGGGCAACGCTGGCAGCCGCTGAAAATCGTGATGCATTCGTAATCGCAACCGTGCCTGTTGCCCTAACTGTGCTAATTTGTTTACAGATTCTGTAATACAAGTAAAATAATAAATAATTTATTTATAATGTTTATTTTTTTTATAAATTAGAAAGTAGAGAACGCGACGTAATGTTTATATTTCGTGTCGAGTCGATTGTTATTCGAAATTATGTAATCGTTTAACTTTTTATTAACTTGGTGAAGTTAAAGTATATAAAAAAGCTACCGTTCTTGTGTAGTGATGCAAATGTTCCATTTACGCCAACGGTCGTGGGTTCAAATCGTGCTCGGAACCGATGTATCTGTCGTAATCTGTCGTAATCTATTCTCTGGTCTGGGCACTTTCGATAAAGTTGACCACCTATTTCTTCTAAACAAGCTGAATCGGTGATTCTTTATTTAAATGGATTGGATCATATTTAAAATGGTCCTGGGACCCGATGGTCTCCTTCTGCGAAACAGTAATGTCCCAGAAGAAGGCCGACGAGCGGGGGAGAGAGGAGCCTCCCTCCACCGACGACGAACGGGGTTGCGTAGGAGGCGCTACTTAAAGCGCCTCCAGTAACGCCCCCGTGCCCGTGTCGGGCCCGGATGGGAACCCAGTCCTGCTAGACACGGCGTCGTCGGGACTGTTCAGAGATGAGCCGGACAGTCCCCATGGAGGAGAAGTCTGGCCTTCTCGCCGAGGCCAGCCTGTTGCTGGAGGGATCCTGTTGCCTGGAGATCCGGGACCCTCCAATTAAGGCTCCCGCAAGGGTTTAGTACGGTATTGCACCCCTAAGTGCTTAGTCCGACATACGGTCTAGCCAATGACCTACTGTCTAAACATGAATCAAAGAAACTTTCATTAATAACGTTAATGAAGCTGTATTCACAATATATTAGTGAATTTCAATAACAAGTTAGTAAATAGTCACTAATACATATACAAATATTCAATGATCAAATCAGTGAACTCTGATATTTACATAGTCATACATTGAATAGTCACTAATTCTGTGTGATAAGATTCACACATTGATAAAAAATGAATAGTCACTTAAAATTAGTGAAATTCCACTTATTTATGTTTAGAGATAAAAATGTATAAAACATCAAAGTCCAAAACGTAGATATCCAATTGATACAAGCCGATGGGACCTTCACAATCTGTTAAAGTTGAATTCAGTTTTAAAAATAATGTAATTATTGCATTTTAAAATTAAGGTAATATATATTAAAGTTTAAACAAAAGTAATTTTGTCAAAATTACAAGGTTTTCGGTTTTGAACAAAGCGATTTCTTAATATTTTATGTAAGTACAGTACACACTCTTTTACAGATTGAAGTAATTAAAAACATATTTATAAAGCACCCGTCTATAACTTTCTTGTTTTTTAAGGTCACTCGAACGGAGGGTACAACAATTTACACTAATAAATATAATAAGTCTCTTTTTGTTTTCACTTCTTTAGGTTCCTAGACTCACTAAATCAGACTTTCAATTTTTATAACGGCTACGCTGTCCTATAGTGTAGATCATAAAATTAAAAAAATCAGAGAATTAAAGATAAAGAAACTTTAAAATGTCGGATATGAAAACTCAGTGGTGCTAGCACGGATTTAAATCCATGACCTGCTGTTTAAGATACTATTATATACATAGAGTCATCTCGGCAATAGATAGCACATTAGAAATTTTCAGAGCGTACCTATATATACGACAATTCAACGCGTAATAAGATACCAAAAAAATTTATGATTTTTACACAATAATTACATATACATTTCAGTATCTGACCTGAAAAAAAATCCATTTAGTTTTGTATGGAGATGCTATTTAGAAATATTTTATTTAAATACTTAAGCCCTTCATTGTCTTCGTCTTCATCTTAACCTTATCACAAAGTAAACAGCAAGTGCAGTCTGTTGCGTAGATATAGTTCATATTAATGTATAGGGCAATACACTTAAAAAGACTACGTTGTACGTAGACATAAATTAACAATTAAATATAACATAATTAAATATTTGCAACTTTCCTAATCTACTGGACTACTAATCTCGTAAATTAAAACATTCTTCTTCATTTGTTTATATTAGAATAAGAAACTTTTAGAATTCCATAAAGATCTAAAATGTGTACAAAACCACTATGTTTGTTAATTTTCATCTGCAGTTACTTTTCAAAGTTTATATTTAACCTGTGTACTACGTATGCAGAATCCCTGGAGGACCTCGGTATTATGCTCAGTGACCTCGATGGAGTTTTCGAACGGGTGGGCCTTAAAATGAATATGGACAAGACAAAAATCATGTCGAATGTCCATGTCGTGCCCACCCCGATATCGTTTGGAGATTCGACTCTCGAAGTTGTTCGAGTCCGACGAGTCCAACTTCGAGAGAGAAGTCAATCGTCGAATCCAGCTAGGATGGGCAGTGTTCTGGAAGTTGAAAAACGTCTTTTCATCTGACATACCTCAGTGCCTGAAGTCGAAAGCCTTCGACCAATGTGTGTTACCAGTGATGACATACGGATCTGAGACGTGGTCTCTGACTATGGGCCTTTTAAACAAGCTCAGAATCACACAGCGTGCAATGGAGAGGGCTATGCTTGGTATTTCTGATATCCGCAGACGAACGAAGGTTGCCGACATACCGTAATGGGCACGGCACATAGCTCGTAGAACTGACGGCCGATGGAGCAGAAAAGTTCCGAGTGGAAACCACATACCGGCAAGCGAAGCGTCGGACGGCCGTTCACGAGATGGACAGACGACTTGAAGAGAGTCGCCGGAAGCCGTTGGTTGGAGGCTGCTTTGAACCGGTCGCTCTGGAGGTCGATGGTGGACGCCTACGTTCAGCAGTGGACATCAATGGCTGATATGATGATGATGATGACTACGTATTACTACAGCGTATTATATTAATATACATCGATTTTTTTTTGTATATGTTCGACATACACACATAGTCGTCTCTTCTTAAAGTAGGCAACTATTTAGTTATTTAGTAGGCAATTTATTCTCTCTCCGGGGATCAAACGAAATTAAATTAATTTAACAATAAACCTACAAGAGCAGTCAAATGATCGCTTTGAGACCTCAATTAAAATTTGTGAAATTCTATAGATTTGCATTTTTCTTGAAGTTACTGTACGACTTTTTCTTAATATATTATTTACTAATATATTATTAATATATAATTAAATTACTATTTACTTGAAATGAATTGAAAGAATATAATAATTTTAAAGTCTCAAAAGCGGTCATTTGACCGCTCTGGTAGGTTTAACAATACCTACATACGTGTATTACACATAAAATGTTTTACGTTCAACACGACACTTAAATAAATATTCTTATTTTGTGGAACAAACACACGTATGATATCGTAAGTACTATTTTAGTTTCGCTTACAATGTACAACGTATTAATTGATTTCATAAGTTATTAATAGTATTGCCTTTATTCCGTGAATAAAAAAATATGGATATATAGTTAAAGTTTTTTTTTTACTTTTACCTGGCTTCCAGCATAAAAAGACGGTCAGAAGAGTAAGCTTTTTCGAAGCAAAATAGGAAATTATAAATCTTATAATGTCCATCTTCGTGATATATCAATAAAGTGACAGCCAATGATATGTGCCCTGTATTTATAAGAAATATTTAAGGCTCAGTTGTTAGGAAAAAAATATCAGTAGCATTAGAGTATTCTTATGCTTTTCGAAAATAAGGTGAAAAGTCTATTTATTACATTTAATTCATCTAGACCAAAATCACCATCCTCTTTAGAACTACAATAATTTTATAACAAAACTTTGTTTGTCTTAAACTCACATAATTGAACTGAATTGAATCAGCCTGTAAACGTCCCACCGCTGGGTGAAGGCGTCTTGTCTATTTACGAGAAGAGTTGAAACTTAATCCACCACGCTGCTCCACTGCTAGTTGTCGAATAATTTCTTCTATCATGAGTAACGTTTGATATCAGATTACAAATCGTATGATAACAACCGCGACTGACTACTTTACGTGCACTCCAAGGAACGGTGGTTAGACCCACAAGGACATATACCCAGACCGGAAACAAATATTTATACATATACAAATATCTGCTCCGTGCGGGAATCGAACCCGCGACTGTCGCGGTGACTACTTGCACGTCTACATCAGAACGATCGTCAAAATGATATCTGAGAGACTTTAATCCTGTCGGCGATATGGTCACATATCGGCAACGCAAACTTCGATACTAACGTGGCACCGTGTCCGCAGGAGGGCCTGGCGGAAGGGGGTTTGGAGATACTCACAAGGACATACAACACCCAGAACAGAAAAAATATATTTGTGTAAATACAAATATCGGCCCCGAGCGAAAACGAACTCACATCAAATTATATTAAAAATTACATAATTAATACAATTAAAGTGCTGCAAATTATTCCGTTATTTAATTTCTCATTTTCATTAATTTTAAATATAATACTTACGATCCTTCCGTTGTAGGTACAGTTATATTTATTTACCTTTATATTTTTTATGACAGTTTTTAAAATAATAATAAACCGTTGCACCTTAAGCACCTCATTAAAGTCCACTACTTATTCGCCGATCATGTATGATATTATTCTGAACTAATCGCAAAGTAAACATTTAAGTTAATACTTATGAAAATTGACTAATCACACCAATAATAACGTACCTACTTTAATTTGTATGTACATGTTTCATAATTTAATGTGAACACTCGACGATCGTAGGTGAACGATGTAGGATTAAAATAGTTTGTACAAATGAAATAAAACAAACTACTAATCTTATTGCAAGTTTTATTATTTTACGTACGGACTAAATTTATGGTGCGGTAAATCAGGATAGTAATTAGCAGCAGCGTCACCTCCTGTCACAGCAAACTGCACTCGCCAACTCATCTGCCAGGCGTGGCGAGTATTGGTACCCAAGACATGATACGGGAAGCCTACGTTCAGTTAAATAAATTATCCTGTTTCTATACTTCTGCTACCCGTTCATGAGTCCGTCTGTTTCTGGGCTGTAGGTAACTTTGATACCGTAATAGATAGATAGATAGATATTAGAAATTTTAACAGAACCTGTAATCTATTAATGTGATTGCCACAACGAACAAAAATAAATTTAAGATTAAGTATTACCCTATACACTGTATACCTGTCCTTTTGGCGGTTTTATTTTTTGTCTGATCTTTAACAAAATTTATTTTAAAATTCATGAAAAAAAAGACATGTTCGCCTCGATTTTTCAAGCCAATAATCGGACCAAGTTATAAATAATGTCCTTTTCCTCGCTGGCCCTGTCCTTTGGTGGAACTCTTATTATCTATACCTGTATAGATACTGAAGAATTTCCTCGAAATTCAACATTAATCAATATTACATGTATGTATATGTATATGCGTATATGATCTTATATTTTACCATAAAGATTAAGTTTAAAGTTTGTACACCTATGCCGACACAACACCATTTCCTCTGCCCCTAGGTTGCCTGGAAGAGATCGCTTTTCAGCGATAAGACTGCCCTTTGTATAGTACCTTGTTACATGTTTATTTATTTTTTCTATGAAACATTTCCGTTTTGGTTTACAATACAGTGTATTATTATTACTGTTTGCAAATTCGGATTTTCTTATTTTGACCTCTAAAAAAAATGTGACACTTGTTTATTAACATGGCGAAGGAAATTAAATTATAGGTACATCTACTTTTACGTTTTTAAAAATATATAACGTGTAGTCAGAATGTGGTCTATCCGTTTATATTCGTTTTTAACTCGATAACAACTCGTCAACGTCGTTAAATCCTTGCATTCTTTTAAAATTTTTAATTTTTACCCGACTGCGACAGAAGGAGGGTTTTGTTCTTCGAGTGTATGTATGTACTCGTATGTATGTATGTCCATTTCTTTTGCACGCCTTACAGCCCAAACAGCTGGACGGTTTTTGACATATGAGGTGTCGTTGGATTTGTCTAAATTGTAGTAGTGACATAGGCTATGTAAATTTTCAAAATGGCTCCCGCAAATGGCGGAATGAGGGGGGGAGTTGAATTTTTTTTCTTACTGTAGCAATATGGGTATCAAATGAAAGCTAGTAAACTGTTTTATTATTTTTAGTTTATATATAAGAGTATATAGTAGTAGAGTATAAGAGTATTTTACGCAGTCGAGTTTTTTGATTTTTTTAACTAATTCACATTATGTCCTTTACCTTGGTCGTCTGAAAGAGTTCGTTGTTTAACGATAAAACGTTTATTTTGTAACTTAAATTTATTTTGTGTTTCTTTTTTGTGTATATAATAAAATGTAGAAATAAAATAATCAGAGAAGACTTAGTGAAATATCTCCCACCGTTGTTACCTTGTTGCACCATTTTATTTAACTATATTTAAATACGATTTTAATAGGTACTGTTTTATTAGATATATGTATTTATCTCTTTTATTATATATAATTTGTTATATTTTATTATTTTCGAAAGATAATGTAAATCCCTAAGAGCGAAACATCGTTCAATATCTTATCAATGATTTAATTTAAAGCAATAAAAACTACATATTCAGTTTACATTTTGTCTATAATTGCGACAGAAAACAAACATTCTTTGCCAGAAATATGAAGAAACTGCCAGGCAATGGCGTCTTCTCCTTTTAAGGAGCACGACTGTAGCTTAGCCTATTTGCTAATAACATGTACATATTTGTACTTGTACAAAAGAATTTAGCTAGGAAAATACAGGTTGTTTCCTCACAACGTTTTTCTTCACCGCCAAGCATAAGAAGAACTTCAAAGAAATTAAACACTTAAAAAAACAAAGCGATACTAATCCGGAAAAATTTTACCATCGGTTAAGGTTGACCAGATCTATCCTTAACACCAACTCAGCTAGATACACTGACACAGTAGGGATGAGGAAAACTACAGCATAATATAAATAATATTTTTATTGTCCATTTATAAAACATTCAACAAGGATATACTCTTACAACCAAAATGGAATATATCACACTGCTCGGCCGCTGGCCGGTATAAAACTATAATATACATATACCTACATATATGGAACATCCAACACCGTTGCTATATTTTTACTGAAGGCGATCAAAACACATGTCAGATCTTATTCATGTTAGTATAAGGTTTAAAACAACTTTTAGAATAAGCCTAGAATTTTATCGTCATTCTACTCAACGTTTACACTCAAAAAAACTGCAAATATTGAATGTATTAAGGTATTTTAATATTTCTTTCATTATTAAAAAGTGCTTGTTATCGTTATCAAGTAACATGTGTCATAAAATATTACGTTACGACTGATAGTAAAATAACAGCGGGGTTGTCTGGTTGAGCTACCGACGCGAATGTCGTGTCTCGATTGTTAAATATTTATTTTATTGCACTTGGAAATTCTGTTAAGTTACATACGTGTTTCGAGTCACGCGAATACGAGTATATAGATTGTTAACGTCATTATACGTATCAATTACGTAACAAGAAATAATGTAAATATGATTACATTTGAGATAGGAAATAGCGTTTTTAAGTCGTCCCGCCGCGATCTGCTTATCTGGAAAATAATGACACGTCTCAATTCCCAGGTATGCATTTTAATTTTATTGTGAATATATTTTATGAAATTTTGTCTTCTTCGTGAAACAAAATCTTCGTCAAACCTATTCAGAAAATAAATAAAAGAGTAACTAACAAGAAATCATGTGATCCAATCGGATCACAAAAATAACCTCCAATCTCTGCGTAAAAAATTCACTAAGTAGGTACTTTAAGTTCACTCAATTTACTTATCTCGTAAACTGTAAGATGTCAAACGTAATATAATCACCTAACTTAAATTAGTTATCTAGAGCGTAAGTATTACGCAATTCATTTTAAAAATTGCAGCTAATATAAATTCGATCAAGCGCCAAAGCCACTAAGTGTATACGCGTCGATCAGTGGGCGGGCGCGGGGCAATAGTCGTGCTGCCGGAACACCTGCGTGAAGTTCACGATGAAGAAGAAGACGAGCGAGCCGACGGCGGAGCCCACCTGCGTGGCGGCGCCGCACGCGCGCATGCCCCGCGCGCCGCCGCGCCGCGCCCACCCGTACACCCACATGCGCGCGTACGACACTAGCCCCGACACCAGCACCCACGACGCCACCTGAAACACGTGTTTCATTGTAACCGAATCGCTCGTACCTGTAGAAATCATCACTAAATTTCAAAACTTTAATTTCATAATATTGATAAATTCTATAAAAATTCTCACCACTAAGAATCGACCGATCGTCTCCGTGTGGAGTGGCGGAGTCGGGCTCAGCGCTGCCGTAGCAAATATGTAGCTAAGAGGCAACAGTACGAAGGCAAGCATGGCGGCCAGAGTGCCGGGCGGCATCGGGCGTAGCCACACGCCCGCCAAGCACGCGGTCGGGTTAGCCATGGCGCCCAGCGCCACCGCTAGGTGATACGCATTCGACCCGTACGGCATGCACGAGTACGTCTGTACCGATGGCAGCGCACCGTTCATTAGCGCGTTCAGGCACGCCATCAACAGTAGCACAGAAAACCACTTCGTCTGAAGGATCGATTCGTGCTCCGTCGTCGCTTCCTCCTCTTTCGCAGCTTCAGACTCCTTCACTCGCTCCGATAAGAAGGCGGAACATCTGTCCATGAAACCGAAGCTCACTAAGCTCAGAGCCGACAGGGTACCGAGTAATATCATGAACACTGTCGTATTGAATCTCGCCGGTGGGTGCACGGCGGTCACCGTCGAGTTATCGGGCGAGAGGACGCATTCCGGTTCACCACCGACGCCCTGGATTAATGCGAGTATGCTCGGTATAAAACCACTCAGACCTTCACCCACTAGGTATGTTGCGAGGTAAACATCACGGAAGTGTCTTAAGTACGGATAGAACAACACTGAGCTCGTGCAACCGACAAGCGCAGCAAAAAACGTCAAAGCCAAGAACGATAATGAACGTTCAGTTCCACCGATCGATGCAGTCTTCGTGTATAGGAATGAGTTGAGGTAAAGGGCCGCAGTGCCGACCGTAAGTAATAAATAAATATAGGGAGCATCGGGCGCTCGCGGGAAAAATCTCCTCAAGACAACGTAGGCGATCAGGCCGACGTTTGCGAGTTGAATGGCGACCGTCATCGATGACGGGAGCCGCCAGCCCTCGGGCAGGCGCTCGACGAGCAGCGGCAGTTGCATGTACAGGCCGTTGACACCGAGCCAGGTGCCGAGCCCCCAGCAGACCATCAGCATGTCGAGAAGAATCCGCCGCTGCGCCCCCCACATGGTGATGTTGCCGGTGTCGCTATCTCCGAGACAGGGCGACCTCTCCTTCTCCTCGTTAAGCCTGCGATCGCGAAAATATATTTAGTTACGACCTTATTACTCGACGACACGACACTGAACATTGAACAAAATTTATTACTATGTTATATATTATTTGATTATTAAAAGACGACCGATCACATAAAGACCGCGGGATTCACTCGCGACGAGTGTCCTTTTATAAAGTTTGCTTATGTTGCAAGTTATCTGTCTGTAATCGTCTATAATGATAAGTGCTTTTGAGGTTTATTGCTAGGCTAGTGTTCCGTTTGACATTTCAGCTCACGTACGCGTACGTCACGCCCGATTCACTTGAAACACCAGAATAAAACTAAATACCTAAATACGTAATATAATTAGCAGCGATCAGTCAAGAGGAGCGCGCGAGCGACGTCGTCTGATGCTCAGCGGCAAGACCTGGCTTTCGGTAAGGATTAACTCTAAATTTTTTTAGACATTATCTTACAAGCGATAAGATTCCGGTCGATGTAATTTTGTGAAATGAACATTGAATGACTACGGACGAATAGTACCTACTCATAATTGCATATTATAACGGTTATCGATTACAAAAATATAAATATATATATTGGAAAGATCTTTGTATGGTGGCGTTTTAACTTTTAACACTTCGAAATAAACCTTATTTGTTTTAATCTATACATATAAGTCCGAGTGTCCTGACTGACTGACTGATTCATTATCGCGAAGCTGAGTATTGAAACTAGACACATGAAATTTGACCAGTTCCACTTAATAAGAATGGATTTTCGATATAAAAAAAAAGAAAAAATAATAATGAAATTGGGTATATATGTAAGTGTAAATTTTGTATGAAAGTCAATATTTTTTTAAGTTAAAATAAATTATATTTTGTGTTTTTAATTTCAAATAAAGTAGCTAAATGTTTTAGCGTTTTTAAAAATTTCACCTTTAATTGAAATGAATGATAACATTTGTATGGAATTTTCGTTATCATCATTTTTTTTTTGCTGCAGTGCGCCATTCGCCGCGCGCCTCACGAAAGACGCGGACTGCAAGTGAGTGTGTGACTCCACAGAACACTCTACAGTGTACAGTGCGCGGAGTGACACCGGCGCAGCGACTTTCACGAGTGGCTCGAGCGCGAGAGCGAGTACGGGCTCCTACCTTACATTGACAATACCAACCCGAAATGTTAGTGGTACTGTACTCCAACGAAAGATGATATTGCTTAGAGAAGACATATCGTGACTGTAGGGTGGTAATCAAACTCAATACTTAAACATTAATACCTACCATTAGTACCTTAATCATTAAACAATTATTACTTATTAAAGGATAGAAAATACATAATAACTTTTGTGAACTCACTCGCTCGACATGAGAATATGTCGAGTCTGTCAAGTACCTCATTTAATGTACGGATTGCTTGGGTAAGCGATGTCTTGGCCAACAGGTTAGTCCTGGCGATCGGCACTGCCAGCAGTGGTGCACGATTACTACGTGGGTGACTTGGCTCGTTTTACAATTAATTTATATTACAATTAATTTATATTTGTTATTAATAATAATTAAGTAACGAAATAAGAATTACGTGAGATAATTTCAGTTTTAAAGCTATTTAATTAATATAGGTTCGTACATTTTAGTAAATAAATCTTTGTTACCTACCTACATTGGAACAAACGATTTTTATAACAAAGAAAGTGAATGTTTGTTTTAGTTTTTTAATTTTCGCGTCAATATAAAAAAAAAAAAAAACTACATATTCGCTGATTATTTAAGAATATAACGGTTAGAAGAATACACTTACGTATTGAATAATTGATTAATAATTCTAATTATGTAGTTTATTGATGATGATTATTATCTGTATGAGTAGTTAATAAATAATAATATTTAAGGTAGTTCCAGCATCAAACCACTTTTTCACAGATTCGGCAAAACATTTTTTCACGGGTTCAAAATAGCTTTATTTATATTTTCTGACCGCTTATATCGCGAGATATTTAAAGACAAAGTTTGCGATTTTGAGGGTAATGTCCCATTTATGTATGTAAAATATCCGATTTTTTATTATATTAAATTATTATCTCGACAGAATTGGAAAAAAATTAGGAGTGTTGAAAAATGTTTTTAGAATAAGTTAAAAAAATAAAAGTAGCACCTCACCGTTTTGTTATCGAGATATTAAAATGAAAAAAAATAATCTTTTATTAACAACTTACAGTGATCTGGCAACGCTGTGCGCAACGCTCTCTGAAATAGAGTAGAATAAAACGCGGGAAATTCAAATCTTTCACGGTTTTAGAAAAATTCAGCTGCGTAACTAAAACTTTTTTTGATAAATTTTGGTTTTTTATAAATCGACCTTTGTGCCGTAATTACTGGGGCATCTTATAAATTTAGTAATACCTATTATTATTAGCAAGCTCAATACTATTTGTATACATTGAGACTAAAAATATATAAGTACTCAGAGCAACGTTGCCAGATCACAATAACTAACAATATAAGGCAGGAGGTATTAAGGTAGAACTATACTATACCACGCTGGAACTACCTTAACTCTAAATTATAATTATATTATTCTTATTTAGAAGCGCAGTAAAATCTTTGTGTCTTCGATATAAAATATTTAGGTATAGCAAATTGAAATTATCTGTATCACAGCTGATTTAAAACTGTTTGCCGAACATTTCAGTGACGGATCGCGGCAGCCGCGAAGGTTTGAGACGAGCTGCGTCATCAGCCGCGTAACCTGCACCTAAATCCTGATTGCACTTCGAGCTGAACAGCGCGTGTGAACATATAAGACATATTTGGTAATTTGCAAATTTAAATTTATATTAAAAAAGTAATAATCATCGCTTAGCAAAATTTCTGATAAAGGGTCAGCGTAGTCTAACGCTTATTTGAGGTACTTAATAGTAAAACGTAGTTCTATAAAGGAAAAAATCACAAAATTTAAAAATTGTTAAATTCAAATTAAAGAAAAGGGGTTGTGTCAAATTTTGAACTAGTTGAATTAAATTTAAATTTAACAAAATTCGAGTCGTTGTCCGTCAAGTTTTAAAATTTACAAAGAGATATTTCAGTGATAAATTCGGAAAGCATTGATGTTGAAGTGGATGAACGCGATTATATTGAACATGATATTATCTCTTGTATTGCGATGACTAAAACAATAATAGATGATCACAATATTGATCACAAGGATCAATCTCAATGCTTACACGGTCACAACGAGTTAGGTGTAAGGTTCCCGCAAATACAAATAGAAAAGTTCGGAGGCCGATATTTCCGCTGGCTTCAGTTCCATGAAACTTATGAAAGCTTAATTCATAACAACAATCGCATAACGCCGATACAGTAATTTCGATACAGAAACTTGGAGGATGATGCTACTAGGCTAATTTTGAATCTCGAAGTGTTATCTGCTAATTATTCCAAAGCGTGGAGCCTTATTTGTGAGCATTACAACAATAAACGGGCACTGACTAATTATCATTTGAAATCTTTATTTTCCATACAGTCAATTATGCGTGAATCTGATAAGTCGCTTCGGTTTTTGGTGGATCAGGTAAATAAAGATTTGCGTGCTCTAGCAAGTCTGAATCAACCAATAGATAAATGGGGTATAATTTATATGCTGTCATCAAAATTAGACAGTCAAACGTTAATTCAGTGGGAAGAATATAGAAATGGTTTCAATGATATTCCAACGCCAGAGTTATTTAATACGTTTTTGAACGATCGAGCTGATGTTTTAGATTATTTATATCACACGAGGTGTGCCCGAGATGGACGGCGCTGCGTCGGGGTCTGACGTCAGTCCTCGGAGGGGACCTGTCGCTTCCGAGCATCATCACCGCAATGCTCGGCGACGACGAGTCCTGGAAGGCGATGGTCTCCTTCTGCGAGACAGTAATATCCCAGAAGGAGGCCGATGAGCGGGTGAGAGAGGAAGCCGCCGACGTGGCCTCCATCCGCTTGGCGACGAATGGAGGTGCGTAGGAGGCGCTACTTAATGCGCCTCCAGTGACGCCCCTGTGCCCGTGTCGGGCCGGGATGGGAACCCGGTCCTGCTAGACACGGCGTCGTTGGGACTGTTCAGAGGTGAGCGGGACAGTCCCCATGGAGTAGAAGTCTGGCCTTTTCGCCGAAGCCAGCCTGTCGTTGGAGGGATCCTGTTGCCTGCAGATCCGGGACCCTCCAATTAAAGCGGCTGAAGGCTCCCGCAGGGGTTTAGTACGGTATTGCACTCCCAAAGTGCCGAGTCCGACATAGGTCTAGGACTGCCACCCGGGCGTCCTGGATATCATCCGTAAATGGATTCCCCTGCGAAAAAAAAAAGGCCATACAGGTATTATTATGTGGCGTGGCAGTAGACTCCTTAAATGTTATATGTGCCTTTTTATTTGCTTAAGATATAAATGTATTCACCTAAAAGCTGTTAGCCACTTGTCAAAGGATGCGTTTATTATGACACTGAAAATATTTACTAGTTGTCGTGGTAAGCCAGCGAAGATATTCTGCGATAACGGACGTAATTTCGTTGCCACTAAACTGGCAACTTGGTCGAGTTAAAATATTGTTTCCACGTCCAGATAATATCTCACGCGTCTCTGATGTGGATACGATAAGAGGATGTGTACGACGTCCATTGGTTCGTCTCTGCCCTATTCTTGCAGGTGAAGAATTCTATGGTTGAAAGATACTTTTCAACGAGGCGGGAGGATGTTCCGAATTACAGCGCCGGCGAGTAATTCGTTGTCATTAAGGTCATAAAGTCTAAGTATGTCTAAAGTCAAAGTATGTCATTAAGTTTCATCAAGCGTTTCATAAATTCGCATACCGTAGATTTATATTTAAAAGTACTTACATCTCTTTCTCACTAAAACGTTGTGTCCGAGATAGCATTAGCTCGCATCGAAATAATTGTAAAAATTGTAATAAAGCAGCATAAAAAGAAAATTTAGGGTTTAATTGAAACCCCCGAGTGTCGTTGAAAACAGCGGCTGTGTATTATAGGGACTCGGACAGTAAGATGCGTCACTTACAAGTGATCTTTCGCGTGGACACTGCACTTTTCAAGGGAAGTGTGATTAATTTAAATTAACCAGCTTATTATTTGTAACATAAATACGAATAATAATTAGAAATAATGAAAAAATACAATTTTTAGAAAACCTCGCGCTGCAGAAAGAGCGCCGTATAGAACTGGAGACGTTCGTACTGCAGCACTACTTGAAACACGATGAGATCACGATCAAGATGTTGGAAAAAGCTGCCAATATCCATGTCAAGTAAGTATCGATAACTAAACTAAATGACTTTGACTTTTTAATGATCAACAAACTGGTCTTTGATTGGGGATCCCAAGTGGACGTCGTGTAAGCAATATAAATCTCTTATCAGTTATAGTCTACATTTAGGTAATAGCGTTTGTGGACTATGAGAAAGCCTTCGATTCGATCGAAACTTGGGCGGTGCTGCAGCCTCTCCAGCGGTGCCATATTGACTATCGATATATCAAAGTGTTGCAGTGCTTTTACAATAACGCTAGTATGTCTGTCCGAGTACAAGAGATTAGCACGAGAACGATTCCAATGCAGCGAGGTGTGAGATAGGGAGATGTCATCTCTCCAAAACTGTTTACCGCAGCATAGGAAGACGCTTTCAAGCTTCTGGAATAGAAAGGATTTGGCATCAACTTTGCCGATATTGTGGCAGAATCCCCGGAAGACCTCAGCATTATGCTCAGTGACCTCGATGAAGTTTCCCGAGGGGAAATCCTTAAAATGAATATGAACAAGACAAAAATCATTTCGAATGTCCATGTCAGTCATGAAGTTGTTGAGGAATACATTTACCTAGGACAAAAGGTCCAACTTGGTAGGTCCAACTTCTCTCGAAGTCAATCGTTATAGAGGTCAATCGTTAAATTCAGCTAGAATGGGTAGCGTTCGGGAAGTTAAAAGACTTTACTTAATCTTTTAATCCGTCATACCTCAGTACCTGAAGTCGAAAGTCATCGACCAATGTGTGTCGCCAGTGATGACATAAGGATCTGAGACGTGGTCTCTGACTATGGGCCTTTTAAACAAGCTCCAAGTTGCACAGCGTGCAATGGAGAGATCTATGCTTAGTATTTCTCTGCAAGATCGAATCAGAAATGATGAGATCCGCAGACGAACTGTTATGAATAATTATTATATTGTTAAAATGCAACATAAGCAAATGGAAACTTACATACAAAATGTTTAGTAAGCGATAACCCCCTCGCTTCCACATTTATACCGAGTTTATAAAAGGCAAAATGTATTTTATTTAGCGCAGTTTGAGTATTATTTTTAGCTTTAAGTTTGCGGCATTCACCTATTAAATGACCACGTTTTTTACAATAGGCACAAAATTTGTTCGGATTAAAATGAGAATTAGATTTATCTTGAATACTGTTATAATTACTTTTTCCGTTATTATTCGATAAATTAAGATGATGAAGATTAGGAGATGAGTGTTTATTTTTATTTTTATTTTTATAACACTCTGAAGCGACATGGCCGCTCTTATTACAAATTGTGCATTGTTTATTTGAACGAGTTGAAAGTTTTGATAAATTAAATAATTTTTCTTCCTCGATAGCATGTGTTATTGCTTCTGAAAGAGTTTTAGGGTTCCTACACCGTACAATGTGGGAAAAATTTGAGTTCAACCCTAATAAGAAAGTATTCAAGGCTAGATCTTCCATAGCGGCTATTCGACCTAAAAGTTCTTTATCATTTTCGCAGCTGTAATGGATGTCGGATTGTAAACGCGTCAAACATGATTCAATCCGTATTGAAAATTGCGTCACGTCTTCAGAAGGCTGTTGTTTGCAATGTTGTAAATCGACCAATAAATGAGTGGAGTGTTTTTTCTCTCCAAAAGTGACTTTAAGAAATTGTTTAATTTCTGACCAAGAACTAAACCTTTTCAAACAACAGGCTAACTGGGCTTTGCCTTCTAACTGCGAGATAATATATTTACATAAAACGTTCTGCTGTTCTGTAGTTGCTAGGGCAATAGCGTTTTCGCAATTCGTTAGAAACGCGGGCAACAACTCGCGATCCCCATTATAGGGTTTGATAAACTTTGTGAGAACGGATAGAGTAACTTTGTCGGCCATTTTAATTTTTCGTTTCGGTGCTGGACTCTCGTCAGAAGAACTACTAGAAGATGCAATTTCTTCGGATATTTCTTTTTTTAAGGACATTAATTTTTTTTTTTTTTTAACGTAATTATCGTATTAATGCACTACAGAACATCAGATAGAATACATACACAATAATTGAAAAATAATATTTGTAAAATTTATAAATAGAAATAATCTTAATCTAAGAGAGTTCGAGTAAAAATTATGTTTCTTGAAAATACGTTTTTTTAAAATTCACTTCACTAAATTGATTGAGAACACTTTAACAAAAATATGTAAATAACTCACATTACACACAGCGATATGGTGGCAGCACTCACGAACATTCTGGATAGATTACGTAATGCGTAATGCAGCGAAAAACGGCAGGCAACCGGCGACTCAGAGAGTCGTATGACAGGTATGCTTGTCGTCACGTGGAGTTCTTTTTGCCACGTGGCTGGTGCTGGATGATGAACAGTAGTAGTTTCTAGCGAGACCTTGATGAAAGGTCTTTTGAATGTTGTGATGCGGGCTCACACTCGAAAGTGGAGGCTGACCGTCGACCACAGGGCAGCAGGAGGTGTTCGGGGGTGATGCGGGCTCACGCTCACAGCGGAGTCTTATCGTCGATCACGTAGCAGTGCGGGCTTAGGCTTTTGCGAAGCCCAAGGCTTATCGTCGACCACTTTAAAAGGACTTCTTGACCACGGAGCCAACAAATATAATGGTGCAGACGAGTGGAAACGAATTCGCGACGCCTACACCTAAACAATCCCAGTACTCCGGTTTTTCCTGGGATACCACTTCTGACACCAGATTTGTTAGGATGGCACTCCGTGGGTCCTTTTTAAAAAAAAACACTTTTAATACTGCTGTAAACTAATTTTATTAAATTGTTCTTTACAAAAGACCGGACTCGAACTAGAACTTATACTGATTGTCTTAAACTGATAGACTCAAAAATAATACTCAAACTGCGCTAAATAAAATACATTTTGCCTTTTATAAACTCGGTATAAATGTGGAAGCGAGGGGGTTATCGCTTACTAAACATTTTGTATGTAAGTTTCCATTTGCTTATGTTGCATTTTAACAATATAATAATTATTCATAACAGAACGAAGGTTGCCAACATAGCTCAACTGATTTGCAAGCTGAAGTGGCAGTGGGCAGGGCGCATAGCTCGTAGAACTGACGGCCGATGAAGCAGAAAGGTTCTCGAGTGGAGACCACGTACCGGTAAACGCAGTGTCAAACGGCCGTCCACGAGATAGACAGACGACTTGAGGAGAGTCGCCGGAAGCCGTTTGGTGGAGGTTGCTTTGAACCGGTCGCTCTGAAGGACGATGGGTGAGGCCTACGGTCAGCAGTGAACATTTAAAGGCTGATATGATGATGATGACTGTAAAATTTCAGATATGTAATATAAGTTTAATAAAACCTAATCGAGAGAGAATACCATCAAGTCACCATCTTCTGATTACATACCATTTCATGCAGTTGATTATAAAAAGCAGGTGATCATTGAAAAAATAATTTAGAGAATACATCACTTAAAATCAAGAGAATAATTTCGAAATTTTTAATGTATTACTTGTTTTTTTTTTTAGAGTTCGTTCATCCTGAGATGACTCCGATGGAAAATCTCGTAAGACTGGTCTGTATTAAATTTACATAAAATGTTTAGTCGAATAATGAGAACAATTTAAATTCAAAATTATTCGAATATTTTCAAATAATTAGTATTTAAAAAAAAAGTAAAATAAACATCATTCGATGTTATTCTTTTAAAATCTTTTATTGAATTATAAATTATAATTTACAGTTTTGACTTTTCCCATTTTGACTTTTTTTTAAATCCCGTTTCATGTATTATCAATAAAATTCAAGATAGTAAATATTAGATCATAGTAATAATAAAAAATGTAATATAAATTATCATATAATATATATACGCGTACATAATTATAATCAGACATTCCGGAGGCCAAGATCGCTAAATTATTTCGGTGAATCTCAGTAACAACATTTTTAGGACCGTCCGCGCTGCAATAGGTTCTCCTCCACCTCGACGTAAAAAGCAGACACCGTGCGAGCCGAGCGACGCTACAACAGCGAGCATACCAACACTGAACTAGGCTGTTTGACTTCACATCTGTGAGTTTAAGGTACAGGCAGTTGTCTTGGTATGCCTTATAATATACCGAAGTATAACCGAAATCGTTAAAAAATGACAGGACAATATCATAAAATAAGTCACAGTTCAAACATTTACGATGCCATAATAAACATTACACGATATGATCACTACACGGCGGTTCCCGTATTATTTAAATAGATACTTTTTATACATTATAATGGTGAAACCTTTTAAATTAAAAAACCAGATACGAGATCATAACAAAAAGAAGGAGTGCCTTAAAAAACAAGACCGAATTTGTCTGAAACTATATGATAAAATGCCTCACGAACTTAAGTGTTAAAAACAGCCAATCTATACTAATATTATAAAGCTGAAGATTGTTTGTTAAACGCAGTAATCTCAGGAGCTACTGGTTTGAATTTGAAAAATTATTTTTGTTTTGGATAGTTCATTTACCGAGGAAAGCTATATAACATCACGCTACGACCAATAGCAATAATAAGAAACTTAATAGTTAGAGAGCTGGCTTAAAAGCTGACAACACATATTTTACGACACCTGGAATTTTGTCTAGTGATACTGCTATACCCAGTGAACAAGCAATGGGTACTAGCTAAGCCCGGCCGCGGTAGGTTTGGGCAGTGTTAGCATTATTTGCTGACAGTATTATGTATTTTCGGCCGTAAAATTATCGTTTTTCGTTCCAATGTATCGTACAATCGCCTGTACATGTCCACTATATCTAATCTAAAAAGTAAAAAGCTAAAGTAGATGTTTAGAAACTCAGAAACTAAATACGAGAGTGCAGTTCAGTAGTTACAATTTACATTTCGATGACATTTGAACGAAAAAAAAAAATTCGCTAAATTATGTTGTGCACGTTGGATTATCGTACAATTTCGACACCAGCTCTATGTTCGATCGTACCAAGTGCTAAATTATGTGATTTGTACGATAATTATGTGACAAATGCTAACGCTGGGTTTGGGGTCCCTCGGGTTAGCCAGGTTGAAAATTAAGCAAATTTTTAAAGTATTTTACGGCGTCTGCCGTTTTAATATGTTATAATATACCTCTCGAAAAATTGAAAAATAACTATGGCTGCTGATTTTAATTTCATATTTGCTACGGCATTATTATTATTTTTTTATATATGGCAGCAATGCAATCTGTTTCGTGAACATTTAGCATAGGGTTATGAGTCTCTATATATTGTCTTGAAGGGCAGTCTGTCCAGCGACACACGCCCTTTATGTTTAACAATCCCTATAAATCTCTAGGGGACTTTCTTTTGAGTCTATTGAACATTGTAATGTTATTCATTAAGTGCACAGTCAGTATGTTTGGATGGTTTTCTAGTCTATTCCTGTAGGATTTCATTGAGTGCTTGATCTCCTCTTGGACTGTTCTGATTTCAAGCCGCCAGGTAGCTAGCCATTCCGTGATGCTGTTTAGAGAGCGCTGCAGCATGTTACTTGCTTGTGCTGGTTCATCATGTGTACTCAGGGCCGCAGTGTCATCAGCAAAAGTACCTATTAAGACGCCATCAGTAGCCGGTAAATCTGCAGTGAAGACTAGGTAAAGGATCGGGCCAAGCAAACTTTCCCATTTGCTACGGCATTACAATGTACATTTTTTCCTTATTATGCACATTTAGAGTAGTAGATGTGTTCGTTTATTTGTATATTTATAAGATGTTTTACATTTACTAGTGTAATTTCAATGTTATATAAATTCTACGAATGTGAAAATTCCAACTATGGATATACGTATGCACGGACTGCAGGTAAGGTTTCGCTGTAAACCGGATAGTTACAACCGGACAAAAGTGCAGCCATTTACAATATAAGCTTAAAATAGTTCAATAAATAATATATTAAAATGGCAGATGCGGAAAATACTTTAAAAATATATTTTTTTTCGAATTTTGAAAAGTGTCTGCCGTGATGTTGCAACCCTTAAAATCAGCAGCCATAGTTATTTTTCAATTTTTCGAGAGGTATATTATAACATATTAAAACGGCAGACGCCGTAAAATACTTTAAAAATTTGCTTAATTTTCAACCTGGCTAACCCGAGGGACCCCAAACCTACCGCGGCCGGGCTTAGCTAGTACCCATTGCTTGTTCACTGGGTATAGCAGTAGGTATCACTAGACAAAATTCCAGGTGTCGTAAAATATGTGTTGTCAGCTTTAAGCCAGCTCTCTAACCATAAGTACGAAAACGGGAAAAAATTATCTTTTTTGAGAGCTTCCGTTGCGTCCTTTATTATTTCTCTTCCCAAGACATTTTTTACTATAGTTCCACTTTTAAAGTATGCATAACATCACGCTTTTTATTTTTCGAAGGGGTAGGCAGATGCACATATTAAATGTAACACTCACTTTTCGCCAGTTATGAGTCCCATGTAATAGAGGGTAAGCGTATTGCCATACACCGGGCACCATTTAAGATTCCGTGCTATTTACTAATAATTTTCGAAAAATAAAAATCCAATAATACTATGACCGACCCAGGAATCGAACCTGAGACCCCTCGGTCGGCAGTAGCGCTTGCGACCACTCGACCAAAGACGGGTACTCTTAGAGTAATGGTTTAAATATATTTAAGCACGCTTTTTCCTCAAATTAACGTGGATGTAACCGCGGGGCACAGCTAGTCCTTAATAAAGATTGAGTCGCAAGTTGCAAATTTTTATGCTGTCACGATTTTCATGGCCACTAACACTATTGTCCGTATACAATCTGAGTGCACCGCGACCGTGGCGCTGGCAACAATGCCGAAATATCGTAATATAAATATTCCGTTTCACGTCTTAATAAGAGTCGCAAGCTGCTAAAACCAAAACAGATGTATTTTGAAAACATACTATACTGCGATTTTATTATTATTATTATTCCGCGGCTAGCTCAGCAATTCTTAGTGTCAGAAAGATGTGACTGTAATACGTGACATGGATGTACGTATTAATACCAGCCGACAAAGTATTCAGTACAATAAAATCATATTATTTTTAAATTAATTTCCACAGGTGGTGATCTGGTATATTTCCCCGCCTATGTCGTAGTATAGGGTATAAAGCAAGGGTTTGTTAAAAAAAATCGTAAGATACCAACAATGAGATATAACAGTGAAGATAAGAAAAAATTCTGCCATGTTAAAACTATATTTTTTTTCTTAAAATTTTAATTTTCTTACAGTCAAATGTCCTCATCTCCTGCCAGTTTTTTTTTTTTTTTTTTGATATGTCAAAAGTCTAAAAATTGACGAAAGTTGTGGTAAACTTTACAAATTAAAAAAATATTAGACGAGAAACTTGTAGTATTCGGTGAAGTTAAAAGGTATAATTAGTAGCAATTTCCTTAAAAATTACATATTTATTGTGTACAACTGATAATAAATAAAAGAGATAATCTTTGCGAGATAACTTAAAATTCTTTTGTACGAAATTAATATAATGATGGATTTTTTATTACATGATCGGTTGTTTCGAATGCGAAAAGTGTATCCTCCCATAATTTTACTCCCGTGTGCCCACTAGTGGTTGACCATACGGGGTAAATAGTAAATACTTTAGCTCCTTTCTTAGTCCGTATATTGCGACCGACAATTACGGTACACTATATTGAGCTTAGCACACGCACTTGACCGATTTTATAATATTTTAGACTCAAGAGACGATTTTAGGTAAAATAAATTTTATTTGATGATGCTTTATTCTAAAATAATAATAATATTTTGAAATTTTGAGGATTGGTATACCTTCTGGTAAGTGTTTCATTTACATACTAGGAATCAATAGAATTCATTAATTCGCTATGAAATGGTTACACGTAAGTTTCCTTGTAAACTTCAAAAATTATTTACATGTTTTGTCATCAATACACGATGATCAGTTTTGATACGCAAATACGGAATACAAAATTACCGGAAAATTTAAACTTAAATTCATTTAATTTTATGTTACGTAAAATATTGTAATCTTGATGTTAAACAAATCAGTTTTAAACACAAAAACGCAAATTCATAAATGATAATAGAAAATCATCTTCTATTAGAAATAACAATACTTTCAAATATTACCTAAAATGATAAAAATGTAATTTCAAAAGTTCAAAATCGCTCGGTTCGGTGCCCGACCTGAGACGAGTTTTTCTGCGAAAACTTTGTTGCTGTTCTTTACTTTTAATTCGAAGACATGGTTTCTTAAAACAGAGTTCTCTAAGTCTTATCGTTCCTAAATTAATTTTGTGTATTAATATTTTTTTTATGCCAACAAGTCTTAAGAATATATTTGTAAATAATAGGTACATAGGTACACGTGGAAAATTGTTACTAATTTGTTATTTGAATACTTTATTCAATTAAAATGTACCAAGTTTTTGTCAACAAAAGCAATTTAAAAAAAAACCTGAGTCAGAAGAAAGTTCCAGTTCTTAAAACTATTTTAAATAAATAATTTATAAATAATCGTAAAGTGGACACTTCAGTAGAAAGGAATTATATCAAAAATCTAACAGAGCACGTACACAAATTAATTTCAATTGCCACAAGAGACTTCAAGGCTATAAGAAAATAATTGACATATAAATAAAGATTATAATTTCGTTATTCGAAGAATTGAGTTTGTAACTGCAACGAAAAAAATAAGATTATAACAAAATTTAATAAAACAAATACTTTACATTTTATCACGGTATCGCGGAGCGCGCGTCCTATCGGATGGTTTCTGTCGGAGTGGTAATCAGGCATTGGCTAGTGGTGGCCAGTGAGCCGCGCGGGTGCACAGTGCGTACTGCGTTTTTACCTGTCAACAACGAGCGACATCGTGCGTTGGAGCGCCGTGAGCACGTCGGCGCTCTCGTCGCGACCGTCGTCGCTCTCTGCTGACATCGCGAAGAATTCTACCCTTAGCTCTATGTACAATGCAGACACTCGTGACACTCGCTCACACATATACTTTTAAGCTCGGACAGTTCCAATACTTTTTAATATAATTTGTGACGATTGTTTCAATTTAATATAAACCATACGACTCACATTAACAAGGAACAACTAAACTTCCTGTATAGACTAGAACTATTTGATAGTTGTGTATTTTGTAGTTAACAAAATAATAATAAGTCTGTTTGAAGTTAAGAGTAGTTGTATGTCGTAAAACAACTATTAAAGATTTGTTGTCACATTTGATGTCACAAACTGTCGCATTATTAGATCAATTTCATTTACAGTAAAAAAAAAATTATATTATAGTGAACAATTGTAAGCAAGTGCACATCACACAAAACAAAAATATAAAATTTAACAACATCAATCACACAACACTGTGCTTAATTAAGCATTACCGAGCAGTTACTGTCTCATAGAAAATGAAAAAGTTGATAACAAGCCCTTATCAATATTTATATACTCTAAAAACTTGAAGATTGCTCAAGAAGTGACTCAAGATCTTAAGAAATGTACTGAATCAACTAACAAAACAGACCAATTTAATGAATGAAAAATGTTTGCAGTGCAACTGCAATATTTTTATATCTGAATTTTCATAATCATTATAAAACAAAGTCAGCTGCCGTGTCTATCTCTCCATCTGTTCAGAATAAACTCAAAAACTACTGAATGGATTTTCATGTAGTTTTCACCAATAGACAGAGTGATTCATAAGGAAAGTTTAGGTGTATTATTAGTTAGTTTTGTCTAAACTGATTGAAATATGACTATAATTGTTGAAAAAGTCATAATATCTTACGAGTCTATTGGGAGCTTTCATTGAAAATACTGCCTGACTTTTATGAGATATAACAAAACAATATATAGTGGAATATTCCTCTTTTATAGGTATACAAAAAAGTTTGTGATAGCATACTGATCTTTTAAGGATAGCTTACTATACCCATTCTAACTTTTAAAAAAATGGTCACGTACAATGCAGTAATTGGAAAGCTATTTAGATGTATTACATATTTGGATTATATTAATACTTTTCAACTCAAGTATGTTAGTTAACTTAAACATATGATGCACATTATGTTAGTTACTTTAAGCATTTCACGCATGTTATATAAATCCTTTACACCATATAATTTAAATAAATATGTAAGGAGTTATTGCTAAATAAAAACTAAGATATGCAAAAATAAATTCAAGCTTGAGTCTCACACGGATGACAAGACTCGATGATGTAGGCACAATATGCTCTACTACCCGTGCGAAGCCAGGACGGGTTGCTAGTAAATAAGATTATTTCAAATTCAAATTTTATCTAATTCTTCAAATATCAGATATATTCTGATAAGAAGTAATTACTTAAAATATTTTTAAAATAGAGAATTTGAAATAAAACATTTAGATACAGATCACTAATTACAAATTATATTCTCAAGGTTAGATAACGATTTCTTAGGTGCTTCTATTATAAAACCGCTATTGACTTTTAATTGCATATCAGTTATTTATGTTTAGTTTTAAAATTAAGTTAGTTTATGAATAAAAGCTTTTCACCTTACAATTAACAGTCACTGTGCTGTGTTCATCCACATAGACTAGAGCTATGTTAGAATCTGTAAGTTAGAACAGCTGCTGTAAAATTCTACTAGGTATGCAGAAATACGACACCTAGCTTGAGAAATGCTCATTTTATTGTGCAATAATGAAATCTATCACACAATCGTGTGAACTAAGTTAAACGATACATTTTGACTCACCTCTTTAAGCTGCCCATGATTGTTATTGGTTCCTATTTTTTTTTATAAATTATAACTTATACACTATCAGTTATTATATTGCATCACACATGTTAAAGATTTTGGTTTTTTATCGACATAGTACTATTATACAAAGTTTAATATTAAGTAACAGGGTCAAAGGATCACAAATTTATACATATTTTGTTCTACATCTCTTTATAGTCAAGATCAACTGACGTCTGACACTATTGACAGTCAGCTGTTAATAGGCCGTGTTCCGAAATACACTGTGAGCACTGCTCAGTGCTGTCACTAATGAATAGTTCGTTCCGTTATAGACTGTCAGTACCTAAGACAAAGTATCATAGTATTAGTTTTTAGGAGTATTTCAAAACCATCAAATAAGTCCAAACATCAAAATCTAAACAAAGATTTTTTCAAACAAACTAAATAGGAAAAATTATATAATAAAATTTTATTTCACATGTGTAACTATAGGTTCACTGACCTGTTATGACGCGCGGTGACACAACGAGCTACTCGTTGCGTTAGGTTGTGTGGTTAGTGATAGTAGCTTACTAAATTTTTAAATTCTCTGATATATAATTCTGTTTTTGGAGTTTACTCCTTAAGAATCGATTTTCATATATAAGGCGCCCGGTATGAGAAAAATATGAGAGGTAAAATCTACTTATGAATGACCTCGTTACTTTTTCGGTGCACGCGCACCTATGGTGCGGTGCGAAAGTAATGTTGCTCTAATTAATATTGAAAAATAATATTTAAAAAATAAATGATAATTGTCAGATAATAAAAATTACGTAATTTATCAACATTCGTAATGAAATATTTGTGCACATCTGAAATTGACTATTGTGAAAAGTTTAATGTAAAATATTTCGCCGATTAGTTATAATAAATGTATATAAAATGAATAAATATATATTTATATATGTATATTATTTTCATTAATTTGTTAATTTACCCTTTCATATGGTATTAATCTTATTTTCAGTTGGATAAACTCTTTTTGCGTGTGTTTAGACAATCGTACTTAAGGAGTAAACTCCAGTCGTGCGTCGGAGCTGACACACACAATTTATTTATTTTTAAGTGAAACTTCTTTATCGGGGTTGGAAAGATTTTTTCGTTACGCGCCATCTTGCGTTACGCGCCATCTTGTTCTTGATTATTGCGTATTTCAGTCGTTTTTCAATAAACACATGCGCAAGGAAGATTCCGAGTAGTAGATGAAATCCTATATATATATATATATATATATATATATATATATATATGTTGTATTTGTTCTGGTGATCAATAAAACTATAATTGTGTTGCTCTGAAAAGAGATGTTTTTATTTCATTACATAAATTACTTTAAAAAAAATCCCATTCAATATTAAAGTATTATAATCTCACCTGAAAAGAGAAACAACATTTAAAGCTGTTGCTTCACCAGTCCTTATTAGTCACTACTTTTTAAATATTTAATATTTAAATTATTATATAATTTTCACAATCGATTCAAAATATAACAACAGCTCCATAGCAACCAATTCACACAGATAAATTATTTAAAAAAAGAAATATTTCAAATTATAGTAATAACTACTTAAACAAAGTGTCACGCACTTTGTTTACATCTCCCCCCCCCCCCCCCTTTTCTAAATTACAAAGTTTTTGTGTTATACTCTACTACTGGAATAAGTTTTGTAATATGGAAGAAATTTGATTCTGCTTTTTTGTGACCTGTGTTTACTTTGTAAATTGAATTGGATATTTTGTCTACAATTTCATAAGGTCCTATTCTCAATTCATCTAGTTTTTTTCGGTTTAATTGGTTTCCGTTTTCAACGTATACATAATCTCCTATTTTTAGTTCATAATATTTTCTGTTTTTATCAAATCTTTTTTTATTATAATTGTGTGATTTTATACTATTTTCTAAAGCAATTTTTCGGTCTTGCAATAGATGATTATATGTTGTATTTTGCTTCAGTTCATCTGGTAGAATGTCAAATTTTTTTCCCTCTAATAAATATTTTGGAGAGAACCTTATTACACCATGTTCAGTTTCGTTATATTTTTCTGTGCATTCGTGAGCAATAGTTGTCCAAGCAATTTTGTCCTTCCTTTCATTAATCTTGCAACGAATTTTATTAACCAACGTTTGGTTTAATCTTTCGTTCAATCCGTTTGAAAATGGTGCATTTACTGCAGTGAAAACTATAGGTATATTTTCCTTTTCTAAATATTTTTTAAATTCTTTTGAATTTATTCCTGGATATTGATCTGATAAAATCAAGTCAATTTTATAATCTTTTGTTACTTTTTGGACAAGTTTTATAAAATCATTCGCACTCTGGGTTTTGGATGTCAAAATATAAGCGTAACGAGTGAAGTGATCTACTAGAAGATGTAAATATTTTTTAGTTGAACGGACACCACCGAATCCCCCTATGGTATCTAAAGACACTATTTCAAACGGATAGGTAGCGGGTCCTAAGTGAGACATTAATCCAAACTTATATTTTCCTCTAGATTTATTTTTTATACAGACATCACAGTTTTCGCAAAAATGTTTTATATTGTCCAATAAATTTTTAGCGTGATAAAATGGTTTAATCTTGTTTTCCATTTGTTGTCTTCCTATGTGACAGTAATAGTTATGTACATGTTTTATAATATTTTTACTAAACTCTTCAGTTAGTATAATCTTTTCATTTTTTCCTATCTTTTTATAATATATATTATGTTTAAAAATAAGTTTATTTATATTTTGTTTTATTTTTTCATTTTTATCTTGATCATTTCGTATGTCTTCTAATTTAACGAAATTTACTACTTTTAAACTACTATCTTTATTTTCATACGATTCTAACACTGGGTTTCTGCTTAAAGTATCTGCCTCTATATTATATTTGCCTGGAGAATATATTATTCGTCGAATTGTGACAAATAATACGTTAAATCTCCCAGTTCTTCGTCCGTTCTGGCTTTAATATTCATTTTTTCTAGAGGCTTGTGATCTGAAAAAACTGTGAATGTTTTTCCCATAAGCCAATGCTGCCAGTATTTCACCGCCTCTTTTATTGCTAAGCACTCAAGATATATTGCTTTTTTCTTTTTCTGGGAGTCGTTTAATTTTTTTGAAAAAAATGCACAAGGTTTTTCATCACCGTTGGGTTGAATTTGTTTTAAAATCGCACCTACACCTTGTATGCTAGCATCTGTATAAATATGTATTGGCAAATCTGGATCAAAAATGGCTAGAATAGGTTTTGAGCAAAGTAGTCTTTTTATAGTATCAAAGGATTCTTGACATTTATCGGACCAAACAAATTTTTCTCCTTTTCTTAATAAATTATGTAAAGGATCCAGTATAATTGAAATATTTGGAACATATTTCCCATAGAAATTAATCTTTCCTAAAAATTGGCGGACATTTTTTTGTGTTTTTGGAGTCGGAAATTCTTTTATGGCAATCAAATTATCTTTTAATGGAGTGATAGTATTGTTTTTTATGATGTGTCCTAGATATTTTACTGAGTCTTGTGCAAAGTTACATTTCGTGAATTTTAATTTAAAACCTTCTTTTAAAATTGCTTCCAATAATAAAGATATGTGCTCAATGTGTTTTTCGAACGTTTCAGAAAATACTAAAATATCGTCGATGTAATTAACCGTAAAATTTGACAGTTTATATTTTCTTATAATACTACTTAGTATTCTTTGAAAAATAGCGGGAGCAGTTTTTAAACCAAAAGGTAAACAAGTCCATTGAAAGTGTGCCTCTTGAGTAACAAATGCAGTTTTGTATCTATCTTCAATTTTAAGAGGTATGGACCAGAACGCTGAGTTTATATCAAATGTTGAAAAAAATTTACAATTCCTTGTTTTAACCATTAGATCTTCGATTAGCGGAAATGGTTGCGATTGGGGAACTATAATTTTATTTAATTCTCGAAAATCTATACAAAGTCTTGATTTCCTTCCTTCTTCTTTTTTAAATGCTAATGTTACCGGAGCTGCAAAAGGGCTATATGACTCCTCAATTAAATTATGTTTTAGTAGATTTGATATTTGATGTTCAATTTCTTTCATATCTTCAATAGAGCATCTATACGGTCTTTTACTACAGTATTTATCTATTAACAAATCAATATGGGCTTCATAGCCTTTTACAGTACCTATATCGTACTTGTCTTTAGCGAATACTGAATTATATTTGTGTATCAATTTATCAATATCAAGTTTTTTTTTATTATCTAAATGATTTACTGAAATATCAAAATTATCGACTATTATATTTTCATTAAAATTTATTTTATATTCGTTATTTATAATTTCTTTTTCATACTGTTTTGTAATATCCACACCTTTGTTTTCATAATATATATCTTGGTTATTCTCTATATCACTACCTGAACTATCAGGAATTTCTTTAATGCTTTTAGGTTTCTTTTCTTTATTTTTTATGCAGTCTTTATTATTATTACTGATGACATTTTGAGTTATATTTAAATTCTCATTTTGAGTTAAATGATATTTTTGTATACAGTCTAACCCAACAAGAAAATCATAGTCGAAGTTTTCTTCATCTATAACAAAAACATTAACATGTTTTTCAATTTCGAGAATTTTAATTTTTAAAGTTACCATTCCTATTGATTTTTTTACGCCATTAATAGTTTTTAAACCTGCATTTTTATCATAACTATGTATTTTTGTCAAAGATAATAATCTTGAATTAATTAAGGACACATTAGATCCTGAATCATATATTCCCAATGTTTCCAAAGTGTCATTAATTAGTATTTTAATTTTTATTAATGGCGGCACTATTAGTTTTTTGGATCAATTTTATTTAATCCTACCTCTAATTCAGAATTGTTAACACTCCTTATTTGGTCTTTTTTTGGTATATCATTTCTAATTTTGAACCAACATTTGGATTCAGGATGGTAACGTATACCTTTATTCTCTTTTTCACAAATTTTACACGGGATAACCATGGGCTTCATATTTTTCTCTTTACTTTCACTTTCGGAAGTTTCTGTATTCTTATGAAATATTTTTTTGTTTACCATATACTCTAAGCTTCTTAAATTATTAAATAAGTCTTCAGTTTCTTTTAAGCTATTCCTATCAATCTTATTTGCAATAAAATTCGGTAATCCGGTGGCAATCAAATCAATTATAGTTTGTTTGTTTATGGACTTATTTATTTCTAATAGTAGTCTCTCTTTCTTTAATGCATACTCCAGTAATGACCCCTGTCTGTATTTAAATAACATTGCATACCTGATCGGCGACCAACTTTTATCCGCATATGTTTCACAAAAGTTCTTTTTCCACATTGCCCATTTTGAATTTATTGTATGTTTTATAAGCATGGAACTATACCAGTCTAAACAAGAATCTTCTAAAAATAACCGGAAATTTTCAATTTTTTTTATATCTTCTTCTATTCCTATACGGAGACATTCCGTTTCGAAGGTAGTCATCCACTGGGACACATTAGTAATCTTGCTATTAAATTTTTCTATAACAAATTTTTCTACCACTTTCTCCATATTAAAAGGTTTTAATGAATCTTTCTTCATTTCAGCGAAGTTTTCCATAATTCTTGCTAGAGATTCTTCTGAAATCCCTGTTGTAGAAATTTGTGGTTTTGGTTGTTCCTCCAATATGTATCCCATAAATTGTTTATTTCCATCTTCATCACAATAAACTGCTTTCATCTCCGGATTCATAGATATCCATACCTGTCGTTTCTCGTGTCGTTTTTGTAATGTGGACTTTACTTTCTGAAAGATTTGGGTATGTACTATTCCACCATGTAATTTTATAGGTTGTAAATTATCTGGGATCGCAAATGTCCGGCCATCTAAATCTGTGATTCGTGTTACACAAATAATATTTGTTTTCATATCTTCACTGGCTTTGACCATGAACTCGAATTTTAATTTTTCCATTATTTCTGGTAACCAGCTGTAGAAATGTTGTTTTATAATGTCTTAATTTATAATTATATTTGGATGTTCTGGTGATCAATAAAACTATAATTGTGTTGCTCTGAAAAGAGATGTTTTTATTTCATTACATAAATTACTTTTAAAAAAATCCCATTCAATATTAAAGTATTATAATCTCACCTGAAAAGAGAAACAACATTTAAAGCTGTTGCTTCACCAGTCCTTATTAGTCACTACTTTTTAAATATTTAATATTTAAATTATTATATAATTTTCACAATCGATTCAAAATATAACAACAGCTCCATAGCAACCAATTCACACAGATAAATTATTTAAAAAAAGAAATATTTCAAATTATAGTAATAACTACTTAAACAAAGTGTCACGCACTTTGTTTACATATACAGGGTGACTGGCGAGATACTATCGGTGTTTAAGGAGAGTGCTCGGTGCATGGTTCTCATTCGAATTATGTAAAAATATAACATAAATATTGATAAGCTTCTAAGTAAAGTTGCCCAACAGTTATCTAATTATTTACGCGTCGTCTGGACACCCTAGTTTCCACACGGTAGTTAATTACGTCCAAACACCGCCAAGTGTTAAGAGGGTTGGCGGTTAATTCCCTAACATAAGTAACGATCGTTATCTTGTCTATGATAACAACAGTGATCGACGGCTGTACGTGCTCTCCGAGGCACGGTAGGGATCCACAAGGACATACACCCAGACCGGAAAAAAATATTTGTACAAATATCTGTCCCAAGCGGGAATCGAACCCGCGACCACCAGCGCGTGGCGTTGCAGTTGAGGCAACTACTCGCACCACTACACCAGAACGTCGCGTGTCGTGTTTTCATTTAATGATATTAACGAATTATTTACAACGATTTTCAATCATTAAACTACCTATTTACCTACATAACTACACTAACACACACACAGTCACTTTTAACAGTTTCGAAAGCAATGGTGATTCTGCATTTGTGTATTGATAAGCCATACCTAATTACTAATGACAGATTACACTAACACACGACAGATTAGGTATACGCGTATGATCGATCGCTAGGCGCGCAGGAGCCGGGAAGACACACGCAAAAAACACACAAACAAAAAACCCAACTGCGTAAAATACTCTTATTATAAACAAAAAAGAATAAAACAATTTACTAGCTTTCATTTGAAACCCATATTGCTACAGTAAGAAAAAAATCAACCCCCCCCCTTCATTCCGCCATTTGCGGGCGCCATTTTGAAAATTTATATAGCCTATGTCACTACTACAATTTAGACAAATCCAACGACACCTCATATGTCAAAAACCGTCCAGCCGTTAGGGCTGTAGGGCGTGCCAAAGAAATGGACATACATACATACATATTACATACATACATTCGAAAAACATAACCCTCCTTCTGTCGCAGTCGGGTAAAAAACAATCAGTGTTAGCATAATGAATACGAGCAGCTCCTCAGAGTCTGATTTGGAAGCAATGGATTTTATTTTTAATATATCCCTACCCAGAAACTTAAGGCGTAGGAAAAATTACGGATGAAGAATTTCAATTGAGATATCGCTTTAATTTAATAAGAACACACAGATAAAGTGGACAATGATGTCGTTCATAAATAAGGACTTGTCATATTTTTTTAACTAAAACAGTGCTAAGCCACTTATTTATTCTCGAAAAAAATATTCTACTAAATAAAACTAGTATTCAAGATGAATTAAAGTAATAAAATCAATTTTAGACACGATCTCTTAAACAGAGCCATCTAGCTGTAAATAAAAGTACAAGTTTGTAATGTACGACGTAAATGACAAGTAAACCAAGAAAATAAACTTGTATTTAAAATTATATTAAATTTCTAAATATGATTCTGTTAAATAGGAATTAATTATTTTATAAACATTGAACATTCTATTTCTCTGACAATAAATAAGTAAAATGTATGTTAATAACTCGTGTACGAATATAAAAACCTTATATTTTTACATAATAAATGAAACGATGATCATTTGAGAATCAACGTTGGTCGTATTATTTTATCTCTCATACGTCGCACATCTCATGGCGACCCTGTCAGGATAAGAAAACATCTCAAAGTTCCTAACTGTCAATAGAGGTCACTAGTATTGACTCACTACAATATCGAACTAGAGTTTTCTATAATGTTCATAGATGTCGCTAATTAATGTAATTTTTAACAACTTTGTTCATTCAATTTCTCTATCTAATCGATTATTTTTGGTATAATCTGTGCCAACCATCTATGTATCGTTCTTTGTTCGTTTCTTAACTAAGTAACAGCTAGTCAATGTTTATAAGTAAACAAAAGTTAATCATTGATTTGTAGATTATGAGAGGATTAACGAGATTTTTATAAGTAAGACCGTGAATAGCTCGTTACGTATTATATTTTTTTTAACTCAAACAGTGTTAGGCCACTTATTTATTCTCGAAAAAAATATTGTAGTAAATAAAAGCAAAAAGTAATAGCAAGAATAAGCCATCTAGCGACCAGTAGCCAAAACAATTGATTGATTATAATATTAGCAGACAGTGTAATGGTTTTTTCACTAGGTGTCGCTAGATAAAGATCAGATTTGTTAGAATAATTTTTTTAATATGTTGAAAAATTATAAAGTTACTTTTGAAAATATTAAAAAAAAAAACACAACAAAAATAAACTTTGTGAATTGTTGAACAGCCAACTGTTGTTTATTAAATAAAAGCAAGGAACTACGGTCCTTGCGGACCAGTAGTTTTGCTACTTGCCGATAGAGGCATACTAATCACCGAACTTTCTAGACAAAATAAATAATTTAATTTAAATATTACTTACGAGTTGAAAGATATGTTTATTCCATTTGATTTTGATGTGATGAGCAACAGATTTATTGACTAGGTAAATGATGTAAACTTGGAACAAAAATAAAATAATATTAACTGTTCACCTATCTTGGTATTCCCGGCGTATTTAAAAATGGAATCATACTCGTAGTCTTGGATTAGTGCTTAATATTACGCTAACAGTAGGTACTCTGCGATTGGGGAACATCTCCCGGTACAAATTGATAGTACCCGGTAAGCTATCATTACATTAACACGAACCATATTCAAGTACTCTTCATTTGTGTACTGATAAGCCATACCTAATTAAGGGTCACACTCACACACGACAGATTAGGTATACTCGGAATATCGAACGCTAGGCGCACGCGCGGGAAAACACAAAACAGACGTCCAAACCATACGTTGGCGCTAGCCTACTGACCTAGTGACCTAGTAACGTGATTCGTCGATCGAATAAGCGATTAGCCGCGGGGCGGGGGTGCGGGTACTGGCAGCATAGTACAACACCGCGTCGCACGCGCCGCCGGCATGACTGGAAAAGTGACAACGCGTCTTTTATTTGAATTGAAATTTATGAAAATTTGGTCCAAAATTAAGTTCCTATTTTTTTTACATAATTCGAATGAGGATCATGTGCCGGGTATTCTCCTTGAATATTGATGGTAATTCACCAGTCACCCTGTATATACAGGGTGACTGGTGAATTACCCTGTATATACAGGGTGACTGGTGAATTACCCTGTATATACAGGGTGACTGGTGAATTACCATCAATATTCAAGGAGAATACCCGGCACATGATCCTCATTCGAATTATGTAAAAAAAATAGGAACTTAATTTTGGACCAAATTTTCATAAATTTCAATTCAAATAAAAGACGCGTTGTCACTTTTCCAGTCATGCCGGCGGCGCGTGCGACGCGGTGTTGTACTATGCTGCCAGTACCCGCACCCCCGCCCCGCGGCTAATCGCTTATTCGATCGACGAATCACGTTACTAGGTCACTAGGTCAGTAGGCTAGCGCCAACGTATGGTTTGGACGTCTGTTTTGTGTTTTCCCGCGCGTGCGCCTAGCGTTCGATATTCCGAGTATACCTAATCTGTCGTGTGTGAGTGTGACCCTTAATTAGGTATGGCTTATCAGTACACAAATGAAGAGTACTTGAATATGGTTCGTGTTAATGTAATGATAGCTTACCGGGTACTATCAATTTGTACCGGGAGATGTTCCCCAATCGCAGAGTACCTACTGTTAGCGTAATATTAAGCACTAATCCAAGACTACGAGTATGATTCCATTTTTAAATACGCCGGGAATACCAAGATAGGTGAACAGTTAATATTATTTTATTTTTGTTCCAAGTTTACATCATTTACCTAGTCAATAAATCTGTTGCTCATCACATCAAAATCAAATGGAATAAACATATCTTTCAACTCGTAAGTAATATTTAAATTAAATTATTTATTTTGTCTAGAAAGTTCGGTGATTAGTATGCCTCTATCGGCAAGTAGCAAAACTACTGGTCCGCAAGGACCGTAGTTCCTTGCTTTTATTTAATAAACAACAGTTGGCTGTTCAACAATTCACAAAGTTTATTTTTGTTGTGTTTTTTTTTTTAATATTTTCAAAAGTAACTTTATAATTTTTCAACATATTAAAAAAATTATTCTAACAAATCTGATCTTTATCTAGCGACACCTAGTGAAAAAACCATTACACTGTCTGCTAATATTATAATCAATCAATTGTTTTGGCTACTGGTCGCTAGATGGCTTATTCTTGCTATTACTTTTTGCTTTTATTTACTACAATATTTTTTTCGAGAATAAATAAGTGGCCTAACACTGTTTGAGTTAAAAAAAATATAATACGTAACGAGCTATTCACGGTCTTACTTATAAAAATCTCGTTAATCCTCTCATAATCTACAAATCAATGATTAACTTTTGTTTACTTATAAACATTGACTAGCTGTTACTTAGTTAAGAAACGAACAAAGAACGATACATAGATGGTTGGCACAGATTATACCAAAAATAATCGATTAGATAGAGAAATTGAATGAACAAAGTTGTTAAAAATTACATTAATTAGCGACATCTATGAACATTATAGAAAACTCTAGTTCGATATTGTAGTGAGTCAATACTAGTGACCTCTATTGACAGTTAGGAACTTTGAGATGTTTTCTTATCCTGACAGGGTCGCCATGAGATGTGCGACGTATGAGAGATAAAATAATACGACCAACGTTGATTCTCAAATGATCATCGTTTCATTTATTATGTAAAAATATAAGGTTTTTATATTCGTACACGAGTTATTAACATACATTTTACTTATTTATTGTCAGAGAAATAGAATGTTCAATGTTTATAAAATAATTAATTCCTATTTAACAGAATCATATTTAGAAATTTAATATAATTTTAAATACAAGTTTATTTTCTTGGTTTACTTGTCATTTACGTCGTACATTACAAACTTGTACTTTTATTTACAGCTAGATGGCTCTGTTTAAGAGATCGTGTCTAAAATTGATTTTATTACTTTAATTCATCTTGAATACTAGTTTTATTTAGTAGAATATTTTTTTCGAGAATAAATAAGTGGCTTAGCACTGTTTTAGTTAAAAAAATATGACAAGTCCTTATTTATGAACGACATCATTGTCCACTTTATCTGTGTGTTCTTATTAAATTAAAGCGATATCTCAATTGAAATTCTTCATCCGTAATTTTTCCTACGCCTTAAGTTTCTGGGTAGGGATATATTAAAAATAAAATCCATTGCTTCCAAATCAGACTCTGAGGAGCTGCTCGTATTCATTATGCTAACACTGATTGTTTTTTACCCGACTGCGACAGAAGGAGGGTTATGTTTTTCGAATGTATGTATGTAATATGTATGTATGTATGTCCATTTCTTTGGCACGCCCTACAGCCCTAACGGCTGGACGGTTTTTGACATATGAGGTGTCGTTGGATTTGTCTAAATTGTAGTAGTGACATAGGCTATATAAATTTTCAAAATGGCGCCCGCAAATGGCGGAATGAAGGGGGGGGGGGTTGATTTTTTTCTTACTGTAGCAATATGGGTTTCAAATGAAAGCTAGTAAATTGTTTTATTCTTTTTTGTTTATAATAAGAGTATTTTACGCAGTTGGGTTTTTTGTTTGTGTGTTTTTTGCGTGTGTCTTCCCGGCTCCTGCGCGCCTAGCGATCGATCATACGCGTATACCTAATCTGTCGTGTGTTAGTGTAATCTGTCATTAGTAATTAGGTATGGCTTATCAATACACAAATGCAGAATCACCATTGCTTTCGAAACTGTTAAAAGTGACTGTGTGTGTGTTAGTGTAGTTATGTAGGTAAATAGGTAGTTTAATGATTGAAAATCGTTGTAAATAATTCGTTAATATCATTAAATGAAAACACGACACGCGACGTTCTGGTGTAGTGGTGCGAGTAGTTGCCTCAACTGCAACGCCACGCGCTGGTGGTCGCGGGTTCGATTCCCGCTTGGGACAGATATTTGTACAAATATTTTTTTCCGGTCTGGGTGTATGTCCTTGTGGATCCCTACCGTGCCTCGGAGAGCACGTACAGCCGTCGATCACTGTTGTTATCATAGACAAGATAACGATCGTTACTTATGTTAGGGAATTAACCGCCAACCCTCTTAACACTTGGCGGTGTTTGGACGTAATTAACTACCGTGTGGAAACTAGGGTGTCCAGACGACGCGTAAATAATTAGATAACTGTTGGGCAACTTTACTTAGAAGCTTATCAATATTTATGTTATATTTTTACATAATTCGAATGAGAACCATGCACCGAGCACTCTCCTTAAACACCGATAGTATCTCGCCAGTCATCCTGTATATAGTACCTGGATGACCGAGCTTTGCTCGGTTAAATTATATTTAGATACATTACATACAGCTGATGAAACATAAATAATATTTTCGATCTTACCGACATATTAGTAAAATAATAGGAACTGGTTATTTAAATAAAAAATAAAAAATAAAAAGAGCTCTTAATTAAAAAAAAGGAAAAAGATTGGTCTGTAGAAACATGGATTCGAACTCAGGTTTTCTAATTTCGAATCCGCCCGATTCCTATCTGAGCTATTAGAAGCTTGTCAATGACAGCGAAATTTGTCTTCGTATTCTAATGGTATTTTTTAATTGCGTAAAAAAAGGGATAAAACAACATTTTCTAAAAATAAATCCTAGCTAGATCGATTTATCGCCCCCGAAACCCCCTGCATACTAAATTTCATGAAAATCGTTGGAGCCGTTTCCGAGATTCCGATTATATATATATATACAAGAATTGCTCGTTTAAAGATATAAGATATATAGGATTTCATCTACTACTCGGATTTATTTAGTTTAACTATTTATATATATATATATATATATATATATATATATATATATATATATATATATATATATATATATATATATATATATATATATATATAAATAGTTAAACTAAATAAATCAAATATCAAATTTTGAATGCTACAAAATGTGGCTCTCGCAGGGTTTTGAACTTGCAGCTCTCGAGCGATATACGAAATTCAATTCACGTTGGCAGCCACTGCGCTAGCAATCTCTAAGATTGTTGAGTGAAATTAAGTATCACTATATAGAAGTTTGCAGTTATTGTATGATGTATTCTATAGTGAGTATAGTTCGTTTCAACGAATAGTACCTATGGCGTTATGTTGGCTCCCCTCTCTGTCAAAGTCTTTGGCACTAGAAGACGTTTCCGCAGGTTTTGCTTATTTTCATTTGATTTTCGACTGAAATCATGCCCAAAACTTTAAAAAGTGGTGAAAGAATGATGGTGTTAAAGGTTAAGAAATTTTGTGAACGTGAAAAACGTAACAATGCCCCATTAATTCCTTTAAGATGTGTTCAGGCTCGTGTGGCCGCCATTACAGGTTAGTCAAATAGGGTTACCAGTAGCAGATAATAATTTCCTCACTTAAACCGCAATTTTTTTAAACGGTAGTTATTTGTAAGACCTAAGCAAGCATGTGTACTGCGACTATTATCAGTTTATGTATGACTTTGACAATAGACAAATAAATCGAAATATTTTTTTTTAGGTTTATCCGAAAAAACCGTGTCTAAAATCACCAAAGAAGGTGAGGTCGCAGCCAGCACGTCGACTAAGGTTTCTACACCACGCAAAAGCGGTCCCCGGCCTAAAAGAATCGAACTAGATGGCTTCGAACGGTGTGCTATAAGGCATAAAATACATGAATTTTATTCTGTAAAAAAGGAATCACCTACTCTAACCAAGTTATTGCATGAAATGCGAAGCGAGATAGGTTTCAAAGGAAGTCGTACCACTTTGTGGAGAATAATGAAAGATATCGGGTTTTATTTTAAAAAATGTAGATCCAAAAGGAAAGTCCTAATGGAGAGATACGATATTGTCGCCTGGCGTTATCGATACCTGGAAGAATTGCGAAATAATCGTCTCGGGAACCAGCGCCCAGTTGTATATTTGGACGAGACATATATACACGCAACATATTGCGCCGGAAAATGTTGGCAAAGTGAACAAGAAGAAGGTGTATTAGCATCAGACTCTAAAGGGCCACGTTGGATTATCGTCCACGCTGGTGGTGCTATGGGTTTCATACCCAATGCTCAACTGATCTTCAGATCTCAGTCACAAGCGGCTGATTATCACGACGATATGAATAAAACGAATTTTAATAAGTGGCTTAGTGAAAAGCTTATACCGAATCTGCCTCCCCAATCAATTGTGGTGATGGATAACGCCTCCTACCACACAGTACAGCTTAACAAAGCACCAACAATGTCAAGCAGAAAGGCAGAAATGCAAAATTGGATAACAAGTAATGGTCTTTCTTACTTGCCAACTATGGTAAAAGCCCAGCTATTTGAAATAATAAAGGAGCATAAACAGCCGCCCGTTTATGAAGCCGATATAATGTTGGAAGCACATGGGCATAAAGTGGTAAGGCTTCCACCTTACCACTGTGATTTAAACCCCATAGAGTTGATATGGAGTGTCTTGAAAAGACGAATTGCTGAAAAAAACGTAGGTCAAGAAGCAAATAAAATAGTCCAAATCACAGAAGAAGCCTTTGCAACGATTACCGAAGAAGAATGGAGAAAAGAATGTGAGCACGTGAGAAAAGTGGAAGAAAAATATTACGCCGATGGCCCAATTATTGATAGCGAGATGGACAGGTTCATAATTGAAGTGGGAGACGATAGCGACACTTCTGATGACGAGGATGATATGGAAGATGAAGTTGACGACGATCTCTCGGGAATTAGTCCGTTGGATGAGCATTCTTTGTTTGATCACAATTATAATAAAAATGATTAAATAATTTATGCTTTTTATTGCTTTTCTGATTTTTTAAATGATAATCGAATAATTTGTAAATATATAAAAATGTAGCTCAAAAACATACTTAAAACCACCCTAACTTTGAGGTGGGCTATTATATATAATGTGGCAACACTGGAAAAGATAGCTGCCAACATAACGCCATAGGAACTATTCGATGAAACGAACTATAGGTAATTCGAATATAAATATGTCCGAACGCAAACACAGGACTCATATAATTACGATCGTATAAAAAGTAAACTGTTTTTATTATAAGTTTCACTTCTTACGAGTGTTTTTTTCAGTTGTAAGAGTAAATATTTTAATGTAATAACGTGGTATTTTATTATTAATAATGGTTGTTGTTTGTTGTCTTTATCGTTTGTTGTTGAATTGCTCGAGCAAAAGTTTCGCGAATATTTCGATCTTGAAATAAATATAGTAAATGTTGGCAACGAAATACTTAAACGTACTAAGAAGAACGGTATAGCAAACTAAATAGGAACGGCTTCGCAGTATACTGAATTAACGTCACACCTTACAGTGCGCGTAGTGTATTTCGGAACACGGCCATAGTAAATAATAAATTAATTATTGGGTACGTTCGCGGGCCCTCTTCTAATTGATAATTCATCACTTTTATAGGATTTTTTTATCTATGCATTCCACAGACCACATGCGCGGAAACGGAAATGGGACATGCGCAATAGTTTTTTATTTATCAGTTTTTAATAAAAATAATAAGTAGTGAATAAATGTGAGAAGATAATTTTGTTTATTATCTTTTATGAACAATAGCAATCAATTATTTACTAAAGTTCGACAGTTAAATTCAGTTTTTGATTAAAGAAGTATCATTTCCGCGCATGTGGTCTGTGGAATGCATAGATAAAAAAATCCTATAAAAGTGATGAATTATCAATTAGAAGAGGGCCCGCGAACGTACCCTATGTATATTACCAATTTACCATATATTATTATACTCTGTTGCACTTTGGTTGCACATGCACTCTATTTTTTGTTGCATATGCATCACTGCTGCCAACTTAGCGCTTTTCGCGCCAGATCTAGCGCTTTTTTTGCTTCGAAGCGCGTTTTAGCACCTAGCGCTAAATCTAGCGCTTTTTGAAATTATATGAAATGATATTTAATACAGCATAAAACATAATAAATTACTAGTGTTAAATAAAATTATGACTACTAACATTGAAAAACTAAAAACGATGTCTATATGTTTTCATCATAGAGTTATCATCTAATAAGAAAACGATATGTCTCGGGCAATAAGGGTTCATCCATAAAGTATGTCCCACGTTAAGGTTAGGGAGGGGGTTGACGAAGTGTGACATTGTGTGGCTAGGGGAGGGTAGGGTCCAAAATTTCGTGACATCACATTTTAAAATATAATATATTTAAGTATAAAACACGAAATTTGAATTACATGTCTATTAACGTATTATTATTATTAAAAATATTTATTTTATTTTATAATTAAAATTATTAAAAATATTTCCAGCTCTATCTGTATGAACATAAACAAGGAAGCAAGTTTCGAATGATAGGTATTGCCCCAGTGCCAGTGTCGAGGCTCATTTAAGCGATCGTGTGGCATCTGTGTTCTGTATGTTGCATCATCAAGGCTACTAACCTACACAAACAATCACATAAGAAGCTAAAATAAGTCATTTCTAGGTGTAAAATGGAAAAATATGTGACGTCACACTGGTTGGTTGGCGCGAAATCTAGCGCTTTTAAAAAAAGTCCTTTTAGCGCTTTCTAGCGCTTTTTTACAGCACTGACAGCGCGTTTTTGCTAAGACTAGTTGGCAGCACTTGGCAGCACTGATGTGCATGTGCATTGTGCAAACCAAGTGCAAACTTTTGTGTAAACTGGTGCAAACTATATTAACTCATTGTTGATTGTATACAAACGGAGATAAACGTTAATAAATATTATTTTAAATACCTATTTAAAAAATAATTTGTGCCATTTTATGATTTACCGTAAAACATAATCACGTCAAACATAAATCCCTCCATGAAATTTAACTTCAGTCTAACTTCTGCTCTGGGTCTTTGTTTTGTCGGTATTACATACATGGTTCTAAAGAAAAGAAACCAGAAGAAATTGAAACCAAAAAACCCGTCAATTGCGCCTTTTACTCTAGATCATAGAAATATTCTTATTTCAAATATCTTTGCTCTAGATATTAAAGTAATAACTTTGAAGAAGACAGTGAGGATGTAGTCATTGAAGTAATATGTACTAACGTACTTATACCTCAATGGATGTAGTGTACAAATTACGACGGTTTGTATTTTCATCGGTTTGACGGTTTGTTTTTAAAAAACCTTATTGGCTCATTATTGAAATAGTTTCAAATTTTATTTTAAACTACAAAAAACGAAATTAAATCTACTAAAAATTTAATAGGCTTAATGTTTTACAATTTTGCTGCTGTGCTTGCACAAAAAAATAAATATAAAAAAAAAAATTTTAGTTAAATATAATTATTCTTTTATTACATCTGTTCTAAATATATATACCTAAGTAATTATATTAATTAAAATATATATATATATATATATGTTTATATATACAGGATGACTGGTAAATTACTATCAATATTTAAGGAGACTACTCGGCACATGATTCTTATTCGAATTATGTAAAAAAAAAAATAGGTAAATATTAATAAACTTTTAAGTAAAGTTACTCAACAATTATCCATTTATGTACGCGTCGTCTGGACATCCTAGCAGCTAGCTGCACTTTCGACACAAAATAGGTAGTTTACCTACGTTTTAACGCCGCCACGTGTTAACAGGGTAGCAGGATAAACAAGCATGATCCAGTCCCACTTAATACTTTAATCCTGGCTTAGGATAGGCAAAAATAGTAAGATATTTTACTCGTTTAAGCAACAAAGAACAATGGCAGATCTCCATACATCAAATTGTCTGGAATCAAATTGAAGCGTCCCATAATAAAAAATATGTGTAAAGATTCGGCGTTAAACGTAGAGTCTCCAAGTGAGTTTATTTTCATTCGGGAAAGCCGGAAAACCGAAAAAAAATACATATCGGAGTTTGGATTTTTAGGTTATGAACGTGAACATTAGTTAAGTACCTATCTCGTTATTCATTGGGACTGAACATTTGGATAAAATGATTTGAATGTTATTATGCATGCCTATTTATTGATATAAAGTATAATACAACGTAAGTCGACGAAAATGTAGACAAGCGAAGACACATTATCTATACATATAATAAAATAGTAGGAAAGTCAAAACTGCACATTGCATATTTTTTTAAAAGAATACTTGGGGTGTGATCTACAATCAAAATCGAATTTTTGATGTTTTGTAATTGTTTCCTTTATTTGATATCTATGGTCGTCAACAAAAAAACGAGACAAAATTCTCGATTTATTCTAAAATCGATACATTATTAAATCAATCTCATGATACAATTTTCTATTTTGTTTTGGATTTAATAATTATATTCATCTATTAGTATCATGTTGATTAAACATAAAATAATTTTATTAAGTAATTATTTTCGAAACAAAGCACATCCTAGTAGGAAAGATTCTATCGATCGATTTTTAATCGATTCAAATTAATAGTATTCCATACTGTTTATTCGTGTCTCCTATCTAATATCTATGTTGGAATCTGTTGATGTACTTTTATTTTCATAAATTAACTCCGGCTCTTAAGAAAAGAGGTAAAATATTGAAAAATCATAGAAAAATAATTCAATTTGTTTCCTTTATTTGATATCTACGGTCGTCAACAAAAAAACGAGACAAAATTCTGCCATTGTTCTTTGTTGACTAGGTAAATGATGTGAACTTTGGTAATTTTTAGATGTGAACAAGCGGCACAATACAACACTTGTGCACGCGCCGCCGGCATGACTGGAACAGTGTCATCGCTTCATTTATTTGAATTGAAATTTATGAAAATTTGGTCAAAAATTAAGTACCTATTTTTTTTACATAATTCGAATGAGAATCATGTACCAAGTATTCTCCTTAAATATTGATAGTAATTTACCAGTCATCCTGTATATATATATACAGGGTGACTGGTGAATTACCATTCGTATTTAAGGGAAATACTCGGTGCATGATTCTCAATCGAATCATATAAAAACAATAGGTACTAAATTTTTGATCAAATATTCATACATTTTAATTCAAATAAATGAAACGTGAAATTACAGTCATGCTGGCGGGCGGCGCGTGCGACGTGGTATTGTACTGTACCTCTTGCCCCCGTACCCCCGCCCCGCGGCTAGTCGCTTATTCGATCGACGAATCCCGCTACTAGGTCAGTAGGCTAGCGCCAACGTATGGTTACGACGTCTGTTTTGTGTTTTCCCGCGCGTGCGCCTAGCGTTCGGTTCGATATTCTGAGTATACCTAATCTGTCGTGTGTGAGTGTGACCCTACTTGTGTATTGATATGGCTTATCAATACACAAATGATGAATACTTGGACATGGTTCGTGCGTATACGCTTGCGAATGATAGCCTACCGGGTGCTATCAATTTATACCGGGAGATGTTCCCCAATCGGAGAGTACCTAATGCCAGCGTAATCTTAAACGCCAATCAAAGACTACGAGACTTCGGACAGTTCCGTACTCCAACACATGCTCAAGGACGAGGTGGAGTGGAATACCCTGTCTTGCTACAAGAAGACATTCTCGAGTATTTCGAGAACAACCCAGAAGCGAGTACTCGAAAGGCTGCTAGACGATTTGGTGTATCTCAGTGGACTGTGTGGAATCTACTGCACAAAGAAGGGCTACACCCGTATCATATTCGAGATATTCAAGAACTCAGGGCCAACGATTACGAGCCACGAGTAAATTTTTGTCGGTGGTTTTTGCAAAACACTGACAAAAACATATTGTTTACGGTGTGGTTTTAATGGTGTTTTTAACGTACACAATGAACATTGGTGGAGTCATTCCAATCCATACGTTACGCGACAGGACGCTTATCAACACAGGTTTAGTGTTAACGTGTGGGCTGGTGTTTTAAATAACTGTCTGTTAGGGCCGTATTTCATTGAAGGAAGACTCAATGGTGTGTCATACTTAGACATTTTAAATAGTGTGGTGAACGACATGCTCGATGATGTACCACTGAGTAATATCCAAAACTTATTTTTCCAACATGACGGAGCACCCGCGCACTATCAGACGCAAGTACGTGAGTACTTAAATAATACGTTCGGAGATCGCTGGATAGGGCGCGGGGGGTCTGTTCCATGGCCAGCTCGCTCTCCAGATCTCACGCCACTGGACTTTTATTTATGGGGGGAGATAAAACGTCTTGTGTATGCTACAGAGTATGCAAACAGAGATGAACTAAAATTAAAAATCATCAGTGCTTTTGAAACTGTTAAAAGTGACCGGTTTGTCCTAAATCGTGTAAAAGACAATATGGTTAGACGTGCTGAACTGTGTATCACACGAGAAGGAACTCATTTTGAACATTTATTAAGGTTAGTATAATTATGTAGGTAAATAGGTGGTTTAATGATTGACAATCGTTGTAAATAAAATATGATTCCATTTTTAAATACGCCGGAAATACCAAGATATTGTGAACAATAATAACAACTTTGAAAAGTTTACATCATTTACTTAGTCAACGAATTTGTTGTTCATCACATCAAAATCAAATGGAATAAACATCTTTCAACTCGTAAGTAATATTTAAATTAAATTATTTATTTTGTCTAGAAAGTTCGGTGATTAGTTTGCCTCTATCGGCAAGTAGCAAAACTAATGGTCTGCCAGGACTGTAGTTCCTTGCTTTTATTTAATAAACAACAGTTAGCTGTTCAACAAATGACAAATTTATTTAAAATTATATTTATTATGTGCGGCGTAAGAGAGATAAAATAATACGACCAACGTTGATTCTCAGACGATCATCGTTTCATTTATTGTGTAAAAATATAAGATTTTTATAGTCGTACACGAGTTATTAACATACATTTTACTTATTTGTTGTCAGCGAAATAGAATGTTCAATGTTTATAAAATAATTAATGCCTATTTAACAGAATCATATTTAGAAATGTAATATAATTTTAAATAAAAGTTTATTTTCTTGGTTTACTTGTCATTTATGTTGTACATTAAAAATTTGTTCTTTTATTTACAGCTAGATGGCTCTGTTTAAGAGATCGTGTCTAAAATTACTTTTTATTACTTTAATTCGTCTTTCATACTAGTTTTATTTACTAGAATATTTTTTTCGAGAATAAATAAGTGGCTTAGCACTGTTTTAGTTCTAAAAATATGACAAGTCATTATTTATGAACGACATCATTCCACTTTATCTGTTTGTTCTTATTAAATTAAAGCGATATCTCAATTGAATTTCTTCATCCGTAATTTCTCTTATGCCTTAAGTTTCTGGGTACGGATATATGAAAAAGAAACTCCATTACTTCCAAATCAGACTCTGAAATGCTGCTTGTATTCATTATGCTAACACTGATTGTTTTCTACTTTGAATACTTTTACCGACTTTTAATATTTAGCTTTCACTGGCAATTAAATATAATAATATCTACACTTTACAAGTACATAGACTACATTGATTACACCTCCTCTTTGTAATTGCTTCATGTTCAAGACAATATTTAAAAAAAAACAAAAAAAAAAAAAAATTTTAATTAAGAGTAGTGTAATTTTTTTTTAATTTAAATTAAAAATAGTGTACATAAGAAAAAAAAATGTACTTAATTGTAAAAAAAAGCGTGGGGAGCATGGTGTCAATAGGTATAAATATTTTATTGACAGGTATAACTAGAAGCATTATCATTTTGATAATATCTTAAAAGCCACCCCACTTATTTTTTAGTTTAATTTTTATAAAAGCGTGTTTTTTTGCTTTTTTTTTTTAATTATAAACATTTTTAGACGACCGTTCTGTTGTAGTGGTGCGACTAGTTGCCTTAACTGCAACGCCACGCGCCGGCGGTCGCGGGTTCGATTCCCGCTCGGGACAGATATTTGTAATTGTACAAATATTTGTTTCCGGTCTGGGTGTATGTCCTCGTGGGTCTCCCCATCGTGCCTCGGAGAGCACGTAAAGCCGTCGGTCCCGGTTGTTATCATAGAGAAGATAACTATGTTACTTATGGTAGGGAATAATCCGCCAACCCGCAGCGGAGCAGCGTGGTGGATTAAGCTCCAACCTTTCTTCTAATGTGGAGAAGAGGCCTTCGATCAGCAGTGGGTGGTTTACAGACTGATACGGTAAACTAATCGATCGGTACTCGGATATGGTCCGGCGGACCAAATTCGAGCGTTTGTTAGTTTATTTTTTTTTTTTAATTTTTTATACAGGATTAATTCTAAAACACCAGCAACCTCGCAGGACAAGATAGCTAACATTATGTACAACAACATTTGTTCTACCACTTTTGTTAATTTGTTAGATTTTATTTTCATACAAAAATAAATATTAATTTAATTTTTCGTTTGAATGAAATAAACTCTACGCGCGTCCCAAAGATTAGGTAAATAACTACCACGTACTAATGTGAGGGGGAAGGTAGGAACGGGGCGGCGCTAGCGCCTTTGAACTTGACCTATTTAGCCAGCCGCGGCAGTCGGCGGCGGGCGACTTTGATGCGCGCGCGTCATATTATGATTTTGTGTGCTACTCGTATTTATTTTATTCGTATAGATCGATGTATTGTACCTGTACTAAAGTTATTTTATAACCATGGTACCGCCGCTATTCTAATGTCGAATACACGGAAATGGTGAGGATACTGGCTAGGTGTGATGACAATGTGTCGGAAGCCTGTCGGCAATATGCAGCTAGATATTCGAACTTACCTACACCGAGCCGTGAGACAATGTCAACTCACCGAATCTGACAAACTAGGACGAGTAAATTTTTGTAACTGGTTCGGTTAACTAAAATAATTAGTGCGTTCAATCAAATTAAAACTAATTCGGAAGTGTTAGTGAACAGCTGATTTTTAGGTGTTGTCTGTGTGTTGGTTGTGATGGTGACTATTTTGAACGCTATCTGCGCGATACGCACCGACATGCGCGTTACTTTAACCTTAGAGGTAATATTTCGTTTGTAAATATTATTTTGTTGTCAATTATTTTTAATTTTTTAATTATTGTAAATACGCTGATTTCACTTTTGAAATACTTATGCCTGCCTGTATTTAAAAATAAAAAGTGAATAATACCTAGCTAACAATATTTGATATTAAATTGTCAAATTCGAGCGTTTGTTAGTTTAATTTTTTTTTAGTTTAATTTTTATAAAAGCGTGTTTTTTTGTTTTTTTTTTTATTATAAACATTTTTAGACGACCGTTCTGGTGTAGTGGTGCGACTAGTTGCCTTAACTGCAACGCCACGCGCCGGCGGTCGCGGGTTTGATTCCCGCTCGGGACAAATATTTGTAATTGTACAAATTTTTGTTTTCGGTCTGGGTGTATGTCCTTGTGGGTCTCCCCGTCGTGCCTCGGAGAGCACGTAAAGCCGTCGGTCCCGGTTGTTATCATAGTGAAGATAACGATGTTACTTATGGTAGGGAATTATCCGCCAACCCGCAGCGGAGCAGCGTGGTGGATTAAGCTCCAATCTTTCTTCTAATGTGGAGAAGAGGCCTTCGCTCAGCAATTGGTGGTTTACAGACTGATACGGTAAACTGATCGATCGGTACACGGATATGGTCCGGCGGACCAAATTCGAGCCTTTGTTACTACTATTAGAAGTTTCTTAGAAGTTCCTGTACGGTTTCTTTTACTCATGTGCTGCTACCCTGTTAACACTTGGCGGCGTTTGGACTTAGGTAAACTACCGCGTGAAAACTAGGGTATCCAGACGACGCGTAAATAATTAGATAACTGTTGGGCAACTTTACTTAGAAGCTTATTAATATTTATGTTATATTTGTACATAATTCGAATGAGAATCATGTACCGAGTATTATCCTTAAATGCCTATGGTAATGCACCAGTCACCCTGTATATATATATATATATATATATATATATATATATATATATATATATATATATATATATATATATATATATATATATTTACATAACAGAATGTCAAGGCTATATTTAATTGTACAGTGACAGAATTATGGTACAAAATACATTATCAATGATATTTCCAACCATATTGACAACCGTTCTGGTGCTTCAACACCGGCGGTAGCGGGTTGGATTTCCGCTCGGGGCAGATATTGGTATTTGTACAAATATTTGTTTGTGGTCTGGGTGTATTTCCTTGTGGAACTCAAATCCACAGATATTTGAAGAATATTTCTGTGCTCAACACAAAGCCGTCGGTTGTGGTTGTCGTCGCAGAGTATTAATAAAGATTTTTACTTATGAAAGTGAAATTATCCACCAGTCCACAGTGGAGCAGTTTGGTGGATTAAGCTCCAACCTTTCTCATATATCAAGAAGAGGCCTTATCCTAAGAGTTGGACGTTTATAGGCTGATTCAGTTAAATTAAGTTCACATATTTCCAGGCGCTGTGTTTAATATCACGCTATAGGCTTTGACTGCGAGTGGGTAACTGAACACGGAAGACAGCCTGTGACTCTGCTGCAGCTTTCCACGTATGATGGTTATAGTATATTATTTAGGCTTTGTCATATGAAGTTTATTCCTAAGTATTTAAAGGTAGGTACATATTCTTTAAAACACGTACTTAAATAATTTTAACATTTATTGATAAATAATGATTGGTTTCTCTTTGCTTGTACTTTACACAAAATGTTTTTAAACATTATAATTATTGAAGTAGTAAGTGCATCTCTACATTAAAAGCCGGTCTGCCAAAATCTAATAAACATTTGATTGTATGTGGCGATTTCAACGTCGATATTCTTATTAATTGTTCGCAGAGTTACAACATCCTAAATTTATTTAAATCATATAACTTGTTTAACTTATTTTTGGAGCCAACTAGATATTGCAATACAATCTCAACAGGTTTAGATAATATACTGTAACATTAATCCTGATAGTAAGACAATATTCAATAAATTAGATTCAGACCATTGTGGTCAACTAGCAAGTTTTAGTGTAGAAAAAAAAGGGTCAAAAAACGAAAAATAGTATGTAGGCCAATGACAGCAAGTCGCCTGAATTGTATGAGAGTTAATTTGTGTAATAAGCTTCCTTTCTTGAGTAATGACATGGATCCCAATTTAATGTATAAAACATTTTTTGAGACATTTTTAAATGAATTTAACTCCATATATAAATCCAAGGAGATTACAGTTTGTGACGCCCCAATATTTAGCGAGTGGGCTACTGTAGGTATATATAAGAGTAGACAGAGATTGTATGAGTTGTACGCAGAAAGACAGTTTAACACAACGAAAAAATTTCAAAATTATGTTAAATTATACTCAAAAACATTCAAAGTAGTCTGTCAAATTGCAAAGAAGAAATATATTATTGATAAAATATTAAATAGTGTCGACAAAGTGAAATCTACTTGGAAAATTATAAATGCGGAAACGGGTAAATTAAAAAGTAATGAGAGTGACTATAAAATTAATATTAATGGCAAAATCATTACTGAAGACCTAGAAATTGCCAACGAATTTGAAAAATTCTTCACTCGCATACCGGTAGAATTAACTAAAACCCTGAACTCATCTACTCCCATTGCAGAATCATTGTTGAAATCTAACGTACCTATGTGTAATGTAGAATTTAAATTTAGTCATGTGAATAAGTATTGTATTTTAAAGGCTTTTAAATTGTTAAATATAAAGAGAACACCAGATCTCTGGAGCATTTCTGTACATCTTATAAATTCCCTAATTGAAATAGTTGCTCCAGAACTGGCTTTAATTTTTAATAATTGTATTGATAGTGGTGTGTTTCCTGACTTGATGAAATTTAGCAAATTAATGCCTTTATTTAAATCTGGAAGTACCGCAGATCCTTTTAACTTTCGTCCAATATCGGTACTTCCCACTTTCAGTAAAATCTTTGAAAAAATTATCCTAAATCAACTTCAAAAACATTTTGAAAGTAATGAACTCTTACACAATAAACAATTTGGTTTTACTCGCGGCCGGTCTACTACTGATGCTGGAATTAAACTTTTAGAGACTATTTATGAGGCCTGGGATCAGTCACACGATGCCTATGGTGTATTCTGTGACCTTTCTAAGGCATTTGATTGTGTCCAGCATCAGACATTAATCAGGAAACTACATCATTATGGAATCCGGGGTACCGCTCTCGATTTTGTCACTTCTTATTTGAGTGGCAGGACCCAAAGCGTGGTGATCAACGACAAGCGGTCCCCCGGCTCTCTTGTAACAATGGGAGTACCTCAAGGTTCGATTCTAGGTCCCTTTCTATTTCTGGTTTATATTAATGACCTCCCTCATCTTGTTAGAGATGATCATGAGATAGTCTTGTTTGCAGATGATACATCTTTACTGTTTAAGGTTAAACGTGGACAAAATTCACTCGACGATGTAAACAGGGCTCTCTCTAAGATTATCCACTGGTTTAATGTAAATAATCTACTATTAAATGAATCCAAAACAAAATGTGTGAGATTCACTTTACCGAATGTTAAGTTGGCTACAACCAGTATCAGGATTAGGGATAAGGAAATAGAATTGGTCGATCAGGCTGTCTTTCTGGGTATAACCTTAGATTCAAAATTACAGTGGGGTCCTCATATTGGGAAGTTATCTGGCAGACTCAGCTCCGCAGCTTACGCAGTAAAAAAAATACGCCAGTTGACGGATATAAAAACCGCGCGATTAGTATATTTCAGCTATTTCCACAGCATCATGACTTATGGTTTACTGCTGTGGGGAAACGCTGCTGATATTCAATGTATATTTATTTTGCAAAAGAGAGCTGTCAGAGCTATCTACGGTATGGGCACCCGTGAGTCTTTACGAAATAAATTTAAGGAAATAAAAATACTAACTGTTTACTCTCAATATATTTTTGAAAATTTATTATACACACATAAAAACAAAAATAAATTTGTCAAGAACTGTGATAGACATAATATAAATTTAAGAAATAAAAACAAATTGGCCATTCCTAATTTTAGGCTCCACAAAATAAGTAACTCTTTTGTAGGTAACTGTATACGCATGTACAATACACTGCCTGGTAATGTGCAAGACTTGTCCCTAAATAAATTTAAACACTTCATTAAATCCAAATTATGTAGTAAGGCATATTATAGCATTAAAGATTTTTAAATGACAAGGCTGCTTGGCAGTAACATGATTTGCTCGTTGTTTGTGAATAATTTTTTTATATTGTATGTACAAAATATGATATGGTAAAAAGAGTACCGAGAGTTTTTTATTCCTCCGGCTTTTTTTCTCTCGGCCTACACTAGGAACATTATTATATTATTGTAATATTTAGTAAAGCCGATGATGAAATTGTAGATGTCTACCGAGACATTTTTTTTTTGACGTTCGTTGAGTGTGTAATCAATCACCTAATAACGAATAAAATATTTTGATTTTTAATTTTTTTTGATTTTTGTTTCGGTGGCGTGATCAGTCAGTCGAGTGCTCGCGCTTGTGGCTGTAACACTTGTACCTGTTTAACCATTTTGTGTCCCTGAGACGTGAGGTCAGTATTTGCGTATATGAATTATTAGACGTCACATCAGTATTAAAGTATATTTTTCTAAGTATCTATTATTCGTCACCTCATTATATATGCTACTATTTTAGATGGATCAACCACGACCTTCAGGAAATAGCCGCTTTCGGCACCTTTAAAAAAAATAAGCGTCATATTCCACCTGAATTTTAAGTATCCAAGTCACGAGAACCAGGAGTACCTAAAACATCTAAGGCAATTCTACTAATTTCATCTATGCATCACACCTCAGAAATTGATCCTGATACCAATAAACCTATAATCATTATGGACTACAATAAGACAAAGGTTGGGGTGGATGAAGTCGACAAGAAGTATTCAAATCATTCTTGTAGTCGCCGCACTTGCAGATGGACTTCAGCTATTTTTTTCAGATTGCTAGACTTGAGCGAGGTGAATGCCTTTGTGCTTTATAAGCAGTGTGCTGACGTACCAAATATATCTAGAGGACGATTCTTGCAGGATTTATCCTGAGAATTAGTTTTGCCACATTTACGTCAGCGAGTTTACAATGACCGTCTCCCAAGAGAGCTAAGGCTGACAATAATAAGGATTCTTGGAGAAGACTTACCGCCGAAGCCTAGCCGCATTGAGTCAGTTGTTGGTGATAATGTCAAAAAGACTTGTAGGGTGTGTCCGGCAAGGCTGAAGCGGCGTACCAAGTATAAGTGCATTGCATTTCGCAAACCTATATGCTTGAGCTGTTCCAAAACGATCTGCAGCAACTCTACTGATTACGACTGAATTTAGGAGACTGATTATTTTTTAACTTCATTTTTTTCTTAGTTAGTAAGTTAAACTAGTAGAAAACTTTGTTACTTTTGATAAAAAATAAGTCTGTTTGCTTATTTCATAAGAATGAAGAGGGACAATTTTCACTATGTGATTTATTCACACCTGTTACCAAATGTCCTAATAAATGTTGATTTATGCTTATATTGGGTTTCTTTTTATAACTAAACATTAGAAGATCATTATTTATTTCAATTATCAATAAAACAAAATGTCTATAGTCTGTTCGCGTTAAGAAAATAAATAAATAAATATAAATAACAGTTAAAACCCTTCAGACAGTACGCACGTGTTCTTTGCCAATTTTAAAAATGAATACCTCACCCATTCTTATAAATAATAGTGGATCTATATTACATAGCGGAGAAAGACGAGTGATTTACAATGTTTAAGTACTTTAAACAGTGTGGTGACCAAAACGTGACTATGGAGAGTATAGTAGTGAAAAAGGCTAGTGCATGCGGTGTTTCTGAAAATACGGTTCTGACGATTCTAATAATTTTTTTAATGTAATAACTACCTAATTTTAATATTTTAAAATACTGTCATAAAAACTTTGCTTTAATATTAATGGTTTAATTTTTACCCCAGTATGAATACGCCTTACTTTGATGAGTCACTATTTTCTTAACGCGAACAGACTATAAATATAATAAAGTTTATATAATTTACATAGATTATTTACACGTCTAAAAAACGTCACATCACAATTTATGAGTCATCTAAGCCACGTCACTACTTAAAGGTTAATATTTTTAGGATTTTTTTTTAAATTTTTACAATTATTTACAAATTTTATAATGTCATTATTCATGTACCGATATTTTCACCCTCCAAGCTATACGTATTCCTAAAAAAAAGGTCTTCACCACATTTTTTATGAGGAAAAAAAATTACGTGATATTTGCCGAGACCATACCCTCCCCCCACGTGAGATTTCGGTCGACCCTCTCCCCCACCCTAAACACCTCACGTAATTTATGGACGGTCCCAAACACACAGTACTTTTGTTTTAATATTCTAATATAGTCCTTTTTTATAAAAACTCGGGTGGTTTTTTAGGAATCCCAACTATTTTTGGGTGATCAGTCCAGTCATAACTAGAACCTATGGAATAAAATCATTTACCTGTTTTTGCTTTTCAATTTTTTTTTTGTTAAGTCAAGTTTTTTTGTAATTTCTTTTTGTTAAGTCAAGTTTGTTGTGTAAGTCATCAGTGACATACAAATGCATCTGCAACATTTTCTTTACCTTTCAAATACTGTAAAATCGTATTCTTCTATTAGTAGACATCAGAATATAAAAAGGGCGCATCGCAATAGAAATATGATTTAAAATAATAATCAAGTTAGTTAAAGGACACATATATAATAATAAAATAAATAAATATTAACCAACAATCACACCACGTTAACCTAGCCCCGTGCTAAGTTCGTAAGAACTTGTGTTACAGGTACTAGGAACGGAAATAATTTTAAGATATAAATACATATATACATAAATACACATCCATGACCGGGCATGCACCGGGCAGACATCTAATAAATTCGTCATACAGATTATCTGCACCTGGCGGGATTCGAACCCGCGACCGCTGCGTAGAGTGTCCAGTTGCCTGACCACTATATATATATATATGTGTGTTGGTATATTAACGCAGTTGATTTTAATTAATTTCATTTATAACGATTTTAATTCGTAACATGAATGTGATCTAAAAAAGAACAATTATCGACACTAATATGAATTGTTTTATCGGCAAAGATAGGAATGTTATATTTGAAATAAACATTTATAATATTATTTAATTATTACGGTTAAACACGGGTTATTTCAAGGGCTAGAATATATTCTAGTTAAATGTTATTGTTATTACTATTGTTGTTGTCTCTGTAGTTCAGTAAGTCACCGCAGCCTCTCACACACACCACACGATGAAATACAAGGGTTTCAAAACAAACAACGACTTATTAGTTAATTAGATCTATATTTATACATAATACAAATGAAACGGCTCAGTTGGTTCGACAGTTATTTTAATTTAAAATTTCAAAAAGCAAATACAATAATCTCCGCATGACTCGTCTCATAAAGCTTTACACGTAAAGTAGGTGTATCTCGAATACGTAGTAATAAATATAACAAACAGTGAAACTCCGCTACTCCGCTCGCTCCCTCCCCCCCTCCGCTCCCCGCTCCCCACAACTTCCTCTACTTGTCCTTCTCGCTCTCCGCCTTCCGGCCGAGCGGCACGGCCGCGCGCACTCTGTGGACACGGGGACATGTGAGAGTGATCTGTATACTGTGTATACTGTGTGTGCCAAAATCACGTGTATTTTTTTAGTACAAAGTATATTATAATTTTCAGAATATTATCTTTAAATACAGATATCTGATAATTTTTTTGAAAATTAAGTATCGTGATAAAAATGTCCAGATAAACATTTCGGTCTTACTCATAAACGTTTCTTAATATTTAATCCATTGCTTAACAACTGATCAGCAAAAACCTCACTCATAAACACTATTTAGCGTTAAGAATTCGTTAAGTAATGCGTAAATCGCTGTCAAAATTAAACCCTGCCGAGACATAGTTTAACCCTCGTTAAGCGGCAAGATGGCGGATTTCACATAAATCAGCTGTTCTATTGCGACGTCTGATCTACTTACTTGCGTTTGTTTGTTAGTAAGAAGAGATTTAGAATGAAATTTCCTCTATATAAAAATTAATATATACTAAATGAGCGTTATCTGTCTGTTTAATACAGATCTTTAGGTACCAAATTTTAATTATAATAACATAATTTAAATGAGGTTATATCTTAAGTAAATTTATTAATTTAATATTTAATAAGCTTTGTTGAATTTTGTAATTGAGAATCCGACTACTACCCATCAAAATAAAAATGATTAGAAACATATTAGAAATTAGAATATTGATCCAAGTTCCTAACTGTCAATAGAGGTCACTAGTAGTGACTCACTACAATATCGAGCTAGAGTTTTCTCTATAATGTTAATAGATGTCGCTTGAATATAATTTTTAACAATTTCGTTCATTCAATTTCTCTATCTAATCGATTATTTTGGGTATAATCTGTGCCAACCATCTATGTATCGTTCTTTGTTCGTTTCTTAACTAAGTAACAGCTAGTCAATGTTTATAAGTAAACAAAAGTTAATCCTTGATTTATAGCTTATGAGTGGATTAACTAAACGGTGGCTAAGTATTACTTAACGAGATTTTTATAAGTAAGACCGATAAGGTTGCAGGTTTTGTATCTAGGAATCCGGTCGATAGCGTTCTAAACGTTTCAATTCATTGAACTAGGATTTTAATCATAATAATGTGCGTGGCGGCAGCAGGCCGAGTGTGTGTGTGTGTGTACGTACTTGGCGGAGATCTCGTTGATCTTGGCGCGCGCCAGCTCCAGGTTGGCGTCCACCTGCGGCTTGTTCATCTCGTACGCCTTCGGCAAAGTGAACAGCGCTATCCAACCTGAGGACGACCGGTGGTTCGTTGCACGATTATTTTATCAACAACAATAACTCGCGCTTAAGATGCTTAAAATTAGTCTAAACTTGCGGAGCGTAATTTACAATTGTATTTATTACATTCTTCTAAATATTTTTGTTATTGACGACGCGTTGGCGCAGTGGTCACAGCAACTATCTTATGCGCTAGCGCTGGCGGGTTCGATCCCTGCACATGACAAATATCTGTATAGGCCATACAGATGTTTGTTGTGTTCTGGGCGTTTGTGCTTGTGTGTTGTGTGTTTCCGGACCCCCCGACACAGAATTCACATCCTACTGGGAGCCGTTGAGTGTGAGACGTTTATTTATTTATTTATTTTGTTATTGTGAATGAAAGGAAACACATTCTAGATCACGACGACTATCCAATATTAGGTACACGAACGCAATCACATACGAAAATGAGACAAAACGTCTCCGCTGATAAGGTACAGAGATTCGAAAGACCAAACAATACACACTTCTAAATAGTCCAGGTCCAGTAAACGAAGTTGGCTTAATACTGTTAAGTTTTTAAGTTTTAATTTGTTGTTAAAATAAACGTCATATTTCTCTCTTTATTGGGAGAGGTTTATGGCCAGCTGTGGGCTATCTACAGTATGTCAGAGTAGTACAAGGTTGTCTCACCGAGAATGATAAGCGTGATGCCGTTGAAGCAGGCGCCCACGTAGGTGAGGCACCACAGGAGGACGCCGAACTTCAGCGAGTCCACCAGGTCTTCAACCAGGAACAGTCTGGAAGGACAAACGGCTCCGTGAGATAACAGTTTTAATGTAATTTTAATAGTGTTTTAATATAAAAGTGTAAATATGGTTTACTGTACAGTGTGTATGAATAATAATAAGAGGCATAAAAACACATTAATTTTTATCTATCCTAAATTTTATCCTCCCGTGCCAACCCTACCGAAATAGGTAAAAAAAATTCTCGCTCCTTAGAAGCTTTGTGCCCGTTTCGTTTCTTTACTCGTGTGGTACTAGCGTGTACGGGTAGCGACAGTACGAGTGTGTCTCACCGGCGCAGCTCGGCGAGCGCCGCGTTGAGGTGCGCGGTGGCGGCGGCCGCCAGCGACTGCGCGCGCTCCGCCGGCACGCTGATGTCCTTCTCCAGCAGCCATCTGGAACAGTTCAGGCGCATTGGTTACACTTACGGTACGGTATTTCCGAACCGATACAACTTAGGGACCTTCAAGAAAAGAGCATACACTTATTTGAAAAGCCAGCAACGCGTCTGCTAATCCTCCAACTCCAGACGGTTGCGGAAACGGATTGGCGTCGTTGAGTATTTATATCAAATTAGTCTTTAAAATTAATTTCGTGCTCGACGGTAAAGGACAACATCGTGATAAAACCCACATTTAATAATTATAAGACTCATACATTCGCGAGCTGCAGTGGAGCCACGTGAGGTCCACGTCACGTCCACCCCCATCCGTAATAGGGTAGGAACGTCTATGCCGGCTGAGCAACATATACAGACGAAATAAATAACAGTCACATATACATTATATGACATAAAATCCAGCAGACCGATTTAAGACTAACTGTTCAGTCTACCCTTATGAGAATATTTCCTTTTTTGCAGAAAGGTCCGAAAATCCAGATCTCTTTTACAGATCTCTGAAAAGACTCTGAAAGTCTTATCATTAATAAAAAAAAACTGAAAAATGCTGAGAAATTCTAAAAAAGTCAAATATTGTCTGATATTTTGGACTTTTCTGCGAAAAAATGAATATTTCCATAACACGATACAGTTTATAACAGCGAAGTGGTAATCAAAATGTGAACTGCACCGTCATCTCACCTCTTAAACACACACACATTGAAAAATGTCATTCAAAGATAAGTAAAAAATACTTGTGATTTGCTTATTTATTTATAGATTGTAAAATTATCTTCGGAAATTGATAACAGCAAGTGTGTTCTTTCAATTATAGGGGGACTATATGCTTTATGTAAGTTCAATAATGATAGACATATAAATAAAAATACAAGGGAATGATTAACAAAAAATTGAAAAAAACATATTTTCAGATCAAATATAAGCCACGTCCATTTTAATTTAATAACATTCAAGTAAACTAACGATTAAACAAATATATATATATAGCTATATACTGTAATAAATTAAGTTGGATCTTCACACACACACACACACAGACTCACACACTCGTAGTTACTCGATATCATAACAGACTGGTTAAACACAGGTGTTTAGGTTTTAACTTCGGATGTACTTATATTTGAATTGTTACGATTAACGCTAAAATATCTCTATCGTAATTATAGTTGAACTAAACGAAAAGTTATCGCTACTGATTAATAAAATTTATACAAAACATATTTAAGATTTTACTAAGAAAATAACATAATAAAATGCGATTTAACCAATAATATGTACTAAGAATCAGGTAGATTTTCTTAGGTTCATGGTATTTGAAAAAAAGTACCGTATAATACTCAATTTATAAATCCGTGCCTATGACTGTTTATATAGGTAAATGCGAATGTATTGCGAGGATCAATGGACGGTGTTTGTCACTCTCACGCTTAAACTATTGAATCCTTGGCGATGAAACTTGATGTTTAGAAAGCTGACGACCGGCACACGTAACACTAGTTTAGAATTCGAGATTTACTCGGGTGAAGCCGCGAGGGAGCGTAAGTAGTAAGGAATGCACAGTTAGAAACAAAGGTACTCACTTGAAGGGATGTCCTTCGTTGGTCTTCTGCACGGCCTGCAGCACGTTCTTGTAGATGCGGAAGGCGACGGCGGCGGACAGCGCCAGCAGCGAGCTGTAGGCCAGCACCGACACCACGGAGCAGCAGGCCAGCGCCACCAGCAGCGCCAGCCCTGCGCCCAGCGCCGCGCCTGACCGCGCCGCCGATCGCCAGTAGATCAGCGACTCCACTGCAACCCGACGGCGACAAGTTACGACATGCTGCCAACTATCGAGACGCCTTCTAACTAAGATTTACCTACTTGTTTTCCATCACTTCATTTTAACAAAACTTATTTCGACGGACATTACGTTGCAAGGCCCGGTAGTCATATCATATCCATAGTCGCACCAAAAAGCGGCGTGAAAACCATAACAAACAAAATATGTCAAAATGAGTTTCGCTAAAATGAAGTGTTGAAAACGTCACCAGTTCTTTCCGACCACTAAACATTGTATGATTGAAGCGGATGTGTCATCCAGCGCTACTCGTGCAATGAAGTGATGGTGGCAACGTTTGCTTGTTGACAGAGAATCTTCTCGCGAAATTATCAAAAGTATACGCGAAATATATATCCGAATGAGATTTGGAATTGTACTATCATGATAAGATAAGCGCGTTTCAGTCAAACGGAACGAGTTAAGACCTACAGTCTTACTATTGAGCTGGTCATCCTGACCACTAGGATAAAACAAAATTTGCAAATTATCTTACGTGTGTAATATATGAAGAGATAATTTGATTTAATTAATGAAACATGGAAGAATAAATATTAATAGAGAGGTTTCATTAAAAACGCAGATTACTTCAAGTCCGCGGCGACAGAAGAATGTGCGGGAGACTATTCAGAGCGGAACATGGTCGCTCTCAGGAACCCGCCGCCTTCACACGCGGTTCATTCAATACTAATTAAGTTATTATTAACATCAATGTTCAACAAAACATATGTTATAAACGGTAATAGAATAGTACTCGTATATTCATAACGTTAAATTTTAAATTAAAATAGAAAGTTACAGAAAAAGTGAAATATCTTTGTAATTTATTCAATATGCAGTAAGTTGATGCGGCAGTGAAATTAATAATTTTAATGTAATTTTTACTTAAGATAATTTATTCCGTTTTGTTTTATTGTGTACATTTTTACTACACAACTACTATTTCTAAGTTAACAAAGACAACTGTATTTCACATAAAACTAAATACGAATAATAGTAACTAATACAATGGAACTAAGTTATATAAAATAACGGCATGCATCATTACGATGACATGACACTGACAACGGAATGGATGTTTAAAAAGCTGCGGGGCCAGGGGACGTGTCGTCTTACAAGTCACTCACCTTTTATTAAACTAAACTATAAGAATAACGAACGGATTTAAAAGAACGATATACACTATGTTCGACGGCGAACATTAATACTTTCTATAGAAATTTAAAGAAGGAAATTAAAGTTAAAGCTACATTAAAAAAAAAATACATCATCTCTTCGAACCGGTTTTTGAAGATAAAAATATTATTTATTAGATAAAATTAAAACCACGTCTCACTCAACCTCAACAGTACACCCGGAGCATTTGAAAACTTTAAGGAAATTCTTTCGACACAAACGGTCAAAGCCTTGAATGAAAGTTTCCACAGAAAACGATAGATAATAAGAGGTATTCGCTAAATATATTCTACTTCGAATGACAACTGATTCTCAACCTTTATATTAATTTCTACGTTATAACAATATGTCGTCCACGTAGCCCGGTAGGCCTCCTGAGCCGCGGCTACAACCCGTTCAACCACACACTAGTGCACGTCAAGGGGAGCGCGGAGTTCCGACGCGGGTCCCGTTTACGACTCGAAGGATTGTTAGAACGGGAAGGCTGTACCTGGTCCTCGGGGCGGGAGGTCGGCGTACTGCGCGGCGTGACGGGGCGACTGCTTAGGACGCGCCATCGCGACAGAGTGACCGAGCGGCCCGAGCGAAGCTCACACATGGCGCCGCCGCCTGCCAACGCTCGCCACGCCGCTGCCTTTCTACACACGTCACCTCGCGGAGCCCACGCCGCACCGCGAACGGACTCGGGCCGACCCGAGCGCCGGCGGAAGGGGGGTGACGATACCGACTCACATCATCGATAATTACAGACGCATACGCTTGATGATCAATTAGATATGACATCCAAACGCACTCATCAAATACCTATTTGATCTGATGTGGTTGACGCATCAGTTGATGGTAACGTTTAGGACCGCCACAAAATTTACTAAATAAACGATACCCATAATAGGTACCAATTGAGAAACAAAATACTATAAATCTCAGCGGACATGGTTCATGGTGTCTACCACCAGAACGGACGGCGGGTCATCGACTCGCAAGTAAACAAATAGAATAGAACTATTGTATAACAAATATTACGAAATATTACATAAATAATTTCCTATCATTAACCTATAAACATAATTTGACGTTTAAGGATGAAAGATATAGGCACTGTATGTGAGATAAAGTTACTACGTTCCGATAAAGACAATTCGATTGATAACGTGATAGCATTTTGATACTGAAACGTGTAAACGGATTTCGGATCGCTTTTTCCTCAACGTAGAGATTTCACTTAATGTAATTTCAACGTAAATAATATTCAAGATTTATTAATAAAAAATATTAAATATTTTATTTATCTTAAGTTGTCATGGTTATGAAAGACAAAAATACAATAACGATAGTTTCATGGTGACACGCTAGTTCGCGACACTTGTTTCTCTTGGACTCCAACTACTCCACTACCAAGTTACCAATTCAAATGAAAACAAGACAACATCAATCGTATCGACAAACTGATCCTGCGAGCCGTGACATACGTTCTTAAACACTAATTTCAAACAATTCAGACTATGAAATTTACATTTTTATTCAAATAATCTCGCGACCATCTTCAGTTCTTTTTAGTTTGTTCTACAATGGCTATAAAAGAATTCATCGACTTTGTCTACGAGTTCTGAAAAGTCCATTTACACGAAGACAATACCTGTCATAGTGATCTATACACCAGTATAATAAAAAAATTGTACTGTTCTCATAAGAACAGACACGACTTATGAATGAAGTTCTACGATTCTGTTAAACGCTTATAAGTAATAAATACGTCGGCTGTCGAAAGTTTCAAGAGCGTAAACCAGTTCTGTGAACTTGGTCGTTGCGTGCGGAAAACGAAAGTTACAGAAAGCATTTTAAAAATACTGCACTCACGAGGAACGGTATTGTTGTGAGGTCCCGAGAAGTGGTGTAGGTCAATTGGCGTTTTGCCAACTCGACAGAAATCGTGCAAAAATATTTTCCAATAACTCCTATGAAAACCACCACCTGAATATCTACTGGAACTATGCTACGCTAATGTTATAAGTAGTTATGAAAATGTAAAAGTTCTTAAGTGAGCTGCGAGTCCATTAGTACAACAATAGATATACAAATATTTTATTATAGGACCAATCTGGTGCACGGTAAAACTTTGAAAGAGTTCATGATTGATAGCACAATTGAATTTTCTTTTTGTATTATAACACTTGCGTGAATGTTTTATATTTACTACGAAGAAAAGGATCAGGGAGCATTTATTTGTACTCTCTCGTATTCGACTTGTTGTTAACGCTACGTTTTATCCAACTCTTCGAGTCACATATTCAGCACGTCCTAAAATACTTTCCAAATTATCGGTTCAATAATACTTTCGACCAAAATAAAGTTTAATAAATACCACAGCGTATCTATATAAACCTATACAACATCGAGAAATTAACTTTTACAAAACAACCAGATACTTTCAACGACAGCCTACAGAACAAAACGAATTCCGAGAGACGCATAGCTCGCGCGAGCAACTCGTTCGATTGCCGCAATCGATCACGTGCGGGACGATCGCTGCCAAAATAAACACTCAGGCGTCTTCGCGACGACAACCGTATGCGAATCGTATCTGATGTGAGCTCATATGAAGCGGTCAATGTCACTTTACTATACGATAATACGAAATACTGATCGTCCTCGAGGGATTACTGGGGCTTGTCTGTTAAATAGAGGCCACATAAGTGCAAAGTCAGTAGGAACTAGGAAATTTCCCTGTAGATGTATGTAGATATAGTATCACAGAGACATTACCGCGGCGCTCGTCCCGCCCGATCGCAGTGTTCCGAGTGTTATCAGCACTTGTATTAAAATAACACAATGATACGTTTTCTTATCATAAATTTCACTTTATTCCATAGCGGGTGTCATTTCTAGACTTACTTTATCATCTTGAAATTTATTAAATATAAAAAAAAAGAAACAATGGAACATGGAAATAAAAAACTATATTTCAGTCTTGCAAACTAATTTTGATAAAAAATCAAGTATGATACTTGTTCATATATCATATATGTATGTATGATATTACATTTGTATGAATGTCCTATCACTGTGATAACCACTAAAAGTAGATTAAAATTTAATTACATAATTATTGAAAACATGAATTGCTGAAAATCGTGAAAAAAAAACTAACGGAAAACCATACGATATATTTTAACATAATATACAATTACGTCTCACGCTGACTGTTTAGCAAAAAAAAAGTATAAATTTTCAACAGAACATATTATAACATTTAAAAAATATTAAAAATATTTTGGTAACCAGACCCTATACGCTTGAACGCTTGATCCTATTTCAATTGTCGACATAATACAATATACATTATAAGAAATTTAATAAACCTCCTCATTTTACGTTGAAATTTAAACTGACGCCAATTTGACATTATTTTGAAGTTTCCTCGATTCGTGTTATGGAGGTTAGAGGCACCTAGGTGTACCTAGGCGCGGTAGATGTATCTACCTCTACCCTCCGTAATTCGCGTACAGACTGTAGGTACACGGTCAATGAAAGTAACTAAAGACATAAAGACTGCATTAACGCAAGGAGCGCACGACTTCTCAAAGGAACAAAGTAAGAAATTGTAAATTCATTCTGGGAGTTCTGGAATAAAAGAAAAAAAAAACATAGTTCTTTTTCCATAGACGACAATTATGACCACAGACAATTATTAAATTAGAGACATTGTTTAGAAACAAATATTTACAAATATTATTGACACTAAAATTTAGTAAATAAGTATTATAATTACTTAGTATTTAGAGTAAGCTCTACAATAACGTTATAATAGAAACTAATTTGTAATTCGATAACAGTCCGAGAATATAATAAAAAATATTAAATTATTTACTTTTTATAGCTGCCGAGTGCAGCAGATGTTTGCAGTTTGTGTGCTGTCTCTCAATCGATAATATCTAATTCAAAGTTTAGTCTAGTAGTCTAAAACTGTATTTATTTTAACGATCGCACGCGGCATACCGCATATTATGAGCAAACTTCTCCACAGACACAGACAAACCACTTTTCAGAGCCAAAAACAAACTGTCATTTCTCATTTATATAGACAGCAAATATAGCATATAAATACGAATCTGAATAACCTTAATACAACGGTTTCTTGGATTTAACAAATTCTTCAAAAACCCCTGTAACCGCCCGAAAACAAAAGATACCTCTACATTATAAAAAAACTTTTTTATAAATACTTTCAATCATTGCAGAATATAAGTAGAAAGTACAATTTACCTCTATTTAATGAATTTTGACAAATTATAACATTTACGTAACGTATCAGGTAAGCAGATGATGTTACAAGTGATGTTGAAGTCTGAAAACAAGTTTTCTTACCTTGTTTAAGAGAATCTTAAACCAACCTAACCTGTATAATGTATATAAAGGACCTCGACGAATATTTTCTAATTCAGCTTTGTTATGTCGTAGTTGCACTCTATTATTATTAATTAATATTCGATAGTAATGAGCGTCTGCGATATTTTATAGAGCAGGTGATATCAGAGGAGGAAACGAGCTGAAAGCCGATCATAAGGCCGTGTTCAGCGGGCGTGGTGTCAACAGCGGAAATATCCGATCGATACGTGTCGATGCAGCCGACGGCCGAACTGCGCTCAATTTATAAACTGGACCTCGTTTAATATTCATCAAGAAATATTCAGATCTAGACCGTCGGAAATCTTTATTTTAAATATGATTTTGTTTTCTAGAGATTTCCATTTACGTGTAATAATTCGAGCGACATACTAACCGGTCGACCGAGTTCACCGAGACTAGGTTTCTGTTTATTACTAACCTATGACGAATTTTATCAAGGTGACAACTACTTCGATGGATGTTTTTGTGTTGAAAAACAATAGATATCTTAAATTTCATTATCAATTAATTTGTAATAAATACAAATTAAAAGAACTCCCCATAATTTATAATAACGCTCAAAGTAATATTACATTTAAAAAACTTGTAAAAGATTTTTATCTGTCTCTGAATATGTAGTATTTACATATTTATTTATCAGTATATAGGTATATACTTTATATATTTTATATATTAGTCTAGCGTTTGCTGTATATAATAATAATAATAAAAACTTTATTTTACTTAAAAATTGTTACAAGGCAAGTTTATTAGTGGAATCACATGTATAATTCTTATATTTATATTCTGTATATTTGTATTTTATGTTTATTATACATCATCTGCCTTTTTTTTTCGTCACAAATCCTAACCCTAAGGTTGCCTGGTAGAAATCGCTACAGAGCGATAAGACCGCCTTTTTGTGCATTTTTCTCCCAAAAATTTTTTACTATGTTGTTATTCTCTGTATGGTTTACAATAAAGAATATGTAGGTATATAGTGTAGTAACTCTACGTTATGAAACTGTATTGTTTTTTTTTTAGATTTTTCATATTTTACATAAAAACAAAAAAAACACAATTTAAGTAATGTTCTGATACGCGTTAAAACTATACAGGTGTGGGTCCTTTCGAATCAACATCTCGAGAGTTATTTAGTTATGATAAAAATAAATTTATCGTAACATAGGCTTCATTATAATATATAGGCTTCATATATTCGTCTTTCAAGGGGGAAGAGGGGTTCTGTAGGTGTTATAGATCACGTTCCAAATGAAAATAAAATTCTTAGCCTTTTTTACTTTTACATTGTCTTAATATACGAGCTACTCTGCTGGCGTTTATTGCATAAGAACATGGGCAGTAGCTACCTGGTGGTGCCGTCTGCATATTTTACCCCACGTTTTATTAAAAAAAAAATATATATTCAAAATCTGATAGTAACTAACATTAAACAATATTTTGTTACTAAATAATTTCTGTTAATATATATCATACAATTTCAGAATACCAAGTAAAATATAAAAGATAGGAAATCAAGACGTAGGAATCAATCAATTTAAATTGGAATAGTTCGTCAAAAAAAAAGGTACAACGACAAAATCGTAAAAAATACATCTATAAAAACCGCAAGATAGATACAAAGTTTTGTCGAGCACGTTCGACCGGACCGAAATAGTCGTCAGTTGAATTGAATACGAGTAACGAATAGTAACCGGCGGCGGCGATGTGGCGCTAGTCGAGTCGGGAGACTGTCGGATCTGAAGCTGTAGGAATAGAAATACAATAGGCGAATACGAGCGACCGACGGCATTCGGCGGTATTAATATCGCTCAGTTCGCTTCCGTGTTCCGCGCGACGTGCCGACTGCCGGGCACAGCCGGCCGGCCGATTGTTGCCCTAGCAGACAGAACTAAGGAAACGTACCCATACTACGTAATCCGTTGAGGGATAGGGGGTCTTCAAAAATACCACGCTTGGTCATAGGTGCGGGGGAGGTGGTCTTCTAGTCAATATCCTCTAAAGAAATTTCGCGCTTTTTCGAGCTATATTCAAATATGGCGCGCAGCGTTGGCAAGGAACAGGTGGCAACACTACGCTACACTACGACTACTTCTAATAACTACTGTTTTTTCACTTTGTTTGCAAAAAATCTTTAAAACCATATTTATAAGTTACTACGTGAAAGTCCGAGGGGGTCTTTACAAATACTACGGGTAATCACCATGGGGTAGGGGAAAAAAAATTGTAAAAAAAATGGGTCACGTAGTATGGGTACGTTCCTTAATGACAACTTCTACTACCTACGTCTATAAAACATTAAAAAACAATTTAAACAACGCTTTCAACTATAATTTTCAGTTCCATAAACTATTTAGAAAGTACTCGTATCATCAAAAACTGAATTCGGTGAAAAAAAAATATTTTTTCTACCTACATTGTGCTATAAGTCCTAATACAAATATATCTACAGCGTGAGCTTATAACAACAAATAACAAAGATAGTATTAATAAGATCGGCAGTCGGAAATCCCCATACGATACTTATATCACGAACAAAATTAAATTTTGGTGTTGGATCCACTCCAACGTAAAGTTGACCCAATATTAGAGTTCAAAGAATTTACCCGAAGTAGCAATAAATACAAAATATAACTCATATAAACTATCTGATACCCGCGACCTATGTCAGTGATCGTTGTCTACAACTTGTTTCAGATAACTTTAACATCTTTGTCTGACCGTTGGCGCAGTTTGCAGTGACCCTATTTTCTGCTCAAAGGGTTGTGGGTTCGATTCCCGCCCCGAGTCTGGGTGTAATATATGTTTATTTATATTATTTATATGTATATTTATTTTAAAAAAATATATATCAGTCGGCTGTTACCTAAAACACAGGCATTAAGTTCGATACCTTAGGAACAGACGACCTTGTGTGTGTGTTAAATATATATATATATATATATATATATATATATATATATATATATATATATATATATATATATATATATATATATATATATATATATTTATATTTATCTTGCGAGAAATTTGAGTATCTGTCAAGCTAATAGTAGAACAGGCTTTTACTAATATAAATAGTAATAGATTTACAATATAAGTACATCAGAAGTGTGATAGACACGACGAATTCTCATTTAGTATTTCAATAATTATCAAGGTATGTCGCAGGTCACTCGAGCTAATTAGGAACTGCTCCCGCAACCAGTCGCTACGAGACAAAAAGATTTCCTGAATGACACTCGCTAATGACAATAGGCTGCATTGTAGCGGCAGCTTAGTTTCACGAGTTCTGTTTATAACAATTATTACACTTTTTTTGTATTCATATTGTGTCTCTTTTTAATATATTTCGCTTGCTTAATATACTGAAAGGTTCTTTTTCATTACACAGGCCCACAAAAAAAAAAGCCCTGTACCTTTGACCAGACCTAATTAGGGTTATGTATTCGATGTGCTGAATCCGAATTTTAAGTCAGTTTGGTCAATACACCTCCAAAATTCTGAGTAAATTGCAATAAATCGCTAAAAATGGCCAAAAAAGTTTTTTTGTACTAAATCAAATATGTTTCTTATGTATTTCGATGCATTGTATCCTAATAATCAGTTAGTTTGGCTCGTCAGTCCTCTAAATTTTTTCAAAGGTATAGAGCACTTTTTTGTGGGCCTGTTATTAATACAAAAAAAAAAAATACTTTAATGCTTTTTGGTTAATTTTAGAAAAACGGTAAAACAATGTTTGCACTGTTTCTAAGACGAAAATTTTTACGGATAGAAAACGATTGTAACTTTATGCTAAATTAATGTTTAATCCATAGCGAAAATGAAAAGAGCTGTTGTAAATGAACAGATGTTTTAACGACGTTAAGGAACACACGTTTTCATAACTTTAACCCTTTCAGACCCTCCGTGCGCAATTGAGGACATAACATTTTTGTGAAATTATCCTACTAAAATAAATTTTTACGTAACTAAAAACTATTGTTCTCGCTCGCGAACATTATAAATAAGTAAAAAATATACCACTACCACCATCTATTAGTACGTGTGTGCACTAGTCGGCCACTTTTGGTCAGTAACCGGCGAAACTTTGAAGTGTATAGGTAAGTGATTTATTTTCTTTAGAAATTTCAAGTGTTTCTGTTAAATATGTTTTAAAATAAATATAAATCGATAATCTCTCTTATATAGGCAAAGAACAATGTGTTTTACAAACAATTATTTAGTTATTTGTACAAAGAATCGGGAATATTCGTTATGTGTACAAACGTGGACAATAGGTTTGATTAGATATTTTTTTCTAAACGTTCATAGGCTGCAGTTAGCGAATAAAGTTATTTTTTGTGCAATAAATGCTATAATTTATGCTAAATTTCACACTGTAAGATGTTAGACAGCAACTTTTTTCAGGATCGTTCATGGTCAGATCATGTTCTCGAAGGATGCTTTAAAAATGTGGAAAATGGTAATCTGTCGGACTTGGAGCTGTTTTCGGATGATCAGCATGTGGGAAATAATATTAATTTCCTATGTACAAGACATGTTCGATTGAGGGCCGATGTAATAGCTCAAAATCAAAGAGAGTACACCCCACCTGACCCCTCTGACGAATATGAAGGCAAAAATGAAGACGAAGGTAGGTCAGCTTTCGATTTCGAGTCTGACTTCAAGGAGGCAGGAGAGCCGGATATTGAGGAAGGTAAGGAGGAGCGCGCTATGTCGAATGGTGAGATTTTCGATTATTTTACACCAAAACCGAACATCAAGTGAAGGCACAGACAAATAAATAACACAATACTAACGGATTTACAGCTGAAGAGATTTGTAGTTCTGATGAGGATGTGACTATGGTCAAATGGAAACATAACAAGCCAGTCAACTTAGCATCCAACTTTATTGGCATAGAAGAAAAAGATGTGGTGAAAAGATGGTCCAAAACAGAGACAAGATTTATAGAAGTTGAGAGGCCTCTAATCGTGAAGAAATATAATCACGCAATGGGAGGGGTTGATCTCTCTGATCAATTTATGAGTTATTACAGGACCTTAATAAAGTCGACGAAGTGGCCTTTGCGGATGATATTTCATGCATCAGATCTGGCAGTTGTACAAGCTTACCGCGAATATGATATGGATAACGACTTACTCGGGATACCAAAAGCAAAGAGGCTCACACTTCTTCACTTCTGCCGACACCTAGCTGAAAGAGAAGTTCTCTGGAATAAAATTTTATCACCTTAGGATCGTCCGAGTAGTTGCAGCAGTCCTTTACCGGTAATTGTTTCAAGGAGACCGGGAGAGTGCGTCCGTCAACTGAAATAGCTCGAGACGGTGTTGGTCACTTTCCAGCTCATGACGATGGGTCTGGAACGCGTTGCAAGTTGGCGGGATGTAAAGGGAAATCCCGCATCAAGTGCATAAAGCGCAAAGTGCACTTGTGCCCAACCAAAGACAAAAATTGTTACCTAAATTTCTATACATGAGTAACTAAACTTCCTACAATTGATTATTTGTTTCGTTTAGAAGATTTTTTTTTATGTTTTTCATTTTGTTAGAAGATTAATTTTTTGTTTTGAAGAAGTTCGATTAAATTTTGCTCAAATTTAATGTTTTTATAATAAAAACATTATAAAACTGACTATTTATTATTTATTAAAATAGAGCCCATACATCAGTTCTTACAATCACTTAGGCCGAATGTCCACATTTGGTTACATAAATAAAACATCAATTTTCTTGGAAAATAATTAAAAAATACTAGTTTTTTAAGTGTTTTCATGTTAAAAAGTAGCTAATTTAATTGGAATAAAATCAGCTCTTAAAAACTCCAAGAAACAAAAAATCAGGTCTGAAAGGGTTAACTTACTAGAAGTGCTATCACTTTTCCTTCAAGTGCATCTCTTTCTGCATATGCTCACATGCATCTATTTCAAAATTCGACTATAAGTCCATAAATGAATATCAACCGTAATATATAAAGATTATGGTTCAAATTACAGAAAATATTTCAAATTTTGTTTCAGAAAGTAGAAAGTTCTAAGACAAGACGATTTATCGCAACAAGAAAATTCTAAAAATTAAAATCAAAGTTTATTATAAGGTGGAAACGGACAAAACTAAAGGATCAGCCAAAGATTTTAGATAGTACGAAGTTCACCGGGTCATCGCTCAAAATATATACATATATAAAATATCATCTCAAATGCATTCAATAAACATACAATCCAAGACGCGTTAAAACTGTAACTTTTTTCTTAACACTAACCAGAGCCGTCAAAAGACCACTTTGGAGACTAATTAAAATTGTTAAATTCTAGGTTGGCATTATTTTTATCTTTTATTTATTAGTTTTACTGGTTTTATAAGTAGCTACATATTACAGAAAAAGTCTTGCATTAATTCAAGATTTTTTTTAAAATTAAAGTCTCGAAAGTGGTCATTTGACCGCTCTCGTAGATTTAGTGTTAATTAGAATCAAATATTTAAATATCAAATGATTCGGAAAAATATAAATAATCGTATGAATACTATCGAATATAAGATTATCATAACGGAATATTTCGTACACGATATCTCCGTAGACGGACCTCAATAGATTATAGATATTGACACGTTATCAGTGCGTGTTAGCGTCGCGACGCTCGACTGGAACAGTTCGACTGCAGGATCGACGCGACGGGCGACACGGGAAGTGCTCTATCTGTTCTACACTTATACACTCACTCGGGTCCGCCGAGCGTTTCATTTCACAAATTTAGGTCTGGAGACCTTACAAAGAAATCAGGATCATAGAAACTTTATAAAAATTATGACTCGTATTGGATATAGTAAAAAGCGATCATTATTCAAATAGGTAGGGGAGAGTTGGATAATACCGCGCGTTTGATAATTCCACGCCCTAGCATATTTCAAAAACTAAACGCTAATTGCGCTATCCAGTCCTTAAAGATCACAGTCCGAGTCCTCTACCCCTCCCCGTGCACGACGGTAATTTACTCGGAGCAGCGATTAAGACACATCGTGTCTTACAAGTTTTTACTCTCGTTCCTTATAATTTCGCGGGCATTTTTGACAAGAGGTAAGCTATTCTATATTTGTATTGTAACACATTGATTACTTTTATTTGAATCCTAACATATTATAGAATTAAGGACTAGATTGATTTGAATACACAATTAACTTGACTGTATTATTTAGAGGTTATAAAATGAAATAACAGAGTTTGTCAATTCCGCGCCCAGGGCGTGTATGAGTGAAGACCACGTACCGGCAAGCACAGTGTCGGACGGCCATCCACGAGATGAACAGACGACTTAAAGAGAGTCGCCGGAAGTCGTTGGATGGAGGCTGCTTTGAACCGGAGTCGATGGGGGGAGGCCTACGTTCAGCAATGGACATCCAATGGCCGATATGGTTATGATAATTAATCTAGTCGTAAAATAATAATTATATCTAGGTATAGAAAGGAGTCTATGCTTCTTTTTCTACGAACGAGTTTATTCAACGTTGCATTTTTTTTTTAATTCTAAGTTTACTGATAGAAATTCACAAAATTATTATGGGCACGGTTTTATCAAACCTTGGCACGATATTATCAGACCAGTCTGATAATACCACGCTTTCCCGTTTTTTTATTATTTTGCAATAATTAATTATTGTTTATTTTTTGAAATATTTTGCCGTGATGTATGCGTAGCTAAATAAATTCTGTACTATTTACTGCATTTTTGAATATATATATCGAACCTTCTCCGAATTATAGGTCCAAGTCAAGCTCGGTAATATCCAACTCTCCCCTACTTAAGTTTTTCCTAAATTGCAGTTTTAGTATTTGTTACATAGTTATGTATATTATTATATATTTCAAATATTACTATATATAACGTCTTCGATTTGAAAAACGTATGACTACTAATTACCGCAGTGAGTAAATTTATATGGTAACTACACGTGTACCTTATAAAAAGATAATTTAAAGAGATAGATAGGTAATACAAATGCATCATCTCACTCAGTTCCATTATTCCATATTTAAATAAGTAAAATAATTAACGAGACAAACTTAACGGAATCATTAATTATTACCTACATGTTAATAAATTTTCTATTAAGTCGTTTTACGCTCACTTAGTTTACACTATAGTATATAGTATATGCTTAATGTATTGTACTAAGTTTTAATGTACAAATTAAACATTGTTCATCTATAAAACTATTAGCAAGTCGTTTTGATGAACGTTTACAAAGCAAATTTCACTGAAATGTTGAAGTCAAATTTATTTGAAGTACATAATTATAATATATCAAAGCAGAGACAAGAGCGCACGTAACGCGGCAGGTAGTGTTGCCAGGCGTCCGGATAAAGCCGGACATAGTTAGGCTTTTTGATTCCGTGTCCGGCTAAAATAAACGGTGTCCGGCTTGTTCGGCTTTTGTTAGGCTTATCACAATTTAACAAGATTTATGGTAATAATAAAAAAAAGCTTGATTTTACATTAAAAAAAATTATCGTACCTATTAATACTGAGACAAAAAATCCTCAATAATGTAGGGTGTCCGGCCTTTTCACCCAAATGTCCGGCCAAACTGGCTGGTCTGTCCGGATATTAGATTTGGCGACCTGGCGACCCTAGCGGCAGGTAATGCAAATAGCCTTGCCGCGCAATCAGATGAGACATTAATGAATGTGCCACGCGATGATTTGTTCTTTTTTTAACGTACGTCTCATAGAAAAAATTGATAAACGTAACTTAAAACTTTAAATAAATTACGAAAACATGACCATTAAAAATATTTACATGTAGGTACATAATTATGTTTATATGTAAGAATCGCACTATCATTTAAAACTAAGGTCTCGCAAAGATCGTCCCATATTTTGCGAGACCGTATTCATACAATTTTTATACCAGATTTCGTAAGATCGTAATCTAACGAAATCTCGTATAAAATTCATTTTTTTAATGTAACAATTCATTAATTTTAATGTATCGTAATACATTAAATATTTTGATATGGTTTTACTTTGAGACGGTATTTACAAAAAAAAAATAAATATATATATATATATATATATATATATATATATAAAACAATCAATGCTGTGGAGAATGTTCAACATTTTTTTGAAATTGAAAATATATACTACAATAATTCATTAATGAATTTTTAAAATATTATTTCATTCTCAAACGTATGTATACATTATACTTATAAAAAATTTAAAGAAACTAGTAAATTTTTTTTAAAAATTATTTTTCTTTTATAAAAATTACCTAATCTCGTAATTTCTCGCGAGACGACATACGATCTAACGAGTTTCTCGGCTGATTGTTTCAGATGTCGTGTGACGAACTTTTAGTATCAACAATATTTCAGTCATATCAATTAAATGAAGTGCTTTATTAGGAAGTGTTACAAATCAATTTAATTAAAAGAGCTGTTGAAAATAAATATTATATAAACATAATAGGAGTGTTGATCCCACTGTTTTTAACCGACCTACAAAAAACTAAGAGCATCATCGACGTAGTCGAAGTCAAATATGTACGCATTATTAGCGATAACTCAAAAACTAAAAATCTCGCTCAAATTTAAATGGGACCACATGACAAGCACCAGCTTTCGAATAAAAAGAGAATCATCGAAATCGGTACACCCAGGAAAATGTTATCAGGTAACACACAAAAAAAATACAAGAACCTTATTCTTCGAATTGAGAACCACCTCCTTTTTTGAAGTCAGTTAAAAATGGTTTAGGTGCTTTATAAATCTCCAATGAGATATGTCGAGTACCTGAGAGCTCAGCTCTGAAAGTATAATAGCACGTCGGGCATAAAGTTTAAAACAGAATGTAATGTTTTAATTACACAACGCGCGGGTGCCGGTGGTAGCGGAGATGTACGCCATATGCTATGTACCTATGTTACGGACCTATTAAGGGGTTAAATTCATTCAAATGAAGCTATCAAATTGTTACTCAGCCGTTAGGGTTAAACGCGGTTAGGGTGCTCGGGCCCGATATTACTAATATATTTATGTCACACAAGTAGATAATTGGCGTCATAATGGTTGTTTTTGACAGTTTTGATATTCTACTAATTCAATCGCTTACCACTGACATTCGCATAGCGTTATTTTAAAACGTCGTCGGGTCAGTGTCTTCTTAATATGTACTTCTGTATCGTAACGTAAGTGGCTGCATAAAATAAAAGTGCTTTTATGAATGATATTTAATGAATTTGATAAATATGTCATTGTCAATTGATACATGTTTAATTAGATTTAACAAATTCTAAAATATGAATCCGATATTTCTAGATAGAAATATCGGAAAATATATTTAGATAAATAACAGAGTGTATTTTTCGTATATTTCACTTTTATTTTATTTTATTATTAGAACCAGTAGAGACGAAAAAGACACTGACCTGAAATTTTTAATAGAATATCTTGAATGTCAGTGATACCTAACCGACTAAGTTTGTAGAATACCAAAACTTTCAGAAACCATTACGAAGCCTACGTTACACTAAATGTAACAAATTTTGTGACATCAATTTAACAACTAAATTTTGCAATGAGAATACTTTCGTGGAGAATCATCAATGCTTTGTTAGTATAATCTATACAAATAATAAATCTGTTAAAACCTCCGTTTTATTAATACACTATATATCATCAAGAATAAATTTTAATAGCGCGATTTAATTTCAATCAGCGCCATCTCTTATCATTTTTTGTTCGTGCACGTATCACGTAAAAAGTACAAAACCAATGTAAATAACTTTAATACATAAAAATTATACATAACTCGCAGTATAATTTAGTTTTTGTTTCAATGTAATTAAATTTAAAAATAAATATTTAAGAAAATAGAAATACGCCTACGCGACATAGACGCCATCTGGTCTAACAAATCTTAAAAACTCACAAAACTTATTTTTGAGTTATTATTTTGTTAAACTTAAAAGTTTATTAAATATGTCGGATAGGAATAAAAATCGTTTTAATATTTTAGATAAACATCATTTTCAATAATTAATATAGGTACTATTATGTTAAATGTCACTAAATATAAAAACGATATTCTACCATTATACGATAGATGGCGCATGTAGGTGATAAAAAATATAAATTAATAATTTTTAAAATTTTAGTTAAATACCCGTGCGAAGCCGGGGCGGGCCGCTAGTACATTATTAAATGGTAAGTTACCTATTATCGTCTTCGACTCAACCGTGGTGGGCCGTATTTCGGTCATTTCACAATTACAAAGAAAAAATTATTATTAATTTAAATAATTGGAAACTGTTATTGGCAATGATTTTTTCTTTTATATATGTTATTTTTAAAATTTATTGTATTAATGTACCTACTGTTTTCATAAGAATAAATAAATAAGATAAAATCTTTTACGCCGCAGTCGGAGTAACAGGTTATGCGCCTGAATATGTAAACACTGGTATTAATTTTTATTATCACTCAAGAACCATTTTATTGAACAGAGTAACGATATATTCGTCAAACATATAATACCTCTTCAACAAACTATATATACTCGTATATACCTAGTAGATTAATGAAAAAATATTTTCTTTGTTAATGTACCTACATGTTTTTGTGCAGTAATGTGATATGCGTATACAATATAATACTAAAATGTATTGTCTCAAATACTGCAACATAATAACATTTTATTCAGACAATCAAAAAGAGTTACACGTGATAAAAACAACGCTTTGAACATAATATTATTATGTTACGCGGTCTCCGGTATAAGAAACACAATAATGTCACCGGCGACACAAAAAAAGTCGACAAGGGATAAAGAGCTTTGCGGCCAGAGGATACTGGCACTAATTAAACGATACAGTTTCACGGGGACTGGTATCACGTTTCCGTGATGCAGGAAGACGGAAATCGACCGCCTAAAACACGACGAACCTCGAAGCATCAAAAAGTTTCGTCAAACGAAATCTTTTCTAATGGTCCGACTAATGAGCGCGCCAACATCGTGTACGATTCTCTTAACGATTCTGGACTAATTAAATTAGCGAAATTCGAATCATTGATTTGCAAGGACTTTCAGTTACTCAAACTAGGCTGAATTACATCAGCTCTACATGGGGACTGCAAAGCTTAACAAAAAAAAACTAGAAGTGGAACAGTGTGGTGCAGTAGTTTAAATACGAAGTAACGACATCTACAAAGTTTTAAAAGGTAAATTGGAAAATAAAATTTATATTAGAATAATTGTAATAGCGTTAACAACTCATTATCAAACAGTAACCGTAGGCCTAAAAAGACAGGGTACAATGTCGTTAAGAATGTTGCTAATTTCATCTTGGCAGGTGGCATGCTCGGAGCTGACGGGCAGCCGGCCGCGTGTGTGTGTTCGCCGCAACACTACCTCAAACTGACAGGAAAAAATCAAAAGCTCGCATAACTACTCTTACAATCACACACCCTTAACGACCGGCTAAACAACCTTTGACCGAATCGACAAACGTGTGCCATAACTAATTATTGTTTAAAGAATTCACTCAGCCTGTACCCGAACATTTAAAACTATATACAAATAATATAATTATAAATAAAATAATATTCACATGTCATTGAGTGATAAGAGCGTGTTAAGACTGTTAGTAACACGAAGATGCAGATCAGTACAAATCTAGTGTGCTTTGTCTACGTCAGAGACGACGGCGATTAATAAATCAGTGATCACCGTGACGAGCAACAGATGACAGTGAAGTTAGTGATACAATTAGAACGGTCCCGTCGCGTCTGACAGGTATTATTATTGTCCGAGCTCGATTGTGAAACTATGAGCGGTGGTGTCAGGTGGAGCGGCGTGCCGCCGAGCGCTGCCGAGCGCCGCCCGAGCGCCGCCAGCACTCAGCGCCACGATCGATTGCCTATACCGTCATACTGTCCCGCCGGAGCCACCACCGAGACCACGACACTGCCGCACAGCGGTCACCGAGGCTCCGTCGTCCGCGAGGCGCGCGCCGAGCTCGGCAGCGAGCCACCCGCGGTCAGGCGCTCCCGATCCGTTCGCACTTTAGTTTATGTCAGCTAGCCGCCCGCCTTCACTCACCTTCGGGGTGTAGCCTTTGTGGGTCGAACCAAGCATCTGCAAGAGAGGTCGGTGCGTTAGCGGGTTAGTCGCGACAGGGAGAGACAAGCTGGCGAAGCGAAGCCTGCACCGACACTTACGTGGGTCGAGGACGCTGCAGAGGGAGGGCCCGGAGTCCGCCATCGTTATTCTTTACGTAATATTGTGATTAAACTGGAGGCGGCGGATAGAACGCATGCCGCGCCCGAGACTCGCGTCGATACTGGCGGCCGCGGCGCGGCGCCCCCTCCGTGCCTCCCTCCGCACCGCCGCCCGCCGCACGCCGGCGCGCATGCGCGCTATCAGTACCGCCACTGCGCACCTTCCACTCCTCGCATGCAGCACCACCTAGCCACCACCATACTTCACGCAAGCATGCAGTGCTGACATCTCTTAGCCTTAAATTGAAAGTTTTGTTAACTGCGGCTATGGTCTTTTTTACAACTAGCAAACCAATCAATAGTTATCTCCCGTCACCTCGAAATTTATTTAAAATTATTTGTAAATACACAGTACATGTTAAAGAGTTCATACATAGGCACATACATAAGAAACGAATGAAGAAATACAAGAGCACAAGAACCAAGCAGGGACTTTGTAATGATTAATTATCAAATATAACATATTAACAGCATACGTTACAAGTGGTTACATAGGTGAAGCATTCCCCTCGTAAATACATTAACTCGTAGACTTACGAATAAAAAGCTCGCTCTTATCATAACAGTGATCTCAGATGCTGCAGCCGAGCCGCATTTTACGTAATCTTGCCATCGTCTTAAAAAGACATATTTAAGTTGCTAAAACACCATATTGCTATTTAAAATGAAGATCAATATCAATATAATTGCGTTCAGACTGGTCGATCGCGTTTAAAGCAAAACCAATTACAAAAAAAACAACTAATTCCAAGGAGTCCCAGCACAATGTAAAAAAAGATAATGATTGTGTGAGTCATCCAACTAAGTCCTACACAATTGCGGAACGACCTTGAGATAAATTTATCACGAGAACATGACGACGACATACTCCAAGTTCAAGGATATCGCGGCTTCGTATCGACAACTTTAACGCTGCGATTTTCACTCTTCGTACATTTAAGTACAGGCTGCAATGGATGTTTCATTAAAAATCATCGAGCAGGCTACATAATGAGTATCATAACACTGTTCGTCCGTCTACAGAGCGCGATGGTCGTCCAACGATTACCCATTATCTAAACTTCTAAAGTAAACATTATGATATGAAAATGTTTGAACATCATGATATACCACAAGTAATTAAGAACCGTTTAGTGCAACGTCTTTATTACGTTTTTATGCATTTAAAATGTGTTTATTACTTTATTAATAATATATTTCTGTTACTATTACGAGGGCATCCATTAATTTTATTTTTATTTATTTATTTCAACAAACTTATGCTATTTTTACAGGATAACCTAATGCAACAGCACAGTAACCTAAACTTAATTTATATTATAAACATTTTTTTTACTAACCATATTCTAGAACAGTCTTAATTATTATTTATATACTCTATAATCTAAATGATAATATATACAAAGTACTTTTTTTGAATTCGCTCAAGCTAATTACGTGAGGCGTTTAGGGTTTCGAGCGAAACCTCGCTCACAATCTCACGTGGAAAGAAGGGTGGTCTCGGCAAATATTACGTAATTTTTTTCCCTCACCTTAAAAAGAATCTTAAAAGTATTTCAGAAAAGTGTCTTTTTTTTAAATAAATCTAATGTAATCGAGCACAGATTAAATCATTCAACATTACAAATACGCAATTTAAAAATCTCTTGTGATATTAGGAGGGAGGGGGTCAAGCAAAATCTCCAAAATTGTCTCACGTAATTAATAGATGCCCCCTAAGAACATTATTACGTAAACAATTATGTTCAATTCCATGAACGCTAATTTTATTAGTGAAAGTTTAAATGAAAACAATGGTTCTTCTAAGGTTTCTCAATAAAATGATGAAAACTTAAAAAAATAGCCCGGCTGTGTCGACCATATGTCGCGGTTAGTTCTTTATTTTGTAGTAATTTGTGGGCTGTGGCGTACAATACTAAAATATTATTATTAATAAAATATTACGTTCGTTCGTACAACACTACCGACGTTCAGCAGCGGACATCCAACGGTTGTGGTTGTGGTGGTGGTACAATATTAAATCCAAAATTCAATTCTTACAATTTATGCTATCAATTTATATTAGGAATCCGAGTCGAATATTTAATTTCAAATTCAAATTTCATATTTTTATGGTAGTGTAACAATCTTCCAACAAATAACTTTAGATAAAAAAAGATCAATCCAAGGTTATATTTTCAAACTTCAAAAAATACGTAAAACATGAAATATGTAACGCATATTAATGAATTTGTTTGAGATACCCATATAACAAATTTAACCTTTAAATTGTAATAGCTTTAAGCATAATTTAAAATATAATTCTTAAATTTTGATACGTTTTATGTCAACAGTCAGTCCAAAATGTAGGTAAACAAAATAATTCTAGTGTTATTGTTGAATTCCTCTTAGGTTTACCTTTTTACGTACAACAATTTTTTTAACACGCTAAACAAAAATGATCCATGATGTCATATTTAAAATAGTGTTTAATAGATATAGGTATAGCCTCAAAAGGCTGTGACGCCGTTACCCAGGTGACTCATTGTCCCCTCCGTGTTGTACTAATCGCGCAGTTTGTAGTCTTTTTGCGCCGTATTTTGTTTACCTACTCAATCAATTAATATTCCATGCACCGCGTACATACGTAAATCGACATTAATTTTATCTCATTCAATAGGAAAACCTCGTGAAACAATGTTGACAGTAAAAGACCAGCTTTAAATAGATCGAAAGTAACAAATCAAACAATGCATCGTCGAACAGAAAGCGATGTGTGCAGCGACAGTGACGGGCGCGATGGCGACAGGGTTTAAAAATACCCGATCGCAAGCCGCCGCGCTCCGGCACCGGCCCGGCCCGGCCCGGTGACGTCACCACACCTGCACCGCACGACACGACACGCCACACGCTGCACGGACCATTACCGCGGCCCAAGTGGACTGGAAAGCGTTCCTAATGGAACATTAGTTCATGATCGATCGCCTAAATCGACAACAAGCCTTGATGGCCTCGATAACCTCGATCCCATATACCTTTTAATTGAAAAATGAATCACCCGAGCAAATCAAGTCAGTCTAAATGGTATTAATGGAATATTTATTTCATATTCCACATTCTTAATCCCGCTAAATACACATTGAAGATAGATGAACCTGACTTGAATCAATTAGGTATAATACTGTTTACTGAATTAATGGGGTGTATTCGTCCATAGATTCGATATTAACAAGTTGAGGGAGATAAGGTCAGCGGTAACACAGTGAGTCATGGTGACGCGTTGGACAATTATGTACCGACTACCGCTTGCATTTTAAAAGACAAGTCATTAACATTCATAAAGTGGAAGTTTTCTTTGAGACGCCTAATCTTTTCCTCGACATCGTCGACCTTAATATTCTTAATAAGCTTCAATCGAATATCGTTTTAACTAACGATACGCGTATTATGACTGATATCGAGAGCTTGTTTGAAAGAGTGATTTGTTTAGAAGCAAACAGTATTAATAGCATTACGCGTTTCGTAGTTATCTTACATTAATCAATTAGGCCGTTGTTCCAATTACTTTACACAGAAACATACATAGAACATCAAAATTTTCCATATAAATATTCTAACTTAAAACGATGCACAATTTGAAAGGTGACCCAATTTCCGAGTGTACCAAAGATCAAAACCTTTTGGAAGGGTCACTTTTAAGATATTGAAAATACATATTAAATATTTTTTGCAGTATATTGATGCAATATCGTGTATGAAATATCAGTCCGTCCCCTTGGTCTATGAGGGTGACAGTAAAATTTCCCTATGACTCATTTGAAAGTCCGCCAACTTTCAACCCTTTGTTTTACACTCGTATCTACAACAACCGTGACCGGTCCAACAGACTATGGTATACTCGTACACAAGAATCTTTGTCGAATAACCTCTTAAACGATACTAGACACGAGATTATACTTTTATCCTACTGGATAACGTATGTGTTATAAATGAAATAGTTACATTTACGCTGTCTGTCTTGGATCAGGTAATGATCCAACTAGCTGGAGAATCTTCAAAATATAAATACTATTCAAGTGGGGTTATGTGGAGATAACGAGGCAGTGGTACGTCTAGCAGACGAGATGTCTGTGTAGAGCGGCGCGCGTGGATTATCGATCGGTCCCCGCCCTCAGCCGACTCCGCAGACTTTATTGCTAATGTCTGGCTTTTTCCGGAACATATAAGATCCTCATTAAACTAAGGGCCAGTTTCACCACTTGCTATTAAGTTCCGGATAACCTAACTCGTACTTATTTTGAGAGATAATCCATACAATCACCTGTCAAAAAAGTGCCAATTAGGTTAGCCGGAACTTAATAGCAAGTGGTGAAACTGGGTCTAAGTCTACTGGATGTTATCATATTGAAACAACCAGCTACATAATACACAAATAATTTTATTTTAACTTTATGATTAAATGAACTGTGCGGTTGCACCCTTCGAAATTTCCGATTTCGTGGAAATTTCAGGAAGAAAAGTAGGCTGTGCCAATCTGGATCTTCGACTATCTACATACCATCTATCCGACCCCAGAAATGTACGCATTTAATAAGTAGGAAGTTGGGTTATCAACAGTACAAGTTTTGAAACTGTATATCGAACATTTGTTTTCATATTGGAATAGAGTAATTACGACGAATATATTGGTTTTTATAAATTGTTATTCGATAATTTTACTAAAAAAAATTGCACTTTCTTTATCGACGAAGATGACATTTTATTTAATGCAAGTCAACCTTCGTACAATAAGATGATTTTCTTTTTGTTGCAGTACTTTTGAACATAAGTAAATAAAGTGGGTCGCAAAATGACGTGACTCACTGAACGGTAGCACAAAGGCCGCTCTGTCACATTTTCGTAAAAAATTGTATGAACTAGGTCAACGGCGTTCAAGCTGCGCGTAAGTGACACTTAGCACGCGGAGCAGACTTACTCAGTATCTCACGATAAAGCCTCATTTGATGCGTTTTAGTTTTTAAAACTTAAAATAATAATGTCTCGTAAGAATATTTTCACCCCAAAATAATTTTCAGCAAATGGACAAAAAAGTCGATACAGAGACTCATTTTCAGATAAGTTCACGACAAAGAAAGAAGACTCATTTCATTTCAGTAATAAAATTTTTATTTACATTTGAATAGAAATGCATTTCATACAGAGGCTGCGTCGACGTTGAGGTCGTACCGGTCGACAGAACCGTGAGGAATAAAAATAAGATGGAATTTATTTTATATACAAATACACTAGAATAGAATTCCATCACTGAAACTTTTCCTCGTTTTGACGAAAATAACACAAGCTATTAATATTAGCAATATATTTCATTTCTAATTCGACCGAACTCCGCGCGAAGATGACAGAACGAAGTGGTTTAGTATTAGTGATATAAGCTCATTGACGTAATACTTAACGCATAGAATTTAAAGGTATATATACCTATAACTGAAAAGTGATATAATTTTCGATGTAACAACTTTACGATAATTTGGAGAGAATTATGTATCTTTATCACATATTTTAAACCACGTACCGTTACCCGCCTAGAATTTAACACTTGGAAGTGTGTGATATGTTCGGAACTTACATGTGATAGCGTCACCGTCTAATCCCATGGTTCCAAATGACACTCTGATAGCACTATAAACTATATACTTCTGGCCACCTTCACAGTTCGTCACGCGAGAGACGGAATCACCACTACAGTCCGGCTGGACGACGTGAGCTCGCCACTGAGGATTTTTTACTTATGAACGCCGAGCGCTTAGTGTTTCGGAACCGCAGCTAAATTTAGCCATGCTACCATCGTGCTTATACATGTTCGCATCATCAACACATCATAACTTCTAAAAAAATTCAGGTACCTCTGAATGTGCAGTTTACCATTTATGTTGAAATTTTTGTCAGAAAGCATTTTTATTGACCAAACTGCATTAAGTTGACATGATGCGGTTAGACGTAATATAGAGCTTAATATCGCCTGCACATTGTCGGTGGTAGAGTTCACCGCGATAAGATAAGAATAATGTTATCTTTCACTTGCATATGATATGGTGTATGAACAATTTCGCATTCTCATATTCGCCGAAATAATACGATAATAAATGATGAAATATTATTTATTTTAACGTTTTCAATTACCTTCGAATTACGAATACTCGTAGGTGTTTTAGTCTCTACCGATACCGATTATTGTGCATGTAAAATTTTCATACAGCACGTCGACCATGCATGATCTTACGAGCATTGATCTATATGGTTTTTTAGATCAAAGCTTACAAGACATTATTAATTTTAAAAACTAAAACGCATCAAATAAGGCTTTATCGTGAGATACTGAGTAAGTCTGCTCCGCGTGCTAAGTGTCACTTACGGGCAGAAAGAGCATGCAATTAACAGCATCGTTTACATTTGGCGCAGTCGACTGTACTCGTTTAGGATTGTGCCATTTTAGTTAAAATCTAAATCTTAAAATTTTATATGCTAAAAAGTATTAGGTACGTTAAGATTTATTGTAAAAAATAAAAATCGATTTATGGTACTTTTAGAGACGATCTGAAAATTGTTTGTAGTTTAAGACTTCATGCTTAGATGCGATGATTAATCGGGCATCCTTTCTTTTCGAGTGCAGCGAGTGAGCGGCGTGGGTTTTCAGCGGGTGCCGTTAGCCGGCGGCCGCTGCAGCGGTCAACGCTCTTGCCGCTCCGCCAGCTCCGCCACCTCTGCAGCCGAGTTCCTTGCCGCCTCCGCCCACCTACCCCTCGCACTTCCGACTTTTGAGACATGTACTCTTTATGGATAACGATTGTCCCATAACGTCTAGACTTCGCACATATATATTTATATTTTTATTAGAAACATCTCAGTACACTTAGCACTCTTAAAAATATTAAGTATATGAAAAAGACATTATAATACTGTATTATACCTTAAATTTCTTAAACTTTGTTTGTCACCTACAGACAGTTTTTATTGTTCGTAATGTATACGTCTCGCCTTGAAAATCGATTGCAATTGTACATTCATTGTAACAAAAATCGTGCAGGCGTAACGCTGAGTAAAACTTCGAAAACGAACGATGAAATCATACTTATACGCATATACAAATAAAGATAGGCTCACGTTTCAGAGAATTTTTTTTATAGATAATAACTTCCACTCCAAAACTAGGACTAGTGGAAGAATCTAGACTTGCTCGCTTGTGACGTAACGTAAAAGCATTTCGCAATAAAATGTCGTAAAAATCTTTATATTATGATAAAATGAGTAACATGCTCACCGAGTCCCATCTGGCAGAAGATGACCTCGGCCTCGATCACGTGCGCTGTGGGGGCTCGAGTCGGCTCCGGCTTGGGCGCCGGCTTCGGACTCGGAGGCTCCTGCTTCGGCTGTTCGGGCGCCGGCTTCTGCTGCGGGAGAGGTGGTTCAGGTTTGGGCTCCGCGGGCTTAGGTTCGACAGGCTTAGGAGCTACAACTTCTTCCTTCTTAGGTTCGGCCTTAGTCTCGACAGAGGACGCGGGCGCGACGACCGGCGGAGGTGCCGGGGTGGGAGCCGGGACCGGGGTGGGAGCCAGGACCGGCGTGGGATCGTGGGACGCGGGAATGGGAGGCTCTGGAGCCGGTGCGCTCAGCTTAGGGGGCTCGGGTCGATGCAGCGGAGACTCGCCGGCGGTGTCGGCGTCGGACTCGCTGTCGGTGAACTTATCCGCCAGATGCTCGGCCTTTTCGGTGACGGAGGGCGCTCGAGGTGTGTCCACGAATTCATCACGCTCCATGTCGAGGAAGCTCTGTGTCGCGTGTCGGGAGGCGACGTGTGCGCCATGTAGAGGAGACTCCTCGTGCTCGTCGCGCTTTCCCTCGCGGTCCAGGTGCTCGAAGTCGTCCATAGAGTCCTGATCGCGTTTCATCGTTGCTTCAGAAGCGAGGACGTCCGGGGCCGCGCCATCCCCACTCGCGAGCCCAGCTATTAATTTGTCGGAACTATCCATATTTTAAGTTAAAATTAATAAAATAGACTAGAGAAAAGTGATCGATAGTGGGTGCGGTAGCACAAATTAGGGTAGGAATAGGTGAAGAGGGGGGTCTTGCCGTGCCTCCTCGCCGTGTCGAACTGAGGTCTGCACTCTGCGCGCCGGTTGCCGGCTGCCGCTGCACGACGTCACTCAGCACGACAAACGGTATTACTCATCGCATTCAACCCAGTCCGTTCAATGAAACGGGGGCGGTTGTTTGCCGGTAAATAACAAATTGTTATAAAAATTACTAAAGTAAATTATTAACTCGTTAAACGTGAGGTACTTCAGAATTTAAAATGTCTGCAAATTGATACCCTAACTTATGTGTGACCGTGGTTGAGCTTGGAAAAAAATAGTACGAAACTACGAAAATGTTGAAATTATTGACAAGTTTTAACCGAGCCACTGCTTTACCGACAGTAACTCTGGTAACATTCGTCGCTGTATCAATAATTGATATTATGAGAATTATTCTCAACTGAACACTTTTATTAAAAACTTAAAAGAGATATACCATAAATTTGATTGTATGAAATGAAAAATAATAACATTAGACAATATATCTGGTGCTTATTACGGCTCATCATTTTGATTTTACATTTAAATAAATGATAAAATTAAATTATCTTTGTAAAATTCCTACGGTGATCTTATATACATATATATAAAAAGTAATTTTATTTTCACAAAATAAAAATAAAACGAATGAATGAATAATGTTATTTCCTCTTACAGACTATGATAAAAAGTTTCCAAACGCATGTTGTCAATACCAGCTGTAAAATGACAATCACCAGTCGATAAAACAGTATTACCATGTGAAATATTAACGCGCTGCGGCGCTTTAATGCAGCAATTTTAACAGATAATATCTTTGTATGTAGTGTACGTTTAAAATATGAATCAATTAAAAGCGAATTTAACGCTTAAAGTCGTTGTAATGTTTCTAAATAGTTGAATTTATGAGTTATCGTTGAGTAATGAGTTCATATCAGTTCAGTTGATCACACAGTTGATCAGTTGATTCAGTTGTCGAATGCTGCCTATTTCAGATTCCACAAGGATGGCGGCTACCGAAGTGGGTGGTTGTGTTTCGCGAAATGAAAATAATTCCTCAAAAGAAAATGTGAAATGTGATGAAAGTGAAAAAAAAACTGAAAATGGGAAAGTTCATCACAGTAAAAACGGCTACGTGAAATCTAAACTTATTTCAAATGGCATTCACGTGAGTATCTACTATGGGTTAACATTTTGTGAACGTTATTAATTTCAAAAAGCCACCGGTGTCCGAATTTTATCGCGGGTGATAGCACCGACACGCCCCGGTAGCCGAGTGACCCAGTAGTCGTATCCTCGTCGAGATGGATTGTATTAGTTATGTTGAGGTGAAGTAGATGTTCAAGGCCACCCTAATAACACTGATTGTCGCTATCGAGAACCAGTATCAGATTGACTTTAATTAGGCTGCTAATATTAAAAAAAAAAAAAGTAAAAAAAACAAAACTAAAGTTTCCTAAAGTGTAAATATTTGATATAAGAAATGGATATATTTATATCTCATCTGAGTATAACATTCGATGTTCTGAATTCTTTATTCCATTATAAAATTCAAATTAGAACATAAAATTTTGCAGTATTTTATAAAAAATACTTAAATTACATAAAATATATTTTTTAGATACCCTCATGATACAGTTTTGCTTTATATCATTTTTCTGAAACCTGTTTAACTTTTAACCCTAGAGTAGGCGCGTCTTTCCGCAAAACGTCAGTGGGCGCGTTGAGCATTTTGCCGCTCATTTTCTTTGACAGTTTTTAAGTAGGAACACTACAGTTTAATTTATTTATTTTCTCAGAATTTAAGTAAAACACAAATAAGGAATGACAAATCAAAATATTTATTGAATTTTGTTTAAGGAACTTTAGTTTGCAATCGACTTCAGAAAATTTAACGTTTTAATTTACTTTTTTAAATTATTCTACTATAATGTTTATAAAAAAAGGAAAAAATAACAAAATTAAATATTTTCTACATCTACAGAATATGCTTTAGCGAAACAGTCTTCACATAAGTATCTGCAATATTCATTGCACAGTAATTTTGAGTATCTGCAACACCCTTTTTTGTGCATCTATTTTTCTTTGATGGACATAATATGCTGCATTTACCTTCCTTCTTTGAAGATGATGATTTTTCTATAGGAACTAAGCGAGCAATTTGGTTCCTCAGAGAAATATTGAAGGTGTCTACAGAAGACCTTGCGGTCATATATGGCTTAACCAGGACTATCCCAATTTCTTTCAAATACTGTTGGCGTAGCCAGTTAAGTTTTCAGTTATTGACTTTGTAAATTATTTGGTTATTTGTACCGGCAATATTCATCATCGAAAAAAAAAAACCTCATTGGCCTGTGAGTCATTCTACTAACAGAGTTCTCTTTTTTCATTTGGACCACGACATTAACACCACCTTTGGTTTCACTATAAAATGTAATAATTTTAGGCTTTACAGTAGGTCCGGTGTTTTCTCGTCGATTCTATCTTTCTCATGAAAAATTGATAATAGTAATACTACCTTTTTTGCTTCTTGTTTGGAACATAAGACAGCAAAACTTTCTTCTCGCCAAACCCAAACATCGAAGATGGTTTCTTTCGATTAAAGGTCAAGTGTCAAGTGTGATCAAGTGTCAAGTGTTCAGAAAACAAGGTGTAATTTCTTTTTTATTTTTACGTAAAGTTCCAACGATGCTCGTTTTATGATCAGTTAGCAGCTGATCTTAAACCGTAAATAATATATAGCACAATTTTTACCTACGTGGGTAGGCGCGCAGTGAGCAAATTGCCGCTGAACGACTCTTGGTGATAACAATCTCCTTCTCAAGCAGTCCTCCGCGCACTGATGGCGTCCAATTTTTCGGTACAGGTTACGAACGAATGTGGGGGCAGGTACTAAGAAGCGCAAAGTTTACGTGCAATAGTTTTAAGAATTATTAACGTTTTTTTGCAGAGGGCGGCAAAATGCTCATAGCGCGCCCACTCTAGGGTTAAAAGTTGTGTAAATATATCAATAATTAACTTTAGATTTGTTAGATTCACATTCTGAAATATTTTTATTAATAATAATTTGTAAATTGAGAAAGTTTTTGTGTTGTTTTTATGAAATTTATAATATTCATTATTTATATTGTACCCTATTTTTACAATTCTCATTCACAACAAATATATTTTATGACTATATTTTATGATTAGTTACATAGTTCATTTCCTCGAGTCATAAATTTTTAACCACAAATTGGTTACCAACAATACTTAGTTTAAAAAAACTTGAGTTTAAATATTTAAATTATGTATGAATATAATTTTAATTTATTTAACAAAAATATTTCAAGGAATGTTTCTTATTAGAAAACTTTAAACTAGTTAATATTCAACATAACGTATTTAAAAATAAATTGGTGACTTCATTCACATATTATTTCACTTATTTTTGTTGTATGATAATTTTATATGTTTTTTTTTTTCAATATTCACTGTAGCTTAAGACATGTAATGTTTATTAATATGGTTTTAGTTGATTGGTGAAAAACTACCAACACTTATTGTAAATCTTTCACAAAGATTGAGTACTTTGATATAACGTTGAACAAACTGAATCAGCTTGTAAGTATCACTACTCGGCGAAGATCTCCTCTCCATGTTGGAGAAAGGCCGGAGCTAAATCTATGCTTATTTTAATATAATAATAAAAATTTAATCTAAGCAAATGCTGTTATGGAAGTATGGGATGGGAAAAATCAAATGATATTACTAATTTACAGTGTTGTAAGATCTGTCATGCACACACTTGTGTACTAGTGTATCATTGCATCTTGATATTTATTATTCTTATCTTGTAGTTTTATTGTTTTATATGTAGTAATGACCCACACATTAGCAGAGAAGTGTGCCGAGTGTAGGCTGTAAATGACAAACTACCTCGCTCTTTAGAATTGTTCTATGTTCTAAATGTTACTAATCCTTGCTCAAAAGTGTATGAAGTCTACATATTAAATTGCGAAATCAAATGTGTGATGAAAACTGATATTATTTGACTTGATATTTGTGTATATAAAATATTTAATAATATTTATACATAAGGAATCAATACAATATATTGCATTTTTTTGTCGGTTCAATTCATTTAAATTAACAGTCACAGTAAAAAGGTTGTTTTATGTATATGTATACCTGAAAAAAAAATTTTAATACTGCTACATATTATTTTTTTAATTCAATTCTGTAGTTAGTACATGGAAATTTAAAGCAAATTTCATTATAGTGTAAATAATAATGATATTAGCAGAACCTAGGAATGTAACACTAATTCTTTCAGATCATTAGTTTTTCTTCGACACTATTTTCCTGTAGTTAAGATCGGTATATTTTGTGTCATTATCATCACCGCATTTCATTCTCAGGCGCTAATTATCATAACGAATCGATCCTGGTAACGAGGTTTTCGTTTTACAAACACATGTTTACCATAATGTTTGAAATAGCAACTGTTTACGTAAAACCGATCGACACAGCGGTATAAATATCCCCATCGTATCACGCCGTTGTTTGTTTTCCCCGTGTAAGCGTCTCATCTTCCTTATTTTTATCCTCAACCTATGCAAAGGATCCCCACCAGTCGCTAACGCTGGACGCTCGGCGTCACATGTCATACGAGTGCCTTAGGAATATCGGTGCAGACGAGTCCGAAGGACTTATCTGGTGAAAACTCGTTGAGGTTACTACATTTTTTTTTCTCTCAAGTACATATCACTTTCTACAGTAACACTTAATAAATATTCCAGTTATTCCCTTAAATCTGCTCTATTTACCTGTAAAAGTCCCTACTCTATAAATATCTCCCTCTAATCGAGATGTACATGGAGGGTAACCCGGCACACTGCGGATCTTCACGTACCCTCATGAAAGTCATATATGAAGTGGGAGTGGTGCTCGTTTCCAGAAAATGTCGGAAAGCGAGACGGCGCCGTACATGGACTGGTCGCAGCACGACACGTTCCCGGGCTCGTTCGAGAAGTGCTCGCTGCTGACGGCGGCGCTGACGCACGTCGGTCTCTACGTGCTTATGTTCCTCGGATTCGTGAACCAGCTGCTCTTCAAACCGAAAGTCGCGATCGAGAGGAATAGAGAAGTAAGTGTCGCAATTACATGCAAAATATTTTACCACCCGACTTCGAGCGAACGATTTAAGCATATACACAGTCGAGAACCGTCACTCGAGCTATTTCTTTAACCCTTTCGCTACCAGTGCCTCAGGAGAAAAACGCTCAGATCTTATAAACAACTGTAATTATTGCCAGATCAACAACATCTTTCATTTATTTTAGTGTTGTATAACATTATACATCTATGTGCAGTACGACTTGATACAACAGTCATCATAAATTGATAATGAAAGAAAATCAACAAATAAAATCGATTTGTCACATATATATATATATATATATATATATATATATATATATATATATATATATATATATATATATATATATATATATCGCTGGTAGCGAAAGGGTTAATAACTTACTAATAATATTAATATTTATATATAAGTATATTTACCATGTACCTGTATCGCGTGTACCCGTAACGATGAGGCTGGCTTCAGTGCCTTAATATCGGGAACTCGAAATGACCAACAACAGACATGATAAACATCCTGTTTTATAATTACTACTGCTAGTGACCATGAAAAATTAAAGTTATTAATATGTGAAACAAAAACTTTTTACCCCTTTTTACGAAAATTACGCGGACGGAGAAGTATGAAATTTGGCACAGTTAAAGTTTATATAAAGCAGAAGTGCAGAATGCTAATATTTTTTATAATAATGCTCAAAAAATACGTTAAATTCATTTAAAAAACACTACACACACTACGGCACACACACATATGTACAATGACATAATATATACACAAATTTTGTTTCATGTTTATTGTCAAAGTCTGTCCGTCAACACGGTTAAACAAAGGTCTTGCAACGAATTTTTTATCGAAATTTATTATCACAGAACAGGCCCAATGACTGCTGCATATGCTCACCATGTTATGCGCAATCATATTTTTATGATTTCGACAATGCTGTCAATTATAGATTAGGTCGAATTTCGACCACTGGGCGACCACTAGTAGTTTGAATACGACGAATTAAATGTATTGGTAGCCTTTAATATGAAACGATTTTCTGTCGTCATTCGTCTTATTCAGTCGTTTGATCTGTTCACATGGGACTATTTTAAAAAGTAATTTAGTAGCAGCAACACTTTAAAATTAATTCGCAATTAAAAAAAAATCTGTTACGGTGTACACATAAACAAAATGTTGAATTTAATTATTTGATGTCAGTTAAAAATGTATTGTAGTTTGCATTTTTATAGAAAGTAAGTATTTTCTGTAATACGAGTATAACGACTTGAAATTATTGCTCAAGTTAAGTACTATAGCTATAGTTGTGCGCGATAACAGCAGCAGCAAATACATTTGAAGTAGGTTTTGCTTTTACGGGGATTTTTTTTTTTCGTTTTTTTTTTTTTGTTACATCATGAAGTATCTGAAGTATATTTTAATTACATAACATTTAAATTTAGATTAATTTTTCGATGTGACGATGTGATGACTTATGTCTATACCTATATACTTATTAATGTTATTGTTTATTTATACATTAAATTAAAACCGCAGTGAGGCCAAATAAAATATTCAATGTACATAACATTGAATATTTTTTCAAAATACTAACTTTTTCGAGCTGTGTTTATGCTACTTTGTCGAAAACAATACTTATTATAATAATTGTCATTGGACGTGTAAATCTTAAAAAAGTACTGAAACGATTTTAATGAAAATTCGTATAATTATAACTTAGGTATATTTTATTGTAAGTGACATAATCTTATACATTACATTCATATTGATAGCAAAAAATCCTTTTCTTTCAAGTAAGCTTCAAAATCACTTTCTATTTCTTTAAAGAATCGTCCTTTTACAGAGCAATTGTATATTTAATTATAGTAATAATATAATGCTATACGACCAATTAGGAATAAAGATTCTGCAACAGACTGATCGTGAGTCATATAAACGGTACAAGAGCCACTGAAGTCGAAGCGGGTGTACCCGCTCCGGTCAGCTAGTGTTAAATCAAAGCCAAGTTTTACTAATAAGTATTTTCGGCAAAATGTATTGTAACGTGAGAAAGATTTATTTTAAGGAATACGTAATTATTTAATTTGTTTACGCAAAAAAAAAAAAAACGAAATTGTGCACTATTACTCTCATTATATTATTAAATTACTATTATTATTATAATTATAATTATATAATAATAGGTACATATGCATTAAACAATTCGGTACACACAGTCCGAGGACGCGAACGAGCGCCGACAGGAAATGATAAACTATTATTACATATTATGAATATGTACATGTATTTTCATAAATACGTTCAATTTTTGAGATTTTCATTGTTCGTGAAATTTCGTATCACCAAAATGTTTTCAATTTAAAATTTATTTCAGATATTTTTCAGAGTTTCTTTACGATTCTTCTCGGCTGAATATACATTTCGAATCGGTGGTAGCTTCACGTTAATATTAACAACACGTATAAATATAGAACTTATGTAAAATACTGTTTAAATTTGCTTTTATAGCCTACTTGAATAAAGAAAATTTAAAGTTTTATTTTTATTTTATTTGTTTATTGGAATCTTTAAATATAATAATATATAATATGTGCCGTGCATCATAATCAGAACTTAGTTTTACTGTGCACTGTACTTAAACTTTACCTAGGTAATATACGTATTAGCTAAGTATATGTATAATAGGTACTAGGTAAAATAAGTGTATATATTCGTATATTTAACAAGTTAGAATTAACGCGAGTTACATGTGTATTGAAGTGCTGTTTTGTTTCTTCTTTCTGCTTCTTCATAATCTTCAATTAAGTAGAAATCGCGAATCCGCTACACTTCTCCATTTGTAACGTAGATTTCCTTACATCGTGCAAAATCAAATTTTAAACATAATTTTAATAATTCAACGTTAGCAATTAGTCGTATATTATATTTTCCATATTATTATTATAATTTCGCCGATGCGGCAAATTGCTGGTTTGCGTATTTTACGTTTAATATAATTTTAGTCTCAACTTAAATACGGACAGCGACGCACAAGCGTCCTGCGGAGTGCACAGCTCAAAACCCAGTTAACCCAGCTTAGAACTCGCGACCTTTTAAGATCCACAATTCGGTTTTCTAAGCAAATCAATTTCCTCGGTCTTTTCCCTTTGAGTCAATAATTACATTACAATTAAAACACTCGAGTAAACCAAAGCCTTCTCAATCTCAAATCTCTTAAGTTTTATACTATTGTCGTAGGGTTGTCACGTTTTATTTTTATTTATTTTCTTTTAAATTTTCTAATTGGTAATGCTCTAAATATAATAAATAAATGCTCAACCCCCAGCGGGAAGATATCCTTCGTTGGGGGTTCGGAAACACGACACAAATGACAAAAGAGTATAAAAAAATATCTGTATATCAAACACAAAATATGTTTCTCACGAGCTAAGATCGAACCCGCGACCACCGCGCTAACGTGCTGTCATTATTGAATACAAATATTTATTTATTATGCTGAATTGTTTTATTATTATATTGAAAAAAAAAAATTATAAAAAGTAAATCACAGTAAGAAGTCGTGGCCTCAATGATCAATAGTTTAAAACGATCGAAGGAATAACAAAGTATTATACTTTCCAAAACGATATAAAAAAATAACGTTTTAATAATTCGACTATTTTGGTTCACTTCAAACTAATATTACTAATTAATCGGAAAACATTACAAACATTGATATGGTAATTAAACGAAATAAATAACTTTTTAATTTTTATATTTTAATCAATAAAATGCGTTAGCCGGTAGCCCTAATTGACCCAAATATGTGTATGGCAGCTGGGGCTCCTTATCGCCCCGCCATACAATTTTGACAAGACTGGTCATCATCAGGAAGAACCTTAGGATTTAATAAACAGATAAATTAATGATAACTCGGCGACGCTCGCTCGCACATTACTCTTCATTCGCGCCCATTGTTCAGCGGAACGTTTTACTTGAGCCGATTTTCTCTTTATATCAAACATATCGTTTTACATAATATACTTATGTATTAGTTACTTTTATGTTCTAAGACAATTTTAAAATTATAGCTTTCAATTGTATTTACTTATTATTAATAAAAAAAAATTTTGTTAGTTATAGGGCCAGTTTCACCACTTGCTATTAAGTTCCGTATAACATAACTGGCATTTATTTGGACAGATAACCCATACAATTTCCTGTCAAAAAAGTGTCAGTTAGGTTAGCTGGAACTTAATAGGAAGTGGTGAAACTGGGCCATAATATTATAAAATTTTTATGATTTTTTTTTTTGTGATACTATTAATTACGTGAGCTGTTTTTCATTTAATTTCGTCTCCCCCTTATGTGAGATTTGGTAAGATTTAATTGGACCCCCCCCCCTCTCCCTTGCGTAAGAGTTACGCTAAAGTAGTTAAAGAACTAAATTTATTTTTATTAATCGGAATAACAATACAATCTTTAGGTGTATTATAATAAGTATATTTAAATTTAATAAAATTAAAAGCACAAACAGCGGAAAATTAAAAAAAAAAAACATTTAAGCAGGCAAAATGAACACTTAAAATGTTTTTTTTTATCTCTAAAATAATTTATATTTTTCTAGAGTTGATGTGAGAGTTTCGCTTATACATGAAATGTGATTTAAAACGATTTTATTGGACAATTTTGAGCCTACGTAATTAATGACAACCATAATAATTATGTATGTGACTGTATGGATTTGGTTCGTAATAAATTACTATAAAAATGGCTTCAATTATTGAAACAAAATTTATTGAAGAATTATTGAAGCTTCAATTATTTAAAAAAAAATCTCAACCTTAAGGAGAAAAATCGTAAATTATTGAAGTTCAATAATTTACGAATTTTCTCCTTAAGGTTGAGATTTTTTTTTACATTTGTATATAAGATCACTCGTTAAATGTACCGTATTTATTGATAAATGTTAAAATCAATTCACGCAGGAAAAATTATATAATCGAACTGACAGTTTACTATGACGTGTTTGCTTTAATTAATTTTATTAATAATAAATAAAATAACGCCGTGTGGTTCCCGGCAGAGTAGAATAGGACCAACCCATCCTCAGCCTAGGGTGTCGTAAAAGGCGACTAAAGGCAATCAAAGCTGTATAACACCGACGCAGCCTCCTCAGAGAGCGTGAGCGACTCCCCGAGTGAGTATTTTACTGCTCAAAAAAAATTCTGATGATGGATACACAAGAAAACAGAGTAAGACTAGGGCCGCTACCTGGGGGGCGCCAGGGCGCGTCTGGAGCTGGCGCTGGACGTGGCAGCATGCGGGCCGCCAGCAACCCCCGCCGACCGGTACCACCACCTAGCCGGTCGGTGTATCCACCATCCCCACCAGTTGGCTTGGCGCCGACAGAGTCTCAAGGGACTCAGCATTCGGCGCCCGCCGCTGGTGGAGTACGCCGCATGCGATGGACACAAGACATGAATAGAAATGTCATGCGCGCGTATTATAGGGCTGTAGGAGGGGAAACCGGACGGACTGGCTACCGAGCGGTAATGCACCGCGAGTTCCTGCTGCTCGAGCCAAATCTTACTGTCACGGAGCAAAACCTGGCAGATAGAGCTCGGTACATCCAACGAAAGGGCGTATTCAACGCCGCCGAGCTCGAACGATTACGACGTGAGGCTGCTCCTGAAGTCGAACCCGTGTCGACAGAGCATAACGCACTTGTATCGCAACAGGAAAGCGTTCGTAGCGAAGTGCCTGTGGATGCGATCGATGAAGGAGCAGTCTCCCAAAAAGTAGAGCAGATGAGAGAGATTTTGGAGGAGGCGATTTCCGAGATCCGGAGCACTCCTCTAGAACAGAGACCACGACTTTCTCGTCTTCCTCTTAATGCTGCGACGCGGGGTGCCATTGAGGCAGCTAACAGGCTGCTACCTCCATATTTGGATGGCAGTCTGGGCTTGGATGATACGGGTTCTATTCTCTTCGGTGCTGCTCTAGCGGTACACCGCTTCATTGGAGCCAAAACCCAGGAGCCTGGACGCACTACTAATAAGAGTAGTGACGTACCAGCCTGGAAGAAGAGAATAGAACGCCGTATCAGCCTGGCCAGGGCCCTCATTGGCAGACTGCAAAGCTTCAGGTCGGGCAACACTAGGCCAAGGATTGTGCGCTCCGTTAGAATAGCTTTCAACGGGCTAGGTGTCAGGCTTGACCAGCCTGATATAGCTGAGAAACTGACGGAGCGCATCGACGGCCTGAAGCAGAGAATCGCGGCATGGGGGAAGCGTATTCGTAGGTACTCTGAGAGAGTTGAGCGCTTCCGACAAAATCGCCTCTTCGTGAGTGATCAGAAGAGGTTCTACAGGAAGTTGGAGAACCCGACGCCATGCTCTACTTCCCAAAAACCGAATACGGCTGACCTCGTCGCCTTTTGGCGAAATATATGGTCACGGGAGGTAGAGCATGAGGAGGGCCCTTGGATTGCGGCGGTTCAGGAAGCATGTGCTAGAATCGAACCGATGAACCCAATCGCCATCTCTTTGGAGAACGTAGCTGATGCGGTCCGGCGGGCACCGAACTGGAAGAGTTCGGGGGCCGACGGCCTGCATCACTATTGGCTGAAAGGGTTCTCGGTATGCCATGCGACCTTGGCTCGACAATACCAAGAGGCGATAGAGCGGAAGACGCTTCCGAACCTCTTCACTACTGGGATCACTCACCTAGCTCCTAAGTCCACCAACACCGCGGATCCTACCAACTACCGCCCCATAACGTGTCTGACTTCCATCTACAAGACACTGACATCCGTTCTGAGCTGTAAGATCTCTCGTCATATTGACGAATTTAACATCTTGTCTGCAGCTCAGAACGGATGCCGTGGAGGCGGCCGCGGCACAAAGGAGCTCCTTATCATTGACTCTGTTGCGGGCCAGCTTGTCAAACGCAACCGTCGGAACTTCTCTGCTGCCTGGATCGACTACAAGAAGGCATTCGACTCGGTGCCTCATTCATGGCTTCTGAGGGTCCTCGAGCTGTACAAGATCGACGGTGCAGTTCGAGACTTCCTCGAAGTATGCATGGGGCAATGGAGTACGATCCTTTGTCTCCAGGGCGAGAGACTGACGACGGGTGCCGATGACCGAATCCGGATACGAAGAGGTATTTTCCAGGGTGATTGTCTGAGCCCACTTTGGTTTTGCTTGTCCTTGAACCCTTTAAGCACTCTGCTGGAGCGTTCGGGGACAGGCTTTCAGTTTCGGAGAGGAGGTACTAAAGTCTCCCACCTTCTCTACATGGACGATCTCAAGCTGCTGGCACCTAATCCTGCACGCCTTATGGAGTTGCTGAAAATCACTACTGAGTTCAGCGGCTCCATCAGGATGCAGCTTGGAGTGGATAAGTGTGCGGTCGTGCATGTAGACAGGGGACAGGTGACGCAATCGGCTGAAATTAGCCTAGAGCTTTCTAACTTCAAGACCCTCTCCGAAGCTGAATCATACCGGTATCTGGGCATGTCACAATGCATAGGGGTGCAGGAGGTGGATATGAAACAGGCGGTTTGCGAGGTCTTTTTTGGACGGCTGACAAAAGTTCTTCGGAGCTACTTGTCGGGCGCCAACAAGGTCCGAGCTTATAACGGCTGGGTCATGCCCACTCTTTTGTACACATTTGGCGTGCTCAGATGGACTCAGACCGAACTCGACGCCCTGGACAGAAGAGTCCGCACGACTATGACTTACCATCGCATGCATCACCCGAAATCGTCGGTCATGAGACTGTACATCCCACGGAAGTGTGGTGGCCGAGGCCTATTAAGCGCCAAGTCCATGCATAACCGGGAGGTGTGCAGCCTCAGGGCCTACTTTGAGACGAGGAGGGAGAGCGCTATGCATGGTGATGTTATAGTATGTGACAAAGGTCTCACCCCGTTATCCCTGGCCAAAGAGGAATGGCGAAGACCGGTTGTACTTAGCACCTCTAACCGGGAGACCGTATGGATGGAGAAGGAGCTGCATGGACGGTTTTACAAGGCGCTCCACGCACCTCACGTGGATGTTAAGGCCTCCGTGCAGTGGCTGCGATTCGGGGACCTCTTTGGGGAAACCGAAGGTTTTGTCTGTGCAATACAGGATCAGGTGGTCAAGACGAACAACTACCGGAAGCACATTCTGAAGGATGGCACTCCCGACTTCTGTCGAGCTTGTCGTCATCCCGGCGAGTCACTCAGACATGTGCTTTCGGGGTGTTCAGCGCTTGCCAACACTGAGTACTTGCACAGACATAACCAAGTGGCCAAAATTCTTCATCAAGAGCTTGCTCTAATGTATTGTCTTCTGGAACAGAGGGTGCCGTACTACCAGTACACACCGGCGCCAGTACTCGAACGCAACGGAGTCCGGCTCTACTGGGACCGGCCTATCGCCACGGACAGGACGATACTGGCGAACAAGCCTGATATCGTGGTAATGGATAGGGCACAGTCGAGGGTGTTTTTAGTGGACATTACCATCCCGCATGACGAGAACCTCGTGAAAGCCGAAACAGAGAAAAAACGTAAATATCTGGATCTGGCGCACGAGATTGTCGACATGTGGGGTGTTGATTCCATTGAAATCATCCCTATCGTTATATCTGCCAACGGTTTGATCCCGGTTAGCCTCGCTCACCATCTGAGGCAGCTGGGTATCCGTGACGGTTCGCTCGCAGCCAGGATGCAGAAGGCGGTATTACTCGACTCGGCTAGGATTGTCCGCCGATTTCTCAGCCTACAGCCCTAACCCCCGGCCGTTTGATCTCCCTGCCGGGGCGTAATCCTCCACCCGCTTATATTTATCTAAGTAAGTTTATGTAAATTTATTATATTCCTTATATAAGTATTGTATTATATTTATTTATATGTGTATATGTATATCTTGAGCGGGTGGAGTGTAGCAATTAAAATAAAATAAAAATAAACTTATTCCTTTTTGAAATCGGTTAAAAGTGACCTGATATATTTAATAGCTCACATGTTAAACGATTTTGAAACTCATTATGTATTTTTTATTCCACACCATAGCCATATAAGTTTGTGTTTAAAGTAACTAATAACATTTCTTTAATTATTATTTTTTTTAATGTATTGTATTTTCATTTACGTAGAACGTGTAAATTACTTGATCTGAACTCAATCGGCCTGTAAACGACCCACTGCTGGGCAAAGGCCTCTTCTCTATATAGAAGAAGGGTTGGAGCTTAATCCACCACGCTGCTCCGCTGTTTCCGATATTTCCTTACCATGAGTAGGTAACGATCGTTATCAGGTGTCGATGATAAAAATCGGAAACGACGGCTTTACGTGCTCTCCGAGGGATGGTGGGGAGACCTACAACGACATACACCCCTCCCTCCACCAGTTTTCAATATATAAGCTATTTATTCCAATTCGATTGACAATAATATTAGATATATAACAAAAGTGAGGGTACTTAGACGGGCGCGTGCGCCGCCTATGTAACTGCCGCTAAACATTTTTTAGGTCAATTATCATAACTAAGGCGAGGTCTCGAAGCTGCGAGCCCCTCATTAACACTTGCTACACAACACACAATGTAAATATATCAAAGTCATACAATTATTTCAATTAAAAAACAATTATACTATCCTTAAGGTCTATAAGTATTGCGTTTCTTGCCGGTTCTTCTCAGCGGAATCTACATTCCGAATCGGTGGTAGCTTCACGTTAACTAACAACATCAACAACTAATAGCAACTAATCCGGAAATATACAATATTCCGGAAAAATACAATTTATAATTACATAACGAACGATAAGAATTAATAAAAATACAACTAAAATCATAAGGAATCGTTTGATCGTATTTTATCATCAGAAGAGTTGAGTCGATCGTTTGATCGCCTGATGGCATTTCAGTGTCAACCGATTTCTATTTCTCGTTACCAAGACGCGCCGCGTGCTGTGACAATATGATACTCAATATTGTTCGACATTCCTCCGCTCCTATTAATTGAAGTTATGAAGGTAGTCGATTATTATTGGTGGAAATATTACAAAAACATACAGTTTCATTATAGTTAATTATTATATTGAAAGATGTCCAGAATTTATCTTAATAAAACGCAAAGCTCAAATCATATCTTTATAAAACGCAAGCGTTTATATTAAAATTACTTTTTGATGTTTAACGAAACAGAATTTATATTACATTATATATTACTGAGAACAGATAGACGAAATACTTGATTCGTAGTCGATAGGTAGGGCTCCGTTAGATGGAAATTAGATAATTACAAGGCGCATTGATAAGGTGGCGTAATGCTATGACTCAGCGCTCATTATCACCATACGAAATATACTGGATAGTAATACGTATCGATTATCGAAATAATTATTCATTAAGACAGACCTGAGACGCTTCAATGTATATTTAGTTATATATAATAATCGAATTTAATATGTATATTCCGTTTAGCAGTTGAAGTGTGAATAATAAATATTAAAAAATTCATTATTTCTTGCCGAGGTGTCATAAATGGCGGTTAAGACCGTAGTGGTCCGAACAACTGTACACCGATCAGGAGTCGATTTTTTTTATGTTAGTTGGATAGGCAAACTGGCAGACGTTCCACCTGATGGTAAGTGGATGACGTCGCCCATGAACATAAACCAGTTTACCTGGAACTAGCTCAGGCAACTCATTTATGTATTGCCTATCCAGAGACATAAGGTGTTAAAGTCTCGGTGCCAGTAATTACACTGCCTGTCTTGCCCTTCTCTCCGAAACACAGCAAAGCTGTTTCACGGGAGAAATAAGCAAGATGGTGGTACCCATGCAGCCGGGAGCGCGGCACAGCGCATCCCTCCCACCGATGGCGTGGATTTTTTCATTTTACCGTCAAACGCTTAAATACATTTACATAAGCAGGCTGAATCTATCAATATGGTAACACTTAAAGATAAAGTTTTAAAAACGTCGTCATAACCGTACACTATAGGACACACGACGTGGAGATTAATCACTACATATTATAAAACAAAGTCCTCCGCTGCGTCTGTCTGTTCGCGATAAACTCAAAAACTACTGTACGGATTTTCATGCGGTTCTCACCAATAGATAAAGTGATTCACGTGGAAGATTAGGATATATATAACCCGGGTGCAGCCGGGGCGGGCCGCTAGTTATCAAATAAAGATATGAAAATATAGATATAAAACTATTCCAGAGACATTGTAGGTTAAACGTTGAAATCATAATATTGTTAGGAGAAACAAATTTATTTATTTAAAAAAAAAGACACAACGCAACACTAAACTTCTATTTATTAATAATTTTACAAATCGAACAATTATTAAGACTTAACAATCACTAAGAATTGCAATTTAAATTAAACAAACAATCAACCGTTAATTTGAATATAAAAATGGTCAACGTGCTCGTCATGAAACAACGACCTATCGTTCCGAAAGCCGAGAAGCGAAAGAGGCTCTGAGCGGGTAGCGAGCTATTTTTATTAACGCTGTTGCATGACGTTACGAAACGTATTAAAATAATAGAGGGTATGCTGACACGGCCTCTCCTGACCGTGCGCCGTCCCCGGTGCACATTTTCACCACGAGCGCTGACTAGTCGGTGGATGCTGATGAGGACTCGAGCTCGCCGTCTCCAGGTGGGACTCCTGAAGGAGCAATAGCGGGAGCCGTCGAAGGCCCAAGCTGAACATTTGACAGGTTCATCGTCAGTAGCAGACTCTGTTCATGAGAAATACATAACAAAATATGAGTTTTATAAACAGTTGGCTAAGTACTGCCTATTCTTTAATACTTCTCGCTCTCAAGGCCCTCATTCACTTATTCACACATGTTAAAGTTTTAAGAAAACCTTTCGATCAGTTTACAACTTCACCAATCGTTCAGTCTTCTTCATTCATCTTCTATCAACTCATTTTATAAAAGCGAACGCGCGTTACATGCAACCCTACAGACACGCTATATTCAATAACGTGTCCGTCGGTCCAAGGTCTGCACGCATAACCACTTTGCGTCTGCCGGACATGTGCCGTGTACGTATAAAAATACGCTCTAATCAGACCAGGGACCGCGCACATAAATGTGCCAACCGGACATAGTCCGTGAACGTTCGACAAGGCCTCGGGCCCAAAACCAGACAAGAGTCTGCACACATTATAAAATGTGACCGCTGAACCAAGGTCTGCACGCATAACCACTTTGCGTCTGCCGGACATTTGCCGTGTACGTATAAAAATACGCTCTAATCAGACCAGGGTCCGCGCAAGGCCTCGGGCCCAAAACCAGACTAGAGTCTGCACACATAAAATGTAAACGCTGAACCAAGGTCTGCACGCATAACCACTTTGCGTCTGCCGGACATTTGCCGTGTACGTATAAAAATACGCTCTAATCAGACCAAGGTCCGCGTCACACACTGGAGATCATACACTCCAGACACCAGACATACGTAAGGCAGCCATTGCCTGTAGTACATCTGAAACATAACAGAACATTAAAAATGTTTAACAGCTTGCCATCGAAAAATGCTGCACAAGACTCGGGACATCATTCCCTTTTCCACGGCAACAAGTTCTGTGATGCGGCTTGAGTGGTTCTACCAAGTGACGTTCTTAACAGTTGCAGTTCATAGCGCTCGTGAGATAAGATTTTCACAGCGCGATAAGGACCACGCATTCCAGAGTCTAGTTTGCCGCGTGTCTGTGTAGATTTAGAAAAGAATACGAAATCATTAGTTTCAAAAATTTAAGCATCTTGTTTTTCTTTATTGCGCTCCATCAGTTCAGATGCTCTTTGACAGTGTAATTCTCGCATTGCATCACGATTCGGATTAGGAGTATTCAGAGCAACATCGCGTATGAGAGACCTTGTCACGGGTGTGATACTGGCGCTAGGCGCAGTTTTAAACGAAATCGGCTATATAACGATGGAAGTATCCAGCTAAACCTAATAACTGTAACTTGCTTTACGTTTGTGGGTCTAAGCGAATTGACTATAAACCTAAACTAACCTAACCTAACCTGTACCTTCCTACCGCTTGGCCTAACCTGACCTTGACTAATTATGCGACCTAAGTATTCTACTTCCGTAGTCACAAATGTACTTTTCTTTAAATTAACTGAAAAACAAAACTGCCATCTCTAAAGCTATCAGAGCGTAATAGTGTCTATGCTCATGCGGTCTCACCCGTCTTTTTTCCTAATGAAAATAATAGGACTCGCATACTGGGATTTTGATTTACGGATAATATTCTTTTCTAGTTAGTGTTGAATTATAATACTTCGCACCCTAATCTTCTCGTCAAGAGAAAGTGTTTACGGCTTGTAACAAACCGGTGTGTAACTATTCGACTGTATACGTATGATACCAGTACTAACGGTTGCCACTGCTATGCCTCTTATTGAATTATTCTTAAAGTCGACAAAAACCGACAGTAATTCATCGGGATCAGATCCCTCAAGTGTTGTATTACGAACGATTCCTCACTGAAATTAATGTGAAATACACTGTTCATACACGTGACTTTGTCGACACGCGTCAAACGCTGTTGTTTATTAACCCGTATATACGCAACGCTTTTTCGGTTTAATACACCCGTACCTATAATTATGGGTACATTGATGCAAACGCGGGTACAACAAAAAAAATCAGCTTCTAAAGATATATCATTGAATTCGAAAATTAATGTGACGGAACTAGTTGATTCGACATTACCAACGCCCCATAATAATTGCTACGTAGGTACTCTATCTGCCTGTAAACCACCTACTGCTGAGGAAAGGCCTCTTCTCCATATAGAAGAAGGGTTAGAGCTTAATCCACCACGTTGCTCCACTGCGGGTTGACGGATAATTTCTCTATCATGGGTAAAGATCGTTATTAGGTGTCTATGATAACAACCGGGACCGACGGCTTTACGTGCTCTCTGAGACACATACACCCAGTCCGGAAACAAATATTTGTACAAATACAAATATCCTTCACGAGTGGGAATCGAACCCGTGACCGCCAGTGCTCGGCGTTGAGTAGGTATTTGTCGGCAGTTAAAATGTTTAAGTAGTGTCGAGGAAATAAGATAAACACGCGATCTACTACTATCTATAAGTACGTCGGTAGAAACGTTCTATATCACCGCGGTCACTACATAGTTATCAATCAATCTACCCTCCAATTTAGAACAAAAAAATTACTTTTTGTTTGCGCATTTCTAAAACTTCTTTAAAAAAGAAACACTCACTCGCGTCTTGTTCCTTCTTTTTTTTTAAAAATAGAACACGATATTTTGACAGTCTCCCTTGTACTATGATTAATGAAATTATCGTATGTACGCTTATTATTTATTACAATGTTTGAATGCTTTAAGCATGATTTTTGAGTATGACCTACCTCTCCACACGAAAAACATTTTATGGCTTTAGAATTGTGACTGTTATACGAACGTTTTCGTAAGTTTCGTTCATTAATATTTCGTACGCTATGCACAGGCATTGGAACGCTTCGGCTTTAAATAAATAGAAAAGAAACATACCAAATCTTTAGGGGATAATTTAGAATTTAGCGCCGCCGCACGAATCTAAGGATCGTGTTATACCTCGTATGATGATCGCAACTTTTAACTCGTCACTTAGATCTTTAACAATGTTTAAGCGCAATAGTGATCGCCTTGCCTAATCTGCTACAACGTGGTATAATAATCGAAATCTGAGCACATTACATTAAATGAAATGTCAGCGACATCGATTCTTCGTGCACATAAGGGCTTAAATTCTATTTTAAAATTTGTCCAACTGCGATCTTTGGTAAACCAGTCTTGGAGCCAAGACTTGGCATCACTCCTGACACAATTACTAATTCTAGACAAACATTAATTGTCGTCGCAAATACTCTATCTTGGTTGACAAGAAAGAACATTTCTTTAAATTGATAGAAAACCCAGCACGATCTATTTTCTCGCACAAAGTCTCTATATCATTGACATTCGAAGCAAAACTGCAGATATAATAAGATTGGTTAGATCTCACCGGTATATTTATGAATCGTATCGCATCAACGATGCGATCAGCATCCCTGAAGTGGTCCATCGAGGCACTCACGGGACGCTCCGGTGAGGACGAGGTCACTGAAACCGGTACCCTTGCACGCTCTTGAGGCGCGCTCGCAGGCTCGGCCACCGCCGTGGACTCTGCGCCGACGGTTGACACAGGCGCTGCCTCAGCTACCATCGCCGTAGGAGCACAGCCGCTCGGCTCTCTTTGTTGAGATGAAGCCGTGTAGTGTTGTTCTTCTAGTGACAACAATCTGTTAAAAAATTTGTTGCATTGTTTCGATTAAAGCATTGCTAGAAGGAATACGTTGTCTGTGACGCGAGTCACGTTGGCTAGAATGTGAACTGCGATTACGCGAGCGGCTACTGTCTTTTTGCTTTTTTTTTTTAAAGCAAATTTTTTATTAGTTACTTTAAATTAGGCGTATTTCAAATCCAAGTATCAAAAAGTTACGCAAAATAGCTGTTTTGGAAATAAAGCAGGGATATTACCTACGTGGAAATAAACCTTCTGTTCACTCTTTTGTTAAAAAGGAGAACTGGAACGTACTCACCAAAACTGTTGTTATACTTAACCACAATTTTTTTTTTTTTTAATGAGGGTAGGAGGAAACGTAAAAAGTTCTCTTTTAACAGCCAACAAAAAGCATCTCAAATAACGATGTATTGACTAGAACACGCAAGTTCACCTCGGTCTACTTCCAAACAACGAAATGGGGAATACTAAGACCAAAATTCGAAATGTAATAGCGGCTAGATTTAGCTTGTATTATTGATGTTAACGCGCTCACTATCTTCGTTGTTTCGCAAACCGGCTCTACCGACGTAGTGGCTTTATAAGTCGCTACCAGTGAAGGTGGAGTATAGCATTCACGAGCTGGACGTAACGGTTCAGATATGAAATCGGAGGTAGATAGTCTACTCTCAATTGCATTCAATCTAACATGAATAGTATCGAGTACTTGGTTACGGGAGCTATCGCGGTGATTACGCGAGTCGTCGCAACGTCGCCGCCTAAAAGAACTACGATCTCGGTCCTTGCGTGACCTACTACAATGCGTACGTGACCTATCAATTTCTTTCTTCAACCGCGAAGAACGTACCGACATTGTAAACGACATTGTGTAGTTACCGACCTACAGAATGGTACCACTTAGTGACGTATACACTTAAACTACACAATAGTAAAAGATTCGAACGTTATTGCAGCTAAAATTAAAATTTGAATAACAAATTTACAAAATAATTAAACACTTTAAAATAATTAACTTAAAAACAGGAAGCGACAGCACTGCGCGAACGAGATAACCTTTCATCATCAGATTCACTTCGCGATCTATGACGACGGTGATTTGCCCATGACGGCCTTTTGCGCGTTTGTTCGATCCCTTATCGATTTATCGCGGGACTGCCTATCTACACGGCTAGGAGTCCTACATAATCGACTACGTGAACGCGAACTGCACGATCGCGAACGCGGCATGACGGTTTCAAATTAACGGCTGTTTGCTTATGAAGTGGTGTCGTAAGGATCTATCCAACTTCTGATGTTAGGAGAAACAAATTTATTTATTTAAAAAAAAAGACACAACGCAACACTAAACTTCTATTTATTAATAATTTTACAAATCGAACAATTATTAAGACTTAACAATCACTAAGAATTGCAATTTAAATTAAACAAACAATCAACCGTTAATTTGAATATAAAAATGGTCAACGTGCTCGTCATGAAACAACGACCTATCGTTCCGAAAGCCGAGAAGCGAAAGAGGCTCTGAGCGGGTAGCGAGCTATTTTTATTAACGCTGTTGCATGACGTTACGAAACGTATTAAAATAATAGAGGGTATGCTGACAATATTATATTTATTATTCTTTAAATTATGAAACATGAACTACACGCTGACTGAGGACTGAACAAAGCCTGATATGACAGAAAACCACCCGCCTCTTCCTCTGCACTGCGTATAGTTTAACTAAATTATATTGTGAATATGACTACCAGCCTAAACACTACCACCATACCACCTCCATGGTTCCATTTTAATGCTATGGTCGATTATGTTTCGTTTTGAACCTATTGGGAGTAAATTGTCTAAAATTCTTTCGCAAAATATGTAACCATATGAAAAACTAACTTTGCAAGTTGTTAATAAACTTGTTACGAGTGTTAAAATTATGTAAGTGTTGTTACACTACACATATTTATTAAAAATTTAAAAAAATATGGGAGCATTCTTAATCCGTTATTACATAAACGATTCGAGAAATTTGATATCGAAAATATTTTGACTTTGACTTTGAATATCTCAACGAATACCATGAGCATGAGCCTTGAATAATTAAAATACTTTAATAAGAACAGGTTATCTCTTTTATATTCACTACACGATAGAAATACTAAGTTTAAAAAAAATCAATATTATAAATTATTAAATAATAGAACGTAGAACAATTCACATATTCTTTATTGTATATCAAAAGATATATGAATAAAAAAGAATAGAAGAAACAGAAAAAACAATGTACACAATGCGGTCTCGTCAGCGATCTCATCCAGACAACCTCTAGACATAAATCGGAAAGAAGGTGTACCATTGACAATAAATATTATCACATATACATAGTTACATACACATAAATACATAAATAAAAGGAAACAGTCCAAAAAACAATACATACATAATAAAATAAGAAGAAACATTGAAATCATAACGTAATGCGCGTGCGGAATGTTGAACATAAAAAAATACAATCCATATAAGTTTCAATAGTACCTAATAGATCATTCACGAGGGATCCGAAATTGTCGATTCGTCAAAAAAAAAAAAAAACGAAACGTCATGACGTATGCACGTTCACATTACATGCGGAATCGACTTTAGTCGCGATTCGTTAAAATATACGATTAGATCTTCACATTTGATTCATGTTTTTTTTTTTATTGTTATGAACGTGATTTTTAAAAGACGCTACGCCATTTAAAACGTATTCGTCATTTTTCACGATTCGTGATTCGTGTGAACACGGCCAATAAAAATCATTGCCGCCATCAAAAGAAATAACAAATCGTGAAAAAAAAACGACACGGCAAAAAACACGAATCGTCCTCGTGTTAATGAGCTCTAACTTCTTTTACATTAAAAAATGGCACCCGGTACGATGAGAATCACACAACACACTCCCAGACAACGATAAACCTATGTATGGCCGATACAAACAGTATTGTCATGTGCGGGAACGAATCCTGGACCGCTAGCGTATCGATCAGTTGCTGTGACCACGTTGCCGATGCGTCGACCGAAAACGGTTGGCATTTCTCTAATCGTTTCTAATAGTTCGTTATTATTAGTCGTTATCAGATGTCACAGTCACGCTTTCGTTCCTTGCACAAAGATCAGTCGCTGATTGCGAGCAGATCTAATCGTCCGTTAAGAGTTTTAAACATAGGTACATGAAAACAATACTAGTTTTAACGGCTGCGAGATCTTAAATAATCGTAATTATCTAAATACCATTGATTATTCTTTTTCCGAAATTTTAAAATATACTTTAAAAATATTCTAGGAAAAACTTATCTTTGCGAGTTGCGACCTTTGATCTCACATACAAAAGATTTTTGTCACAAAATTTTCTTTCAAACTTTTCTTTATTCTACGCGTATTCTAAGTAATAGTTTATTTTCTTATATAACTGAACTAAATTGTCAATATATAATCTTGTGTTAATGTTAACTGTTATCACACTTAAAGTTTACTTCAATAATCACACGCTTTTTACTCGTTTACGTTGTTTTATTAAAGTGTGAAATTTTTAATATATATTTCATTAATTAAATAATGTATTTTTAAAACCGGTTAACTTATAACTGTTCGTAAAAATATCGCTTAAAAAGACTTTTGCTCAAAAAAGTGGACGTTCCACTTTTTTGAGCAGAAAAGACGTTTTAACACTTGTCAAAAAATGAAACGAGGACGAGTCTAAAGCGAGCTCTTCCCGCTGTCCGCAGGGCTACGCGCCGCTGTACAACCCGTTCGAGCAGTTCTTCTCGCGCTACGTGTACCGGCGCGTGCGGCACATCTTCAACCGACCCATCAGCTCGACGCCCGGCGCCGAGCTCACGCTCAAGGAGCGCGCCACCGACGACTACAACTGGTCGTTCCGGTTCACGGGCACGGAGAGGCGCTGCATCAACCTCGGCTCGTACAACTACCTGGGCTTCGCGGAGCCGACGGGCGCGTGCGCGGACGCGGCGGAGGCGGCGGCGCGGCAGTACGGGCTCGCGCTCGCCAGCTCGCGCGCCGAGCTCGGCTCCACCGCGCTGCATCGCGAGCTCGAGCGGACCACGGCCGACTTCCTCGGCGTCGAGGTACATTCCGCGATCTTTCTTACTACTACTAATACTACTCTATTATTGATATATAGATAAAAAAAAGCGTCATCCGTTATCGGAAGTTCTAAATTATTGTTTTTGAAGTGAAACTTTTATATCGACGTATGGGAAAAATCTTATAGAGGTTAAAATCAAAAATCGTCATATTTTCGGACCATATATTATGGTATTGTACTGTATTTCGGGACTCCGTACTATATATTATATAATGAAACGACGCAAGCCTATCGAGTTTCAGCTCGTTTGATTCGTCTTGATGAGTACTTTATTTTTAGATCGTTACCAGGGTCTGATCTGATGATGGAGCTGGAAGGTGGCCATAGGAACTTCGCAATGAAGCGACACAATCTCATCGAGTTCGGGCTCGATTGAATTTTCTTGACGAGTACTTTGTCTTTTAATGGTAACCAGGGTCTGATGATGGAGCTGGAAGGTGGTCATAGGAACTTTGTAATGAAACGACGCAACCACATCGAGTTTCGGCTCGTTTGATTCGTCTTGACGAGTACTTTATTTAAAATAGACTTCTTCTCCATGGGGACTGTCCGGCTCACCTCTGAACAGACCCAACGACGCCGTGTCTAGCAGGACCGGGTTCCCATCCCGGCCCGACACGGGCACAGGGGCGTCACTGGAGGCGCATTAAGTAGCGCCTCCTACGGTAAGTTGTATACCTTAAGAACAGACAACCGTGTGTATGTTAAGAATATTTACTTAATTTCGAAGGGCTGTTATATTGGTAATAAAAACATACAATAATATATCTTTTTGTTTATGTAAAGTTAATGCGGTGCTTACACTAAACTCTTACGATACCGGAAGAGTGACAACAGATTTTATTTCTGTGCACCACACATTGAATAATCAACTGTGTGTGCGTGTATTAATTGTACACACGTATGAAGTGAAACTATTTATTATATCATCATCATCATATCAGCCGTGCAATGGAGAGGGCTATGCTTCGTATTTCTCTGCGAGATCGAATCAGAAATGATGAAATCCGCAGACGTACGAAGGTTGCCGACATAGCCCAACGGATTTGCAAGCTGAAGTGGCAGTGGGCAGAGCACATAGCTCGAAAAACTGACGGCTGATAGAGCAGAAAGGTTCTCGAGTGGAGATCACGTACCGGCAAGCGAGGCGTCGGACGACCGTCCACGAGACGGACAGACAACTTAAGGAAAGTCGCCGGAAGCCGTTGGATGGAGGCTGCTTTGAACCGGTCGCTCTGGAAGTCAAAGAGGGAGGCCTACGTTCAACAGTGGACATCCAACGAACTAAATCACACACAATAAACAAAATACAGAAATAAAATCTGTTGTCACTCTTCCGGTATCGTAAGAGTTTAGTGTAAGCACCGCATTAACTTTACATAAACAAAAAAATATATTATTGTATGTTTTTATTACCAATATAACAGCCCTTCGAAATTAAGTAAATATTCTTAACATACACACGGTTGTCTGTTCTTAAGGAATACAACTTACCGTAGGAGGCGCTACTTAATGCGCCTCCAGTGACGCCCCTGTGCCCGTGTCGGGCCGGGATGGGAACCCGGTCCTGCTAGACACGGCGTCGTTAGGACTGTTCAGAGGTGAGCCGGACAGTCCCCATGGAGGAGAAGTCTGGCCTTTTCGTCGAGGCCAGCCTGTCGCTGGAGGAATCCTGTTGCCTGCAGATCCGGGACCCTCCAATTAAAGCGGCTGAAGGCTCCCGCAGGGTTTTAGTACTGTATTGCACTCCCAAAGTGCCGAGTCCGAGATAGGTCTAGGACTGCCACCCGGGCGTCCTGGATATCATCCGTAAATGGATTCCCCTGCGACAAAAAAAAAAAGGTATACAACTTACCAACTTACAGGCATTAGTCTGCGCTTTAGTTAGCAGCCGCCTGATATAAATTTTTTTTTATAAACTACATATATATTACACCCAGACTCAGGGTGGGAATCGATCCCACAACCTTGGAGCAGAAAGATAATTAACAGAATATAACTTGTTATTGTTCACGACTTTTACTATATAATACGTAGGTATTTACAGCATTTTGCATATGAACGTGAACATGTTCTTATAAGTCAAATTAGAATTTTTGACCAATTTTTCAATCTATCTTGAAAATGATTTTCTAAGTTCGATTGAGACATTTGCGAGTATATATTATGTCGTGGCCATGTCTTAAAATTGTCCACATCATGAAATTCTCGAAAATTTAACGAAATGGTCGCATTTCATGAAACGTTTCACTGTCCATTGGCCACATTATGATGCGTCTTGGCCAGATCAATGATAAAAAATCGTTTGTCGATATGGTCAACTAAGGCGCTCTTCTTCGTGAATTAGTTAAGATTATTTGATCATATCGCTTATATAACAAATAAAAGATAGTAGGGTGATCATGCGAAAAAAAGTCTATGGACTATTACTGGCTATCCAAATATGACATGATGGAACATGTTCTACATTTTTATAATATATTTCATGGACACCCTATTTTCAGGATATGGCCAATCGTGGATGACAAAATCGTAAAACGTTCACGATTTAATGATCTGGTCAAATTTAGTTGCCCACATTATGAAATGCGATCACTTCATGAAATTCTCGAACATTTGACGATGTAGACAATTCTACGATATGGCCACTACAGATTGATGAACTTGGATTTAAGCGAGAAATCAATTGATAACACGTCAACAACACATTTCATAATATCGTGTTTAATTCCACAGTCACAGAAACATGTCGTGTAAAACTAGCCTCACAGAATACTGGCTTACATACATTCAATCTTCTCATAGTCCCTTACAAAAATATTTTATAAAATGAACGACTACAAAAGCTATGTAATACACATTGTATGTCTAAATAAGTACGAGTCACCGTATAATTGTGAGCGATTCCATCAACACAATCCGTGTAAAATAACGTCCTATATTCCATACTAACTTCTGCTCGCAACTTCGCCCGCGTGGATGTCGGTTATCGCGACCAAAAAAAAGTAACATAGGATAGGTTACTTCTAATATCTCCAAGAATATGTGTACAAAGTTTCATGATGACTGGTCAAGTAGTTTTCGCGTGAAAGCGTAAATAACAAACTTACTTTCGCATTTATAATATTAGTATGATTCTTCGTTCCAATATGTATACGAGTGTGCGTGTGCGCGTGCGCAGGCGGCGACCGTGTTCGGCATGGGGTTCGCGACGAACTCACTGGGGCTGCCGGGGCTGCTGGGCGCGGGCGCGCTGGTGCTCAGCGACGAGAACAACCACGCCTCGCTCATCCTCGGGCTGCGGCTCGCGCGCGTCACCGTGCGCGTGTTCCGCCACAACGACCTGCGCCACCTCGAGCGCCTCGCGCGCCGCGCCATCGCCGAGGGCAAGTGGACCAAGATCGTCGTCGTGAGTACTCCGTCTGCTCGGTGTGCTCGGTGTGCTCAGGGAGCTCAGTGTGCTCGGTGTGCTCGGTGTGCTCAGGGTGCTCAGGGTGCTCAGTGTGCTCAGTGTGCTCAGTGTGTTCGGAGTTTACCGCTAGCTATATTATGTTCCTTAACACCTTAGCTGCCATGTCAGTCACCTGTGCCTGACAGATGTAGTACCTGTTCAGGACACGGCGCTATCGCTGTATTTTATTCTACACAGCCTAAGTCAGTCATATATGTCTGAAATTATTTTATTTTTAACAATTTTAGAGAAATATTTAATGCAATTGAAGTCATTTCCACCCGAAAATTAGATTTGAAAATTTGTGGTCATAAGACTTTTGGTTTGGTGGTTAACGTGTTAACATTTAGTAGAAATGAAATCGTATCCCCTCGTATTGCAGAATAAAGAGCGAAATTATTCAATTTCTATTAGTGACACTATCAGACTCATTAATACGTGTATAAAGTAAAAACCCAATGCGCTTATTAATTTTTATCAAAATAAGAGCCGAGGTAAACATATCTCGTTATCATGGAGTTTCCGATTTGACCACTCGCAGTCTTTTAAAAAATTCTATAGGCATACAATAGAATACACAAACACTTATACTTTCTTTAAATATCGGTGTCAAATAGGAACTGGACTGGACTGGAAACCGATGAGGGCAGCTAGCGTTTATTATTTGAAAAAAAATAATTAATACGTTGAGGAATTGGACCCGTTTCTCGGCAAACGTCTCATCTAAAATACTTCTCTGACTTTTCTGAAGATTCAGTCTTCATCAAAAGTTATTTATTAATATGAAATTTAATACAAATAAAATGAAGTCTAAATACAAAGAGCCAGCGAGCACACCGCACACGACTCGTTCGGTCGGCAGGTGGTGGAGGGCGTGTACAGCATGGAGGGCTCCATCGTGCCGCTGCGCGCGCTGGTGGCGCTCAAGAAGCGGCTGGGCCTGCAGCTGTACCTGGACGAGGCGCACTCGGTGGGCGCCATGGGCCCGCGCGGCCGCGGCGTCACCGACCACTGGGGCGTGGACCCGCGCGACGTGGACGTGCTCATGGGCACCTTCACCAAGAGCTTCGGCGCCGCCGGCGGCTACATCGCGGGCTCGGCGCGCCTCGTGGCCTGCGTGCGCGCGCAGGGCCACGCGCACGCGTACGCGCACGCCATGGCGCCCTGCGTGGCGGCGCAGGTGCTGGCCGCCATGCGCGCCATCGCCTCGCCCGCCGGCGCCGCGCGCGTGCGCCGCCTGCGCGACAACACGCACTACTTCCGGCGCCGCCTGCGCGCCATGGGCGTGCTCACCTTCGGCCACGAGGACTCGCCCGTCGTGCCCATGCTCGTGTACACGTTCAGCAAGATGGCGGCCACCGTGGAGGGGCTCACGGCGCGCGGCGTCGCCACCGTCGGCGTCGGCTTCCCCGCCACGCCGCTCAACAAGGCGCGCATACGGTCAGCTCTCCCGCTCCTCTGACTTTACGCGTGTTCTAGTTCGATACCGACTCGCTTGAAACTAAGATAATTTTGATCTACGAGTCGCTTAATTTCATAGCCGTTTCAAAAATATTAATACTAGTGAAAACTAATACACGAACTTCTGAATATATTTGTTGAAGTACGTAACATATCACGTTGCTAATTTATCCGAATTATTAGTCGCATCATATCGCATGTGTTCGTCGTTCGTCCAGGTTCTGCCTGTCGGCGGCGCACACGCGCGAGCAGCTGGACGAGTGCCTGGCGGCCGTGGAGGCCGTCGTGGACGAGGTGGGCCTGCGCTACTCGCGGCGACGCTAGCGCTCCGCCGCCCCTGTCGCCGCCCGCCCCGTGCGCCCCTGCTCGCGCCCCGTGCGCCCCTGCTCGCGCCCCGTGCGCCCCTGCTCGCGCCCCGTGCGCCCCTGCTCGCGCCCCAGTGATCGCGCCGCTGCGAGCCGGTGTAGACAGTTCGGGGGACGCTCCGCTCGCCGGCGCTAGTGACGTTCACGTAGTGAGTGCCGGTTTCGTTACTATTATTTCGTAGCATACACGTTATATATAATAAATTATTTTCACACGATTTTTCTTCTTTTATTCCCTTAATCCTCAATTTCCCTAAAAACTTCTATATATATATATATATAATATAAAGTAAGAAAAAACAAAATCTCGACGAATCGTAAGTAATCGACGTTTCACGAAAGGTTATCTCCGACGGACGGTCGAACTGACCCACTGCCGTATCGCGAGGTTCGGTAATTGCCACACTGCTGATTACGACTGTTTAGTGCTCGTAATAAACACGATAAGAGTTCGCAACGATACATATTAACATACGGAGTACTTAAAATGTTGCCGAAACATTCGGATAATACGACTTGCAACACTAATACACTATGACTAATGTTTGTCGATCGATAGCGGTGAATCGGGGCTGATAACCGATATCTGTCGATAAGACGCATAAGGAATTCTAACGTATACATATCGTATGGCCGCAACTGGGACGCCAGTGTCGCTTCTGATACGTTCCCACCGATGTGTCATAAATTTCCGCTAAGTCGGTTCAGTATAAGGATAACTTTGAGTTAAAATATTACATCGTAAATAAATTCGCAGCATCGCGGCGCGACGGCTCGCCGCTACACGTATGTGCTCGTGTGTAAAAACGTGATCGAATTAACTCTGAATCACAAATTAGACGGTTAAAATCTCGGTGTTACGTAACCGGTGGTGTGTTCGACCGCGGCCGCTGGGCGCCACTGGGCGCCATGCTCGCGCGCTGGCTGTGCGCGTGCGCGCTGCTGGCGGCGGCGCGCGCGCAGTCCGCCGGCGTGCGCGTCGTGCAGCTGCAGTCAGTATCTCCTCCGACGTACCCGTAAAACTGATCGTTCCCGTCTCGTGAGAGCGTCTCGCCCAGGGCCGGACTTAGAGGTCTGGAGGCCTCGGGGCAACAAAGGAGCGGAGGCCGCTTGGCCCCAAATTATATACAAATATAGATCGATGATTTATAATATTTAATGTAATCATGTTTGTACAAAGTACTGTGGGTAAAGGTAGGGGTGTTCATGAGAAAAAACTCGATAATTCACGGATGACCGATAACTTTCCTGTATAGTAAGTGCACACGAAAATAAAAATGTCATCGCCTCCCCCTATCGATATTACTAGATAATTATCGGATGAAATATATCGATATATGAAAGGAAAAGTTGCTTACAGGTTTTTTTTTTTGAAGTCTTGTGGGGGCCCCTCTTATGTGGAACCCTCCCCTACCTAAATACTACCACTAGACACACACAAATATATTTTCGACGACTATGAACCGGAGCAAGCACCGCCTTCCCCGTGTTCTCGCGGACGCTCGGCGGAACGCGTCGCTTCCTACCGATAACGTCAGGCCGATTCGCTGCGGTTTTGCTATCTATTTCGACGGGTCAAGGATTCGCCGGACTCGCTTACGTAAATTTAATATATAAATGGGCGTTAACATAATAACATTTTGTATAAACGTAGTCATTACAATAACAGGCGATAAGAGTATTAAAAGCGTTTGCGAGCGACCCGTTAGTTTGAGATTATGCCCCGCTTCAAGACCTCTACGCTCGTCACTTCTAACGCAGATGTAAGGAATGAGAGGGAATGTTCCGCGATCTGCTACTTTTAATGTATGTATATAATCGGTTCAAACCCGGTGACGTCACTGTGCATCAGTAAACATATCGCTCGTCTATTATATAGTCCATCGCAGTTATCTTCGAACGTAGTGAAGTTACAATTAGTATAAAGTGTTCTTGTGTTACACTACAGATTAGCCTACAATGAGATACACACGCTGCCGCTCAACAGCTCCGTTGAGTATATACTGGAATTCACGCCGGTAAGTAATCGTGTTTTTAAATATGTGTCTCCTACATTACTTTAATATTAATTGGCTGTTATAAAAGATTACTATTCATGACGTTAAATGGACATGCAAAATACTTTTGTATACAGATAGAAACACATTTTGATAAGAGAGATGAATAAAGGCTTATACCATGAAACCTAGATCTCTAACGATAAATAATCTTATTTAATATGTGTAAGAAAGAAAACAAACAAATCGAAAGAAAAATAATGTTGTGTTTTGCTACGGTAACAATGGGTTCGTTTTTTTCGTAAACAATAATTAAACCTAGCTGTACCCGCCACTTCGTACGCGATCGTCACCCCTTTCGCGCCCAAAAATTTTTTTTTAATATCTTCAATATCTATAAAATCAAGACAAGAATTTCTATGTATACGTAATCTCAGGATCATTTCGCAGATTAATATGATTATTTAAAAGTATGTTTATTATAACACTATCTCGGATTGTTTTACACTCGTAGGTACTACCGAAACTGTTTTAAATCGTACCTATAACGTTATTTGATAAACAGGCTTTCTAACGCAACAATTATAATATAAATTAATCGAATAGATCCTAAAATTTAAGCCTTAAAATATACTCTTCAACTTTATCATAATAGAATAAATTATAATAAAATTTAAATCTATATATATAAAAGAGATTTCCACGTATACATTGACTCATCACGATATCTCTGAAACTATAAGGCGCAGAGACTTGAAATTTGGTAGGAATATTCTTTTTGACGAGTGGAGGTCAGCTAATAACGGATTTTACGAAATTCTACCTCTAAGGGGGTGAAAAAGGGGGGCAAAGTTTGTATGGGACAACATGATTCCTTGGTCCAATCTACTTCAAATTTCGCATAAATATTCTTTAACAGAATTGGCTGAAGACGTGTTTCGTATTTTATCGAAATTCATCCTCTAACGATGTTAAAAGGGGGGAGAAAATTATTTTGATATAAATACTCCATAGTGATTTTGATTTAAATTAAAATTTATTTTGACACATGTTTGACAACCAATCCGTCTGTTATAAAATATTTTCCAGTATTGACGCAGGTGTAGGTAATATCTTTTTTGGGTGCTCCTGGTGGAACAGGCAAGACTTTATAATAAACGTAACAAAACTTAGTTGTAAATATACCGTGTGATTGCTTTATTGTAAATTAGTGTCTTATATAATATTTTTTACTTCAATGTTGGTGTTGTGTTAAGTCAAAGGTTTTAAACTAAATGACTCATCAGCAAGCCATCTGTAGTTCACAATGATACAGATATAGAAGACACCGAAGTGAACTTGGAAACATTTTTAAATTATACGGCATTATCACCCCAATTAGTACAGATTGGCACCACGGACTAATGTTGGAACAAGATCAGAAAACATTATAAATCATGTACCCATTTAACTTTATCTTACACTAAAACTAAGAAGGAGGAGATAAAAGCTATCTTTGACTATTATTAAATATAAATATATGATTGAGATACACACACGATTATTTGTTCCTAAGGTAGGCAACATAATGCCTGTGTTTTAGGTAACAGCCGACTGATATACATCTTTTATAAATATACATATAAATAATACATAAAGAAATAAATACATATTACACCCAGACATGAGTCGGGAATCGAACCCACGATCCTGGAGCAGAAAGCAGGGTCACTACCAACTGTGCAGAGTCAATTACAATTTAAAAAATAATTATTTGCGGGTTTATTCAAATCTAAGAGACAAAATCGTATTTACTTGTGGTGTAATTATACCTACGATACAACTAACGAAGCATTGATGACAGTTCTGGTGTAGTGGTGCAAGTAGTCGCCTCAACGCCTCGCCTCAATGGCGGTGGTCGTGGGTTCGATTCCCGCTCGGGGCAGATATTTGTATTTGTGCCAATATTTGTTTCAGGTCTGGGTGTATAGTGGGTTTCCCCACCACAGCGTGGTGGATTAAGCTCCAACGCTTCTTCTATATGGATAAAGGCCTTCGCTCAGCAGTGGGTTATTTACAGGCTGATACACTACAGTACAGGAGCATTTGTAGCCTGCAGTGACGAAACGGAGCATTACTATAAATATGAGAGTCCATCTAAGGGAGATGTTACTGCCGAACAGTTTTCAGACCTGTTGCTTAAAATAGGAAATGGTGATTTCCGGGAACCATATAATAATATAATGTATGAGTGTATATGAGTATGTATTTACCATAAACAAAGCTTAAGGTCAAACTCTTACTGTAGCGGGAGTATACTTAAGCGAAAGCTGCTTCTCTCACAGTCAGTTGTATGTGGCATATTCCAGAATAGCCTGGTAATTCTAGCCATCCGAACGAAAAACAAAAAATATTGTGTATAACGAAATACTACGGAAGGTGTAGTATTTCGATTTCGTTGTAAAAAGATAATACCCCCATATAACTTTCTCCAGATCAAAGGCAGAGCTTCTTAATCATAAAATATAACAATTTTTATTTTTATTTTAATGTTTATTTAAACTTTAAATCCCTACTCTGTAATAAAGATTGTTATATTTTATAAGTATTCAAATATTTTAACATAATAATTTATGTGTTATAACAAAATTAATAACGTAAAAAAACAAACGAATAAAAATCCTATTATAACCATTTTCGACTTCTACGCGGACGAAGTCGCGGGCTAAAATATTATGTTTGACAACTCAATCCGTCTATTATGAAATATTTTCCAGTATCGACGCAGGTGTAGGTGATAAAAAATATAAATTTATATTTTTTGAAATTTTAGTTAAATACCCGTGCGAAGCCGGGGCGGGCCGCTAGTTCTATATAAAATTATGAAAAGATATTTAAATTCGTGACGTGCGTGTAACTGCGGGCGTGGGGCGATCACTTGCGGGCGGCGGCAGTTTAGGTTTTTCCTGCACTAGATCTTTTAAAATACTCAACCAAAATTTATATTTCATGCATTATTTTTAAGCTTATGTTTCCTGCTTTTGACGAAAAAAAAAATTATAAAAACATTAAAAATAAAATCACTAAAAAAATAATAGTTAATAAATAATATTATTATCAACGTAGATATGTAAAAGTTGTTCTAAATATAATCAAAGCCAGTATTTATTTTTTAAATATTTATTTTTTAAATAATTTTCAGTCAAACATATTGTATAGCTAACGCGTGCGAAGATTAGATATAGATTTTTAGAACATCAAGAACTCATACATTTATGTACTTATTTTCACATTATATTAACATTTATTATTTGACTACAATATTGTGCGGAATTTTCGCACGGGTCAGCTAGTTACAATTATTTTCCTTCTTGTCCCACAACCAGGTGAACTTTAGAGATGTATAGAATTTGAGACGATCAATTTTTTTTAGTAATTATAAGATTTTTAAAAACAACGATTTTATTCAAAACTACCGATACCGAAAGTAAGATTTTTGTCAAGTTGGGTAACGCTGATTGTTAATGCTCTGTTTCTATAAGTCTTGAAAATTTTATACAACTGTTAGCCCTGATCACTAAACAGGTACTTCTGGACTATTTTTCAAATCAAACCCATAATATACATCTACGTACACTCCAACAATCTCATCTATAATATAAAAATAAGTCGGGTTTTCCTTCCTGACGCTATAATTCCAGAACGCACGAACCGATTTCCACGGTTTTGCATTCGTTGGAAAGGTCTCGGGCTCCGTGAGCTTTATAGTAAACTAAATTCAGGAAAATTTTCAACAGAAAAGCAGGAAAAAAGGGAAAATCATAATAATATAATCTTATACTCTCATAATGAACTGAAGTGCATTGAATCAACTTATAAACAACACATTGCTTGGCAAAGGCCTCTTCTCCATATAGAAGAAGGGTCATCATTGACTCTCATCAAATGATTTAAAAATTATAAATTTTGTAATATTATCTTCTATAATATAAAAATAAGTCGGGTTTTCCTTCCTGACGCTATAATTCCAGAACGTACGAACCGATTTCCACGGTTTTACATTCGTTGGAGAGGTCTCGGGCTCCGTGAGCTTTATAGCAAACTAAATTCAGGAAAATTTTCAACAGAAAAGCAGGAAAAAAGGGAAAATCATAATAATATAATCTTATACTCTCATAATGAACTGAAGTGCATTGAATCAACTTTCAACAACAACAAACAACAGGGAAAATCATTTTTCACATACAGCGCCATCTCTGATACATAGCATGTACTACAAACCAATACGGTTTTGCATGGCGGCAGTACGTGGTGTGAGTATCCCTCACGAAAATAAGTTGGTGGCGAAACGGAGTTCGCCGGGTTTGCTAGTCAGCTATAAAATATAATATATGTTCAGAGCAACTGGCTGTTGTGCTGGAAGTGGTGAGTTCGAATCCTCACTCATTACATGTTTGTATAGGATACCGGACATACAATTTTTTTCGTGGTCTAGGTTTTGTGTTTATGGTATGGTGTAACAGGACCCCGACACAGGATTTAATAATACTGAAGGCTGTTGAATGTTAAGGTGCTCCCTCACCGGGAGCGATCGCGTGTAATGTAACGTTAGATAACCGAGCATCAGATCAGTGTAGGGATGTTCATCGAAAAATATTATCGATAATTTTACTATCGATTATTATCGTATTGTGTTATCGATAGTTATCGATAATTATCGAATGAGCAGTTATCGATAATTAACGGATAAAAAGTTATCGATAGTTGGCGACAGTTATCGATAATTATCGGATAAAAATTATCGATAGTTGATGATAGTATCGATAATAATCGGATACAAATTATCGATAATTGTCGATACTTATCGATAATTATCGGTAAAATTTTCGGACGACGAAGAAAAAAAAACCGACCGTACCGACGTTTACGACCTGGCCCTATCGAAATACCTAAAAAAAAAAAAAAAAAAGGTCATCCGCCGTCTAGTATCGACATCACCCTCAGTACCCTATCCGAAAACCTAAAAATAAAAAAGGTCATCCGCCGTACCATAATTATCGAATCACAATTTTCAATACTTATCGAATCCAAAAACAATTATCGATAATTATCGGATCGCACAAAATTATCGATAATTATCGGAACGCACAGAATTATCAGTAATTATCGGATCGCACAAAATTATCGATAATTATCGAATGAAAACTTATCGATAATTATCAATAATTATCGAATCAAAATTATCGAATAACACTTATCGATAATTATCGAATGAAAAATTATCGAGTAGTTACGAATTATCGATAATTATCGCACACCCCTAGATCAGTGTAGGAGGATAATCGAGCATTACAATGCGCACTTTGTAACGATACAATGTGTAATATCTGGATACAACTTGTAACATCAATGGATCCCTCGTTCCTCCCTCACTCGTTCAGGAGTAGGCGACAGGGTTGGGCGACGAGAGTAGGAGGTAATATTGTAATCAAGTGTAATGCTGAAAGTCGAATCTATAATGTTACATTACACGTGAATGCTCCCGATGAAGGAGCACCCTTAGGCGTATATTTAGTATATTTATATAAAATTGCAAACCGGTACATTAAAGCAAGACCTGCTGGTATTCCAGCCGCTGGAAACAGAGTCGGTGCCCAGCCTGTTGTGGGTGCAGAGCGACGGCGGCGACAGCGCGCACCCCGTGCTCGTCACCGTACGCCAGAGGACTGGTACGACAACTCTCACATTTACAGCTAACTTTAAACATATTTTACACCCTTTTTATGCTGAGAGTGGTCTCCTTCTTGTCTAGTCTTCTTATGTGGTATAGACAAGGGAGACTCACTGGTCGAAAAGTGAGTACAAACGTACTGCTCTGTAACGGCTTTCGTACTATCTACTTTTGGTTCATATGTCGAGCAAGCGGAGCATCGAATGCGCCACGCCGGCGCCGGTGCGTGTTGCTTATAGTTAGAAATAAAACATGTCAAGAAATAGATCGTTCATGTCCTTTTTATCAATGTCCTTCGTATTCTACGTGATATTGGCTCGAAAGCCATTAATTCATATAAGACAACAGTTTAAATGGAGATCGGACCAACTAGCAATACAGTTTAACATTCATATTTAGGTACGATTTATATTGAGTTTATATCCTGCTGATATTCATGATGAGTGGACATGTCAACTCCGTGCTTTTTATCACAAAAAATAATCCTGAAAATTAAAAAGTTTCGTACATTAAAGAGTTCATAATGTAAGCTATAAATCGAGAGATTAACAAGTGCATATCTTATTCGAGAAAGACCAGTCCATGTCTTTCACATGAGCTCTCATCTGATCTCATCGCATCATAAAATCTTTCGGTTATCGGAATAGTTAGGTAAGGTTAGTAATAAGTATGAATAGCACTCAGCAGAGCGTTTGTCCCGAAGGCGCGGTGACGTGGCAGCTGCCGTACGAGGCGGACGCGCAGACGCTCAACGAGCTGGAGCGCACGCTGTGCCCCGACGACAGCGGCGCCGCCGGGGACGCCGCCTGCGGTGCGTACTGTGTGCGCCGCGCACTTCACGGCCTACCTTACAGTTCTAACATATACCTCGATCCAGTAGGCCTTTAAGAGATTTGAATACACACATACAACCCGTGCGCAGAAGGTTTGCCGATGGCCTCAAGACGTCACGAGTCTATGGTCATTAGGGTTGACAAAAAAGCTACATAATTTTATTATAAAGTAAAATTATAAATAGTAAATAAAAAATGCTATTGTTATTACGTAGAAATATTTAATGAATGAATGAAACGAAGTCGTAAAATAATATTTTATTGGTTCCAATCAAAGAAAATAAATAAGTAACAAAAAAAAAGAAAAAAAAATAATACTAGTAAAACCTAACAAAACCAAAAATTACGTTGCGTTGCTAGCGGTACTGATAAGAGTGGTAGTCATCGGCAAACCTTCTGCGCACGCCTAATATTTCATCGTATTATTGTGAACTTTGTTGGTTTGTAATAAATGTACAGCAATTTGTAAAAATGCTATCTATAATACCACAATAAAATCTGTATTATTAATTATTATCATATGGCGAGTGGAGCTAAATTATCTAACATTAACCAACCTAATTCATGTCTTTTATTCGAGTTCACAATTTTAACGTTCAAAACGTTCACGTAGGGTTGTAAATTGAAAAGGTTAAATATATCGGTGAATATATGATGTTAACTGGCTGACTGACGAGTTAGACCAAGATCGCTCGTCTGGAGGCGCGTGCACTGGTGCACACACGCCTGCAGACGAGCGCTCAGGCCGCGTGCTGTACCCGTGGCGCTGCGCGCAGAGGGCGGGGCGGGCGCGCGCACCGCGTTCACGCTGCACGTGTCGACGGCGTGCGCGGCGCCCGTGTCGCTGCGCGTGCGCGTGGCGCTGCCGCGCGTGTGGGCGCTGCCCTTCGGCCGCGCCGTCACCGTCACCGCCACGCAGGTACCGTCACAGCGCGCGTCCTCACACAGCTACATATAGCGATAGAGAAACTAATAATGACGCACCTAAGTAGCGGCTTGACCACTTGACCGTGCAGGTGTAGCGGTGCGAGTAGTCACCTCAAACCGCGCGCCGGCGGTCACGGGTTCGCTTCCCACTCGGGACAGATATTTGCATTTGTACAAATATTAGTTTTCCGGTCTAGGTGTATGTCCTCGTGAGCCGCCCCACCGTGTCTTGGAGAGCACGAAAAACCGTCGGTCCCGGTTGTTACCATAGACACGGCAACGGCCCTGAAAAACAAAAAAAAGCGACAAATGGGGATCGAAACCTAGTCGCCTGCTCGAACGCGGTAGGGTCAATATTTGAAAATGCGCATATGGCATAGTTTCGGAGATTAAGAAAAAAAGGTGAGGAAAATGATTCTTTATATGATTTTTGTAATCTCAGGTACTTTCTTTTTAAAATAGTATCTAAGGGAATGCCTTAAAATATTTACTTTTTGTATGATAGGCAATTCAAAATTCATACGAACGGTAGTGATAAATATGAATAATTGGTAATTAGGTCACTCACAATGTAATGAATAGTTTTCAAATAGTAATTATGAAAAAAAATTAGAGATGATAACTAAGATATAAAAGCTGCTTTACCAATTAGAGATGGTGGCATCGACGTGAGAAAAATTTCTAGTGTCGCTCTTCCTGCTTTTTTTGCTTCTGTGCATAGTATCAAAGGCCTATGTTCCGAAAATTTAAAATTAGGTTCAGTCCAAATTACAGAGGCTACAGACGCAGTAGAAAACTGGAGGTTGGTGTGTCCTAATGACGATAGCCCCAAGGAAGTTACAAAACAAAAACTTTGCGATACGCCATTAGTTCACAATACTCGTGAAAATTTGACGTAAAATCTTACTAGTGACAAAATCCGTGCAAGGCAAAAAATGCACCAACCCTCCTGTCACTAGTGGAGGATATGAGACGTAGAGTTAATTCTTTTAGAATTTTTTTTGCACTGCTACTCTAAGGTCCAAGTGTTTCGACTGTAAACGGCACAAAAACATAACATGGGATAAGTTACAAATATTTGTGCCATTTAGTCATTTCAACTTTCTCCGCAGCGGCTTCCACTCTTAAAGCTGTCTCCCTGACGTGAGACGGAGCTAACGCAGGTTGAGTCCCATAAAAGCGCCCGTTCCCTTTCCCAGGTAATCAGTGTTAAACCATCAGGCCTCTTGTCATTATCGCGACCAATTGCAGTAGGCTCAATAAGAGCAGGAACGTCGATGGTGGCAAGAGCCCTTTTAATGGTTTCATTCAGGGAACCTTGGCGGGAAAACATACCTGAACTCTTGTTGCAAGAAAGGCCGTGTAGTCCGAAACGTGGCTGAAAACCACAAGTTAAGTGAAAGAGAAGTACTTCCCCGGCGCGCCGCCCAATTTGGCTGCAAAAGGCTTGCATTAGGCCGCTGCTTCTATAATAAAATAGACCAAGACTTCAAAATAGACCAAAAATGTTGTCACAAGAATCACCTCCTTTCCGCACAAACATCAAAAATGCTGTCACAAATTAAGACGAAATTTCAACATAATTACCATTTCTAAAAAAAACTAATTACCATTCGCTTGTGCGAACGGCAAATATCGGTAATGAGACAAATGGTAAGTAGTATTTCAACTATTTTCTTAAATAAATCAGTCTTGTGTTAGAAACATTCTAATTCTATTCTCAAAATCCAAAAGGAGTCACTATAGGGACTATATAAAACATGTTATCAAAAATATGTAATTGATCACTTACCTAAAAAACAATAAATGGTTATTAGATAATATTTTTACTAAAACACTTTGAGGACGAGATAATCACAATTGGCGCCAAAAAGACTGATCTTTGACACTAACTTTCGCTCGGTGTTCGAGCTCTAACTGGTACCCACGCGCCTATGTACTATTGGGTTGGAATATTCCTGTTTTTACAAGAAAAATCATGACGGAATGTTCCCAAATGGTAATTAGCAAGTTGTCCATGGACATTTTTTAACTGATCTTATTTTTAATAAGTTATGTTCTTTGCGTGTTAAAGCATGGTTTTATGTGTTCATTAACAACTTAAGTTTATGAATATCTTACCAAAAGTATAATCTTCAAGAAGAATTTAACAATTTTAGGATAATTATTGATTGAAAATGGAGAATTGGACACGAATGGGAATTAGATTTTGGCTCTTTGATTTGTAATATCTCTAAACTCAATTTATAAATAAGATTTTTAGTTATCGGTCCATATTTGAGATACTTTTTTACATAAGAAACAATTCACAAAAGTAAAAATATAAACTCCGCATTCGTTCTTTAATAACCGCCGCGCGATTTGCATGTTTTCAAATATTTGCCCGGTAACCAAGCTTACTATCCATTCGGCCATCGCACGTCCATAAAGCTAGAATGTTCAAATGGGCAGAATCACTTAATTTTATTATGAAAAATAAGTGCTCATTTAGTGCTAATTTAATGCTGCAAAATTAAATTTTACGCTCCAATAGTTTACCGAAAAATTAGAAAACTGCTAACTTTATATTAAGCTAGCAGTGCACTACTTCTTAAACGCTAACCGCAGGATATAGCATCAAATCGAAATGTAGATAATTTAGTGCTCAATTAGTGCTAATTTAATGCTGCAAAATTAAATTTTACGCTCCAATAGTTTACCGAATAATTAGAAAACTGCTAACTTTTAATTAAGCTAGCAGTGCACTACTTCTTAAACGCTAACCGTAGGATATAGCATCAAATCGAAATGTAGATAATTTAGTGCTCAATTAGTGCTCCTGACATACGAAGACAAAAATATGAAATAATAATAATAATTATTTTTTTCATAACTGAACTTGCCAATTTAACAATATGAGCAGAGAACCTGTTGAAAACTTGAAATCTAGGTAAGTTATCGCCTAATGACCTAAATGAATAATTAAGTGCTCAATTAGTGCTCTTGATATACGAAGACAAAAATATGAAATTATTATTTTTTTTTATTTTAATAACAGAACTTGCTAACTTAACAGTATGAAAAGTAAAACATGCTTAAAACTTGAAATCTGTGTCAGTTATCGCCTAATGACCTGAATGAATAATTAAGTGCTCAATTAGTGCTAATTTAATGCTGCAAAATTAAATTTTACGCTCCAATAGTTTACCGAAAAATTAGAAAACTGCTAACTTTATATTAAGCTAGCAGTGCACTACTTCTTAAACGCTAACCGCAGGATATAGCATCAAATCGAAATGTAGATAATTTAGTGCTCAATTAGTGCTCCTGACATACGAAGACGAAAATATGAAATAATAATAATAATAATTTTTTTCATAACTGAACTTGCTAATTTAACAATATGAGCAGAGAACCTGCTGAAAACTTAAAATCTAGGTAAGTTATCGCCTAATGACCTTAACGAATAATTAAGTGCTCAATTAGTGCTCTTGATATACGAAAACAAAAATGTGAAATTATTTTATTTTTATAAAAGAACTTGCTAATTTAACAGTATGAAAAGAGAAAATGCTTAAAACTTGGAATCTGTGTTAGTTATCGCCTAATGACCTTAATGAATAATTAAGTGCTCAATTAGTGCTGTTGATATACGAAGACAAAAATATGAAATTTTTATTTTTTTTATTTTTATATCAGAACTTGCTAATTTAACAGTATGAACAGAGAATATGCTGAATACTTGAAATCTTAGTAAGCAATCGCCTAATGACCTTAATTAATAATTTAGTGCTCAATTAGTGTTGTCTACATACGAAGTTTATCAACAGCACTAAATTTGTACTTAATTATTCATTAAGGTCATTAGGCGATAACTAACACCGATTCTAAGTTTTAAGCATTTTCTCTTTTTATACTGTTAAAATAGCAAGTTCTGTTATAAAAAAAAAATAATTTCATATTTTTGTCTTCGTATATCAAGAGCACTAATTGAGCACTTAATTATTCATTCAGGTCATTATGCGATAACTGACACAGATTTCAAGTTTTAAGCATGTTTTACTTTTCATACTGCTAAGTTAGCAAGTTCTGTTATTAAAATAAAAAAATAATAATTTCATATTTTTGTCTTCGTATATCAAGAGCACTAATTGAGCACTTAATTATTCATTTAGGTCATTAGGCGATAACTTACCTAGATTTCAAGTTTTCAGCAGGTTCTCTGCTCATATTGTTAAATTGGCAAGTTCAGTTATGAAAAAAATTATTATTATTATTATTTCATATTTTTGTCTTCGTATGTCAGGAGCACTAATTGAGCACTAAATTATCTACATTTCGATTTGATGCTATATCCTACGGTTAGCGTTTAAGAAGTAGTGCACTGCTAGCTTAATTAAAAGTTAGCAGTTTTCTAATTTTTCGGTAAACTATTGGAGCGTAAAATTTAATTTTGCAGCATTAAATTAGCACTAATTGAGCACTAAATTATCTACATTTCGATTTGATGCTATATCCTGCGGTTAGCGTTTAAGAAGTAGTGCACTGCTAGCTTAATATAAAGTTAGCAGTTTTCTAATTTTTCGGTAAACTATTGGAGCGTAAAATTTAATTTTGTAGCATTAAATTAGCACTAATTGAGCACTAAATTATCTACATTTCGATTTGATGCTATATCCTGCGGTTAGCGTTTAAGAAGTAGTGCACTGCTAGCTTAATATAAAGTTAGCAGGTTTCTAATTTTTCGGTAAACTATTGTAGCGTAAAATTTAATTTTGCAGCATTAAATTAGCACTAATTGAGCACTAAATTATCTACATTTCGATTTGATGCTATATCCTGCGGTTAGCGTTTAAGAAGTAGTGCACTGCTAGCTTAATATAAAGTTAGCAGGTTTCTAATTTTTCGGTAAACTATTGGAGCGTAAAATTTAATTTTGCAGCATTAAATTAGCACTAATTGAGCACTAAATTATCTACATTTCGATTTGATGCTATATCCTGCGGTTAGCGTTTAAGAAGTAGTGCACTGCTAGCTTAATATAAAGTTAGCAGTTTTCTAATTTTTCGGTAAACTATTGGAGCGTAAAATTTAATTTTGTAGCATTAAATTAGCACTAATTGAGCACTAAATTATCTACATTTCGATTTGATGCTATATCCTGCGGTTAGCGTTTAAGAAGTAGTGCACTGCTAGCTTAATATAAAGTTAGCAGGTTTCTAATTTTTCGGTAAACTATTGTAGCGTAAAATTTAATTTTGCAGCATTAAATTAGCACTAATTGAGCACTAAATTATCTACATTTCGATTTGATGCTATATCCTGCGGTTAGCGTTTAAGAAGTAGTGCACTGCTAGCTTAATATAAAGTTAGCAGGTTTCTAATTTTTCGGTAAACTATTGGAGCGTAAAATTTAATTTTGCAGCATTAAATTAGCACTAATTGAGCACTAAATTATCTACATTTCGATTTGATGCTATATCCTGCGGTTAGCGTTTAAGAAGTAGTGCACTGCTAGCTTAATATAAAGTTAGCAGTTTTCTAATTTTTCGGTAAACTATTGGAGCGTAAAATTTAATTTTGTAGCATTAAATTAGCACTAATTGAGCACTAAATTATCTACATTTCGATTTGATGCTATATCCTGCGGTTAGCGTTTAAGAAGTAGTGCACTGCTAGCTTAATATAAAGTTAGCAGGTTTCTAATTTTTCGGTAAACTATTGTAGCGTAAAATTTAATTTTGCAGCATTAAATTAGCACTAATTGAGCACTAAATTATCTACATTTCGATTTGATGCTATATCCTGCGGTTAGCGTTTAAGAAGTAGTGCACTGCTAGCTTAATATAAAGTTAGCAGGTTTCTAATTTTTCGGTAAACTATTGGAGCGTAAAATTTAATTTTGCAGCATTAAATTAGCACTAAATGAGCACTTATTTTTCATAATAAAATTAAGTGATTCTGCCCATTTGAACATTCTAGCTTTATGGACGTGGCCATCGCGCCGCTTACTACGTGAGTGAAATTACCGGTATATAATCTGCGCGTTTAACTTCGGGGCCGTTTTTCTCGATAACTACTGGCCATCTAGTCTTTTTGCTTTACAGGATAAATACCCTTTAGGTATACTACAAACCTGCAAAGTCTCATCCCCAAATAAAATTTCGAGGTCGTGCACTCCCCTTGTTAGAGATAGGAGTCTAATTCAATTATCTCATTCAACAATATTACCAACCTAATCTGTCGAGAAAGAAATAATTACCATAAAACGGGATGAATAGGTACGAATACTATATATTTGTAAAATAATTCATACTTTATAACTTCATAATGTAGTTAAAATCATTAGTGAATTTCATTTCTCGTTTTATGCGATCCCCACGAAGCAATAATTGTAATTGCTTCGTGGCGATCCCTATTCACTCCGTTTTACGGTTCTGAAACTAATGATATAAGTCATTAGAAGCGTCATCTATCGACCAAATGATCCTGTAATTAGCCTCGAATGGCCTTGAATATAATATATAGGTAACTTAAATCAATTCTACATGTTATTTAAACAAAAGTATTTGAATTTAAAGGTTATAAAAAATTCTTTAATGTTGTTGTCATTTTGTTCTTTCAATTAGATTACCACTTGATTTTAATTTTAATTTTTATGTTTGTTGATATGGTATAACGATGAATAGGTAGCCAAATAAGAAAGTAGAAGGGGTAAGAAGTGGCAAGCCGCTGCACCTAAGTGATATTGTCGATGTACGTTGGCGAAAAAAAAACCGGCAGTCGAGTTATTCTCTGAATTAAAATTTATTGGCTCATAGAATTTGTAGATAATAATTATACTTTTTTCGTGTTTTCAGACCGCGCCTCGAGTGATGCATTACCGATTTTTAGAGGGACAAAGTAGCGTACGACTAATAGTCTCGTCGGACAACGAGGTGTGCGCCACGCTCTCCGTGCAAAACTACTCGGTGAGAATCGCGTTCGAATCAAAATTTATAAATTTGGTACAAAAAAGTAGTCACAATATATTCTCAATGTGTCCTCCGTGCACATTCCAGTGCCCGATACCTCAGACGCTGACGGACATGTCGATAAACGGCCAGCGGCTGACCATGATGCGGTCGGGCGCGATGCAGCTCTATGTGAGTCGTCATACTGTGCATATTTCCTTGAGGACAGCTGTACAAGATAGGTTTTTATTAAATAATATTCTGTATGCTTTTATGTGATATTGTACTAGAAACACAACGTGTGTTAGAACATACCGTCGGATCGAATCTTAAACAATAATCTCCACAGACCAAACATAGACAAATCTACATCGTATTGAACTCTAGCTCGCTTATAACAAAAACTAGTCGCCCGCCCCGGCTGGACCCGGGGTATGTATAAGTACCTAAACCTTCCTCATGAATCACTCTATCTACTGGTGAAAACCGCATAAAAATCCGTGCAGTAGTTTTTGAGTTTATCGCGAACAGACAGACAGACAGACAGACGCAGCGGAGGACTTTGTTTTATAATATGTAGTGATGTCTGAAACGTATTCGCTAACGAGCGGGAGCCCAAGGTCGGTGTGTGGGTTGCAGCGCAGCGAGTACCCGCTGGGCTTCTACGTGGTGGCGCTGCTGCAGCGCGCGCCGGCGTGCGGCGCCGCCGAGCCGCCGGCCGCGGACTGGCTGTGGGCCGCGGCGCTGCTCGGGCCCGCCGCCGCGCGCGCGCGCCTGCAGCCCCGCAAGGACTTCACCGTCTCCGTCGAGGTGACCATTGATATACGATCGATGAGCGTATTTTTGATTATTCTGACCTACTGAACCTTAATGCCGTTGTCCTTAGAAATCTTTTGTGACCGTAATTCTTTTCTCCCGTTATACAAATGACCCGCTAAACCTGCTAACTGTACTAATATATGTTAAATATTTATGAGAAACTCGATATGCGTTGATGTAGTCGCGAGCCAGAACCAGAGAGGTCGCTTTTGCTCTATATCTGCAGACACGAAAGCTGCCGTTTGAGCGCAGATAATAAGAATCTAAATGGAGTCATTCATAAACAATAGATATGTAGAGCACTAAACTTGTAGCTTGGAATCGTTATATCTAATCCTAGCGACAGCGGCACAAAAGTCCTTAAGCAAAGGGAAGACTCAACGAGAGCATAAGTTAGCTAAGTTCCATACTTCTTAAAATTATACAGAAACGTGATTGCTTACTCGTTAGGTCTGTTATTTTGACTCCTTCCTTCCAAAGTATCTGTTCCGATTTTCGATCGCATTGAATTCTTGAAAGTTAATCTAAATTTGAAATGCATCGTGTTGAAGAACATATGTCTTTCTTTCTTGTCAACTTGTCTTTCTGAATAAAAGTGAAAATTTGGTTCACATCCGCACAACTCCATACATTATTTCGGCTCAGGTCAGGCTCTTACAAGCGTGGATAGTGCTGTCGCATTTGAACATAAAACGTTCTCTATGCACTAGATTGCTTTGGTCACCGTCTCTGCAGAATAGCGGAAAGAAATTACTAACATAGCCCTTTTGTTTTTTTTTTTTTTTTTTACGCTGGGAAATGCATTTACGCATCCCGCCGCCCGAAGGCGACGGGTATGTGGGACTCGCTGACACGGCAGAACGTGCCAGAATACCGCACTAAAACCCAGCGGTGCCCTCATCGTCATAGTGGGGCGCCACGGGATCGCTTTCGCATGCAACCGTGACGCCCCGACGGTTGGCCCACCTATGCGGACCGCCTTCGCCTATAGAGCGCTCGCGGGCACCGTGAGCGCTCTATTTCCCTGGTGGCAAGTGGGAGGATTATAGGTGCCCCTCCCACTCTATTGCGGAGGGTGAAGGAGCGCGTAACGGCGTCTCCTTCCCCCCGGTCGTCTCCTGCGGAGCGGGTTAGCGTTAGCGTCTGCTTCACGCTCCCGCTCCGCGGCCTCCTTCAATGCCATGACCTCCTCGCAGAAGGAGGCCACGGCCGACCAACACCTCTCGCTGCCGAGCATGCAGCGGACCACGCTCGACAGCGAGAGGTCTCCGCCTATCACGGCCACCAGGGCATGGCGCTGGGGCCCCCAAGCGGCGCACTCCTTGAGAGTGTGACGCGCCGTGTCTATAGGCGCACCGCACTCGTGGCAGGCAGGGGTGACTTCCCTCCTCGCAATCTGGTGCAGGTACTTACCAAAGCATCCGTGCCCGGTAAGTACCTGCGTCAGCCTGAAGGTCAGCACCCCGTGCCGCCTTCTGACCCAGTGACGAAGATGGGGACGTATGGCATCCACCGTCTCTGGGCCTGCCGCTGGGGACTCCAGGTCCTCCTTCCACCAATGGATCAGGGCTCTCTGAGCCTGAGCCCTGACCCGAGCTGTCTGGTCCGCACTTGGGACTTGTCCTCTAGCTCTGAGGCTTGACCGGAAACGGTACACTTCCGCGAGCACCTCCGCCTGGAGTTCCCAGGGCGGATCGCTCGCGAGAAGCGTCGCCGCCGTCCATGACACCGTACGGTATCCGCGTATCGCCCTCACCGCTATGACCCTCTGAGGCCTCCTTAAGAGGGTCTTGTTCTTGGCGGTGAGTGCGTCACACCATATGGGTGCACCGTACAGTGCCATGCTCCGCACTATGCCGACGTATAAGCGCCGGCAAAGGGAGTACGGTCCTCCTACGTTGGGCAGGATTCTGCCCAACGCAGCGGCGGCGCTCTCAAGCCTCGGAGCGAGCTCCGTGAAATGCGGACCAAAGCTCCATCGACCATCCAAGGTCAGGCCCAGGTACCTCATCTGGGCCCGAACCTCCACCTCCGTGCCCTGGACGGCGATACTAACATAGCCCTATGTTAATTATTATATTTATAACACCCATGCAACTAGAGTTGTTATTTCACGCTTTGAGAGTATGGAAGGCGACCTCGGCTAAGCCAACCATGAATGATCTGCGGTTAATTTAGAACAGCTACGCTCCATTACAAACACGCCTATTCTTTTATTAATTCTCAGAATTAGTTTTCACTTATTTTATATGTATTATTTTGTCGATTTGAATGAACTGAATTAAAAATAAAACCTTCATATTACAATTAAAATTATTAATTATTATGTATACAATACCACACAAAAAAATATGTCAGAAGTGGGATTCGAACCCACGCCCACAGAAGTGGACTGCGACCTGAACGCAGCGCCTTAGACCGCTCGGCCATCCTGACGACGAGACTTTTTCTGAAATTAAGATACACAAACATACACTGAGAGATGTGGCCCATGTGGCCATGTGAGCCTAGTGGTTAGAATATGAGAAGTCAATAATTAAGGTTTTAGACGTTTTATTGCGAGGTGAGACATTCATGGAAAGTAAAGCACAGTACGGTGCAGTCGGGTTAACATTTAGGCACATTATTAAGCCTGCCCAAAGAGGGCCGGATTTAGAGGTCTGAAGACCTCCGGGCAACAAAGGAGTGGAGGATCCTTGGCATCAAATTATTTTCCAAATAAATTGGACAATTTATTTTTCAGTCGACTTTTCCAATAAATAATTAATTTTGAAACCAAGTATAGATTATTTTATTATTAAAAAAATATGAAAGGAAAAGTAGTTTATTAGTCTGAATTCGAAGTCACTATTGAGGGAGCCCCTCTTTTATGGAGGCCCTGGGGCCGTAGCCCCGGTTGCCGTCCCCTAAATCCGGCCCTGTGCTCACGAACGCTTCTCAGCCGGCGCTGACGAGGGCGCAGTACGCGGTGGCGGCCGTGGCGCTGCTGGCCGTGTTCCTGTCCTTCTACGTGGCGTTCGGCGCGCTGGTGCTGGCGCAGCGCTGGCCGCCCTTCGGCAGGCACGTGCTGCCGCGCGCCGTGCTCGCGGACGTGCCCGACGGACACGGTGACCGTGCACTGCCACTTCTAATATACGTCACAGATGGGGAAGAGGAAGTTCTCTTAATATTATAAGACTTACTTTTTACACGCTTTTTATTAGCTTCACCTGTATTTTTATGTTTGTAACCGACTCCTTTGACAAAATGAAGATTTTGACTCATTTCAAACGATTTTTTTTTCGATTTCATTTAAACTTAGTAGACTTATCGAGCGCCGATGACAATGTAATAATTTAAATAGTTAGTCCTGTTATCCTCACCAGTCTCTTCAGGGTTAGCGATTTGTTTTTCATTATTTAGATATAAAATTTATTTTTTATTTTTAGTTGGATTTTTTTAAAAGCGTGTTTTTTAAGTTTTTTTTTTTTAACTATTATTTATTAACTATACGAGGAACTCCAAAACTATAAGATGTTCATAAAATGTTTCAGCGACGAATCTCAGTTTTGATATTTTACTTTCTATGCAGTGAAATGAATCGAGAAAATTTAAGTCGCCTACCGAAAAATTATACCTACAATATATTATGTAAATCTAATAATGATAGGTCTTAAAACATTAGAAATTTCATTTGAATATAGAGTGACAAAACGTACCTCTGATTCCAGTTGCAGAAAGAGCTCGCGACAACGGATCCGGAGGCGCGACATCCGCCCGCTGCGGGCACGGCTCAGGTGAGTGCCGCCACACTCGCGCCCCGCGCCGCGCCGGATCGCCGCCCGACTTACTTCGTCTACACGTTGCGCTGTTGCAGACGTGACGTTCGACAGCAGCGCCAACAGCGACTCGGACTCGGAGGACGAGGCGAGCTCGACCCCCGCGCCAGCCACCCGCCCTCCGCGCACCTCTCCCGCTTCCGCCTCCCGCTCTTCGCGTACCTCCTCTCTCGCGAACACCGCCCGCCCTCCGATCACCTCCTCCCCCACGGCCGCCGCTCGCCCTCCGATCACCTCCTCCCCCGCGGCCGCCTCGCCGCCGCGCGCCCCCGACGCGCAGGACGGACGCACGCAGTCCGACGGCGACGGCGACGGACGGACCGCCAACAACGACACGGCCGATGAAGTCCAAGAAAATACCCAAGCAGGCCAGAATGCCATTCAGGTGCGGCGAGTGATCTCTTTGAAATCTTTTGTAACTTAATGCTAGTAATTAAGCAAGCGAGATCTCTGTTCTTATCGGTGCATGTAACCCCGCGGCGCAGGCCCCGTTCGGGCTGCCGGCGCGGCTGCGGCTGGCGGCGCTGGCGCGGCGCGGCGGCCGCACGCTGCGCGCGCGCTCCGACCGCTACCTCTACATGCTCTACACCGTCGCCGTCTTCTACGCGCTGCCCGTCGTGCAGTTCGTCATCGCCTTCCAGATAGTACGTTCTAGCATTGATCGTCGAATCCTTATCATAATTATATTTAAAGTCATATCGTTGATTTTCCTAGCTTAGCCATTTTCAAAACTAGCTCCAATGCAAGTGTCCTTTATCTTTTTTACGGTGAGGTTACAATGTACACACGCTGTCCGCAGTCAATGGCGTAACTAGGAAACCAAAGGCCCCGGTGCAAAAAATAAACTAGGGCCCCAACTAACTTTTTAACCTTTATCAGTAGGTACAGGCCAAAATATAAATAGTTATATTTAAAAAATTTAAGGTGCAAAGCTACTTTATCATCTGCTCTTTATCATGCACAGTAGGGCCCGTTCAGGTTCTACATCTACACGCAAGCACATTTCAATACGTAGTTCAGTTTATAGTTTGTTGGTCAGGTTCTGAGGGCTCTCTGAGCTTGGGGGCCCCGATGTAAGGCACCGTCTAGCCCTCCGGTAGTTACGCCACTGTCCGCAGTCCGTATCGCCCTAGGTGTGAGTCACCTTCGGTAGCACGCCGCCGGATTGCCAGGTCCCAGGACGCGTATTCTCAATCTGGCCGAAGTGTTGTAAATAAACTTTTCGAACAGCAGTTAAAAAAAAATTGGACATGCCTTTAAGTCCCCCTTGTTTATTATGAAAATATTATTAATCTTGTAGTAGAGTTTAAACTTTAAAGTTAATTTTGAATAGTATATAGTGCTATAGCTTTATGGCTTACTACTCGCCGGGCTCGCCGGGCCCCCCTCGCACTGAGGGCCCGCGCGAGCCGACTGAAGCCCTACAGTACCGATCCGTGCAGCTCCTGAACGTGTCGGGCTCGCTGGACATCTGCTACTACAACTTCCTGTGCGCGAACCGCGCGGGCGCGCTGAGCGACTTCAACCACGTGCTGTCCAACCTCGGCTACCTGCTGCTGGGCGCGCTGTTCCTGCTGCAGGTGCGCCGCCGCCGCCTGCGCCGCAAGCGCGAGCCGCGCCACCGCGTACGTGTCTCTATCTCTATCTCTATCTCTACCACTACTGCTCCTTGTCCCGGCTGACTGACGTATCATCACTGGCCTTCAAATTTTATACATATAGATGACTAACTTCTACCCGCGGCTTTGCCCGCCTAGATGTCGGTTATGGCAACCAAAAAAAGTATCCTATGCTACTTCTAATACCTCAAAAAATATGTGCACAAAGTTTCACGATAATCGGTTAAGTAGTTTTCGCGTGAAAGCGTAACAAACAAACTTACTTTCGCAGTTATAATATTACTATGATTTATATAAATGTATTGACTTTTTTAAGAGGTGACCTGTTGAATTTCTTAGCGATTCTTCTCAGTATAATCTACATTCCGAATCGGTGGTAGCTTCACAGTAACTATAAATAATTAACATAATATTCTAAAATTGCGATTCAACAGTGCTTTTAAAATCTATTTGAATATATTACGTTTCTAGGGAGGGATGTGATCCATTGAACGAACGCAATTAAAATCCTAGGTCGCGATGTATCACTTCCCTCCCGTCTAACGTGTAAAATTTTTTAACGCTAGGATTGAAAGTTCGGTTGTAATTAAAATAGATAAAATAGTAGTTATAAGTTTTTTAAATTAATTTACTGATTACATTAGATACTCTCGATGAAGTCATGTATCCTAGCAACGCTTAAAAAAAACCTTTAAAAAAATAATATTGGTCCCGCTGAGTTTCTTTCGCCAGTTCTTCTCAGGTCAGAGGCTTCTTCTTTCCGAACTGGTGGTAGACTCATGACGTTCAGTGAATAATTGTAATAATTTTATGCTGAATAAAATATTTTGACTTTGACTTTGACTTTGACGCGTAACTATAGAATGTTTATTTAGCGCAAATTTCACCGTTTATATTTAAAAACCAAGTTTAATGAATCTACGTTTTGCTTAATCGAGTTTACAGTTCGATTCTAATCTTGGTTTTTGCTAAGCGAATTTCACCAGCTACATTGTAGCTGGTGAAATTCGTTCATTTTTAAAGAACCGGCTGCCGGTTCAACGTTGTCTATTTTGTTGCAAACCAACCAGTGTTGATATTTTTAAATATTCATTAAATAATTAAAGTCAACAGTAGTTGATTTGCAACTAAAAAGATAATGAATGGGCTCTATCCTCTCTATGAGTGTTTGGTTTATTACCCCTATTGTTTGCGTTCAAGTGGAAACGCGTCAGTTAATACTGAATCTACTATACCACTGCGGTGCTGCAGGAGTACGGCATCCCGGCGCACTACGGGCTGCTGTCGGCGCTGGGCGCCGGCATGATGGTGGTGGCCGTGCTATCCGCCAGCTACCACGTTTGCCCCAACAGGCTCAACTTCCAGTTCGGTAAGTCGCGATTTGTTTCCCGCTTATAGTTGACGAAACGACCAATAATTACCAAATCTAAAATGTAATACGGACATCCGGGGTGAAATATGTACTTCTATTGAAAGATAGACGTGCGTGCGCGTGCAGTCACGTCACGCCTAGGGAGGATCAAATACCTACTATTGTCGCTTTCATCCAAAGCATAAAAATTAAACACATTCCTAGGGCAGATATAATTGCTGTGTCCCAAATTATTTGGCTGTATGGTGACCGGCAGAGAAGAATACTCCCGACCTCTTTCTTGCTGAGGTGTTGGTCGGTGTGCGAATAACTGTAAAATATCCGAGATCGTAATGGGCAGCAGCATCACCATATTCTGGCACAACACACTGCGCTCGCCAACCCGTCTTCGAAGCACGACGAGTATTGGTAAACCCCCCAGAGATGATGAGGGAGGCCTACGTTTAGCAGTGGACATCCACGGGCTGATGTGCTAATGGTGGTGATCCCAAATTAAACAGTAATGCTCGTGACTATTTTGGTGAGAATTTTATCAATCCTAATGAAATTAATGAATTCTCGACGTGCTCTCGGTCCACAGATACGGCATTCATGTACGTACTGGCGGTGCTGATGATGGTGAAGATCTACCAGTCGCGGCACCCCGACATCAACGCGCGCGCGCACGCCACCTTCGGCGTGCTCGCCGTGCTCATCGCGCTCGGTGCGGGCTGCTCCTGTGGCGATAGCGCCGACAGGCATACGTATAGCCAGGGGGTAGGGGGGTAAAGGGTCATTTTAATCGACGGTCACATTTTAATGAATAATAATAATTATACACATATGACGCTAGCTAGCTACTGGCTTTCTTCAACTGAATGAAACTCTAGCTACGCCAATTCCTATCGTTGTTCAAATATACGAGTAGTATAAACTCAACCCCTTAACACTCTCCTACATACTGACCGCACACGCGCTGCTAGTGGTAGCATTATTTGCTGACAGTATTATGTATATTCGCCCGTAAAATTATCGTTTTTCGTTGTAATGTATCGTACAAATTAAAAATTTTTACATAGTTACTTTTCGACTGTAATAATATATGGCCTGGCTCTGAAGTGGAGACCAAAAAAAAAAACAAACCTCATCGCCTACATGTCCACTATATCTAATCTAAAAAGCTAACGCAGATAAATAATAAAATAAATAAATAAATATGTTTAACACACACACAAGGTCGTCTGTTTCTAAGTTAGGCAACTTAATGCCTGTGTTTTAGGTAACAGCCGACTAATATACATTTTTTTAAAATAAATATACATATAAATAATACATATATATAAATAAACATATATTACACCCAGACTCAGGGCGGGAATCGAACCCACAACCCTTGGAGCAGAAAACAGGGTCACTGCAAACTGCGCCAACGGGTCAGTCATGTCAGATGTTTAGAAACTGTGAAAATAAATACGATAGGGCAGTTAAGTAGTTCAAATTTCCATTTCGATGACATTTGAACGGAAAATAAAAACAGTCGCAAAATTATTTTGTGCACGTTGGATTATCGTACAATTTCGACACCTCTATGTTCGATCGTACCCAGTGCTAAATTATGTGATTTATACAATAATTATGTGACGAATGCTAACGCTGCGTGCTGCTGTGCGAACTTTATACGAGTATTGCGTGAGGCGTGTACCATGCTTAAGTCATGCGGATTTATCGAATTTGTACTCTTTTATATGTATTTCATGTTTACCAAAACCTACCAAACACAAAAAAAATAACATGCTAGGACTACACTCAGGGCTAATGATATTTATTGAGATGTGACATAGGTGTAGCCATGACTTATTACAACAACTTCACGACGTAATTTATAAAGCCTTTAAGCATTAAAACGCAAAATTAAAATGAATGATTTTATGCCGTATATTTACGTATAAATTTTTGTATTAACGAGCGATAGGTATTAACAACAGTGTATCAGTAACCTAACAGTGAATCGTGTGCAGTTGTGTGGGGCGTACTGTCGGGCGGGCCGCTGTTCTGGGGCATTTTCACGGTGCTGCACGTCTTCACCTTCCTTCTGCTGTCGCTGCGCATTTACTACGTGGGCCAGTTCCGCCTCGGTAAGTAACATATAAATAAATTTTGATGATTTAGATCTACTAATAAACCAATATCTTTGTAATATCTGGTACTTAAGTATAATTAGCCACTACCATACCATATCCACGTGGGATAAAGGAGTTCGTTAGCGCTTTTTCTTTCTACTTACTTTACAAATGTGAATATTTAAGCCTAACGAAGAATTTCAGCGTAATGCTAATAGCGTTCCCCATGAATGAGGCTATCATATACAAATAAAAAAATTTCAAATCCGGCTGGTAGTTCCAAAGATTATATAGATACGATTATATAAATATAATATACATATATAGATAAAGATTATATATGCGCGTTCGAACAAACAAACAAACAAACAAACAAACTCTTCAGCTTTATTATTTAAGTATAGATTGTAGCAAATATGGATTTTGATACGTCGTTTGTGATCCTCTGCGAGTCGAGGGTGATGCTAAACCAGCCTGTGATGTCCCAACGCCTAGAGTTAAAAAGTCTACTATAATATGTTGAAAGTTAATTCGCTTGCTGCTCCACTATAAGTTGATATGTCTCAGAAATTGATATGAAATTGGTCCAATGCATAGAACACACGATCGATCAGCAAACGGTGGCAGATTCAAACCCGGGCTGGTAACTGATAGATGACTCGGACTCGCGGTGAAGGAAAATTTTCCAATGAAACATTAGTATCTTGGGTACATACTACATAGCTGAAGACCATAATGATCCGCAGAGAAGGAGAGCCTGGCTGCCGCCGCCCAGGAGCTGCGTAAGCCGCTGTCGCGGCCGCTCTACCGCGCGCGACTCGTGCTGCTGCTGCTCGCCAACGCACTTAACTGGATGCTCGCCATCTTCGGGTGAGCGAGAGCATGCCTTTGGCAAAATTATCCTAGGCTTATTTAAATTTAAATCGAATAACATTAAAATACACCATAAAATAAATCACCCCACAGACTGCTGAGGCAGGGTGGCGATTTTGCGGGACACATGCTACAGGTGCTGCTGGGCAACGCGCTCATGTACATGGTGTTCTACCTGAGCATGAAGCTGGTGCACGGCGAGCGCCTGCGCTGGTACGCGTGGGCGCTGCTGGGCGCCGCTGCGGTGGCCTGGGTGCCTGCGCTCTACTTCTTCCTGTCCGGCTCGTCCGACTGGTCGGCCACGCCGGCGCTGTCGCGGCACCGCAACCACCGCTGCATGGTGCGTACCTGAGCATAGAGCTGGTGCCGAGAGTGGACACACCAGCAGTTTTTATTTGGTCTGTCTAGCGCATAGGTGACCTACCACGCGGTCTTCTATGTACTCTTATCACATCGTTACAAATTACAAAAATTAGTTTATAAAACATTTTCCAGGTGATGGAGTTCTACGACTCGCACGACTTGTGGCACATGCTGTCTGCGGTGGCACTCTACCTTACGTTCAGTGCACTTCTCACATGGGACGATGGTTTGTCTGCTGTCAAACGAACGGACATACCAGTTTTTTAATAGTTTTAATGTTAATAAAACGTTTTATTTCTATTTCCTTTTGGTTTTATTTATCCAACCAAACGAATTACATGATTTCATATTCGTTGAATTTCAATACTGTATTATATGTTTTTAAGTAGGTAGGTAAAAATTCATAATACTTTATGGTCAGACGTTAAAACAAAACTATTTTGTTTTGAAGTCAACGGTTGTTGATGTTATAATACTATCAATACAAATAAAAATAATTTATTACACTAGAAATATGTTCACGAACTCCGTTGGGTAGGCCGTAAGCTCTTGCCAATGAATTATGATCAAGACATCTATCGAACCATTAAAACTTAATGGTTTTATAGTGATGTTATCCTACAATTAGCTTGACCTAAGGAGTTTGTAGTTGGTATCTATATAAATTCCTTGGCTTGACCCCCTTATAAAAAACCGTAGACAAACCGTAGACAACGTAATTTATTTCTTGACTTCACAAGTTCACACAAAATACAAATCATTGACATTTTGACAGCACGTTGAAACTTGAAATGTCAATGACGTCACACGCGACACTCGCGTTCTCATTATTTTTATTTCGCAATTTCCAGAATATCCTTATAATTTTTGTATTTTGATTTAAATTTGTTTCATTAAGATAATAAAATGGATAATCAGTACTATTATAAGTTAATGGCCAGTTATTTATCAAAACGAAACTGTGATGAGTCTTTTATGAGATATTTTTTTGGCAAAAATGCAACAAAGAAAACGCCCGAAGAATTAGAACGGGCAGATGAGCGAAAACGGAGGCTGCAACGAGAAAGATCGCGACGGTATCGCGCTCTCAAGAACGCCAGGCGACAGCACGAAGGCGTTCGCGACAACGCGGACAACGAGCCTACACGTAGTAAGTCTCGAGGGGTGTCCATCGATGAGGAATTCAGTGACGGTGACGAACCTCCGACGCTCTGTAACTTTAGCTACGATGACAAATGGCGGGAGTCCATCTCCTCCGACTGCGCGTCCGATGACAACTCGGCGCACAGTGCCGCTGAATTAAAGGAAGCAGCGCTTTCAGGAAATATATCCCTTAACTTGAAAGAGTTCCTTAGTTCTCCGAATATGGAGCTAGACTATCCCACAGTGCACAGCCTTATGTTCCACTGGCTGCAGACGTAGCACCACTGTTGGCACTGATCATATCCGCAGTAACATGTTAATAATATTGGCCCATATCATTCTACTTTGATACGTTATGAATTATGGCAGAGTCACATTATTCAAAATCACAATAAAATTACAAAAAAAGGTAAAAGAATAAAAAAAAACATACTTTAACACATATCAAAGGTTGCTGCATCTGTACAATAATATAACACATCAGTTGAGAAAACCGTCCTGCAGTAGTTTAAAGAATATTTTATGTAATTTAATTGTTTAACGTTACAAGCTTTTGTAATCTCTTGTAAAGACTTGCTATGATTATTAAATATCATGAATGCTATTAGCATAACTGTTCCCTTATATTAAATGTTGAATGCACTTGACTTAAACTGATCAAACCAATTGAATGAATAGTTTCCTAGATGCCATCATATCTAGATAACTGATATTTTGTAGATTATAATAAATTGGATATATTGTATACCATTGTTGAGTTAAATAGTATGAGTATATATGCATCTCATGAAAGCATCAGAATAAATATTTGTTACAAATGATAACATTGATTTACCAAGTTTAGCACCCAGTGCAGCATATGGAAAATAATATTGCTTATATTGATAATGAGCTCCCTAAGTTGAGCTTACTGTGTTCTAGATATTAAGCTCTTCCCTTGACACTAGTTGATAATATTCCACTAGACAATAAGTTGTTGTTAAGTTGCCATATCCTAATGTTTAGATACTCAATTATATTACATATTATATATGCATATAGAGAAGCATAGATTATATATACCTATAGTTTGTGATACAATGAATTTACATTTTGTGCGAAATCTACAATATTAGCTGTGTTAAGATAGTGTAAGGAAATAAGACAAGGGCACTGCGAGCGCTGCACACCGACGGCGCAAACGAGCATCGGCTCACTGCCTCTTAATATTATTAGTACATTCCTCAGTTTATAAACATTATCTTTTATCTCAAATTCTGAATTAGTTATTATTTTTTATTATTCAATATGTACCAAGTTATTCAAGTAGTTGATAGATAGTGGAGGCTTTACTGTATGATTCCACTGCATTTATTTTAAAAATACTCAATAATATTGCTCTCTTATTTTAAATTTTTGGTGATATTGTGAACAAGAGTTCAAACTTTACAATTTGTCTATAGTCTTGTATTCCTATGGCATTTGTAGACAAAGCTCTCGTTACACATAATTAATTGTCATTGCAATAAAAACATTGCAGGTGATATTAATTCGTGGTATCAAGTTTTTTTGAATATTCAGCTTATATTTGTAAATATAAGGTGTTAAGTTACACTTAGGGCAATATAAATTATAGTTTTTTTTAACACAGAATTTCATGTTATAAATTCGAATACCAACAAAAATTGCAATTTGTATTAAATACGAAGTATTAACATTTTTATATTTTACATTATACAGATCTTCACTATATGTCATTTGCCTTCAAATAAGAGTGTTACTATAGAGTGAGTGCCTGCTTTTAGATATACGTCTGCCATATGAGTTAGATTAGTATTAGTTTTAAGAACAGAATATACAATGTAGCTGGCGCTGTTAGTTCTACTAGAAGACTCAGACTGTCCAGATATATCTGGTGCTTAGACTATCTTCAAACTGTCATAAAGGTTCACTACGTTGTGAAGCAATAATCAAGGCAAAGTGTACAAAGAATCAGCCATTTTCTTCCGCTTTGTGATAGTTTTCTTCTTTGCATTATTACGTTTTATCTCCATAAATTAAACTTATTTCTGTTTGTATGAAAATATTTGATAGTGAGAACGCCTTCTATATTTTATAGTAATATCATTTCTTAACTTTTAATAATTTGTATTTAATTTTACTTATTATTATTCACTTAGATCATCTAATATTGAACTAATAAACATTGATTGGTTTTAACGAAATTAATTATACCGAGGCAATATAGTTTTTATTACCTTAACTATTGACTTCATCGACTGATTTATCATTGTTGGACATTCAATAATATGTTAATTTGCCTCCGCTTAAAATTAAAACAAAATTAGCAGTGATTAAAAATATGATTTAATATTACAATAAAAATTTGGTACCTAAAAGTTTGATAGACTCCATTAGTTCTGCTCATTAGGATAGCCAGCGATGCCTTCGATAATTATCATTGTATTTCGCATACTTATCTAGATATTATGTAGGTACTGTAAGGTAGTGCCATATTAAAGAGCTTCCTATTTTTAAATAATCTTTTATTTTAAATATTACAAAGCCCCTAACCTAAAAACTTCAATAACAAAGATTACAAATAAAAATTGATTGATTAATTTTTGGTTAGAAATATTGTGATTCTTACGAATCTGTAAACAACTACCTACGTGTAACGGCTTTACACGCGAGGAACGGTGGAGAAACCCACACGGGTAAATATTTGTATAATACATACAGTGAGTGTAAAAAGTATTCGTACACTCAGATTTTTTGCAAAAATGTAGTGTAGCTCTATAGAAAAATCCGATAAACGCATAAAAATTATATATGGTTCTTCCCTTCATAAAAACAAACAAAAAAACCTAATGACAAATTTTTTTTTATTTTTTGGAGCAAAAGAATAGTGGAATATTGTAATTTTTAGCTGTACACAAAGAATTCGTAAAGTAGGAGTCTAAGGACGACATTGGATCGTAGGTCGGGAACACTGTTCGGACGTTTGTTTACGTTATTCAGTATGTCCTTCCCTCCATGTCTATTGACAAAAATTCCTTTTTCAATCGATCGACGATTCGAAATGTCCTGCGTGAAAATGGCTATCATGGTCAAGTGATGAGGAAAAAGTTTTTTGTTAACAAAGTGAATCGCGAAAAACGACTCGAGTTCGCCAAAACGTACCAAAATAAAGACCGCGAATTTTGGAACAAAGTAATCTTCTCCGATGAAAGCAAGTTTAATATTTTCGGATCAGATGGGAGACGGACAGTGTGGCGAAAAAAAAAACTCCGAACTCCAGCCAAATCGCTTAGTACCGACGGTAAAACACGGTGGTGATTCCGTAATGGTGTGGGGGTGTATGAGTGCTACAGGCGTCAGAAAGTTACATGTTATTGAAGGAACAATGGACCACAAAATGTACATTGATATATTAAATTTTTTTTTATCAGTGAGTGCGGAAAAACTTGGACTCGGAGGAGATTTCGTCTTTCAACAGGACAATGACCCGAAGCACACAGCTTATAATACCAAAAATTGGTTATTATACAACGTTCCCGGCCAATTGCACACCCCTCCCCAATCACCGGACATGAATCCGATTGAGCATTTATGGAGAATTCTAGAAAATTCGATCAGGGGAAGACAGGCTTCAAATCTCGCGGAGTTTATCGATATTCTACAAAAAGCATGGGAAGAAATTTCTCCTGCAATGACAAAAAATCTTGTCGACTCCATGCCCCGAAGGTTGCAGGCAGTAATTGATGCCAAGGGATTCCCGACAAAATGTTAATTTTATTTTTATTTAGAAAAAGGAAGAATTGTACGAATACTTTTTGCACTACCTGAAATCGCGTTAATTTGTTAATTTTTTTGTTTGAAATTGTTAAATTTCTTTTTCATCGCTGTTTTTTGTTTAATATAATTAATGGAAGAAAACCTGATATTATTATTATATTTATTATTTGTTTATGACGAAATGTTCAATTTAATTACACGATTTTTCCTGAAAAACTCAGTGTACGAATATTTTTTACACATACTGTATATCCGCTCCGACCGGAATTCGAACTCACGACCATCTATATTAGAACTTTGTCACCGTTACACCTGAACGGTTTATCAGATTTAAATTAAAAAAAAAAGGTTTTACTAATCGTTCGTCCTATAAATAATTCAATTCGCAAAAGTTAGTTGCTTTTCGATTTCCAGTAGTGCCAAATATTTATTAAAACTAGAAATTTTTTTTGATACCTATTGTACCATTTTGACCTCCATACATTATAATGCTGTTTCGGTTCCCTGTTTTATATTCACGATATGGAATGCTAGGTGTTTCTCGCGGTTTGACTTGCGTTGTCTTTCTATTCTTGTTTGCTGTTTTAATGTTTAGGTATTATTCCACTGTTACAAATTATTTAGTCTTCATCAAAGGGGAAAAAGGTAGTACAAAAAAAAACATCGGTCTTGTAGCTTCCAAAGAAAGCACGTTCAAATAAACAAACACTTCGAGATTTATTACATAAATGTTAGTAGAATTACCGTTAGGTTTCATCAGCTCGCATTATGGTCTCCATAGAATATATAATAATATTGTATATATTTACTAAAACTGTAACCTAAACTGTGCGTGTTATTTTAACTTAAATATAAAATTGTAAACTTAAAACTGATAAAAGTATTTTTTTCAAGCCTATTTATTGTGGGCCAAAGAGTTATATAATATTGAGAGCTTAATATCATCAGTAAAACAATCGAAGTTAAAACTGCATCGAAAATGCGAGTATACATAACTATAAATCGTCACTACCCAATTTATCTTCCCACGATGTTACCTACATCAATGTCGAATGTTCAATGTCAACTACACAGTACACGCATTCTAAATACGGTTAAAGCTAATTCGAATATTAATTCATTGATAATGTCTTCTGTCTCATATATTACCTATTATAGTGTCTTCGTAAAAAAAATACGACTGATAAAAGGTTAATCATTGTTTTCATAGCAAAACTAGAAGACTGACGAGGTTTTGTACGCATTTGTGCTTGCTACCTACGTCACTTATTGTATGCGTCGTAGCGTGATATTTTGTAATTTACAGTGTGTAACCTTCCCCGATAAACGGTTGAACGCAATAAGAATTTCTAAAATCGACCCATTTTTAACTCTAATTCAACTATTTAGAAAAATCTATTATATGAAGACAAAAAATTGAAAAAAAAAAGTATCGTCACACATTAATAAAAACAATCAGAATGGTAATAAACACTTTTTATTAAAATAACATTATTTCAAATATTTTAGGTGTTAAAATTAAAAACAAATTCACAGCCTGTAATACAAATAAGTGCTTATAATACCTACTTTTGGTAAGATTTTCAAATTTTACTTCAAATACGATTATAATCACAATGATTCCAGGTGGGATCTCTTATATTTCAATTTGGTCAAGAACTCACTTTAGTTTAAAGTTATCGCTCAACGGCAGATATAGATCGAGTAATAACGTTAGAGTCGCGGGTTCAATCTTACTCATTAACAATGCATAATATACTACGTCACGTATACGCGTTCAGTGAAAACGGTAATGTTAATTATATCGTAACTACTAAGTATATACAGTGAATGATTAGCTATTTATTTCTACTAAACAAAAAATTAATTGAATGAATTATTTACATTACGTATTTTTATAACGATTATAAAAAAACAGCAGAACAATGATGGCTATTATAGTTTTATAACAGTTACAAATGGAATAACTGTCAATATTGTATTATAATTAACTACGGGAGTCGGCGTACTCAACTCAGCAGGCATTACCACTTCGATATGCGCTCGGTCGACTGGAAACCCCCACTTGCGGGCATCGAAGCGGTTTCTTATGTTTTTTCTAATTGTAAAAGTGCGGAATGCGTGCCGTATGCGGTCCGGTGCGGGCGCCGCGGTGCGCGGAGCCCCGAGTTGCGCCGCGGCCCGAGAGCCCACAGCGCGTGGGCGCCGACGCCCTCGCCGCGATGACCGTCGCTACTCGTGTCGCGCGCCTCGCTCGGTCTCCGTGATTATTGCTAACATGAAATCTTGCACAATGTATAAAATTACTTATGTGGCCAGAAAGAAAAAGGTAAATGTCATGACTAATTCGCAATCACAACCGTTTCGTTTCACAATAGTTCCTACGACTGTGGGTTAACGTTGAGGGTATTTCTAACAGTGGTGGCGAGGGGAAACTTAACATTACCTGATAACTTGTCACATATTCCATTGTAATCATCAGCATTTAATGAATATATCATTGCACCCCTTAGTTTGTTTTCTCTGATATACTTTGCTTTTGCAACAACACTATTGGCATTATCATATGATATCCACTCAGACTCTTTGTATAAATACGGAACTTTTGCTTCCACGTCTTCCTTTATAATGGTATCATTATGAAAATCTCTCAAAAACATACATATATCAGGATAGTTAACAAATCCCAAGCTTCCCAGCTTACCAAAGCCTGAAGCAGGGCTACCAACTTTAGCATTATTAGCATTAACTAATGTAAATGAGTGTCCATATGTCGGTATTCCGACAACTATCTTTAACGGGTCCAATCCTTTATCTTTGTACATTTGTACTGTGTAGTTTATGTTGAGTGTAGCCAAGTAGAGCTGCTCGTCTGGCCTAGCGTGAAGTGGAGAATTGAGCCCGGTAAAAGGAGTAACCTTTGAGTAAACGTGAAAGTCATAGGTCATTATATTAGCATAGTCTACATACATGTTAATTTGATCTACATCATAAGCCACATCTACAATAATATGAGGCGAGGCCACAGCAACAGTAAGCAAATAATTTCTTTTTTCTCTAATGTATTCAGTCCTGATCTCTCTTAGTAGCTGTGAAAAGTGTTGACGTTCCCTTTTCCTGAATACTTCATGATATTCCTTTACTGCGGGGAATTCCCAATCTAAATCAATTCCATCCAGTGAAAATTTTCTTAAAATATTTTTTATAGATTTAATAAATATTTTTCTAGAAGCATGGTTTACTACCATTTCTGAAAAACCTTTATCATTCCCTGCTCCTCCCACTGATAACAGAATTTTTAAATCTGGATTGTATGTTTTTAGCTTAACAATATCTGGCAAAATTTTAAGCTGATTGTCTTCAAGGTAGATTTCTTTGTTTCTTACCTGGGCAAATGCTATATTAATATGTGTGCAGAGGTGAGGGTGAATACTAGACGGCATTAGTTGCGTAGAGTTCGTAGGGTTTGGTATATTGTAGTAGCACGAAACTACATCACCCACTGTTTCAGGAACAGATGTATCGGAGCTTTCCAATCTCCACAACAACATTTGCTGGAGTCCTAGAGCTTGAAGACTCACGAAACAAAGTAGTAGAGCAGTTAAAAACAAAGCTAATATAAATATCATCAAATGAGTGATCTTGCAAAAGTTTTCATTTTTTGTCGTCCTTACGTTCATGTCTTGACTTATAGTCGGCTGTATTGGCACAACACATTTTCCTGATTTTATCTTTTTAAAAACCATATTGCGATTTTAAGATGCTGTTATTTCACACTTTATATAGTCTTAGAAAAATACTGATGGCACAAAATAAGAGTTCAATACATAATGTGTCGCATTTATTTACAATACCAATATTTAATATTTCACACACATTATTTTGAAAATATAAAATTCTTGGGTTAATAGTCGCAACCAGTCGCAAGGTTCGGAGTTTATATCTAATATCAGTATATAAGTGTATAATCTATGGTTTATATATATGTAGCTAATGTTTTGTGTTAAATATATTTGCTTATTACGTGTACATGATAATCGTAACAATAGCAATTAGCAATAAAAACAGAAAACAAGGTCACCGTATATTTTTTTGTATAGTCTGTATTGGTCTTTCAGATAAATATTATGCCTTGATATTATGCATTCTTATTAATATTGAAAATGGGAATCGTATAATTTATTTTAAACGTCATATTTATAATATTAAACAAAGAGTATATAATATTAAACTGAAAAATATCAGCTTAGTCTATATTATTTTCAGAGTATACCTATAAGTTTCTTTACCTGTTCAAGTTTCTTTAGCATTTATAATTTTCGAACGTCATAAAATCCAATTTCATAATTATTATTTTTTTGTATTATGTAACTTTACATTTATCTAGTAAAAGTTAAATTTTGCATAAATATAGAAAAGAACATCTTGTGGTTTACATTTTTATAATTTACTTTAAAATTTTTACTTTATCTCAAATAAATACTCTCACGAGCTCTTTAAATGTATTATGTTATTGACAAACTGTCACCTTGACTTAATTTTTTTTTATGTTATTTGACAATACGGATATAATACTAAATCATGTCGATTGTAGATTTTTTTTACAATAATGCAACATGTGATCGCTTATAGTAAATATTCGGTTTTATGAAATTTAAATGATTTATCGCTTAAGAAAAAGATTACAAGATATGGCTAGCGCTTCCATGAATCCTTACGAAGAACAGCTGTACAGTGTATTTAAAACGTTCGACGTAGATAACGAAGAAGCCTTAGACAGATCATCTGTGCTTCAGCTATGTGACACGTTGCAGCTAGAGGACCGCGGGGCAGCCCTTGTCGACACGCTCTTCGAGCGCCAGAGCAACCGTGTCACATTCACACAATTCCGCAACGGACTCCTCTCCGTGCTCGGCAGTGAGTCCGTACCGCATTCCGAACGTTCCGAGAGTAAAAAGACTGATGTTGTTGTGCAGCCTGATGCGTCCTCACCAACACACAGCGACGACGACTCCTCTGGTAGGGAAGTAGCACCCAAATTTGTTTTTGGTTCTAAAAAGTACGGGCGTCGTTCACGTCCGCAACGCGTAGCTTCCGAAGAATCTCCTCGTCATCGCGTTGCATCTGAATCGAGGCTTGATTGCGTAAGAGCGCGCCAACGCATGAGGTGTAAACGAAGTGCTTCAGCGATGGAAAGTCGCGACGACTCCATTGTTGACGACGACGCCGCCGACTTGGATCACGATCGACGCGTAAATCGTGACCGAGCTCTTGCGCTTTGCCGTGGACTTCACATGCACGGAGTCGATCAGTGTCTTGTCGATCGAATTTTCGAAGCTTCGTCATCTGAAGAGATAACAGTTGGAGAATTTTTCGATCAGCTTAATTCTTCTCTTACTAATTCAATCGCTGCATCTCTTGATGGCGTTACGGGAAACGAGAATGCGACTTTAAAAAATGACGTAGTTTTAAGCGACACAGTAGCGGAGGCATGGGATCGTGCGGGTGTCGAGAGGCCGAGACGTTTACTTATAGAATTAGGATTTGCAACTTCCGTGCTGCGTCCTTATGAACTCGAAAGAGTTCTAGACGAAGAACTACGGGCATTGGGTACAACTACGGATGCATCGGAAGCTCGCTCTCTATTGCTCCTTGCAGCGCATGCCCTTGCGCGAATGCGATTGGATTCAGCTTGGAGGCTCCTGGACGTTGCCCGAGCGGAGCGAGATAAACTTCGTGACGACCTCACTGAAGCTAATCGTCGTGCGAGGATGCTCGCTCAGGACGTCGACGAGAATCACGCTCGTATCGAAGCCGAACTGAAATCGAGTTTGAAGCAAGTCGAAGCCAGGCACGCTGAGGCGGTACGAGCTGCGGCCGCTGAGACTGCCGCCGAGAGAGAACGTGCTGCAGCAGCTCAATCAGCGTTAGAGCATGAGGCGGCTCGTCGAGCAGAAATAGAGGCCAAGTTAAGAGCTGAAATTTCAAGTCTTCGGCAACGTATTGATGAAGTTCAGGTCCGTATGAACTACTTGTACATAGTTTGTTTAATAGAATATATTGCAATTACATTTTAATTACTTTATATTGTAACATACTTGGGAAAACAGGTGCAGGTTTTTAATTTACTGTGTTACAATTACTTGCTAAATTACCATTTGCAATCACTTTTAATCTTATATTGCGAGTTGTTTTAAAAGGCTAATGGAATTATAATATTGTAGTACATATACATTATTATTACAGTGTACTTTTCGTTTAAATTTCTCACACTAATCAACACATTTATTACAAATGTTACACACAAAAAGTAAAATTTGAACGACTTGTGTGCTTGTGCACAGGAACGCATGAAAGCAGCCGAGGCGCGGGCGGCGCAAGTCGAGCGCGAGCAGGCCAAGCTTCAGGAGGAAGCTCGCGAGGCCGAGGCGCGGGGCGCGCAACTGGCGGAGCGCGAGCGCGCGGCCGCAGCCGATCTGAGCGCGCGCGCGCACGAGCTGCGCGCCGAGAACCAGCGCCTGCGCGACCGCTGCGACGAGCTGTGCTCCGCGCTGGAAGCGGGCGCCGCGCGCTGCGCCGCCGGCGCGCCCGCCGTGTCCTGGCGCGACGAGGTGGCCATGACCAGCTCGCATGCGCCGGCCAAGCTCGAGGTGCCTTTATATTTTATTTGTGAACACTCCGAGTAATATATTTTATACCTATATTTAAATATTTTTGTCATTATGTAAATCAACCGAAACATTGAATTTTCAGGAATGTGATCTGTCTTTACTTATGAGCGAAAGAAAGTCATTAGATTCCAGAGAAATCCTTGAAAAACTAAAATGTGTATTTAAAAATATAAATGATTTACCGAAGAGCGCCGAAGTTGGTTGTCCCTCGTGTAGAAATTTGGGTGAAGCGATCAAGACCGTGCAAAGGATTTTGAAGGATATAAGCAAAGAACTGTCGACAGAATCTTTGGTTTCGAACACATTATTTAAGACCGAAGTCGCCCTCCAAACCCAATCTGATGTAAATAACGAGGAAGAAATGGAATCACTAAAAAAGGAGCTTCAGGATCTCAAACAAAAATATGAGATTGACAAGCAAAACTCATCGGCTCTGATAAAGTAATTATATTCTTTATTTACTCATCCACTTATCTTACTTTAAATTGTTAAACATTGTGCCAAAATCGTTCCGGGCTTCAAGATATCTCATATAAATGGAGGACGTGTGTATTGCAGGGAACTGGAGTTGAGCCTGGAGCAAATGAAGGTGGAGTACGACCGGTGCGAGGAGTACTGGGCGAGCAAGTTGGAAGACGAGCGCGAGGCGTTCGCAGACGAACAGCGCGCCGGCGACGAGCGGCTCGCCGAGCTCTCGCGCGCCATCGCCGACTACGAGCGCCAGTTCGCGCCGCGCGCGCGCCTGCCGCCCATCGACGAGGGCGCGCTCGAGCTGCAGGTCACCGCGCTCGAGGACGAGTTCGCGCACTACAGGACCGAGAAGGAGGCCGAGATCGCCACCAAAGTACTTGTCCTATTTCAAAATAATATAGCTTCAGCGATTCGAATTCCTTTACAAAAGTACTTTGGTAATACCAAATTTAATATATGTTATATTGCGCTTCGTTTACTATTATACTTTTCTGATCCATTTTGAGTGCAATTAACATACTCATCTTAATTTATTCAATAAATGACCCTTTTCTTTCTTCATTACTCACAATTAATTTAACATATAGGTCTGCATACATATTGCAAACGAGCAGTGAATATGCAATACTGACATACATACGTATAATATTTGTCCAGTTATAGCTGTTTGTGGTGCATGAGCCGCTTATGACAGATTGCACTTCTAATGAGATGTATTTAATACATTAGAATAACGACCCTTTCACAGGTAAGACATATACATATCCTAACAGTACTTAGTTTTTGCGGACTTTTTAGGTGGAGGAAATAAAGCAGCTGAAAGGAAAAGTAGAGGAGCTGGAGCGGCAGCAGGCGGCCGGCGAGGCGCGCGCGCGCGAGTCCGTGCCCGAGCGGCCGCCTCATGTGCTCGTGGCGCACGAGCGCAACGCCCCCGCCGCCCCGCCCGCGCACCCCGCGCATCTCTTGCACGCCGCGGCGGCGCCGTGCGCCCCCGGGCGCTGCGCGGCGCTGCTCTGCCCCGCGGCGTGCGCGTGCGCGTGCGGCGCGTGCGGCGCGCGCTGGCGCGCAGGCGCGGCGGCGGGCGCGCGCGAGGCGGGCGCGCTGCGGGCGCGGGCGGCTCGCGCCGAGCGCGCCGCGCAGCGCCTGCACGCGCGGCTGGCGGCCGCCGACCTGCTGGTGAAGGATCTGTACCTCGAGAACTGCCGGCTGGCGCACCTGCCGCGCCTGCCCTGACGGCCGCCGCCCGCGCGCTGCTCGCCGCCGCTCGACGCTGCTCGTTCGTCTGTTGCAAAAGTAGAAGCGAAATGATCTGTTCGTTCCCGCATCATGAAATATACATTTTCCAGTGACCGTGACGCAGAAATGATAAAACTTTAATCCGCGAGTGTAACAAAGTTATTGCTGTTGAAAATTACGTATTCGTTACACATGTGCCCCTTGCACGCCAGAAATTATATAGGTAATTCTACTAACGGTATACAGTGTAACAGACAGTCTCGATCGGGACCGCAACGCGTCAAGTTCTGTGGACGACGCGAGTCCCGAGGTCCCTCCCTATCGCCATTATGTTCCGACACAATGAATAAAGAATAGGGTCTCAATTCAATAGATATATATTTATTTAATTAAACCCGCGGCAAAAGTGTAGATTTTGGTTATATAAATTCTAAATATTGGTATAACTTTTCGAAAGGAAGTTATCGCTAGCACGTAGTCGAGTGTCGTGTAAGTGCAGTTGTTAAAAAAAGCGGGTTCAATGGTTGTATACGCGCTCGGTATACAAGTCTGATTGCAGTCTGGTTCGACACCTGCGCGTGCGACGGTCCGGTTCCACTCTCCTCTGAATGTCTTGTGATAATCGGTGTTATGATCCTCCGTGCATCCCTCTAGAATCATTGACATAGTTAATTATTAGGTTAGAAACGTTTTGACGAAAGGCTTACAATATAGTTTAGGTTGAAATGTTTAGCAAATGTCATCACCGTAATACAATACTGTTTTGTGACCACTAATACAAATATAGAATATGTCGTATTTGGTTTAGACACACTTTAAACGCTGATGGTCATATATTAATGGCTGCCATTATAAGTTGTTGTAAAAACTTTATTGGTTACTTAATTTTATTGTTATAATACCTACATACATAGTTTAGCACCTCAAACCAGTTAGATGATAAAAGTGGCATATCAAAAATATTTTATTTCTGCTGAATTTTAATATCGTTAGTCGAAACTACACAAGGAAATTATTTTATGACGTTTAAATATAACATTTACAATATATTTTGTACATCGACTGTAACGGCTTTTACAAAATACCTACCATTTCTAGTTTTGTCTCAGTTCCGACTTAGAATGGTTTCAAACATTGTTTCCATCGACATAATTTGGATATAATCCATAAACATAACAAGTGCCTTTTATATTCGATAGTATAATGTAAACTCTTCTGTATATTTACTAAATATATTGTTAGGAAGGTTATGTAATTATGATACTAAAGTTGTTTCCAAGAATCGTTACTCGACGTGCCACGACTACATCTCGAGAGCGAGTCGAGTGACCGAGTGCTCACTATATACGCTTGCATATAAAATATAACAAACAGAACTGAAATTTTTATTTAACGATATTGTACCTGGAACATAATTCTTTGAAATAAAATTTCTTAGCTCAACACTACTACGAGATGACATGAAAACTAAATTGTTTTTAATTTTTTAAGTTTTGTATATATTAATAGCATTTTCACGAAAGACATTAGTATATTATATTCGAGTGTAACGTTGTAGCCGATAGGATTACGACTAACGAATTCCTTTCTCGTAGCCTTCGACTAATAAGCTTTAGCTGACACACCGTCAGTGCCGACCTTAGAGCATATACTATTGGAGGCAGCTTCCCGCAGGCCGAAAGTGTAGACGAGGTTTTAGAGAGAGACAGACATATCGGACTACATGCTATATCTCTCTAGTCGCACACGATTGGCTGTTGATTTTCTCCCTTCATAGCATATGAACCATTTCTATTCGGTGAAGCGGTGGGGAATCAGCTGTGCTGTGACCAATCACGTGCGACAAGGGAGAGATAACATGTAGTCCGATATGTCTGTCTCTATCTACAACCTCGTCTCACCTCATCTACACTTTCGGCCTACGGGAAGCTGCCTCCAGTAGTATATGCTCTAAGGTGCCGACTGAAGGACGGGGTCAACGATTCCCAGCCGCAGTTGTTATCGCAATTTGCGTGGGTGTTATTATACGTATATTTGAGGTATTTTTAAATGACATTTCGATAATCAAAACGTAATATATCGAAATTCTCAGTCTTTGGATAAATTAATAAATACAGAATTAATAGAAACACAATCCTGTATTTATTAATTTATGCAAAGACTGAGAATTTCGATATATTACGTTTCGATTATCGAAATGTCATTTAAATATACCTCAAATATACGTATATTATACGTATAACATACCCACGCAAATTGCGATAAGAACCGTGCCCCCAGCTCACACCTTGCTCTCCGTCAACTTGTACGTAATAAGTACTTACGTTTAATTTTCTCACTTTGACTAGTCTGTATATAGCGACTTAGTATTAATTATAAGGGAGCCCTTTACTTGTGATCTTGTTTAATTTAAACGTAGCCCTCGTTCTTAGTACACATATCGATCTAAGAAAATTGAAAATGTGACTTATTGATTCCAAAACATTATTATTATTATTAAGTTTAAATGTGATTTAATAAATGAATAATGTATAATTGTTCGATCGAAATCGACTCGGGGTCCAAGTTAATCGAAATTTGTTGACATCAAAACTGGAAGGTTATTGCTTTATTATCGACTAAAAATTATTTTTATTTTAGTTTTCGTTATTTTAAGATAATCAATTGTTTGTCTCGAAGTTCCTCACTCTGTTTCATCGATATATTAATATATAACTTTATGTATATAAAGTTAGCGGAATTGTCAATTTTTACTCATACATAATATTGTAGATTAGTCTGGCCTAAGTCGCTACCTATGAAATAGGTAAGTTTTAGTTTTAAGCCGATGTGATTGACAGTTGTGAAGCCTACGCCGGATGTACGCTTAGTGTATCTACTCTCTGTTGTTGGTCCGACGATGAGATGGATAAAATCCTCTTGCATTTAGAAATAAATACTGCTCTTAAATATTCACTAGGAGACTCGATGAGAATTTTTTTAATTTTTTACGTTTAAAAATTGATCTGCATTTAGTCATACGAAGAAACGTTTCCGTTTCTGTTTTTTTTTAATTCCAATCGATTCTCTTGTGATTTTTATACTAATATATTTTTAAAATACTGCTCATAGTGCTTGAGTACTGTATACTGCTATTGTTTGGTTATCTTTTATGATATAGTTATCTTTGTTGTATCATTTTGATTGGAAATTGCAATATAATTTATAATAAAGTTAATTGTATACAAAAAAAAAAAACATTGGAATGTATTTAAAATTATGTATATATGTGCACTTATATATGTGAATATGTAAGAAAAACTACTACTACTTACTAATCCGCAGGTTTTTTACGTTATATAAAACATAAATTGTTTGAAAATAAAATCTGTTATTTACATTTATAAATTTCATTTGTTATATACATGTTTAAAATTTGATGTAATAATGTCTTTAATATAATAGGTCTTACACACAAAGTAATACAATTCAGCTATTATAATCGTGTCACAATGGTAAATCAGTGGTCTTGTTAAATCATGTCGCAATGAGACCATAATGTCTTCAAATATTCATTAAAAGATTTTCCGATGATGTACTAGTAAATAATAAAACATTCCAAAAAAATTTATTTCACTGATAGACCATTAGAACACTTTTGAAATATTATAATTGCACTGATATATCTGCGATTTGTAACTTATATAATATTGGTCACATTAGCTTATTATTATTATTATTCAGTTGTCTATCCGTGTGAGTTTTTTAACGTAATTTTACTGCTCACATAGGCATCAATAATCTAAATACTGTGTGTTCAGCATTTGTTGTTTTTATTTTAAATAGGTATCTCTGGTAAAAATGATTAAGATGATTTTATCCACGTCTCTATGTAACATTCGTTACTTTCATATTATTGATAGGTCTCTAGTTATCATTGTGATAAACTATTTAAAATAGGTTTATGAGCAGGAATTAATTTTCACTAACAATAAAATATATCGTTGACGTCTCCTTATAGAGTGGGCCTCTCGAGTCCCGGGTCTCTGTACTATTAGTATGCAATGTTAATTATTAGGGTCCTGTTACACACGCTCATTACTAGCATGCTTATAGTCTAGTCAACATGTGCCATTTTGGTCAACTTTTTTCAGCAGTCTCTGAAAATTATGATTGAGGTGTCATTCGATTCAACTAGATGATTTTTGAAAAAAATGAAGTTCCGCTTTCAAATAACTAAAAAAGGGGTTTTATTTTTTCAAAATAACTTTAATAACTTTTGCAATTTTTGCAAGCGGAATTTAATTTTTTTTTTCAAAAATCATCTAAATGCCATTCCGCATCGAATGACACGTCAATCATAATTTTCGGAGTCTGCTGAAAAAAGTCAAACAAAATGGCACTTGTTAACTAAACTATAAGCATGCTAATAAGCACGCTAGTAATGAGCATGTGTATCTGTACCCTTGTGTAAAATCTGTTGGTAGTAGTTCTGCAGGGTAGTTGTTAAAATATGCTGTCGTAATCACAAAAGCGTTTATATTGATAGTCATTCTGATTTACCATCAATTGTATATTATTGTGATTGCGACTGATTTTAGATGATTATTCTGCCGTCTCCTGTTCTGCTCGGAATGCTCGCGTGCGGTCGCTCTCCGCCACTCTCCGCAGCCGACGGTGAGTGAGCCACACTATAGTGAGTTAGAGACACACGTGTGGAAATGTAAATCCATTTTATAAATAAAATGTTGATCGATTGGTTTCTTGTTGTTTTATTTTACAACCTTTTGAATAGTAGCATCTCACCAAACAAACAACACACAAAAAAAACCACGACGGTAAAATGTAATTTTTAGTTCCGTAAAATAAAACTAGATAAAATATTATTTGTTTATTTTTTAATAATCACAATATATAGAGACTGTACAATAGTTAATTATGCAACTGTTGTGTAATAAGGGGTATTAAAACACTTCGCCTCGTGTGATAATAGTATCACATATGACTGTTTTAATACATAATTATCGACAGTTGCATACAAGACTTTATCTACACTCATAATATGAATCTTCTATAAAAGATTCTGAAACAGCTTACTGCTAACATTAAAACAGCCAGTCCTAGTAACTTAATATCATCAATTACTGAGTATATCCAAATAAACCAAGTATTAATGAAAGCATTAAGTATTTATTGTAGTAGTAATTAACGTTTTGTAGTGTAATTACTTATTAAAATTCACTTGAATATTTTCTTTAATGTTGGATAGTTCTGGTAGTGAAACGCGCGTGATGGAAATAATGTTGTTTTTTTGAAATTCATAAAGATGTTCTTTTTACCCGACTGCACCAGGAGGAGAGTTATGTTTTTCGAGAGTATATACGAGGGTGCGTTTTTAGGTTCGCGGAATGAGAGGGTTGGAGGGGGGTGATTAGGATCGTAACGTGTTAAGTGACTCATAATTAGTATAAATACGAGATTTCATTGTTTCATTCACACTCAAAGATATAGTCTAATACTATGTCTTTGAGTTATCGCCAACCAAGCAACATAATCAGGAGTGAAAAGTGAAATGGAAAAAAAAGGAAAAAATCGAATATCGTGCCGTTATAAAGTTCTTTACCAAGCAAGGAAAATCAGTTGCGACCATAATGGATGAGATGTCATCGGTTTACGGTGACTCTTGTCCAGGAAAAACCATGGTGTACAAGTGGCACAGTTCCTTTTGTGCAGAAGGGATCGAAAAAACAAAAACAAAGGAGTGTTAAATATGAAATTCTCCAACATTATATCATCTGTTTGGATGATATTATGTTTATTAAGATATTAGGTGTTTTAATGTTGGCAATAAGCTAACTCTTTCAGAATATTTTCTAGAGGATTTAAAGCATGGGAATACATAAGCAATATTATGTCACTTTGTTGTACTTAAAATAATTATACCTATTCATGACAATAGGGGATCGGACAGTAATCAGACTAAAATCTAAAATGTGATTAAAATAAAATAAATATACTGTTTTACTATTATTTATCTAATAATAATTTAATATAATTCATTTAAATATTTTTAAATGAAGAAATAAAATGTTGCTATTTTCAATATTTTTAAACTTTACTGAAACGCCAATCACAGTGCGTGACGTCATCTGTGGCCAATCATTGACTGCACGGGTACTACCTACTTAGTTTACTCAGTTACTTCCATAACTTTGTTGAAATTATAAAAGTTGCTAAAAGATTACTGATAAATTAGGATACGGTAATCGATTTAAAAGCTGTCACGTGGTGTTTCTTTCACCAGTTTTTTTTTTAATAATAGAAACAGGATTTACGAAAGCCGACAGTCGAAATCTTCCCAGAGTGGATACGTTTCTGATTTGCAATTTCTTTGCAAGTAATTCAGACTTTTGTGACATTGAATTTCGAAATGTGTAAACTTCTGTATTAGTATTATAACTATATAATAATATATTATTTGCCATAAAATACCTAGGTACTTGAAAAAATACCTCCTTGAAAAATAACCTATAACAAATATGTATTGTACCTACTGTACTGTACTAGCCTGTAAACCACCCACTGCTGAGCAAAGGCCTCTTCTCCATATAGACGAAGGGTTGGAGCTTAATCCACCACGCTTCTCCACTGTAGGTTGGCGGATAATATACTACTATGAGTAACGATCGCTATCAGGTGTACCTATATGATAACAACCGGGACCGATGGCTTTACGTGCTCTCCGAAGCACGGTGGGGAGAACCACAAGGACATACACCCAGACCGGAAACAAACATTTGTACAAATACAAATATCTGTCCTGAGCGGGAATCGAACCCGCGGTCGCCGGCGCGGGGTGTTAAGGTGACTACTCGCACTACTACACCAGAACGGTCGTCACAAGTAGAAACTGTCAACACATATCACATTCTTTAGTGTTACAAAAAAAAAATACAAAAAGAAAAAATCTATAATAGTAGTTGACCGTAGAGAGAAAACAATATATATTATTTTACTAAAAATTAATTTAAGCACATTTCATTCTATATCTTTGTAGTAATTACTGTAGGTACATTTACGTCAAAATGATCTTCACAAAAGTAAATTGGTGAAATTCATTTCGTTGCATTTTCTACTCGCTAAGTCTAACCATTTTTTTTGTGCTTTTCTTGGCACATCAAATGAATATTTTATTTGGAGTATTTTTTGATGTGTTCGTACATTGAGGTACTGCAACGAGAACGATATTTTTTTCGTTCCATAAGAACAAATAAAAAATCTATTCCACGAAACAAAACTTCTCGCCAACTTATGCTCATGCAGCTGTTTTGTTATAACCCCAGATGACGTCACGCTCTCTCAGATGACATAACGTGGCGTTTTGGCGGGATTTTTAAACAGAAAATATTAAAACATGATTTTGAGTACCTAAAACACTCTCTGAAAATTTGGCCGATCCCCTATTATCACTTAAATTTATTTTAATTAGATAAACGAAAATTAAACCTAACTGTCCAGCTCCCTCTTGTTTCAAAAGTAGTACCTATTATTTGATATTTTATAATGTTAATTATTTTATATTAAAACATTATGTACAACATATATATATATATATTATGCATAATGTTAAACATTATTTATAACATAGAGATCAAGTAAAATTTAATTTTACGAGTACAAGGATTAAACCATTTTTTACAACGCTTAAATGTGACTGAACTACTTTTATTCGGTTTACAATTTATATAAAACAAACTTCAATATTTGAAGACATCTATTGTCAGATGCTGTCGATGTATCCATAGGTGCACCGCCGATTAGTAGCGGTGATGATAGAATCCACGCTCGCCTCGTAGTAAAGCGCCCACCGCGCCGCCCGTCGTGAGCCGGCCGTCACTCCTCCGCCTCGCAGAATGAGGGTTGTCGATAATTTCGCAAAAGCGCACGCGCTACGTCGCCACTATGAAACGAAGTATTTCAGTAGGGCGCGGCTCCCGGCGGCCGCGCGTTAGAGGTACATGCCGTTGACGAGGTAGTCCGCGTCGAGCGCCAGGCGCGGGTGCGCGCGGCGGCGGCGGCGCGCGGCGCGAGCGCGGCACACCAGCAGCCCGCCCAGCGCCACCGTCATCAGCGTGCCTGTGCAGTGCGCACGCGCGTGACGATCATGAAGGTAATGTTACACATGCTCATTACTAGCGTGCTTATAGTAGTTTTTCCTTAGACTGTGCTTATAGTCTACTTAATAAGTGCCATTTTGGACGACTTTTTTCAACATCAGTCTCCGAAAATTATGATTGAGGTGTCATTCGATTCGGATTGGCATCTAGATGATTTTTGAAAAAAAAAAAACATTACGTTCCACTTGCAAAAAATATTAACAAATAACTAAAAAGGTTTAGTTTTTAAAAATATTTTCAATAAAATGGCACTTGTTAACTAGACTATAAGCATGCTAATAAACATGATATATACATAGTAATGAGCACGTGTAACAGTAGCCAGTACCTTGAGATTGATCATTGACGCGGTTTGTAAAGGGAGATGTAATATATTTCCTTTTGTATAAGAATTAGTCATTACGTCATAAGTTGACATTTACGAGCATTCCGCTCATAGATTCCGCTTCAGCGAATCGTGCCTATCGGTTGAGTGGGTGAATTTTTTCCCAATTATAATAAGTAATAATCATTTTCAGTTCATTGTAATAAATACCAACGCTTTTCTAGGTACGGTGGGGAGACTCACCGGGAAAACAACGGCCACAAGCAAATATATATTTAAAGAAATAAAAATATCCGCTTCAAGTGGAAATCGAACCCACGGCAATCGGTGATAATGGAACTCTCGTTACAACACATAAGCGGTCGTCAGTCGTTCATAGTCTATACTTAACCTTCTTCAAATATTAGGCGTTCGTAAAGAAAAAGATTTTTTCGAATCCAAGGACTGACCGAGCACGAGCAGCAGCACGGCGGCGGGCGGGTGCTCGCTGAGCCCGTCGTGCTCGTCGGGCGGCCAGCGCTCGCGCGCCTCCAGCGCAGCCGCCGCCGCCTCATGCGGCATGGCGCCCGCCGCCGCGCCCGCACTAGCACCCGCCGCCACGCTCGACGACTTACTCGATTCTGTCAGCTGCGACACATTCGACACTTGACTTGCGAACTAAAAATTAAATTCACATATGATATGTCATCAGTTGTTAATGTAAGCTTATAAAGAGTCGTGTAGCAATCGAGAGCTTACATTATCTTTTAAAACTTTTTTTTTGGTCGTATTCTCGATGACGGGAGATTTCTTCTCCTCTCTTTGGTCGGGGGTGTCGTCGACGAGGGGTGCGACGGGCGGATGAGGGAGCGCCGGAGCCTCCGTTTGGAAGTCAATGGGCTGGTTTTGATTGATTAGATCGAAACCCTTTTTGGGGCTGTCCCGAAGAGTCTGCCGCTGACTTGAATACATCATCGGCATCTCCGGCATCGTTTTCGGTGGCATGTACACGGGGATTTCCTGAAATGGAAGATTAGTTTTCTTATATGTCTTTTAATTAAATAACTAGTTGTATCTTCACATATAAAACAAAGCCTGTCTTATAAAACTTTGACTATATTAGACATCAAGGTAACTATTGTATGAGGCCTGCAATCAAAGTAATAAGCTTCAAACCAATAAAGCTAGATAGTTCTACAGCCACTGACCGGCTCCGGTCGCGGCGGCACCGGCCAGGCGCGGCGCGGCTCCGTGTCGGGCCAGTCCAGTCGCCCGTAAGCGCCCCAGCCGCGCTCAGCATCCATTCCGTCTGCGCGTTAGTAGGAAATTCTATAAAACTGCCGATACTATTATAATATAATGATGTATATTTAGTGTTAGATGTTAAAGTTATTAAACTTTGAGAAAAAAATTAATGGTAAAATAAAAACCTTTTTTAAAACAAGCTTTTATTTAAGTGCCCTAAAAAGAGGAAAATAAACTTTAAATTAAATCAAACCAATCAATTTAGTACATGTATTACACAATTTATAAATTATATAAAAGCTTCTTAGTTATTAGGTATTGGGAATGTTTCTAAGTCTGTCTATTTCATTTAATGCGTCGTTGTTATATGGTCGTTTGCCTGTTAATTTAGTACAGTCTAATTCTTCTCTTGAAAAATATAAAAAACGGTCATCACCGCGGGAAAGTTGGAGTGTCTTTAAAGTATATCAAAGCGAGCTTCAAAGTGCATGTGTAGGTTAGGTTAGGTTAGGTTGTTAGTTTTTTTTTTTTTGTCGCTGAGAAAGGCATTTACGTATCCTAGACTGTTAGGAACTTAGATTCGGAACTTTATCCAAAATAATGAATGAATAAACATTAAATCTAATGAAAATCTCATCTAATGAAAATGGATAATAAAAATTGTGAAAAAATCACCAATCAACGGCGCTGGAGGTGCCTGCCATGCCCGGCGCGGCCACGGCACGTTTGGCGCGGGTGGCTCGAACGCGCTCTCCTGCAGTAGCCCGCCCTTGTGGCTGAAAATGTGCGAACCTCCTGAACCAACGTTGCTCGCTGCAATAGAAACATTCCAGTAGCATTTCTGTTTCAGAGAACTCTACACAAATTCTTGTAATAAAAAAAAAAAAAAAAAAAAAAAAACAGAAAAATTTTAACCATACCTGAATTATACCTGTGTTGGGGTTGCGCCTGCGTGAGACGGTGAGGCCACATGTCAGGACCTTCGACCAAGGGATCGTTGCCGCTCACCACGTTGACTGCATTTCCACCGTCTTCAGCGCTGTCCAAAACTTGAACCTAGGCAATATAAAAACATTACTGCTGCAGTAGTACCATTTAATAGATAGCAGAAAATATTTCAGTCTTCAGAGAAGCGGAAGAATTAGGGTGTTGAGACTTTCCAGGTTCCAGCCAATAAAAATAACAATTGGACTCAAAAAAATATAACTAATTTGATTCGTTTTATCTAAGAATTAATAACTTCCTCGAAAAATCAAAAATCGAGCAATTTGATAAAAACATAACTATGGGTCTTTTTTGTGTTAGGAAAACAGCCTCGTGTCCTCTCTTGAAAGCTCTTGTCGTCCCTAATTACCTTCGTCTATGGCTGAGAGTCACCTGTGATGCGGGCAGCGCGGGCGCAGGGGGGCTCGTGGCTCTAGCGATGTTGGCGGCCGCGGCGGGGTGCGGCGACGTAGCGGGGGGCGCAGGGCGCGCGGGGGGTACGGGCGACGCTGGGCATCCCAGCTCCGGCGCCTCGTCGCTGCCGTCCGCGCACTGTGGCACGCCGTCACACGCGTTGTACACTGCGATACATTCGCCACCGCGCCGGCACTCGAACTGGTAGCGGCTACAGCGCCCTGCTTCACACGTCACCAAGCTCATATGAGGACTACTTCACTCTTTCCCCTATTCCACATTTCGCCTTCCTTCTACTAACCGAAACCTAATTATCCTTTTTTAGGTCATGAATTACACAGACCCACAAAACAAAAAAGTGCTCTGTACCTTTGACCAGACCTACCTAGGGTTATGTATTTCGATGCGCTAAATTCAAGTTTGAGGTCGGTTTGGCCAATATACCTCCAAAAGTTGATTGAATTGAGTTAATTGCAAAAAACCGATAAAAATGGCCAAAAATTGCGAAAAAATACAATTATGCTAACGAAAAAGTTTTATTTCGTACTAAATCAAGTATGTTTCTTATGTATTTCGATACGCTGAATCCTAATTCTCAGCTAGTTTGGCTTTTCATCAGCCTTCTGAATTTAGAGTAAATTGCAAAAAAAAAAACACTGAAATTCTCTAAAAATCGCAAAAAATGAAGTTTTTTAAAAAAAAAAAATCTCGAACTAGATGATGAACTTTGGAGGTATATTGGTCAAACTGACCTCAAATTCGAATTCACCCCATCGAAATACATAACCCTAGGTAAGTCTGGTCAAAGGTACAGAGCATTTTTTTGTGGGCCTGTGTTGTCAAAGCATTAAAAAATGGTTAACAGTCTCCCACACGGTTCCGTAACACATAGGTACACATCTCTTTTATGAAGATTTCCTTTCATTTTGAACTTTATTTTAGTTATCTATTATTATTAACGGCCATAATAATGTGTATTCTCAATTATCTCATTATGAAAGATAAGATAATAATAAAATCTATATAGGTATTTATAATGAAATTGTAAATTTCAATTTAATACAAAAATTAATAATTGGTGTGTCACCTTCACCAACAAACAATACTACAGTAGTAGGTATCACAAATATCTTTATTGATTCCTTTGAACGTCCAGTTCACAGACACATAAGACTGCTGCGTTTATTGAGACGTGTTAAATTCTGTTTATAAGATATGAAGCAATGAGATCGAGAACTTTTTTCACGAGAAATTTTAAGACCGTATTACATAAGCTACCATAATTGGATTTTATGATCCAATCAATCAAATGCCTGATAATTCACAGAATACACCAATAGCATACTGTGATTTCTCTCAAGCATCGTATATACGGTATATATGATTGAGAAGTGCTTCTCCAGCATCTGTTGTAGATCGAGCGAAGTAGCGAGTAGTGAAACCATATTGTTCATTGGGAAAAATGCCATTAACATTAAAGAGAAAAAGAAGTTGGTTGTTTCAAAAATTTTACTTATATACGGCAGGATTGAAACCGGTATATAATTACAAAGATCACTTCTGTTTCCTTTTTTAAAAAGTGGTAAAACTTTACTATATTTCAATAAATCTGGGAAAGAACCCACTTTAAGACATAATTATGTTAATAATAGAAGATCTGCACGGAGCGAGATTTTTAAAATTTATGATTAAGGCTTTTAAATGATTTTATAATATCTTATGAATCGATTTGCAAGAATGAAAAATCAACATTAAACTTACAAACCTTATTTTTAAAAAGCTTAAGAGCATAGCATAGCGTAGCCTCACTAAATAATCAGGATGATTTAATTTGAGAAGTTATCTACAGGTATTTTACCAAAAAATGTTTCAAAGTCTTACCTATTCTTTTTCTGAATTTACAACAACATTATTTATATTCAATTCAATTTTTTTTTATTGAAATAGTATATATATTTTTTAATAAACAAAATTTAACATTTAAAAATTTACAATATACATATTTACAATGCAAAACTTAAACTAATTATTTACAGACTGTTTTGGTACATAAATCATGTCCGCGTGGAATGGTGCCAAGAATACTGGCATCATTTCCCCGTTGAATCGCAATTCCGTTTATCTGGGCAAAAAATGCAACAGCCTTCCTGTTACCAGTGGAGGTTATGAGACGTGGGCTTAATTCTTTTAGAATTTTTTTTTGCACTGCTACTCAAGGTGTTTCGACTACAAACGGCACAAAGAGATGGTATGAGACGGAGCTAATGTATCGACGCAGGTTGCGTCCCACAAAAGCGCCCGTCCCCTTTTCCAGGGAATCAATTTTCATTTCAATTGGCGGATTATGTTTATTATGTTTCCCATAGATACTACTAATAATATCCCACGTGCACCTGATCTGATCACCGACCATGCCTTATTTAGTCTTACAAGGGGGTGGGAGGGAGTCTCGATAGTTCTTACGTAAGATCACAAAAATGCGCAAAGTTAAAACTATTTTTTGAAAAAGCGGGGGAAATCGCACCTATAGGTAATATTAAAGATGTTCCACTTTCCGAGTGGGTTTTGAGCCCCTGGACTTCTATTCTGTTATGTAGGTAAAGATGAATGATTAAAACAAAAGTTTATTATTACCAGAACTAAAAATTATTGGTAGCTTTGTAAGTAAAAATAAACACTTCTAAAAATTGTTACTTTGTAAAATAAACATTAAAACTAACCAGACATTTATTCATTGTTTCCTTTTGATTCTTACGTAATAAATATTAAACAGGGGGAGGTGGTCGGCCTATTCTTATTTTTTATTACATTAGGGGGGAGGGGTTCGAAAACTGGCAAAATTCGTCTTACGTAATAAATGAATGGCCCCTAAGACACATAAAGTACTCGTCAATTGTTACATATCATATTAAAAGCACACATCGACCAATATTTTATTCAAATAATGGATGGATCACAGTTTCTCAAAGCAGGCGATACCCACACCCTAGTGGGCTGCGGATATCTCAGGGGCGTTAAATACAAATTGTTATATATATATATATATATATATATATATATATATAACAATTTGTAATATATACAGAATGAATGGTAAGTCACTAGTTTGGACGTAGGTAAACTACCTGTTTTGTGTCGAAAGTGCAGCTATCTGCTAGGGTGTCCAGACGACGCGTAAATAATTAGATAACTGTTGAGTAACTTTATTTAGAAGTTTATTAAAAAATAGGTAAATACCTATTTTTTCTACATAATTCGAATGAGAATCATATACCGAGTATTCTCCTTAAATATTTATAGTGACTCACCACCTTATATGTATAATATAGTCTTTTCTTCAACTAGTAACGTTCAAATATTACGCTTACATTTTTGGAAGTTTAATGATAAGTTTTTCGTTTAGAAAGTTTCCACATAATGGAACCGAAAGTTAATAAATCGGTTGAAGCACATCAGGTTCATCTTCACATTAAGTCTATTCTCAAAAGACTAATTTGTAATAATTAAATAAAACGTGAATAAAGCAAATAACTCAACCTAAGTTGTTATTTTTTATTTTCCTACATATTTCTATAAAACATTTAGATGTAGAGTTTCTGGGGGCGTTGGGTATCTATTAAATTTTTCATAAAGTGGGCGGTACATCAAAAAAGTTTAAGAAACACTAATGTAGATCACATTTCGCTCGGTGGTTAGGAGTGAGTCAGAGCAAGTCGAGAGCAGTGCACTGACTACATTTGAGTCATCACCACCGTTACCTGTTTTTGACCGACAACTAACACATCGCGCGGCGCGCGGTCTTCCGCCCACTGCGTCATCGCGCTCTACGGTAATCTATTTCGCAATTTGTGGATTTAATGTTATAATGCCAATTTGAAAGCCTTCCATTAAACATTAATTTAATATTGTAAAAGAACCAACAGAAACAGATTTTTTAACTTCACAAAATTTTTACTACAAAGTTTTTAACGACTGCACTGCACACTGTCGTTATACTTGGTTCACAAAATTGATTGCAATTACATAGCATCATACAAAAAGTACTAAGCAAAGTTCGCTATGATGATAAAAAAATAATTAATTAAACTTGGAGGCTTACTTGGCAGCGGCTGCGACGGCGGCGGCTCGTGAGGTGACTGAGGAGGTTCGGGCGGAGGGCGAGGCGGCTCTGTGCTGCGCGTCGTCGGCGTCGTGGTCGTACTCGTTGTCGTCGGGTGTCTAAAATATGTCCAACATTTTGTATATTATATTAATAAGAAAAAGTTTTATTTAGCTTTAATGTAATTGTACTCGGGTCTGTCTAAAATATAATAAAGCTCTATCATGTTTATAAATACCTGAGGCTAGCGAGCTCGCGCTCGTGGTGCTCGAGACGCTCCTGGTCCTGCAGCTCGGCGAGGCGGCGGCTCAACTCTAGCACGCCGCTGCTGAAGTTACCGTGCGCTGTGAATTTACAGCGGAAGTCCTCCGGTGGCCCGCAGTTGAACAGATAGCAGCTGCCCGGACTCTGTCAATAAATTGAACAGTACTTAGTACACGGCTACCATAAATACATTGCCATAGCTGAGACAAAATCTCAATAACCCCAAACATTTGGGATAAATCTATTTTTTTTAGACTATAATCCCGAATAAATTGTTTTACAACTAAAATAAGAAAAAAAGAAATTGTTATTTCCACTGACACAATAAGTGTATCGGTTAAAACCCACTGGGTAAACCCAGATATATTCTAAAATGTCTCCGCTGACGGTCCTGGACGCTCTGCAAGTTTAAACAAATCCGGAGAAACCCAGATGCTGCCTTAGCTTAGTGTTTAATATACTCTTATTCTTCGTATATTAGTTTCACTTACATACACAACTTCGCTTTGCTTTTTTTAAAAATAACTAACTAATATATGAACCGTATAAAAATGTGGATAGTTAGATTTAAGAGGAGTTCGCGTGATGACACTTAACAGCTACAATACTTGCGTGCACCCGTATGTGATGTGGGAGTATGTCACGGTTCCTCAGCCTCATATTGATTTAGCTTACAAATAATGAGGTACCTAATGACATAATATTGATGAGTAGAAAAGACAAATTATAGAAAAATAACTTTAAGTTACTAAGAAATAAACGTTTAACTCTTCGCCCATACTACTCTACCCTTTCTCTGTAACTGACTTACTTACTGATTCATTGCATTACATTTTGTTGAAAGTTTGTGTGATAGTTTTGTTTTACTTGTCACTAGAAGTGTCAAAGTTTACTTTTGCACCTTTGATTATAGACAGGTATTTCTGCGTCCTTGGAAATTCGACCCAAAAAGGAATTAAATATCACACTAAATATTGTATGAAGTGTCAGTAAACAAAAACGTGGACAATCTAATAACTATAGAAATATAACACGGGCGAAACTGCGAGAATTGACTAGTTTTATTATATTAATCATAGCGGTTGACATTTTAGTTAAGTAAAGTTAAAAAGAAGTTCAACAAAGTATTATGAGTCAAAGCAAATAACTGATATTCTTACAATTTTCGTGAACATAATAATGGCATTTCAACGCTACAATTCTAATTAATTTCCACTGCAGGTGCTCGTTAGAAGTTTTTCAGAACTGATAGGAAAAATTTCAAAAGTAGATATTAAAAAAGAATCTCTGTAATACTTTTTAGAATGGACAGAAATAACAAAAGAAAAATATCGAATCTATACTGATATTATAAAGCGGATGAATTCGTTTAAACGTGCTAATGTTAAGATCTCGAAAGCCTGTTTACTCGGGAATGTTGTAGTTTATAACAAACATTACGCTCTATCTCGTTTGAGGATGTCTTGAGGAGGAGTAGCCATAACCATAAGCATGGGAATAGCTTTAGAGGTCATATTATACTTGATCAATAATTTTGTTTCGATTATTCGTAATAACAATAACGCTCGACGTATAATGTGTCAGATATGATGTGTTTTTTTTATATCTTCATTATTTTTAAATGTTGTGTTTTGTGGTTCACGAAGAAGAATATATTGTTATTAATTTTTATGAAAATTAAGCATTATTAGACAATTTTTTACCTTTTCCTCGAAGACGAACACGTCGCAGGAATCGGTCTCGCAGCAGAGACGCAGGCACTCGCGGCGTGCGCCTACATCCAGCTCGGACAGGTAGCGCGCTCCCATCTCGCGCGACTCCTCCGTGCGGATGATCTTGTCGCGCTGCACGTCGAATCGTGCCGCGCACGCCGCCGGGTCCAGCTCGCGCGCGCTGGTTACCACCGCTACCACCGCTACCACCACCAGCAATGCCACCGTTCTCGACGACGACCACACCCTCGCGTGCATCGTGCTCATATTCAGTGGCTCGCTCTACGCACTGTTCGCAATCGCGCACGACTCTACCGAGCTGATAACCTCGATTTGAAACGTTTTCCTGGAATGTGACAGGTAGTATCTGTGGCTCACGAGTGGCGCGGTCGATAGCGACGCGCATGCGCCTCGCACTATCGCGTTGCCGTCACACTCGGAACCGAAGTCAAAATGCGTATACTGTGCTCTTGTAATAATAGATGGGACGAGGGAACAAAACTCATATGACACATGTCTATACATTATGGAAAGTAACTAAATATTCAAATGATATACACATTGTAAAAAAGAGGCAAAGAATTAAACAGTATTAGAAACTCGTTGCTGTTAATTTTGATCCAATTTTAGACGAAAACCAGTAGAGATAACCGAAGACAGCATGTAAACATTATTCATTCTTATACTCTATTTTGTTAGTAAAGTAATTTACTGACAGTAAAGGCACAATGTAAGCTACCATGATCTTCCTATAGTACAGGTTGGAATTACAGTCAAAAATTATTTTAGTTATTTTCAAAGTTATTTTAAATCTTCACTTTTAGATAATTTAAGCAGATTGAGGCCTAACGACATTTTACAGAGTTTCATTATATGGGAGGATGAAAAACCGGTGATCTTTAATATTTATAACAGCCATAGTAATACACAATATGAACATTTGAAGCGTATTACGATTGAAAAAGCATTTCAGTGACCTACGGACAGATGAACAGTCAGCAAAACCTCACTGATGAGGTGCCAATAAGATCCTTCGGGTACAATAGCACTGTTTCACTGTGTCGAAAATTTGTATATTAAGGCAACAAATTAATAAAATTATCACTGACAGACAGACAGTATGCAGAGTTGACTTGAATGATGAAGAAGCATAAGAGTGCTTTATTTATATAGGTAAATAAATAATATTTTAAACAGAATTCTCTAAATATTCTCTATAGAATGGTCGTGTGTATTTAGTATTACGATTACCTGTGTGCCGTCAGACCGACAAATTTTTCCATGGAGCAAGCATTTAACTTCCTGTTAACATTTCAAAATCATTTTTGTATTAATTTCAAATGATACGAATGTAATAAACAGTTCTAAGTTGAATGTGATATAGTGTCGGAGCGCCGCGCGCAGGTCGGGCCTCTGCCGGCGCGGGCTCGCGCGTCGCGCGGCAGTGTGGCCGCGACGCCGGCCGCAGCGCGCATCGCCCGCTCCTCGCCCACCATGTCACTGTTCTTCAAGTTCCGGAGCGGCGTGAGTACCAGCGCTCTGCACGCGCACCGCTAGCACGCTTTCGCACAGCCCCTCGCGTCCATCACACCCGTCGCGCCCGTATCGCGCCCGTGTCGCACCCGAATCGCTCGTTGCGCGTTATCGCGTGCCTTCACGCCCAATCTCATTATGTTTACTGTCTTATCTGGTTACACTGTCCTTCGATCGCCTTTATTACTCCATCTGCAATTATCTATCGACTATCTGTCTATCATTAGAGTAATAAATGCTATTTGTTAATAACTCGGTAGAACTTTTCTTTACGATTAGATTTTATTACTTATAATTATTTCTTTCTTAATGAAGTTTATATTAGTGGCAATCAACAAACAATACTTGGTTTGTTAATATATATTTATTGTATTTGGATTAAACATAGATTTCATTTAATATTATTTTTGAGTAATAAATGATAACTTTATACTTATAACTTAATTTATTTTCACGATTAAGGTATGCTAACAGTAGTAAGTGTACGAATTATATAATTGTATATCGCTAACGAAAAGTGTGAAGCTTCATACAAGTTGTACGTGTGATAGTTCCCCTTAACTGTAGGTTATTATTTAGTGTTAGCGGCGTTGTTTAATTGAGTGAGGTAGCGAGAGGTCATTGTGTCGCTCGACGCGGCGCCGCCTCGCGCTTCTCGCCACCTCAATGGACCGCACACAAAGCTGCGCCCGCCGCCGCGACGGAGCGCGACACAACAGGGCCTCCTCGTTCTCATAAACTTGGCCCCGACTTTCCTTACCTTTGTATGTATTTCAAACTCACCTTCTTTCGCTACTCCAAGTCATTGTTTTTCGAAAATACGTAGAACACTTGCGGTTGGTTTTGATTTTAATGTTACTCGATCTATTTGCGCTATATGAAAAGTAAATTAGTCGTTAGGACGATGTTTAAACTATCAGACCGACCTTTCGTTGACATAGAAATAGATAGTTTGTTTTATATTAAACTAGTGGCTTAATTAACACGGCTTCGCATGGGTAGTTACGGTTCTTATAAAAAACATTGTTTCTAATATCCATTGCACCTTTATCACAGCTCATTTTAACTGACAGTTAAAATCTATTAAATTATTTCTTTATGAATTTGCTTTCTCTGACAAAAATCCTAATCATATTAGACTACGGCTGTAAAAACCGACCGGGACCGGATTTTATTAGGTCTAAGGTTTGATAGACGGTTTCTCAGACACCTTACATCTAGTCCGTATAATAGGATAACACTAATGTAACTTTACAATGAGGTCAGGCTAAGCTCGGATTTTTAACAGTTTCGGTAGAATGCGCAAAAGTAAGGAAAGCGAAGGAAGCCGTAGGTATACTTGCCTACTTCTCAATAATGTTGTGTTTTCTATGTACGAGTAAAACTTTTCTACGTCTATAATGACTGGACTTCAAGTATTATATTGAAAGAGTGTAACAACTGTACCGCTATCACACAAACGTTTACATTATTTTTTATTCCTTTATGAATTTATGTTAACTCTATATTTTGTCTGTCTGCTGAGCGTTTATGTTTAAAGCTGTGCGTTGTAACCCAGTGGTTCAGCAATGACAATATTTTGTTAAGAAAATTAATTTATACCTACCTAGCAATACGAGTAACATATTAGCCATTAACATTAAAATATCTCAATAATGGAGATTTTTGGCTACGAGTACAATAACAAAACGTTACATTAGCTACCAAACAAATGTTTTTTATAATTATATACAAAATGCTAATCAAAGTACGCTGAACGAGGGTCGGTTGTCCGCCTTTTGATAACCTTGCACTTAGAGTTTATCTTCCAAACGAAAGTGATAAGAGAGGCGAAGGCGACGGGCACTCTAAAGTTTAACTATAATATAACAATATACTTACATATTAGATTTGTCTACTTATTTTTGAAATTTTCTTTTTTAGTTAGTTTTTAACGTAAAATCGAATGACAAATAAATAATATTAACAATTTTTGATGTGTAAAAAAACATGAATTCGGTCGGTCTGACTGGAAATATTCTTCACTTTCGATACGTGCTTTAATGAAAATTTAAAATATGAAATTTAATATGGGAAGATTTAGTTGAACGGCCTTCGGTCCGTCGTGCCCCAACTAAAATAGTTTTAAAGAAGGAATTCGGCTTATTGTAAAAAAGAAGTAAAATGTCGCGGTGTCCGGTTCAAGAGAATCGATTCTTTCTACATCGTGGTCCTGGGTTCCAATTCGCTGAGTTCTGAAGTGTTTAATTTGTTTCTAAGCTTCATTCTTGCCCGACGGTCAAGAAATTATTAGGTAGGTATATTGATAGAGGCAAAATAAAGTTTTATATTAAATCCTTATTTTCCAAGTTTACTTATTTAACTATATTTACGTATATTATATTATAACTTTTGTTCATCACAAATCGGTTCAAAAGTCTTAAATTAGACTAGTAAATTAGTAAATAATTTTTATATATTTTTATGTGTCATCGTGTATTCGTTTGTACACATAGAACCAATGAGAACATCCGTTTCCTTCCATATCATTCAGAGATCTCAACTATGACTATCTGGCAATCCATTCGGCCAATAACCCCAGTTGAGATCAACTGAATATCCACTCAGACAACATCGGTCGTCGCGTGAAGATTAACTTGGTTCTGCCATTCCGCCACCACCGGGCGCTCACCTGCGCGTGGGGTGTCCGGACCGGGCTGGCGCGGAGGCCGTCCCGGCCCGGTCCCCCGCGGCCGGCGCGCGCTCCCTGCACGGAGCGCCGCCTGCCGCCCGCGCTCCTCCGCCGTCCGCGCCGTCAACGCGCCGCCCGACGCCCGTCCTCACTGTAGTTGTATACCACAGCGCCAGTAGTAGCGACTAGCGCCAGTCTTGATCCGCGCGCCGTTCGTTTCGTACGCGTGTATGTGCTGTAGTGCTTGTGCTCTGTCAAGTGTGTTAACTGTGCGCGGAGGAGTTTTGTCAGTTTCGAACGAGCACCCGCTGGAGGCGAGCCGTACTGGCGAGCGAGCGAAGCCTGCCTGAGGGGGCTCTGACCTCCGACACGATCTCGGTACGGTTTGCATTCTCATCGTCTCATTCTTCTCTTCTGATGAGATGATCGCATGACGTAGGTTCACTTAACGGTGCCCGGTACCGTCGATGCGACTGACCGCTTTCTGCGAGAGCCGAGAGCTTCGGTTAATGAATACATAATATTTATATGTACACATAATGTTCAATACCTTTTGTAAAGATTCACATTTAAAGTCGTCATCATCAGAATCAGTAATATTTACAATCTACGAAATATAACGAAACATGTCAAGGTCTTAAATTTTTTCATCACCTTTGATTGCATATTTATTATCAACAAACGTAGGCCACGGCTTATCTCATAACGGTAATTCGACACGGGTCGCATAATTACAGGTAGCACGGCCGCCAAATTGTCATTTTTTATAAAGATTGATGAGAAGATAACCACTGTGTAGAATATTAATACAACGCTAATGACCACTGGGACACAGTGGTGTCGTTTTATTGTTTGTATATATTTGTTTGCCGACCGGTGCACCAGGAAAACAGCGCACGCCTCTCGACGAGTGTAGAGTCGGCTCATTCGTCACCGAAGACTATTTTATTTTTGACCTATAAATATAATATTTAGTTATCGATGAACAATGTATTTATCCTGAACTATTATAACCTAGAAAATGAGTAAAGAGCTAGTTTGTCGTAGCATTGTCGTCGCACGGTAATACGTTACTTGTATATTTATACATTACAGCCCACAATAATAATCGATAATATTAAATTGATATCAATTATTTATTTATTTATTCTTTATTGCACACCAAAAATACAATAGACAGCATAGTTACAAAATTGTTGAGTCGAGATTGTGTAGTACAATTAAATAGGCGGCAATATAATAATTATTCAATTATTAGACACATAATGTGTCACTTGCTTTAATTTTTAAGTCCAAAAAACTTATAACAACAGATTGCAAGACGTTATAATTAAATTACGAGCTGTTCATTTAGTTCAAATCCAATACAGTTTCAAAACCGAAGCAATATCCATGTATCAGATCAATACAAAACATATGACTAGGTAACTAAATAATTCAGAGATTCATATTAAATTTATCGTGAGAAGTGATGCTCATAATGATACGAGGATGTTGCTTTTATTAATTTGTCGTTAATGATTAATGGACAATTCGCTGTCATTGAAATATACTGTATCAGTCTGTAAACAACCCACTGCTGAGCGAAGGTCTCATCTCCATATAGAAGAAGGGTCGGAACTTTATTCACCACCAATATACTCATATTATGACGACCTTCTGGTGTAGTGGTGCGAGTAGTCGCCTCAAACCGCCAGCGGTCGCGGATTCGATTCCCTCTCGGGAAGGATATTTGTATTTGTTCAAATATTTGTTTCCGGTCTGGGTGTATGTCCTTATGGGCCTCCCCTCCGTGCCTCGGAGAGCACGTAAAGCTGTCGGTCCCGGTTATTATCATAGAGTCCTAATATCGATCGTTACTCATGATAAGGAAATATCCGCCAACCCGCAATGGAGCAGCGTGGTGAATTAAGTTCCAACCCTTCTTCTATATGGAGAAGAGGCCTTCGCTCAGCAGTGGGAGGTTTACTGGCTGATACAGTACAGTACAGTACACTCGTATGAACAAAATGACTATAATATTTATGAATTCCAATTAAATTGTTCCTTTGTATTGAGAAAATTAAAGTAATTAGTTAAATTGGTAAAAATAAGATTTTCGTTTATTATTTAATGTTTTCGGTTTACAATCTACTGACATCTTCTAGTAGGTATCGGACGTCACAGGGCGCCGGGCGCGCGGACGCATCACGCAGTCGGGCTGACGGGACTCGGGCGCATGGTCGGTAGTCGCACATATACCTACTCGTACAGTACACTACAGTATATTATACTCGTACATGTGCAGTTCTCATATGATATTGCATAACAAATACTCGCCCTCGCGACGATGAGCCAACGAACCGAAGCATACTAACTATAGTTAGTTAACTGGATCATCATTAGCTTCGTTCCAATGAAACTACATATATTTACGTTCACAAATTTAAAAAATGCATCTTCATAATTCCAAAAAAAATAATGTTTATTTTTCGCTTCCGCAATCAGTCGCAGTTTGTCGTGATAAGGAAAATTAATACGGGAAGTTCGTCGTTTCATATTATCGCAATAAGCTGTTGGCGTAACGATTGTATTATTTAAAATTTTGATAGAGATGCGTGATGCTATAGTTGCGGCTCTATTTCGGGATATGACGCGCGTCCGCTAATTATATTTCCACGCGTTATAGAGCCGCCGCGCCGTGTGGCGAGTAGAGCGGCGTGCCGAGACGAGATGACGGACCCGCAGCGCCGTCAGCGCCGCGAGCCGGCGACCGTAGGACACGATCATCGTCGTAACCTTTGCTGACCTCCTGGGAAATCTCATTCAGAACGTTCACCTCGAGTCACTACCGTTTTTAGTGAAAGTTCGATAACCTGATCTAAATTATTTATTGCGAAGATACCATCATTTATGTTAAATTGCCGCTCTACTCATAATAATGAAGAAAAGTTATGAAGTCAGAATAAAAAGTGATTTTTCATTGAAGCAAGAAGAAGTAGTTTTCGTAATTATACAAATGTAAATAATAATAAGTCTCTCTAAATAATATATCTCAATGTTGAACTCACCAACGGTTCGATAATGGTGACTCTATTTTCTATATTATGCCGAAACGTAATTGTATTTGATTCCAATTTTAGTAAAGTTTTAAATTCTAATATAATAAAGGGTAGGCAAATGTTCGATCCCACTTTTACAAGCAAGCAAATGCTAAATTATTAAATAATTGTAAATTTTATAGTATCTCCAACAATTTGAGCGGACCAGCTTTACGAGTAAACAGGAATGCGAGTGCCGTTCAAGGCGCGCAGCACTCCGTGCGTAGTGTCCGCGCGACGCGCTCCGCTGCGCTTCGTGCGGCTCACTCGGCCACAGTTGCACAATAGTCATTAACATCTTTAATATATACTCCTTCACTTTTTGCTCAACATAGACGATCATCTCCATCTTACGCAAACCGATTTATACTCACATATATCCTTGAACTGCTTTGTTGAAGAGTAACTATTCGATTACTTTACTTCTACAACAAGTAAACAAGGTAGTCGATCCTTCTCCACTATAACTGCTATCCAAATCCTTTAAGCTTTCGAACATCACTCGTACCATATCTTGGTATCATGTCATGGGTCATCTACCCAGAGACACGTGAACTGCATTACAATCAACTCTGCCTTCACCATGTCCACAGACAAGCAGTTTCGCTTGTCTGTCCACAAATTTCCCATTAAAGAAAAGACGCGTTATACAAAACATTGCTTATACGGATTGAAAAAAAAAATCTTATTATTTTTTGGAAGTTCGGTGAAGGTTGAGGAAACTTTGAATAACTAAACCCGTCTTAAATCAACAGACAAGGCTAAATCACTAGATTGTATGAACCGAGGAAATATTTGGTTTAATTTTCGCCCCGCGCTGTGATGGTCGGGTGTCGCTTCGCTGTCGCTGCCCGGTTTGACCCGGAGATATCGATGTTAAGCCCGTAGCCCGGACATGCACCATGCAAACCTAACATTCGTGATGGAATCGACAACGGTAACAAGACTTGCGAAAATATGAACTGCGTAAATTAGATGAAGTGACCGTCGCGATGAAGATGTTTTCTTATCGGAGTATAATTTCCGTCTCTGCAATACATATAATACACCGCCGTCGACGCCGCCGCCGCGGTGCGCGTCGCGGTCGATAGCGGCGCGCCGGCCACCGTCTGCCGCCCGCCGTCGTCGTATGTCTTGTGATCTTATTTAGATGCTTTTCCATTAATTTGAACCATAATTTATAATTTTCTATGCTTATTATAACAAAATAAGTTATAAATGTGAAAAATACGTATATATGATTTAACATTAAAAGCAATAAAATTATGATTATTATTTTATTTATTTATTTATTTATATACTTTATTGTCCAACAATACAAATGCAGTTGTAACAAAAGGCGGACTTAATGCCTAGTGGCATTCGCTCCCAGTCAACCTTTAGGCTAAACAGAAAATATTGTAGGCGGTAGCAATAAAGTGGTAAACATATAAATACACTACGGACGCATATATACACATATACATACATATTATTCCTAGTCTGTATTAAAAACAGATCAGTCGAGACGCAAAAAAAGAATCTCTAGGTGTCGAGGTAGAGTCACATGGAAGTTTCTTTCTTTCAGCAAACTATTCATTTCATTTTATTGTATAATGTCGATTCCTAAAGTGCTTTTAATGTTTACTCGAATTAAGTAAATTTTTGATTTCGATTGTACAATAATCAATTTTAAAATAAAAGATATGTAAGATCTGTCCAGGAGTATTTTAAAACCATGTTATCAAAATATCTATCTTATTTCACGGAAGACAATAAGGAAAAGAGTGTGAGTTCTTGAAACCAAATATACACCATAATTGTATCGATTGAATATCTCCGAAGCGTTTATGATTAGGTATAACAAAAATCATATTATTAACAATCACATTGTTAAAAATGTTATTGTAATCTTATTGAATATTGTAGCGCAACAAAAGGACGTAAGGCATACACCAAAATTCAGTTTTCCCATATTATTTCTAAGCTGTAGTATATTAGGGTGTCTATCATAGCAAAAAATCTCCCCTCCGCTCCAGTGGACAAGGGCTCTGCAATCCTATTGGTTAATATTTCTCCGTTTCTCCGCTCAGCCGCCTCGCTCCGCTTCAATGGACGGGCACCCTTATGGCTGGGTATTACCAGATAGAAAGTAAGAATGAGATTTAAGTTGGAATGCACTTGCATAGAAAATTCCTATTAAAAAATGCATCGTCACCGATCTTACATCTACGAGTTATAGTTATACAATTATGCAACTATGATAACTTTCAGTTTCCTGTGACGTAGTTGGAAAAAGATTGTAAGCTTAGGAACGGTATGACTGTTATTTATATTTCAAAGTAGTTGAAAGATTGTAAAAACTTATATTTTTAAATAAAGAATACCAACTAAGAGCGAGAGAATCCATCATTAGGGTGGTTTACGAAGCTGCTTTACCGGTAAACAGCTCGTTGTCTGTGCCCTTAATTGCTCGCTGACTCGCTCGCCTGCAGGTAGGTACACAGTCGACATGAGACGCGGCGAGACTTTCTCTCGTCTCGTGAGCCTTATCTGTCGTGAAGCCAGTTCTCAGTCCGAAGGCAAACTTTTGGTTTTAATCGCTCCGCGTGGCGTGTGTTACAAAGTGTAATTTTATAATTATACTGTCGCTTGTTCCTATTGTCCCTGTGATGTCTTGGTTATATGCGTGTCTACTCACACCAAGGAACTTATACCCAATATAACTTCCTTGACAGTTTACATGCAATAATGAGTTTACGTGTGACGCTGTCGTTCCCTCGCAACACGTAGTTGTTTTATATCGTTTTATTGGCAATACGACGACGACGTGACGTCTCAACTCTGCATATGATAGCAGAATTATAAAATAGAGAATTTATTGATATAAGCTAATTTATCTTATCAGTTCTACGCGTAAATAGAATTTGATCCTGAGCTACAGTTACGTCTACATTTCTAGAAAATTTGCTAAAATAGTTTCCATTGTATGATACATTATAGTTAATACTAGCTGTACCCGCGTCTTCGTACTTTGCCATCCCTTTCATTAAGCCTGTAATATAAAGTATGTTCGCTAGCTTAGAATGAGCTTATTATTCAAAAGCTTCTGTACATTTCAGGTTCAAATTTATTTTGGATTTAATACTAAGAGTTATGATGTCTATATTATTTCAGAAAAATAATGAACCAAATACCTTGAAATATTAAATGAACAATTATAAACGCGGTAAGCATCCGAACAAATATAAATTTAAATATGAACAGTGATCGCGTTAGTTTAAAACAATATATTAACGGAACAATCTTTAAAAATATACTTTCTAATAAAAAATAATTAATGAAATGGGACTAAGCGCTTATATACATTTTTATTTTCGTCTTCTCTCGCAAGGAAACCGCGCTGAATTTCGAGATCAAAGTGTCCAGTGTCCTACGAGTAGCTCGTAGTATGACCTCGAATCGTGCCCATTTGAATTCGTTAAGTATTTTTGCCGTGATGTGCGGCCAAGATACAGAGGAGACATTCAGAACAAAAAAAAATCTATAATTTTAGTTTCACAACAGCTTATAGAGTTCCCTTAGATACAGTACAGAATTTGATTTGTTACAGTTTTATTGATTGATATCATCAGGAACTAATTTTAATTACATTATAAACGTAGTTTGCGAAGAATGCCCTTCCACGCCTTTGTAATTTGTTAGATCACTTTGGTTGCTTTGCTTGAAAATATAAATATATAATTTTTGAATAAATATTATACATATCTAATACAGAGAGTGACGTTCGATAACAACTAAATATTCCATTACTTCTGTAAAACTATCTAATTAATAAAACCCAGGAATATGCCGACTCTTTGCGCTGCCTGGTGTAAAGATCGCTGTTTCATTTTGTTTAAACTATGATAAATACAATTCCTATAGCTACGATATTTTATTTAAAGTATAGGTACGCTAAATAATAAATAAAAAACCCGACTGCGTAAAATACTCTTATTATAAACTAAAAAGAATAAAACAATTTACTAGCATTCATTTGATACCCATATTGCTACAGTAAGAAAAAAAAAATTCAACTCCCCCCCACCCCTCATTCTGCCATTTGCGGGCGCCATTTTGAAAATTTATATAGCCTATGTCACTACTACAATTTAGACAAATCCAAAGACACCTCATATGTCAAAAACCGTCCAGCCGTTTGGGCTGTAGGGCGTGCCAAAGAAATGTACATACATACATACATACACTCGAAAAACATAACCCTCCTTCTGTCGCAGTCGGGTAAAAATGAATGGCAATGGGTCATTTGTTTTTCTAAGAACTGTTGCTATACCTAACCATAAAAAAAATTAAGTGCGTTCTATCTATGTCTATTATCCAGGTCCTGTTTTGTTCTGGTAAACAATCATTGGTTTTTGTAAAAAGTTATAACTTCAAATAGAGGAACATTTGCAAATACGATTAGGCGAAAAAAATTCATTAAAAATTCCGTTTATTGTCCCCTAGGCAGCATTGCAGCAAATTCTTTAATAAATTTATTTAAGTAGTGTATCAACTAGTCACAATAGGTACTGAATAAAAGGATTCTGGTTAATTCTGTCACGCTGCTTCTGTGGATTAGGAAAAATAACATTCTCAGAATTTTTCCTGAAGCGTGCAGGTCCTGTGACGGTCCTGTGACGTTTTCATGACTGCCAAACCGATGAATTAACAAATAAGTTAAGCACCTTAAACTTAAGCTACTACGACTACAATCTTTTGATTGTGATACATTTTTTTTTAAATCCAATGAGTCATCTTGATTATAAATATGTTATTTTTACTGAAAATATGTTTTATACTTCTCTGAAAAAAGGCAATCTCATGAGTAACAAACCCAATACGAATATTTGCATTTAGTTCATATATTACTATTTAATACAGTCACATCTTCAGAAACTGATGCAGGTCTTGTCAATAATTAAAAAAAACCCAAAAAAAAAAAACTATAAAAAAATGACAACTCAGCAACACTTTATGTTTTTCTCTTACTTCTTTCTTTACTCTTTCGAAAACGATTAATTTAGTACCGTGTACGCATAAATCGCAAAGTTGAATTAAAAAAAAAACCTGTTGTTATTGTCTAAATAAAAATTTTGGTATTTAGAACGTATTATTTGAAAGCTTTCAATGTCTTATTGTTAATAGTTTCTATATTTTTCCACGATTTCGTTTGTTGGGTACAAGTACTCGACTTTGACCGCGATGTTAAGTAGCCTGCAAATAAGTATTAAATCCATGTCTTCAAATACCTGCGTACCATTCTTAACACACACACACAAACCCTTCTTCTATATGGAGAAGAGACCTTCGCTCAGCAGTGGGTTGTTTACAGGCTGATACAGTACAGTAAGAACAATATCAAATCTCACAATTGATTTAGACGTTGCAATTATCTCATTACTAGAAAAAGAAAAGACAATCGCCATCCGTTTCATATAATCAGTATCAGGATTATTGATTCTGTAATACTTATATGTTTGGATCTAGGTGAATTAATCTCAGTTGAGGAGTGCATGCGTTTAGTCACCTGAGTGACGACAGGCGCGAGGGCGAAGACCTTTGTTTGAAAGAAAGGCGATTGTCACCCCACACTTTCATCATTTACACACTTTTCACTTCACTGTTAAGCATCTCACTGTACTCCATTGTCTCAGCTCCAGCAGCACACCGGGCTCGGAGCTACGGTAGAACGATTCCGTGTCGTATTTTATACGTTTAAAGAAACGTTTTTAATTCAACTATTTTAAATGAAAGATATTTGTTATCGGAACCGAGTTGTGATCCCGATTATTAAAAAAACATTATTATTTATATTATTAATTTTGACTTTCACGAATTACTAGGTATCGTCGCGGATTCACTCAATTATAATTTTGTATACTTGTCAGTTGTCGTTATGGTTAACGTGACTAGTCGTTTAAGTCGTACCGTTTTGTTTTACAGCCTTCTTTTACAAAATAGGCTTTTTAATGCAAATATATTTTTCTAATGGTATTACAAATAAAATAATTTAATTACTAAGTAGTGTTGTACACATTGCTTGTATATATAGTACATACATATGTTACGAATCCCGTATGAGGAAGAGGCTGTTTCTCGAAGTGTCCAAAGCTGCACTCTCAGCACCGAGCGTGCCTTTTACGTGCCTTCAAGTGCCCCTTGTGCTGTTTCCTCGCTTTACTTCGTTCGTCGCTAAGGCGACGTGCTACGGCACCACTCGCCCGCCTGTTGTTTGCATATTTTATAATACACAACCCTCGTCCGAAAAACGCCGTGCGCTAAATATATATGATTACATAAACGAGTCCGGCGATCGCAAACTCGATATAATGTCGTGTCTAGGGGAGGTCGAGTGTTGAAGCTAGTCGAGTGTACACTCAATGAGTGGTTTGATTGTAGTGTGCGGGGCGGCGGCGCGGCGGGGCGCCGGAGCGGGGCGTGCGCGGAAACACGGTTGCTTGGTTGTGTTTGTGTAGGATAGTTATCTTAACACATCCACATCACTAGCGGTCGAGACTCGAGAGGGTTACATGATGGTTTAACTTTTCATCATAACCATAAAAAGTCCTACCTATATGATATTTAAAAAAAAACCTGATAATTGCTGACATGTATAATGTTATCTACTTTTAAAACGATTATTAATTAAACTAGCTACTTTTTAGCAATAAGTCCATAAAAGATGTCAATTATTAAGGAACTATGACATATTGTACTGTGGTACGGAGGCTTTCCATCAAATTCAACTCGCATTATGCCAATTTTTTAAGAGGCCATAGAGATTGTATTTTGATTGTTTTTTCGTGTCGGTGTTTATAGTTTATATTACACCAGTAAAACAGAATTTTCTCTCAAAATTTACTAAAAATTTCGTAAATTAATTTTTTTTTTCTTAAAAACAAAAACAATCTAAAATCTAATATAATAGACGGAATTACCTTTCCAATGTTTATGGTTAAAACAATACTATACCTATTCTATAAGAGATGTCTCAACGTTATGAAACTTGGTACATAATTTTTCTGCAAAACTAACGGATAAGAGTTATGGGCGAAAAACTGACCTTGTCTCAACTGTTTTCACATAGAAAAAGAAAAGAAAAAAACCATGTACATAAATCTATATCTAAAGGTCTAAAAAAAATATGGATACCTGATAAAATAATTGCCGTGCGTTGACCGGCAGAGAAGAATATTCCCGCTCTCTTTCTTGCCGAAGTGTGGTAAAAGACGACTACGGCGAACAATTGTACACCAACCAGGATGGTGATGAGCAGCAGCGTCATCATATCCTACCACAACACACTGCGCTCGCCAATCTGCCTGTCAAGCGTTGCGAGTAATGGAAAACCCTCGTCAGAGATAAGCGAGACTTACGTTAAGCAATGGACATCCAACGGCTGGCACTACCACATGGTAGTGGTGGGATAAAATAATATAAAGATGTATGTGTAAAGTTATTTGTTATAAACTAAGAATTCAAAAGGTTAAACTGTTCAAAGGCTTCTTCTTCTATGAAATCTGTCCCACTGGGATTTCACTGGTCATCTGATATTCTATATTCATTTCACATAGAATTGTACAATAAAATTAAGAATATGGGACGTAATTACAGATTGTGAACGTGTGCGACAACTTGTTTCGCTAGTTTTCAGGGTTCCGCACCCAAAGGGTAAAAATATATATATATATATTTAAGGGGGGCTCCTATACAACAAACGTGATGATTTTTTTCCAATTTTTATAGATAATGATACGGAACCCTTCGTGCGCGAGTCCGACTCGGACTTGGCCGGTTCTTTATTATTTTAAGTCGTTCAGTCAGTCTCTACATTATGAATAATTCGATAAAAATAAACAACAGCTAGAGAGAAATCAAAATCGTAAAAAATTAAAATCAGTTCAAAGTCCCTTGAGGTCTTTGTCCTTTATACGACGTACCTACTTCGTGTAAAAGATAATTTAGTCTTGTTTGTGTTTAATCAGTAGCGCGGTGTTGTTAAAAGGGTAAAGCATAATGACGATGTTAGTGTCGACCCAGTAAATTAGGAAAAAAAATAGTTGACGTCGAGTTTAATGAAAAAAAAAAAAAATTTTTTTACAGTAATCCGACTCTACTGCTACTACTACTTTGTATATTTTCCACTATCATTGTTTTCAATAAGTAACCTGAGGTCGATGACACCGATTCTGCAGTTCACGTCGTGACCGCTCTTTTTTCTTTTCACTTTAATTTTTATAATATACCTACGAGATGGTTTCATTTATTAAAGCTCTCGTGCGGCACTCATGTCGGCCCAGAGCCTGTACGAGCCCCGTGAGTGGTCGTTAGCGCGCCTCCGAGATCCGTAGCGCGAGGCGGCCGCGCCTAGGCCTCCGCTCGCTGTTCTGATTAGTGCTCTTACAGTAGCTGTGCTCATACCGACTACATCCTATCCAATAGCTATATCAACATCCACAAATATATATTACATATTTGTTTTTCACGAACTTTAAAAATATAATTTCTCGATTCGGCCGATTTTTTGGCAGCATGACTGTGTCGTGACAACATCGTTGATTACGAGTTTATTTTAAAAGATCTGGTTTTTATTGAAATATGCTTGCATATTGTCTTCTCTTATCTATTCTTGATTAGGCTGACACTTTCTATCTTGACATTATTGAGGAGCATTTAAATTTACTTGAGCATATTTAAAATTTATTTATACCGTTTCACATTTGTTCTACGTAAATTAAGTAATCTGATTTTCGAGTAAAACCCAAGTGGCTCCCAATTCTTTTTCGCAGGAATACTCACATTGTTACTCTGTTGTACTTCATTTTATTCAGTCCTGTATATATATAAATATATTACGATTTTGCACACCACAACTTTTTACGGTAGAAGAACTGAGTACGAGACTTGGTTTTTTTACAAGTTATGTTTTTGATGGCATCTCATTTCTTTTTGTAGATAGTCCTACTTTTTTCCTTTCTGTGACGGACGGGAAGCGCGGAAACCGTGAGCAAGCCACCTCCGTCGGCTACGGTTATGATTACAACTTCATAAGACGTCCCATTCTTGCTTTTTAATTTAGTTGACCATTTAACAAGTTACCTTCTTTTCATTATATTATACATATAGTGTACTTGACACTGATTCATACACTGCAAATGTAACTTTGTAATCATTTATATGAGATTACAAAGTTATATATGTAGTTGGTGTGTCTAGAAATGTGGACCGAAATTGCAAAACATTTTAGTTTTTCCTTGATTTATATACTAAAAACTAATTGTATTCTAAATTTGAAGCTTCTATGTCTGCTAGAAGTACCTTAGACTTTTTATAATCGGTGAGTCAATGAGTGACAAAATTAGAAACTTTGACTAGTTATAATTCTTAAACTACTGGTTCAAATTAAATGAAATTTGAAATATACCGTGTTTATACAATGCCTGCTTGGTTACTGAAAATTCAGGCTTCTAGTTATATCCACAACGAAGTTATATTTATATGGGGGTCAAAAATTCGAGAAAAGGATGGTACGGCCGTGCCATTTTTTGTTCGACTTGGCGGAGGCACTGCCATGCCCCCAGATAGATTCATCATAATCTACCCTTCACCTATTTGGAGGAGAGGCCTTTGCTCAGCAGTGAGACAATTACAGACTGATTCAGTTCAGTTCAACTGATTCTGATCTGCATCATCGTCACATCACAAAAAATACATTTTTCAACAAAATGGGGAATCAAGCTTTAAGTTTAGTAGCTGAACGCTTTATTTCTCTACTTCTCAAGCTATTGGATGTCGTGAGTAGTGTATTTAAAAAAAATCTTTTTGTGTCATAACTCATATGATAGTATTGAATTATCGTGTGACTTGTGAAGGAGGAGTTAGTGCGGATAATTGTAATAGGTACGAATTGTAATATCGTAAGGTTGATGTTGCAGAGCCGCAACAGCGGCGGCGGCAGCGGCATGGAGTGCGGCGTGGCGGCGGCGACGGGCGCGTTCCCGGCGCGCGCGCACCCCGCGTCCCGCGCACACCCTGCGCTCTCACCTACCGAACGCTCGCCCGCCAAGGCTGGCCTGCATGTCAACTTTAGCGATAAGGGCGAGGTAGGTACTTTACATTATTTTTTAGGTATTTTAAACTACCTTATGATTGAATTGGTGTCATCGAGTCTTGAAATTAAAAATGTTTAGAAAATCAACTTGATATCCTGGAATTTGACCAGCTTTCTATATGTTCAACGCCACGAATACAAAGACATACTAAAATATTGATTTACTAATGATAACTAACAAGAGGAAATGAAATAATATTCTATTATATGTATAGGTCCTTTCTATTAATTAGTACTTATTAATTCATTTTTAGGTAAAGGAGAGGCGGGAGAAATTCCTCACGGCGAAGTACGGCAGCCATCAGATGGCGCTTATTCGCAAACGACTCGCCGTCGAGATGTGGCTCTACGACGAGCTGCAGAAACTCTACGAAACCCCGGTCAGCGCTCCGACGAACTCGTGACGTAAACGTGGTGGTATACTGTCGTAGTACAATATACCACCTCGCGTGTTATTGTACTCGACGTGCTGACGAGCCCTTCGCCCGCAGGAGGCGACGCCGGCCGCGCCTGCGCAGGAGGTGGAGGTGGACATCGACGAGCTGCTGGACATGGACAGCGACGACCTGCGCCGGCGGCACCTCACGGTAACTGGCTCGCTCGCTCGTCTCTGTCGCAGCTCGCACGGGACGGGTGTGACGCGAGCTGCGAGCATAATGCTAGTACACGCTGTCCTTACAAGTTACAAGATCTACAATAATTTTTAAGATAAGAATTTGAATGTAGTAATTTTAGTACCTTGGACCCGCGCAGAGTACACTTATTCCATGTAATTACAGATTAACGTTAAAATGTAGCTAGAAGTAACAAACCGTTACGTGGAAATTATCATAAATAAACTAAACATAATAGAACGAAGGAATGTACAAAGGAAGACAAGTTTGTTTATAAAAATTATAAACGATGTGTTACTGATAGTAACCTTATCTTTTTAAGATATGCTTAAAATGTTTTTAAAAAACGATCATAATAAAAGAATGGCTATCAGTAATAAACATCGGCTCCGCGGCAGTAATTCAGGCTTATCACTATCAGTAACGTCATCGGTACCTCACTCTTCCCGAATCAGTCGCGCTCGGTGTACGCATTCCACGGTGACTCAACATTTGCGAGGTCACGGAATAATATTTAGAATACATATTATATTATAGCCACCTGGAATGACGGCTGAACCAACGATAACATACCGTGGGGACCAGCAATTAAAGCAATCGTCATCATACTCGTACATAGTAGTATCAAGTAGTTAAAAATTAGACAAATTAGCAGATTCATACGATTTGTTAATTAATTACTTCCATATTATTACAAAAAAAAAATTGAAGCGAGATTTTAATGACACCGCAATTTATTAATATAACTAACGGCGAGTTGCACGAAACCGTCGCTAATTTTCCGTTAGTTAAGTTGCAATTAATCTTAAAATTAGTTGATCTCGTGATTAATTTAAAGCTGTTGGAATTAATCATCCGTTAGAAAGGTCTTAAATTAAAGTAAATTTTTTTGTTAACTTAATCAGATGTACGTTTTGTGCAACAGATAATCACGATTCTTGTGATTAAATTAGTTTAATAAACACTTAAATTTTAATTTTTTTTCGTGCAACTCGGCGTAAATCACATACACGACGCTTAAAATAATAATCATAAAACTCTTCTTCATATTATAATTTCACTTGTTTTTTTAATTTTATTTTCAGACTTTATTAGCAGACGCGAAGAAACCACAAAAGGATGTACATGTAAGTAATTTCATTTAAAACTTGTTTTTTTTATCAAGTTTATAATTTTCAGAGCAATTATGATTATACAGATGTTTTTTTTTAGAGGTATAGAATTTTGAAATGGAATAAAACAAAGATAAAATTTTGAAATTGACAAGAAATTTACTTTATTCAAATGATATTCTTCTGGCATTGTAATTTAAATATGACTTCTGACATAATTAATTATGACTGCCACGGCTGGCTCGGACGTAGTCTAATCTGGAGGTCCAATTTTCGATGACTTTTTCCAACATTAGTGGCCGTATATCGGCAATAACGCGGCGAATGTTGTCCTCCAAGTGGTCAATCGTTTTGGGCTTATCGGCGTAGACTAGCGACTTCACATATCCCCACAGAATATAGTCTATCGGCGTAAAATCGCACGATCTTGGAGGCCAATTCACGGGTCCGAAACGTGAAACTAGGCGGTTACCAAACATTCACTTCAATGAATCGATTGTGGCACGAGCTGTGTGACATGTTGCGCCGTGTTGTTGAAACCATAGCTCCTGCACATCATGGTTGTTCAACTGATGAAAGAAAAAGTCAGTAATGACGGCTCTATAGCGGTCACCATTGACTAATTGACTTTGTGACCAGCATCGTTATAAAAAAAGTACGGACCAGATGACCGGACCATGATTCCACCAGCCCATAAAGCACACCAAAGAGTCAGTTTTTATTGGATGTAACGGTGTCTTAACATACACTTAAGGATTATCATCACGCCAAATACGGCAGTTTTGTTTATTGACGTTTCTATTCAAACAAAAGTGAGCTTCATCGCTAAGCGATATTCGCTTATGAAAATCGGGATCAAGGGCAATCTTGTTTTGGTCCCATTCACCGAATCTACGACTTGCTACGTGATCGTGTGGCTTCAATTTTTGCACGAGTTGGATTTTTTAAGCATGCAAACCAAGATCTTTCCGTAAAATCTTCCATAAACTGGATGGACGCATATCCAATTCCTGTGCACGATGGCGGATAGACTGATTCGGGTCTTCCTCTGCGCCATGCTCTACAGCAGCAATGACTTCTTTTGTACGACGTCTCCGTGGATGCGTATTATTTAGAGTAAACGTGGTGCGAAAACGTTCCATAGTTAATGGAATTAATTGCTCTGGTGGACGATTATGTTGACCGTAAAATGGACATAGTGCGCGATTTTCAAAATAAATTTGCGCAATGTGGAAGCGTTGTTCAGGCGTCAGTCTATTCATGTTGAAATACCAAACCAAATTAAAAATAAATCACTCGACAGCTGACAAAATGACTGCCACTTAAAAAAGTATTGCTAACTTTTATACCTCTATAAAAACATCCGTTATTAGTTAATAGTAGTAGATATACGAGTACGAGTGAGTGTTTTCTATAAAAATATAGACTCGTGTAACTCTTCTAGAAAATGTCGTGTGTTAAATAATGTCATAATTTTTCTATCAAAGTAACGGATAGAGTCATTCGTGAATACTTTGTGACTTTGAAGCTGTGTGCTAACACCCAACTTACCAATATCATTTTCTAAGGTAATGTATGTCTTGTGTAACTGAACCATGAAACGTATATCTGGTACCCAAGTACCTACTAAGCAAAAAAATTTGTTTCATAAAAAATATATTTTTTTTTACTAAGAATAGTTTATTATTAGTTATATACAAAATACAATAAGATTCGAACTACACATTGGTTGATGTAACGCGTATTAATTATTAGTTTTTATTGTTACATACATAGACTGGACCAATTTGATTCCTGAACAAGTCGCCAAAGCTCTAATACCTTGAGCCTATATACTTGTTTTATTTTTGGAATTCCTTTAGCGTTGTTGGATTTTAATAAGCTTTTAAAGACATAGGTACATCATGGCTTGCATCATACGTAAAATGTATTATTATTAACAACATATATCTCGGCATTCATTCTTTGTTGTCCTGTAAGTGAATACCATCGAAGGTACACCTCGCTGATACCCCGATTTATATAGGATATCGTAAAGAAAAAAAAAGTTACTGAAAAAAACCACGAGTGATTTTTTTTTCAGTAATTAAGTAGGTACAAATAGGTATTAACAAAATTTTTGCGGGTTATTTTGGTAAATAATATTTTTATAGAATTATTGGAATGAGCGTTTTTCTGGTTGTGTATTTTTATTTTCTAAATATATTTTTAACTTCCTGGATGCAGCAAACTATTCTTAAATGGTGTGACTTTTGAAGAATGTTTTATATCTGTCATGAATTATAATTTATTATTAAAAGTATTACTTGAAACAAAATTGTATGGGAAATTCATAATTTATATTATTTTGTAAAAAAAAATTCGTAGTTTGAGGTACCTTATTAGAAATTGATATTAAATTTGGAAAAGTAAACTGAAGAATATATAGAAATATTTTTGTTTCAGAAATTCATCAACGAGTTGTTAGAAAAAGCTAAAACTCTTTAAGTGTAAGCAGAACCAAATCTCAGATGAGGACGAGAAGACGCGTCGCAGTTGACGGAGTGTTACTGTTGTTAGTGTAATGTGTTGTGAGCCTGTATGAGCATTGAGCAGTGATCGTGAGCCTGTACATAGTACATACCGCAGCGACGCGCGCGCCGCCATCTAGCGCCAGCCGCTAGTCGCGTTAGGAACTAAGTAATGTAGTGTAATATTATTAATTAGGTCGATATCGATGTGTCGTTAACGTATCTGGAATATATTTTTGCTTTTACCCAATGCGATGGACATCAATATAATAAAAGTGTTAGAAACATATCACGGTTTATATGAGAGTATCCACGGCGTGGGACGCGCCGGCGGTCCTATGTCGCCACACAATTTTTAAAACTTAGATAGTGGATCAGTCGAATATTTCGTTTTAGGTAGTTTAAAACTAATGGTAAAGAAATAAATACTCTGCGAGGTTACATAAGCGATGTAACGATTATCAATGAGCCAAATTGTATGAAATTGACATTAGATATACATATATAGCATTATTATTATATGATGTATTGACATTTTTATACATATATTTACTTAGACGTATTAATTTCGTCAGTCCCTTAATCGATTTGTCTAGTCGCTCCGGACCAAGCGAGTGTTATTAAGTTTACGATTAGTTTCGCGTTTGCGTCTTTTGTGTGAGCACTACTCTTGTTCACGTTCTTAGAAATAGAAATATGAAAATTCATTTATTTTCCACATTTTGATTTTAAAGTAATCTCTACAACTGGCCTATTCCAACTCATATTGTATATGAACTCGCACTCGGTTGCTGTTGTTTTGCATAGACAATTATTTATCGGCCTAATTGAAATAGAATGGTTACTAATATAAATATAATAACACAAATAACAGCTGTTTTATACATTAGTTTGTGGAAACTCTGCACAACGCATTTATTCGTAGTGAGAATGCACATTTTAAAAGTTTTCTTTCTTGATTTTATTTTAATAAATAGAAGATCGTTTTGTTTTATCGACGACTGCGGGGATTTTATACGAGTTTAGAAGTAACCCTCAATGTATGTATGTAGTTATATAATTATAAATATTATTCCTATGCTTTCACAATACTAACGCGGGCAATAATTGTTTTAAGAGTCGTCTTGTTGTTTTGATTTTAGACACAGCTGTAATATTATCGTTCGACATCAACGTCTGTCGCATGTCGGTCAAAACGCATTCGAAACGTCAAACGAGTCGATCGTAGACAATACGTGTACTCGTTATTGCAGTGAGGAACCGTGAGCGGTTAACTTTGTGTATGTCTTCGTAAGAGTCGGTAGTGTCGTTTGCGACTTATTGTTAGAAACTAGTCTGGATATTGCTGTCAAGTGATGATAGACATTTGTAATAAAGCAATTTAATAAAAACAGGCCAATTTTATTTACCTCCATTATGAGTTTTTTTATCGATTATTTTATATTTTTCGACAAAAAAAAAAACCATTATATAAAATTATAATTATTTCAAAATATAGTCTCATATAATACGAGGGCTTAAACCTAAAACATCTGGCACAGCTTTCAAGTGCTTATTAGTGGTTTGCGGTGAAGGAAAACAAACAATACAACACACACATTCTTTATTGTAAATTAAAGCACGTAAAACATCGTGAGGAGAGTTGAATGTCCCGCCATAAGTTCTGAGACTAGATAATATGCGATGATCCATAATGCCTGAACAGGTTATAACCTAATATACTAGGTGTGTGATGTCTTGTGAGACTATATTTATCATTATTTTCTTTTTTCTTTGATTTTCCATTGTGGTCTATATCGACATAGATTGGGGGTGGTGGGTATAGGTTCGGTAAGGCTGACCTCTTAGCGATAACGACGACTCGACGACTTTACTTGATCTTGGAAAGCATGTTTTCCAGATCTCACCGAGAGAATGTAGAAGAGAAGACTGCTGGGTTGGCAGGATACAGATACTAGTTGGACACGAGTAGGCTCATTAAACAATATGAATTATAATATTACAATTTAGTGTAATTAATTTATAGGTATAGACACTGCCACCGACTTGAAATACAGATTTTGCTGAGAAGAGACGACTGAGACGAAAGAAACTATGAACTAAACAATGAATTATTAATTTTATTAGACTTCCTGAATTAAAACTAGTTCTATACACACTTGCATATAATCTTGTACCGAATAAGAAGCTGTAACTATTTAATACACAAATAAATTACATTTGTAATGGACAGATAGAAAACGGCCAGTAGTTTCTGCGCTCATAATGGTTCCCATTTTGAAAAGGGATAAAAAGGGTCTAGCCGACTTACTATAAGGAAATTGCACCGACGCGCGATGCCTTTGGACACAGTTTAACCTTTTAAATACTACTTCTTCACCCAAAGGGCAGTATATCTATAATTGGGATGATCATATTACGGGTGATGCAGTCGGAACCTACCGTGTTTTTCACAAAGAGACTTCACTTTTTCTATTGCCTCTTCACAGGGCTCTTGTCTCGAATTTCGGCTAGTTTAGTCGCTAATGATTCAAGATCATAGAATGCTTCTGTAATATTAAGTACCTGGATGACCGAGCTTTGCTCGGTTAAATTATATTTAGAAACGAATTACATACTAATGAAATATGAATAATATTTTCGATCGTACCGACATAATAATAAAACAATAGGAACTGGTTATTTAAATTTAAAAAAATATAAAAAATAAAAAGGGCTCCCAATAATAGTTTTTCTCACAAAAGATGAAACTTAAAAAAAAAAGAAAAAAAATAGTTCTGGAGACATCTGGATTCGAACCTGGGGATCTTCTTATTTTGAATCCGCCCGGTTCACATCAGAGCTATTATAAACTTATCAATGACAGCGAAATTTACCTTCATATTCTAACGATATTTTTTAATTGCCTGAAAAAAGGGGTAAAACGACATTTTCTAAAAATAAATCCTAGCTAGATCGATTTATCGCCCCCGAAACCCCCTGCATACTAAATTTCATGAAAATCGTTGGAGCCGTTTCCGAGATTCAGATTATATATATATATACAAGAATTGCTCGTTTAAAGATATAAGATTTTAGGATCTTGTAATCTGAGCTGCACACGACAATCCTCCTTAAGATTTCATATCAGAAATAAACTAAAGTTATTAAATATATCTTCACTACTGGTGTAACTTGTAGTGGTAGTGTTCTCTGCGAATTTTTCTAATAGTTCTACTATATTCTCTGGCCCATCGACGATAACGCTAAAACTGATTGTATTCTGGCGCTCCATCGTGTTTCAGATTCGACAGACGTTTGACAGTTTTTGTTAAAGATTTTTTAATAATTATTCCCATCGTAATGTTAAACCCAAAAAAGATCCTTTAATTGAAACTTACCCGATGGGTATTTCCCTAATTTGTTTCGGACTTCCACAACCTGTCGCAAGTGTCACGGATATATATGTACATTAGAGTGTTATTGTTATAGTTTTAAAATAACAAGCGTAAGCTACATTGCGTTTATAGAAATAAAAATAAATAGTGTTCTAAAAGAAAGAATGTTTGTACTTAATAATGTCTATTTACTAAACTAACTTAATATTATATGATTAAAGACGTGTAACCAATTTAGATGCTACATCTTTAATAATTCTGACATGACTTTAACATTCTCGGCCCAGCGGATGTTGGGTGGGCCGACCAGACGCTGCGTTTGCGTCTCTCGCTTATTCTATGAATCTATTCTATGAAACTTAATCTAGGGCGGATGGACGAGGTGTAAATATAACTACTTTGTACACTGCAAATATTTATTATAACATATTATTTTATCAGACGAATCAAGAAAGGAGATGTAACCAGTGTAACCACACAACGTAAATGCCATAAGGAAGTGCTGACAGATACAGGTCGAGTCAGCCCTGCCAGTTGAAAAGACGTGCCGTTTCTATTATGAATATATTATTACAGTTTGATTTAGATTTTAGACTATTGCACGCCACAAAGCGAAGCGTTGTGATTTGTTCTACTATCACTTCGCGCAAAACGAGTGGTTTTTCGAACTTAAAATATCTGTAGTACAGTAGTAGGTACCAACCACTATATCAGATTTGATAAGCCACAAATTCTCGCTAAAGAACACCGATTCCTACCAAGGATGATTCGCGAGGCTATTGAAATCAAAAAACATCCTAATTTCAATAGAGAGGATGGTTGGAACGTACCACCAGCTTGGGAGCCAGTACTAAAATTAATTGAACCCAAGGAAAATAAGAACACAGCACGACTTCCAGACACAATAAGCTCATTCTGCATGAATAGGAACGGTTAATAGTAATAATTTAAAATTGTATAAAAAGCGGGGTATGCAACAATTAATTCATTATTCGGACACCCACCACCTCAGTCCCCCGGGATCATGGACGCTGTAAAGGGTCCGAAACGTCGGGAAATAATTTAAATTAATTAAAAATCGTTAAACTGTAAAGTTTTAAAACAAATAAACGCGATAAAATCCGATTTAGACTTTTAATTAAATGAGTAATATTCGCGTAAATATAAGAGAACAGTATATCATTTGAATTATCTTGACGAGTAGGTTGTCTTGCAATAGTAACCAGGGTCTGATGTTGGAGCTGGAAGGTGGTCATGGGAATTCTGTATTGAAACGACGTAACCCCATCGAGTTTCTTTATCTCCCAGACTATAGCTGTGCCAGCGATTGCCGTTCCTTTAAGTCCATATATATATACCTTAAGATGTGCCGTAGGTTCAGTTTTCAAGTTATTTTGAACTTAATATTAAGGGTATCTACAATTTCTGAACTAATATAACAAAGGCCATGAAATATTTAGAATAATCTTTAGAATATAATCTAACAAAAAAGAATTATTGAAATCGTACAATGTGTTAATTATTATTCACAATGTAAGCATTTTGTTTGTTTCACCCTCTCCCAAGGAAACCTTACTGAATTGAGTAATAAAAAGTATCCAGTATCCTACTATAGTTCGTAATATTCAAATCCATTTAGTAGTTTCTGCGTATGGACGGCCAAGAGATAGATTTTTTTTTTTTTTTTTTTTTTTTTTTTTTTTTTTTTTTTTTTTTTTTTTTTTTTTTTTTTTTTTTTTTTGTGACGCAGGGGAATCCATTTACGGATGATATCCAGGACGCCCGGGTCGGCAATCCTAGACCTATGTCGGACTCGGCACTTTGGGAGTGCAATACCGTACTAAACCCCTGCGGGAGCCTTCAGCCGCTTTAATTTGGAGGGTCCCGGATCTGCAGGCAACAGGATCCCTCCAGCGACAGGCTGGCCTCGGCGAAAAGGCCAGACTTCTCCTCCATGGGGACTGTCCGGCTCACCTCTGAACAGTCCCGACGACGCCGTGTCTAGCAGGACCGGGTTCCCATCCCGGCCCGACACGGGCACAAGGGCGTTACTGGAGGCGCATTAAGTAGCGCCTCCTACGCACCCCCATTCGTCGCCCGCGGATGGAGGCCACGTCGGCGGCCTCCTCTCTCCTCCGCTCGTCGGCCTCCTTCTGGGACATTACTGTCTCGCAGAAGGAGACCATCGCCTTCCAGGACTCGTCGTCGCCGAGCATCGCGGTGATGATGCGCGGAAGCGACAAGTCCCCTCCGAGGACCGACGTCAGACCTTGACGCAGCGCCGCCCATCTCGGGCACACCTCGAGGGTGTGCTGGGCAGAGTCCACCGCCGCGCCACAATCGTGACATTCAGTCGTCGGCTCCCTCTGGGTCGTCCGGCACAGGTAGTCACCAAAGCAACCGTGCCCGGTGAGAACCTGCGTCAGACGGAAGGTGAGGGGCTTGCGTTTTCGACGCATCCACCGCTCAAGGACCGGGCGAATGGCAGCCGTTACGCGTGTGCCGTACGGCTGCCCCGCCAGGTCCTCCCCCCACCTCCGCATAAGCGCTTCCTGCCCTATCCGACGCACCCGTAGGATTCCGTCCAACGTAGGGTTCTCACCAAGAGCCCTCCTACCCGAGACGTAAGAGTAGGTCTCGGCAAGAACCTCCGCCACGAGTTCCCACGGGGGGTCGCCGGCTAGAGCAGTAGCTGCAGCCCACGATACCGTACGGTACCCCCGGATCACCCTCACCGCGATGATCCTCTGCGCAGAGCGCAGCGCAGCCTTATTCCTCGCAGTGAGGTGATCCGCCCAAACCGGGGCGCCGTACGTCGCCATACTCCGGCAGACACCAGAGTACAGCTGCCTGCAGGCGGCGCTGGGTCCTCCGAGGTTCGGGAGGAGTCTGCCCAGTGCACTCGCCACCTTTACGACCTTTGGTCCCACCATAGAGAAGTGTGGGCCGAAGGTCCACCCTCCGTCTAGGATGAGCCCCAGATATTTGATTTGGGAGCTCATCCTGACCCTCCCCTCTCCGATCTGCAGGGTAGCCCCCGGTGGGGGTCCCTTGCGTCCGGTCCCGCGGAAGAGGAGGGCTTCGGTCTTATCAATTCTGACACGAAGCCCTAAACTCCTTATGCGGCTGATCACGAGGTCGACTCCGACCTCGGCCAGCCGCGCCGCCTCCTTGAAGTCACGTCCCCGGGAGTAAACGAGGGTATCATCTGCATAACAGATGACACCCATCCCGGGGAGAAGACGGCCTCGCAGGACCCAGTCGTACCCGATGTCCCACAGTATCGGACCCAGAACTGATCCCTGCGGGACACCGCAGCCGACTCGCCACCACTCCACGGACCCCGACCGGTTCTCGAGGCCTACCCTCCGATCGGAGAGGTACGCCTCCAACAGCCTCCTTAGATACGGAGGCACTCCGAAATATTTTAGTGCCTCCCGTATCACCTTGTGCGGCAGACTATTGAAGGCGTTCGCGATGTCTAACGACACCGCGACCACCACCTCCCTCCTGTGTTCCGCCTCACCCGTCACCTCCCGCAGGCGTTTGAGGGCGTCGACGGTCGACCGACGTGCTCGGAACCCGAACTGAAATTCTGACAGTCCAGGTCCCGAGCCCTCCTCCAGGTACTGAACGAGCCGGGAGGCCACTATCTTCTCCAAAGCCTTCCCGGCTTCGTTCAGCAGCACCACCGGTCGCACCGCCGAAGCCGAATCCGGAGTCCGCCCTGCCTTAGGGAGTAGGCAGAGCCGACCCTCCTTCCAGGCCTCCGGGAACTGGCCAGACCGCAAGGCCAAGAGATAGATACAATAATGAAAGAAAATTGGTTCTAGTATCCATTAGTCTTAGATTTTTTTTAATAATATCTTCAATGTACAGAATTACACCTGCTGCTTTTATTATACGAGGGAGCGTTTTTATGTTCGCGGAATGAAGAGAAAGGGGTTGAAATAAAAAAACCAAATTATTTTTCCTTTTCAATATATTCACCTGCAAGACGGACACATTTTTCAGATCTTTCAATTAATTTATTTATACCCTCATAAAAAAATGTTTTCCAAATACGCTGAAACTGCCTCCTTAACTTCATCATCGGTGGTAAATTTTTTACCCCGCAGCTCATTTTTCATTTTCGGAAAGAGGTAATAATATCACTCGGAGCCAGGTCTGGGCTGTAGGGTGGGTGGTTCAAAATATCAAAGCCCACTTTAAGCAGGGCAGCCAACGCAACGCGGCTTTTGTGGACGGGCGCATTGTCGTGCAAAAGCAGCACACCTTTCGTCAATTTTCCCCGTCTATTCTGTTTAATGGCTTCTTTTAGTCGCTCTAATATTGAAGCGTAGTATTCTCCGGTTATAGAAACACCTTTATCATTATAATCGATCAATAATATTCCGAGTCCCTAAATACTAGACCGGTGTTTCAACCGTATGCATTCGGTACTGAGTAACGGGTATCAGGTATGTCATCTAGTACCGAGTAACGAAACGTTACTTACGAATTCATTTCGTTACTCGCATTTTTCGTAGTATGGGTACCTACACTGTTTCAGTTCGCGCAAGTACTATAATATGATATAAGAAATATGAATCATAATAGGTACGAGATGTAGATAACTTCAAAAGTTGTTTTATTAAATTACTTTGTAGTTCGTATCAGTTTTTGATAAAGTTAAACATAATATAAAATAAAATTGTATTAATATTGATTTTCATAGCCGCCATCTGTCGCTAGCTTTGCTAACAATTCCGTTACACTACATGCTTGTAAGTTAAAATTATAGATGGGGCGCGCCACTAATTCTCCGCATCATTTTATTATAATTTCTTACGTACGTACATAATTTTATTACACACTTTTTTCTTCAATGTTTTTTTATAACTTTATCACGTAAAATTATCGTCCGCAAACAGACTTTACAGACAACTAAATTTTATATTTAATTTCATTTTAAGCAAAACTATTTTTATGTTGATTTATTGTTAGAATTTTATTTAATTTAAATTTTATTGTCAATAAATAATTTTCGAAACATATTTGTTAACTTTTCATTATAATCGATGCAAAATGGATTGCGATGTTATTGTCATATAACCATAAGCTCACAGTTAAAAATTTCATAATAGTAAATCCATTACAAATTTAGTAGATTCCGTTAACAGTTCACTTGTAGTCAGCGGCGGCTTACCCATTGCGAGGCTCCGGGCGGCAGGTCTTTGCGAGGCCTTTTGTCCTTCGTGAAAAGTATATGATGTAAAATTTGATATGGTTGTTTGGTTTAGGTATTTGTTATGTTTGACGAGAAATGCTAAAGTTATACAAATAAATAAAATTTGAGTTTCAAATATTTTACATTGAAACATTTACAAAATTAACAAATACATAGATGTCAATACAAATACAGGGATGACCCCTTCATAATCAAAATGCCTTTTTCACGTCGTCTTCTGACTTCTTTGAATTGTCTTTCAATATCATTTTCATCGGCTATTTCCCTCCCTGTTACAAGGGATGACTGGAAACCACTTTCTTGATAATTATCGGGCCAATTTGTTAATGTGTCTAGGTGTTGGTGGTGACCAACTGACATTCTGTTGTATTTTCTGCTAAATCCTTTAAAGCATCACATATATCCCTTAGCTGGTATTTAACGGTCTTCATCGATGCTAGGATGCTACCCTGCACTCCCATCTAGTTTCAGAAAGTGGTTTTAGCAATAACGGTTTTACATGAGCATTTAAAAGAGCCCACCTTTGTCTTGAGCCGGCAAAAAGAGTGTACAACCTTTCTCGCATTGCATCACATCAGCTTATCGCAGTCCACTGCTGGACATAGGCCTCCCCAAGCTCGCGCCAAATATCCCGTCCACAATCCTCATCTAATCGTAATCGTAATTCATCGGTCCAACGGGCCGGAGGGCGCCCTACACTGCGTTTGCCGATTCGATTCTCTATTCCAGGACACGTCTGATCCAGCGGCCATCGGTCCTGCGACATACGTGACCAGCCCACTGCCACTTCAATTTGCTGATTTTACGGGATATGTCGGTTACGTAGGTTCTCTCGCGAATAATCTCATTTCTGATTTTATCCTTGAGAGAGACCCCAAGCATAGCCCGTTTCATAGCACGTTGAGTGACTTTAAATTTGTGTACCTACTAATCCCGTCGTCAGTGTCCACGCCTTAGCGCCATATGTCAATACGAGTAGGACGCACTGCTCGAAGACTTTTGTCTTGTTGTCATTGCGGAATCTTCGAATCGAAGACTCGACGCAGCCTACCAAATGTCGCCCAGCCCAACTGAATCCTCCTATCAGCTTCCTTCTCGAAGTTGTTTGGGCCAAGTTTGATTCTATACAACCTTTCTAGCAAACCAAAAAAAAAATTATTCTTGGACACGACGATGCTACATCTTCTAGGATGAGATTCCAACTAAGACTCCTACAAGGTAAAAAATAAGCAAGTGGATTAATTTTATTTCAAGAATACGTTTTTGGACACCACTTTTTTCACCACGCATATTGGCACCGTAATCATAATGGTTTCTTGGCTTATGCAGTTTTTCAATGATATACACTAACTGTTCTAATTCTGTGATTGTTTAACTATAGTCAAACTCTCAGCTGTGGTTTTTTTGACGGCTAATAAACCAGTAAAATTGTCTTCAATTGCAGCTGTATTTGTATTAAAAATCTTATAATAATTGAAACTTGCTCAACACGAGAAACGTCGCGAGTACAATCAATAATAATTATAATCGAGTAATATTTATTATTTTTTCAACAATTTGAGTTGAGTCTTCACGTGACTTGCCATTATGTATTGTATGAGCTCATTTCGAATATTTTTTCCGATATAGTGGTCATTAATCGTCTTATCTTTTGCTTGTTTTAGGTGAAGTCTCAGCACGGGATTAAATCGGGCTATTAACTTTACTAAATTTAAAAAGTTGTCGCTTGTCTCACTCGAATCCGAGTCAGATGTTAACTTCTCTTAACGAACCCTAAAGGCCAAATTCTGAGATGCTAAAAAATTTACAATTGCGAGAAATCGTTCTAATGTGTAATACCTTTCAACGATAGATGAGCAAAATATTATGTTCAGACTCCCGAGCTGACCCAAGTGCTATGCGATTAAAAAAAACATGTGAGCCGTCACGGGACGCCTGGCAGATGTGAAACATCGACATTATTTTGTAAAAGTAATATGCAGAAAAGAACATATTGTGATAGGAACTAAATATGTCATAATGATAAAATAAAATATTACGATTTTTTTCCAGATAACGATGACTATTTATTTAATAAATGTTTTATTTTCATTAAATACAAAAATTTACGAATTTATTTCAAATCGTGACTACTTAATTCGTTTAATCAGTGACTTCGAATGCGCATGGCGACGCGTCGCCACACCGCACACACTACTGCATATAGACTGTATATATATATACCATCGTATAGCGTGGCGACGCGTTAAAAAATCTACATATTTTTTTTAATTTGCTTCGTTTGTTGCGCGAGGCCCCTGCAAGAGCGAGGCCCCGGGCGATTGCCCCGTTCGCCACCCCCTAAGGCCGCCACTGCTTGTAGTTCTACACTTTACCTATTAAATCAAACTAAATTTAGAATAATTTAAACACATGTCTGGTTCAAAATCGAAAAAGTGAAAAAATACACCTTACGCAGCTTGGTGTATAATGTTTTATATAAATTACGAAGCCGCGACATCATTCTGCACGCATACGTAATACGAGAATACGACTTGAATCGATGTTTAACATAAACAGCATGTTATGAGGTATCAGAAGTAACGAGTAACGTAACGATCCTATAGTAACGAGTACTTATTGTTATAGTAACGAATACATACGGGTACGCTTTATTTCGTTACTTTTACACCTCTACAAAATACCGTTGCCATGAGTTTCCCAGCTGACTGGGTTTCTTGGGGGGTGCTGTGCCCTTTTTATGCCACTGCATAGAGTCTTAACAACTGTGCCACTTGTACACCATGGTTTTTCCTGGACAAGAGTCACCGTAAACCGATGACATCTCATCCATTATGGTCGCAACTGATTTTCCTTGCTTGGTAAGGAACTTTATAACGGCACGATATTCGATTTTTTCAATATTTCACTTTTCACTCCTGATTATGTTGCTCGGTTGGCGATAGCTCAAAGACTAATAGTCTAATAACAATGAAATCTCGTATTTATATTAATTATGAGTCACTAAACACGTTACAATCCTAATGAGCCTAATCACCCCCCTCCAACCCTCTCATTCCGCGAACTTAAAAACGCACCCTCGTAAGTATAGATATAAATAAAAATATAATATAAAAAAAAAGACAAGATTGGTATTTAATGTTATATTAAAATTAATAAATGATTTTTTGTTTTGGTCCCATTACATTTATTTAAAAAAACAAACACAATTATGCTAATAACATTGTCACTTAAATTATGATATGTAACAAACAATTAGTTTAAGTCTACTCAGTATCACATCAAGAGGCGGTGGTCTCGGTTGATCTGTCGGCCGGCTTCGGTCAGTCGCGGTCCATGTCCATGTCCATGGGCTGCGGAGGCGACGCGGGCGCGAGCGCGTGCAGCGGCGCGGTGAGCGCGTCGGCGAGCGGCGGCGGCGGCGCGGCCAGCGGCTGCAGCGCGCTCCGCAGCTCCAGGTAGCGCCGCTTGAACGCCAGCCCGCAGCCGCGCGAGCGCCGGAACTCCAGCACGGCGCGCGCCTCGCCGCCCTCCTCGCACGCGGGCAGTGGCAGCGCCCACGCGCGCATTTTCACCCCGTCCCCGCAGTCGATCGCCAGCTGGAAACGACGGAGAGATTCGATCAGTGTCAGAGTACACGTCGGCGAGGGCGTCGATTCGGTTCGGCTACTCACGATGCGCGGGTGCACGCGACGCCACAGGTAGCGCTTCTCGTCGAGCAGGTCGCAGAGCGTCCGGAGTGCGCTCTCGTCGTTGCAGCGAGTCCAGACGCGTGTGATGCGGCGCACGAGACGCTGCAGCAGCGTGGGCGCGGCGCCCGGGGACTCTAGCGGCTGCGACAGCAGGAGGTCGTCGGAATGCGCGGGCTGCGAGTAGCTGAGCAGAGCGTCCAAGTCGGCGGAGCTGAGCGCGATCGCGTCGCCGTCCACGGCAAAATCGGCGCCAGTGTCGCGCGTCAGCAGCGGCTGCGAGCTCCACACGCGCTTGGTTCCCCCCTCTGCGTTTCACATTACATTATAATTTTAGCCACTTCAAAAAGTCGAAGATAAAAATAAAATATTAAAATACAAACAATATAGAAATATAAAAATAATTAAATCATATATTTTTATTTACATTAATCTATTTTAATATTCCGGCTTATAAAAAAAATACTTCAGATTCACAAAAAGGTAATAATAATATTTAATGGTTTTGTATTTATTGTTCTTGTTTCAACATTTGTTATTGATAAAAGTATTCACAACAAATGTATTAATCATTATAGATTATTATCTAATTGTAGATTATTATCATATAAGAATCCATTTGCACAATCCAGCCCGAAAATCGACAGAGAAGTTTTCTTTTCAAACGTTATCTCGACTGTTAAATCATTTTGTCAATCATTTACACAATATAAAAGATTCAACTACAATATAAATAATTAGTCAGCTTTAAATAAGACATTTGGCAGTTGATAATGTATGTAACACTTCTCTACTTTACCGCGACTGTCTAATATCTACTGTTTAATGTTTCATGTTGTGTTTTCAAACTTTTAACAGCAATTGATTATATAATTTCTAATAAAAAGTAAAGATTTCAAGAATCAATTACAAATATTAAAAATTAAACATTTGTTGCACACAACAATTAATAACGCAAAAAATATAAATTAGTAATCCCTTTTTCCTAATATCTTCAAGTAAGGTCGTTCTCTTCAGTCGACATTTGCACCGACGCAGTGCTTTGGTAATCTAGCTTTATGAGCTCACAGACACGTCATGGAGCTAAATCACCAAAGAGCTGCGTCGGGCGATCGCAGACGGCGGCGTCGGCCGCCGCGCGCCCGTGCTGAGGCACGAGGCGTCTCTGAGACCACTCCACTCAGAGTCACCTAGTACCTGACACGGGTGCGCGGACCGCTTTCTTCCACGGCGTCGCGCTGGCGCGGGCTCCCTCGACGTCTCGTCGCTACGTGTCGCGCGCCTGCAGCGGGAATCGGGAGGGGATGAGAGGCTCACCGCGCGGCCGGGCGGGCTCGTGTTCGTTGTCGTTGAACCAGCGGTGTTCGATCGTCGCCTGCAGTGTGAGGCGGCGCACGGGGTCGGGGTGCAGCGCGCGCCGCATCAGCGCCAGCGCCCCTTTGTCCAGTTTGCGCCACACGCCGGCTGGTGCCGCCGTATCGGCGCGCTTCGCCGCCCACGCGCCCCATTCTGAGAACTGGCGGTCCTCCTCACTGGCGCGCATCCAGGGCAGCTCTGCAACGAAACGCGCGGTCAGACCGGTGGCTGTACCGGTGCGCCCTCGTGCGCCAGTACCGAGCGGGACGCGAAAGTGCGGTCGGTCGGGGTAGTGTGCAGGCGCCGGCGGCCGACGACTCGAAGCGGGCGGCGCGACTCGTAACTTCGGTACCATAACTTTAGGGGACGGCGACACTCCTACAGCTAGGATACCAAAGAGGCGAGCCGCGCCGCCGATAACGCGACGTGCGTGTTAGTGTTTAGTCCGGTCTCATGCTGTGAAACAAACAGGTGGGGACTGCGAACTATCGATCTAATTTGGAGCTCGCGTCGGTACTAATTTTTTAATTTAAGAATAGGAGAGAAAGACGATGACGTTTGGAGGCCGATATTTCACAGTCACAATAACAAACACAAATAGCAGGCAAAAATAAAAATGCAAAAATAAAAATGCAAACAAAAAACTCGTTTTACAAATAAAAGGTATATTAGAGTATTAAAAAAACTCGTTTTGCAAATAAAAAGTATATTAAAGTATTAGTCATGTGTAGGGCTACTAAACTTTCGGTTTCGATAAATAACGGGTAAGGACAGCGTCGGCTTAAGGTATAAACGTCTCTTTGGGAGTCTAGGTTTTACCGTTTTCGAAAGTAGGCAGCCCTAATCATGCGGAACGGGCATGCAATGAGAGAGCGAGCTGACCCCCGGCGAGCATGGCGAGCAGCACCAGCGCGGCGGACCAGAGGTCGGCGGGCGGCGCGCGGTAGGGCGCCAGCTCGGCGCGCAGCACCTCGGGCGCGGCGTACGGCACCGTGCCGCACACGCGCGTCAGCAGCCGCTCGCGCGACCCGTGCCTGCGGACACGCTTGCTGTCACACTAACGATACGTTCCGTGACCATTACGGTGACGGGCCATTTACGATTGCGTAAAAGTAACGACACTTAACATTCATCGTATTTATATACCTTATAAGAGTGACGGTACTTTTTAACTAAACGACTATTTCGACTTATGTTGTTGGCGACGGGTGGGGAGTACTTACTTCGTTACTCTAAGCCTAAAGTGAGATAGACGAGCACTGGGTGAAGTTGAATTAATATGTCATAAGACTACACTACACATAGGAGGGTGCGTTTTTAAGTTTGCGAAATGAAAGGTTTGGGGGGGGGGGGGTTGTGATTAGGCTCATTAGGTATCGTAACGTGTTAAGTGACTCATAATTAGTATAAATACGAGATTTCATTGTTATTAGACTGTTAGTCTTTGAGCTATCGCCAACCGAGCAACATAATCAGGAGTGAAAAGTGAAATATGGAAAAAATCGAATATCGTGCCGTTATCAAGTTCCTTACCAAGCAAGGAAAATCAGTTGCGACCATAATGGATGAGATGTCATCGGTTTACGGTGACTCTTGTCCAGGAAAAACCATGGTGTACAAGTGGCACAGTTTGTTTAAAAAAAGAAGGGAATCCCTTGGAGACGACCCGAGGCCGGGCAGGCGCATCGAGGTGACCACGCGAGAACTTATCCAAAAAGTCGAAAAACTTGTACTCGACGATGCTCGACTAAAGAAGAAACAAGTCGCAGAAATGGTTGGAGTATCCGATACAACTATTTTTAAAATCCTGCACGATCATCTTGGCATGACTAAGGTCAGCGCAAGATGGGTACCGAGAATGCTCACGCCGCCGCAAAAACAACAACGCGTAGAGTGTTCACGTGCATTTTTGGACCTCTGCAATGAAGACAAGGATGGTGTATTGAGTCGAATTGTTACTGGAGACGAAACTTGGGTTCATCATTATGAACCTGAGTCGAAACAAGACTCTATGCAGTGGCATAAAAAGGGACAGCACCCCCCAAGTTTAAGGTGTCACAGTCAGCTGGGAAAATCATGGCAACGGACAACGGTCTTTTGGGACTCAGAAGGAATATTATTGATCGATTATAAAGATAAAGGTGTTTCTATAACCGGAGAAGACTACGCTTCAATATTAGAGCGACTAAAAGAAGCCATTAAACAGAAAAGATAGGGAAAATTGACGAAAGGTGTGCTGCTTTTGCACGACAATGCGCCCGTCCACAAGAGCCGCGTTGCGTTGGCTGCCCTGCTTAAAGTGGGCTTCGATATTTTGAACCACCCACCCTACAGCCCAGACCTGGCCCCGAGTGATTATTACCTCTTTCCAAAAATGAAAAAAGGGCTGCGGGTTAAAAAATTTACCACCGATGATGAAGTTAAGGAGGCAGTTTCAGCGTATTTTGAAAACATTTTTTTATGAGGGTATAAATAAATTAATTGAAAGATCTGAAAAATGTGTCCGTCTTGCAGGTGAATATATTGAAAAGGAAAAATAATTTGGTTTTTTTATTTCGTTATTTTCCGTGAACATAAAAACGCTCACTCGTACATACGATGTAGACTAAATTATTGCTACAATTAATACATTTTGGACATGTATTTTACAATATACTACACTTGAGACATTTAATATACATATACAAATTATGAGTTCCTAATTGTGACACTTGCAGTAAAAATACCATTAGGTTTCGAAACACTTTAATCTATGCTGAGCACAAAAAATGACATTCAACACTTTCGTTGCAATTTTTATTGTCTACAAAGCACTGGAACTATGTGCTCAATAGAGGAGACGGGGACTTTTGGGCCAAAATGTAATAAGTAGAGATATGGTTTAAAAAATTGGTTATATTTTTTCATCTTACAATATAAAAAATCAACTTAATTCTGAATCTGGGAGCGGTGAAAAATGAAAAATATTGTTTTCATCAAATTAATCGGGTATCGATTCAACTAAAATCGATTACAGAATTTAAAAAAAGAAAGGTTTCTACTAGTTAATTAATTCAAAGTATTTTAGATGCACAATATTGAAGTTGTAAACGATAAAGTTCATTTAAATAAATTTACATTAATAGTGAAAATATCATTTAATATTTGAAAATAATATCGATTTCGTATTGATTTAAAATAAATCATATTTTTAGTGACAGCTAACAACTGACTGACATATACTAGCCGTTTATTTTTTACCTACATTTCCTAGATGACATTTTAATAATAATAGAACAAGAATTAAGTATGAAATACATTCAAAGGTTTTTTTTTTTTAAATTCTGAACAATATTGATTAGTTTCAAGTTATTGATATTTGTAATGAGTTTTCAAACATTCTTCACTAAATATAATAAACATTAGTGCTTTAAGAACTCAGTGATCGAGTTTTTTAATAGATATTGTGACATAACCTCATTTTTACAAAACGTTTAATAACTCCGCTCTCAGATAGCCAAAATATAGAGAATTTTCAGTGAGGGATCCATAAGCCTGAATGCATTAATTAATACCATTTTCATTTCATTACATTTTGGCCCAAGAATGTATGGAATCGTATCCATCTCCTTTTAGCCTAAGATCCCACCGCTTGATTCTGCAGGTATATGTTTTTTTGATGAAATTAATTGTAAATGAATGTTGAGGGAGTATGCAATGGATTAGCGATAGGTTGCCTAAAACAAATCAGCCGCAATTATCTGTAATTAATTTTCGTATAATTAATTCGGTAATATAAATTGCAGCTATATGTTTTTTTAATCAATTTTACGTCATTTTAAAGGAAATGATGTAAAGAATAGAAAAAAAGATGGTTGCCAGCTCTCAGCCAGCCGCAAGTTAGGGTTGCCAGATGTAAACATGTATTTGTATAATTGTTGATTATTTACAGTTATCCGTTTTTTTAAAAATTTTAATACAAAATTGAAGTTTTATATTTCTTGTTTACGATAATTCATGGTTGCCAGTGAAAAAATGGCCGCAAGCAGTGGTTGCCATGCTTTCAATAAACGATTCTTCCTCCAGGTAAATGCGACCGCAAGAGTAAAGATACACGGTTTGTTACGTGCTCTAAACAAGAGTACAATGTAGTGTAGATGTAGATCTAGTATTTCTTTAATTAGTATTTATAAAGCATAATTTTTGAGTACAACAAAAAACTTTTTGCGTGAAAAAAGAACTATTTTTCATCGAAAAACATCATCTACAGAATCTTTCAAGCAGATCGATGTATTCATTCAATTCAAATTTGTTCATTCAATGTTCATGTATAATAACTTTTTCGTATTTTTTTTTTTGTTTTGTTTTATTTAGAACTAGTTACTTTTTTTAATAATAAATCTTATCAATATTATCGTATTAGATTCGTAATAATTAAATAAAAATAATAAGTATTAGTCAATCAGAGCAGTAGAACATAAAATAATGACGTTCAACAATAATTTTGATTTCAATGATCTTTTCAATAAAAGATCTAAAAATATATTTCAATAAAAGATCTAAAAACAAACTAAAAATATATTTTTTATAAAAATTATGTAATACACAATATACTTATTCTAAATGTAAATCTTACAATTGTACATATACATATATTGACTTAATTATTAAAGAAATACTAGATCTACATCTACACTACATTGTACTCTTGTTTAGAGATCTTTACTCTTGCGCTCGCATTTACCTGGAGGAAGAATCGTTTATTGAAAGCATGGCAACCACTGCTTGCGGCCATTTTTTCACTGGCAACCATGAATCATCGTAAACAAGAAATATAAAACTTCAATTTTGTATTAAAATTTTTAAAAAAACGGATAACTGTAAATAATCAACAATTATACAAATACATGTTTACACCTGGCAACCCTAACTTGCGGCTGGCTGAGAGCTGGCAACCATCTTTTTTTCTATTCTTTACATCATTTCCTTTAAAATGACGTAAAATTGATTAAAAAAACATATAGCTGCAATTTATATTACCGAATTAATTATACGAAAATTAATTACAGATAATTGCGGCTGATTTGTTTTAGGCAACCTATCGCTAATCCATTGCATACTCCCTCAACATTCATTTACAATTAATTTCATCAAAAAAACATATACCTGCAGAATCAAGCGGTGGGATCTTAGGCTATTTACTTATATAAAGGTAGCTAACAGAGTAGGTATACAATTAAAATTATACATAATTTTACAGAAGTTCGTTTTAAGGGGGTATTCTGATCTAGAAGCCAAAATTTTAGACATTTTTCAAATTGGGATAAAAAAAAAACAATTAAATACAGCAAAATTTACCTTCGTATTCTAACGATATTTTTTAATTGCCTGAAAAAGGGATAAAACGACATTTTCTAAAAATAAATCCTAGCTAGATCGATTTATCGCCCCCGAAACCCCCTGCATACTAAATTTCATGAAAGTCATTGGAGCCGTTTCCGAGATTCAGATTATATATATATACAAGAATTGCTCGGTTAAAGATATATATATATATACTAGCAAACCCGGCGAACTCCGTTTCGCTACCAACTTATTTTCGTGAGGGATACTCACACCACGTACTGGCACCGTCTGCTCCACCACCATGCAAAACCATATTGGTTTGTAGTACATGCTATGTATCAGAGATGGCGCTGTATGTGAAAAATGATTTTCCCTGTTTTCCTGCTTTTCTGTTGACATTTTTCATAAATTTTGTTTGCTATAAACCTCACGGAGCTCGAGACATTTCCAACGAATGCAAAATCGTGGAAATCGGTTGGTGCGTTCTGGAATTATAGCGTCAGGAAGGAAAACCCGACTTATTTTTATACTATAGGGGTTGATCGTAGAGGGGTGAAAATTGAGAGTAATATGAGATTTTTTTATTCTAAATAATGACAGAATAAAAAAAAATTTGCCAAAAAATTAAAGTTAATAATTAACAAAAAAAAATAGGGGTTGATCGTAGGGGGTGAAAAATTGAGAGTAATATGAGATTATTGTAAGTCATCAAAAAATAAAAATAAAAATTTTACCAAAAAATATTAAAGTTTTTAATTGACAAATAAAATATAAGGGTTGATCGTAGAGGGGTGAAAATTTAGGGTTGTATGTATTTTTTAATGCCACATCATAAAAAAATAAAAACAAAAAATTTCGTCCAAAAATTAAAAAAAAAAATTTAAGGGTGAACAACCCTTATTACTTCAGGGGTTTGAAAAAAAGATGTTGGCCGATTCTCAGACCTACTCAATATGCTCACAAAATTTCATGAGAATCGGTCGAGCCGTTTCGGAGGAGTTCAAGTTCGAACCCCGTGACACGAGAATTTTATATATAAGATATACAGGGTTAATTCTAAAACACCAGCAACCTCGCAGGACAAGATAGCTAACATTATGTACAACAACATTTGTTCTACCACTTTTGTTAATTTGTTAGATTTTATTTTCATACAAAAATAAATATTAATTTAATTTTACGCGAATGCAATAAACTCTACGCGCGTCCCAAAGATTAGGTAAATAACGACCACGTACTAATGTGAGGGGAAAGGTAGGAACGGGGCGGCGCTAGCGCCTTTGAACTTGACCTATTTAGCCAGCCGCGGCAGTCGGCGGCGGGCGATTTTGATGCGCGCGCGTCATATGATTTTGTGTGCTACTCGTATTTATTTTATTCGTATCGATCGATGTATTGTACCTGTACTAAAGTTATTTTATAACCATGGTACCGCCGCTATTCTAATGTCGAATACACGGAAATGGTGAGGATACTGGCTAAATGTGATGACAATGTGTCGGAAGCCTGTCGGCAATATGCAGCTAGATATTCGAACTTACCTACACCGAGCCGTGAGACAATGTCAACTCACCGAATCTGACAAACTAGCACGAGTAAATTTTTGTAACTGGTTCGGTTAACTAAAATAATTTGTGCGTTCAATCAAATTAAAACTAATTCGGAAGTGTTAGCACGTGTTAGTGAACAGCTGATTTTTAGGTGTTGTATGTGTGTTGGTTGTGATGGTGACTATTTTGAACGCTATCTGCGCGATACGCACCGACATGCGCGTTACTTTAACCTTAGAGGTAATATTTCGTTTGTAAATATTATTTTATTGTCAATTATTTTTAATTTTTTAATTATTGTAAATACGCTGATTTCACTTTTGAAATACTTATGCCCGCCTGTATTTAACAATAAAAAGTGAATAATACCTAGCTACCAATATTTCATATTAAATTGGTTTAATTAGACTTTAGTAAACGTTAAAGAATAATTACCTACGTTAATAATTTTCACATATTTTTTTATGTTCAGAATTCAGATACCTAATCTACATACCTACATTTTTATAGTATTGGCGGGCATACGGACAGTCGAAGCCTTTTGATGACTAGGTACCGGATGTCTACCGCACAACTGGTTGTGCTGTAACCTCTGGAGGTTATGCAGATGTGTTACCCTCCTATACATACGATTTATTTGTTTTTTATCGTTTAATATAGCCCGTTCTAAGCCTGGTAAAGTATGAAGGGATTGTGGACTCAGTTTACGTATTGCAGGGACATGACAAAACAGAAATTTGATTATTCACTTAAGTCACTGCGATATACATACTATGATACTGCCCACAAACCCACCAAGCAATTTATATTAATTTTATTAACTAGAATTATCGGGCAGAGAAAGTGTTATTACTATTATTATGCAAGCGCGCCCGAGCGTCGCGTCATCCTTTCGATAATGAATGAAACATAGACTCTAAATTTCAGAGCAGTACAATAAAAGCTTAAAAAATCATTTTTAATTAATGTATTGAGTTATGTCAAAAGTCGTAGAACAAATGTTGTTGTACATAATGTTAGCTATCTTGTCCTGCGAGGTTGCTGGTGTTTTAGAATTAACCCTGTATATATATATATATACTAGCTGACCCGGCAAACGTTGCTTTGCCATATAAATTATTTCTAGTGAATATTTAGGTAGTCAAATAAAAAATAACTAACTTATTGTAAATGTGTGCGGATGTGGTATATGACAGAAGAGCGCTTTGAACGATGATGGCCTGTAAATATAACAAATCACCAAATATTCATTTTTTGAATTCGTTGTACTTTTATTATCTTTACTAATACATTTCAAATTACACATCATCATCATCTCATCATCATCATCATCATCATCATCTCTCACAAATCATACAAAAAAAAACATTATCAGCCATAGTGCACTCATCCCAGATGATGATTTTAGACTGTTTCAGCACTGTGGCCATGAACGATTGTTTTTTTGTTGCAAACTGCGTCTGAATTTTGAATATTTAGTGGCACTTAAGTGCTGAATGAGCTGTTCTGCCTCCATCCAATAAAGTTGCTTCTATGCCAGATGATGCAACGGCCAATGCGATGCAATTAATTGATCGTATTTCGGCAAGAATTAGCGAAATAAGGAATGTTTTGCCAGTTCCACCTGGAGCATCCAAAAAAAAAAAAAAAAGAAAGAATCCGCCTAGTCCTGGCGAAACTGTGAGCAAAATGCGGTCTTAAATGGTTCTTTGTTCCTCAATCAGGAGTGGGGACATTGCGGGTAAAAATCGCTGCCATTTCTACAGTATTGTACTGCAGCTCACGATTCACTTCTATGTTCATTAAATCAGATGCGCTACGATTTGACGAATGCATACAGAAATGACTGAGTGGTAAATTGGCAATGACAATGTAAAGATCCTCGATAACAATCAATGCTTCATTGTACATAGCGTTGCTGAATGTTATAGTTAGATCGTTGCACCATGTACTGTCTCTTTCGTGAAAATACGCGTTGGCCGTTTTCAAAATGGACTAAATGAATAACTACTGGATCCCGTTCATGAATTTGGAAACCAAAGACACGCCACACAGCTTCATTGGAACTGATCTACCGGCCTATTTGGTAGATGCAACAAAAAATAGTAAGGGTGATGGTAGGATCAATTATTATCGACCGCTGAGAGTAGAAAATTATTAAAGTACTAATATCGCTATTAAAAAATATGGGTTGTTTGAAATTTTAGGGTTGTATATTTTTGATGCCAAATCATATAAAAATAAAAAATTTTGTCCTAAAAATATTTTTTTTAAGGTGAACCACCCTTATCACGTAGATGTATAGAAAATAGTTTACGTCCTTTTCTCAGACCTACTGAATAAAACACACAAAATTTCATATGAATCAGTCGAGCCGTTTCAGAGTAGTTCAATTACATACACCGTGACACGAGAATTTTATATATTAGATATATATGTATATGAAATATATGTGTATATATATATATGTATATGGAATAAATAAAAGTTTGTGTGGAATGCAAAAGAATTTCTGAAAAGAACGAGTCCTTAAGTTGTCGTCCGGCTTAGATGTCGCGTCACAAACTCTACTATATCTGAAAATAATTTGAATTTTTAAAAATCCATTTAAAAGCATATTTTTGAGGGTCTAAACTTTGAAAATATGCAATAAAAAATAAATCATTTTTTTCCAATTTATAGACCAGAATACCCCCTCCCTTAAGAATAATCGCTGCTCTAACAATAAGAGCGTTATCACATGTATTAATACCGTGAACGTACCTCACCTGAAGAGAGTCGCCATGCCGAAATCGGATATCTTAATGTTGTCGTCTTGGTCGAGCAGCAGGTTCTCGGGCTTGATGTCGCGGTGCGCCACGCCGCGCTGGTGCAGGTAGAGCAGGCCGTCGGCCAGCTGGCGCCAGTAGCGGCGCGCGCGGCGCGGCGGCATGCCGACGTCGGGCTCGATGCGGTCGAACAGCTCGCCGCCCTGCGCGTACTCCAGGAACAGGTAGTGGAACCGGTCGTGGCGGCGCTCGCCCAGGCAGCGCAGCACGTTCGCGTGGCGCAGCGCGCGGTGCAGCGCCGCCTCGCGCGCGCCGTCCTCGCCCGCGCTCACCGCCTTCAGCGCCACGCACGCGCCCGTGCGGGAGTGCACCAGCAGGCGCACCCTGCGCAACCAACGAGGAGCATCGATTGTTAAATTGATTAACTGCTGGCATCAAACTGTTTCAAGATTTATTTTTTATTTTTTTTACAGCAATTATTGAAGAAATAATCTATTTGAATGTTTAATTTTTTTTAAAGTTAACACAAAATTTCCACAAACTTGAAAAAACAAACATCAATATTTATGCCGCTACACATAAATAGTGTAATGTTGCAAAGTGGACCACTGTTCAAGTTAGTTTATTTATTTATTTATTATTATTTATTTATTTATTTTGTTTATTTATTTATTTTATGTGTGTTAGTAAAATTTTACATCAGCTCACAATGTAGTCAGTTTTTATATAATTGTAGTTTCTTAATTAAATCTAGAATTTGTATTATAAATTATAAATAGCAAGCAAATAGCAGCAAAAAAAAACCAAATTATGTGTAGATATTTTATTAAAATTATTATGACTATTTTTTATTATTTTGCACCTCTTCCCATAGTTCCTGTTAGTCCTCAGTCTAAAGGTTGCCTAGAAGAAATTGCTATGATGGCATATATATATATAAGGCAACTGATGCAACTTAGTTATTAATACTCCATTTTTGTTACTTTTGTACTAGTGTGCAGAAAGTGGAAATAAATAAGTACTAAAAATTATACTTATATATAAAAAAATCATTTGACAATTAGGAACACTAACACTAATATCTATGCAACTTTAAGTAAATAACACAAACGAAAGTATTATATTGATTATCTTGCAGAAGAACTCACAAATAAATATCATACCCTTATGGAAATATTCCCTTTTTTACTGAAAATTTCAATATTTCAAACAATATTATATAAAAAAATTCTCAGCATTTTTCAGAATTTTTATTAATGGTAAGAATTTTAGTCTTTTCAGAGAAATCTCTAAAAGACTCCGCCGAGTTGCACGAAACAAATTTTAAATTTAAGTGTTTATTAAACTAATTTAATCACAAGAATCGCGATTATCTGTTGCACGAAACCTACATCTGATTAAGTTAACAAAAAAAATTAGTTTAATTAAAGACCTATCTAACGGATGATTAATTCCAACAGCTTTAAATTAATCATAAGATCAACTAATTTTAAGATTAATTGCAACTTAACTAACGGAAAGTTAGCGACGGTTTCGTGCAACTCGCCGTGAAAGTCTTATTTCTTAATACAAATAAATAAAGAGGTATTTTGATATTGATTGATTATCTATTGATATACACACACAATGTGTTACATATAATTCATGTTATTTTATAATATTTATTCCTTTATATTTTATTTATTTTGCTTCACCATGCACTGATAGAGCATGCCTATTTGTATAAAGTCTGTCTACCACTCAAACTGTATTGTTTGTGTAGTGTTTAAAGAAACATCAAAGTTTGTATGGGAACTTCAATGATTTATTATTAAATTTCAATTTAACGCAGCAGCATTTAGCATAACTCATCCCCTAATGTGAGACACAACATCAAGGCGGGAAATACTGGGCAGTTTTGCTGATTAAAAAAAAATTAAAACTGGCCTATGGTAAAATTATGAGGTTTTTTTTATTAACATTCTCTACCAGAATTATGCTCATATCCAATCCCCTAGAATTTCACTTTAATTTCACTAATTAGTCAAGCTTTATCTTATTTAAAGAAACAAATTGTATTTTATAATATTAAGGCAATATAAAATTTTGTCTTTTTTTCTATCGTGTCGTAAGTACGCCGACGCGCCACTTTAATTTTATTTTCAATGAAGAATTTAGCTCGAATTAAGGTAAAATTAATCACCTAAACCACCCGATATAAATATTGCATTAAAGAAAATAAGGGAACGTAATGAAAATGTTTTTAATTCGATCGATATTGATACGATAGTTATACGTATAAACAACACGTCCTTCCCTATTCAAAGCCGCGACACATCCCGCAGCAAAAAGGTTCGATGTTATTATAATGCGGTGTTATGCAAAGATGTAAGCCGAAAATACAGTCATAGTAGAAAAACAAGGTGGCGGCGGCGACGGCGGCGGCACTGACCGCGCGGGGTGGATAAACTTTCAAGGATGCGCCGCGCTTGCCGCCGTTAATACAATCGCTTTTTTTCATCCGAATTGCACTCTCAATCTAGTTCCGCCTTAGACCGAAGCAATCGCCCCTCTACAGCCTCGGCACCGGTGACGGCTCCTAGTCTCTGACTACCATCTGACCATGTGCCCCATGCGCTTAGTTCAATATTCAACTGGGATTTAGTTTCTACATCCTCCAGTTATATATGGTTGTAATTAAATTTAAATTGAAAGAGATTTATTCAATGATATTTTTGAAGCAATTATAGTTGCATATTCATGGCGATATCCCAATCTTTAGATTAATTTTATTACATATGAGATTATATTTCTAAATTATGATGCATATGTATCTCTTATACTTACATATTTAGAATGTAACTTTTATAAAATCGTCATAGTCGTAGAATTGTGATGGATCTTACAAATTTAAATTTTTATGGGCCAGACACTTCAAACAACTATGTTGTTGTTGTTGTATATTTGTTGGTGTTTCGTCATAGTCATAGAATAGCGACGGATCCCACAAATTCAAAACCACACAGGGCAGACATTTCAAATATATAACAACAACAACATAACTGTTTGAAATGTCTGCCCTGCAAAGTTTCAAATCTGCAAGATCCGTTACTATTCTACGACTAGGACGAAATGTCAGTTTTGTACCTTATATGATTTAAAGTATGCTCAGAAAACTAAAATGATGCTCATTCGACTATTTGTTCAATCTTTAAATTACATTTTTCGTAACTTTAATATGAACACTAGTAAAGGTGAAAGAAAGTTACATCATTATATATTGTTTGATATGATTTAAAACTACAAAGATAGTATTGAAAAATAAACTTATCATAATTTTGTTATGAAATGTTTAGTATTGGATGGGTTTTGTTATTATTTAAATAATAATGAATCCAAATGTTTTAAATAATTCTTAATAAATATTTTTGGTTGTTTTATATAGCCCTAATATGATAATATTTAAGAAATAATGACTATTGTGGAATTATGAATTTTAAAACTTTACATAATCCTAATTATCAGATAAAACTTACATCATCATGCACAACCCTTACTGGTACTTTCAGTTTATTATACTTTTTGATAAATAGAAGGAACTGTATTTTAATTAATTTGTAAGTAAAAAACTTTTGGAGAAAGCTGACTAGCATCAGCACCACCAGTGTTTTTTTTTTTTACATCGAGCATAAAATGTCAAATTTGTTCAGATTCTTCTTAGTTAATTATTGGTTAAAACAATATTATGCACAGAAAGTAAATAATTTTTGAATCATTGTTTAAAAAAATGTAAGCCGGCCGTCAAAAATATTGATTGTTGATATATTTAAATAGTAATGCAACTCACTCTCCATATGCACCCTCGCCGAGTACTTGCGCGACCAGCCAACCCTCGACGAATTCTCCACCGGTAGCCATGACTCCTCCGAGCCTGCAACACGGCGCACTATCAGCACATAAGACATCCAACACGGCGGTGACGCACCGAAAGACGTTCGGCACGACCACGCTGCCCTTCTCCGATGTCTACTCATTTTTTATCTAACGAGTAGCAAAAATCGGTAGCAGTACGAATAAATATATACAGTTCGATGTAATATTTAAAAAATTGCTAAATGTTGTAGATTGTAATTGTAATTAATTCCCAAAATTATTCTAAATGGCGGAAGGCACGTGGAGATTGGCGAACAAAGCCTATGCCGAACACAGCCGTCGCCCCGTCGACTACCTCGCCCGATAACGGTAATTGCTTCTACCGTAGAAAATTAAGAATATATATTTAATAGGGATATGAGAAGAACGAACCGAATTCCTCTAAAAATTTTGATATGAAATTTTAAGTAACTAACCTTTTCAACGACTTCTACACCATTTTGCCATTTTTCTTTTTCCTTCCCTCTACAATTCGTTCACCAATCGCCAACCAACCCGACCGCGCCATCGTTTCGTACGAGCTCAATCGGCTTTTTTTCGAATGAAAAGATCAATGGCTACTAGCGTTCGGAAATTTGAAATAATTTTTACACTCAAAAATTATCAAACCCGATTATTATTTATAATAATAAATATTGTAAATAAAAAGGCTAAATTTCGTAACTATATCGATTTCTAATTAAAATAAATAATACTTCAACAGTTAATTTACACCTAAGATCGAGTTCATATACGCACTAAAAAATTGGACTATACAGAATGGTCCAATCGGTGACGTCCAAAAATTTTTTTGGATTGCTGACATCTAGGCGTACCCGAAAATAGCCCATGTATGTTCCGCGATTTTTTTAGTTTACGAGATATGATTTTTTTTTCATATTTTTCAAAATTTTCGACCTAACTATTTAAAAAAAAAAAAACTTTGTGAATTAAGCCATTTTTTTAATTTTTATTTTTTGTGTCTAAGTCCTTATTAGTTGTACTCTCACAGATAAAGTACCTAGCTTCCTACTATTAATAGAAGTTATTAAAAATTTAGATCGAAAATAAATAATTTGGGTTTGAGCGAGTCGAAGTTCCATTTTGAAATTTTAATTTAAAAAAAATAAAAAAGTTTCATGACTTCTAAGTAATTTTAAAAACTTCCTGAGACCTTCAGCTTTGATTATTAAGCTGAGGGTTGATTGATGATTGCACACAAAGAAAGTGGTACTTAATAGCCCTATTTTAGCCGTAAACTGCCTTTAAATGTACAGGGGCGTAATATGTCCTAAACTAATTAATTATTCTAAAGGCATTTATTGTTCATTTCTAAGGTAAAATAGGTTGGTTATGTGTGATATAAATACCATTCAGTGAAATTAAAACATTAAGATGGCAAAATGAAAAGTTCAAGTAGGTATGGTCTATGGTATCACTTCAATTTCTTGAGTAGCACGTAACTTACAACGGTAAATATTCGGTATAGTGCCACGTTTTGAAGTCATAACGGACCTCTAAAAAAAAATCAGCCTTAAAATCGGTGGTGGCCCGATACCGAATAATTACCAATAATATTATAACTAGAAGAAAGACAATAATGCCATCAAAAACATAACTTGTAAAAAATCCAAGTCTCGCAACTCAGTTCTTCTACTCCACCGTAAAAAGTTGTGAGATCCATGTATTACCAAGTCGGCTAATTTATTCAATCCCTACTTAAGGGTCCGTCTGTCTTAAGCTATTACGTAATTAGCTAACCTAACAACATATTATAGTGACCATATCAATATTAAATTTTTTTAATGTTTTAAATAGATAGATTGACTTGGCAATTGCACTAAACAATCTAATTTAATACAATACTCTTATGCATTACTTGTGAGATACATTATGTTTTCATGCGATCTCGAGATTTTTTTACAAAAACATCATGGTATGTTGTCTCTCTAAGTTATGTACAACATATACCATATACATTGATATATTTATAACTATTAACGAAAAAAAAAAATTTTTTCATAAAAAATATTTTTTTGATTTTCTCGAAAACTAATGCATATTTTTGAGTAAAATTTTACCTGTAAGTAGTACTCCCTAAGACCATCCTACACAAAAATTGGCAGTTGAAATTACCACTGGGGCCGCTACCCCATGCTTATCCCGCCATGCTCTTTGTTAATTTTTATAAACAGTTATAACAGTCAATATCACTATAATATTTCGTTTTTGATTTTGATTTTTATATTTATTTTAATATTTGTTCATATAGTTCATATAGTTTTGCGCCCCTACCCACACCTTCTACGCTAGTATTGTGTTATTATCAGCTATACTGCTGACACAACTCAGATTGTCACTCACAGGCGTCTTCCTCTTTTACTGTGCGAGTTTATGACTGTGATAACTCGTTTAATACGAGCAATTGTGCAGTTTTGGACGATATGTCATGTATCAGATATCTTGCAGTTATGGTTGATACCTCTTTGTCTTGAAAGCAGCACATTGAATCTGATTCCGCACGTACTAGAAAGTTAATGTGCATATGTCTTTAAGAGTATGCGATATCTATTCCCGATCCTCAATTTGTGAAATCTGTTTATTACGCTCTTGTTCAGTCAGTTCTATCTTATTGCCTTATAGCCTGGGGTAATTCTCCAAAAAATCTCATGCTTAGGGTTGAGAGGGTTCAGAGAGCAATTTTGAAGTTAAAGTTTAATAAACCTATTCTCTTCTCTACCAATGTAGTATATTGTGGTACCAAAGTACTCACAGTCCGCCAATTGTTTATACTACAGACAATTTTATGCAAGCACTCTGACCTTATGACCCCAATGCGACCAACAGGAAGTGGAGATTCTACAATATCTGTCAAAACAAGCCCTGCCGCACTGTGGTGCGAGTCAGCACTATTATCACATGAATTGCTCACTACTTAACAAAATGGATAATAAAATTCTCAATATTTATACGTTGACTAGGGCTAAGTGAAAGAGCAGGTGCACTGATTTTCTTTTAAAACAATCATATGATGATTCTGAGTGATTCGTAAAGTCCTGGTGTAGGAATTAAAACAAACACACTCACACAAACGCTTATATATATATATATATATATATATATATATATATATACTATCTGACCCGGCAAACGTTACTTTGCCATATAAATTATTTCTAGTGAATATTTAGGTAGTCAAATAAAAAATAACTAACTTATTGTAAATGTGTGCGGATGTGGTATATGACAGAAGAGCGCTTTGAACGATGATGGCCTATAAATATAACAAATCACCAAATATTCATTTTTTGAATTCGTTGTACTTTTATTAACTTTACTAATACATTTCAAATTACACATCATCATCATCTCATCATCATCATCATCTCTCACAAATCATACAAAAAAAAACATTATCAGCCATAGTGCACTCATCCCAGATGATGATTTTAGACTGTTTCAGCACTGTGGCCATGAACGATTGTTTTTTTTGTTGCAAACTGCGTCTGAATTTTGAATATTTAGTGGCACTTAAGTGCTGAATGAGCTGTTCTGCCTCCATCCAATAAAGTTGCTTCTATGCCAGATGATGCAACGGCCAATGCGATGCAATTAATTGATCGTATTTCGACAAGAGTTAGCGAAATAAGGAATGTTTTGCCAGTTCCACCTGGTGCATCAAAAAAAAAAAAAAAAAGAATCCGCCTTGTCCTGGCGAAGCTGTGAGCAAAATGCGGTCTTAAATGGTTCTTTGTTCGTCAGTCAGTAGTGGGACATTGCGAGTAAAAATCGCTGCCATTTCTACAGTATTGTACTGCAGCTCACGATTCACTTCTATGTTCATTAAATCAGATGCACTACGATTTGACGAATGCATACAGAAATGACTGAGTGGTAAATTGGCAATGACAATGTAAAGATCCTCGATAACAATCAATGCTTCATTGTACATAGCGTTGCTGAATATTATAGTTAGATCGTTGCACCATGTACTGTCTCTTTCGTGAAAATACGCGTTGGCCGTTTTCAAAATGGACTAAATGAATAACTACTGGATCCCGGTCATGAATTTGGAAACCAAAGACACGCCACACAGCTTCATTGGAACTGATCTACCGGCCTATTTGGTAGATGCAACAAAAATAGTAAGGGTGATGGTAGGATCAATTATTATCGACCGCTGAGAGTAGAAAATTATTAAAGTACTAATATCGCTATTAAAAAAATAGGGATTGTTTGTAGAAGGGTGAAATTTTAGGGTTGTATATTTTTTGATGCCAAATCATATAAAAATAAAAAAATTTGTCCTAAAAATTTTTTTTTTAGGGTGAACCACCCTTATCACTTAGATGTATAGAAAATAGTTTACGTCCTTTTCTCAGACCTACTGAATAAACACACAAAATTTCATAAGAATCAGTCAAGCTGTTTCGGAGGAGTTTTGTTACAAACACTGTGACACGACATCTTGCAACCCTATTGCGAATCTGTGGATAGACTGAAAAAAATAAAAATCGGGATGGAAAAATAGGGTTTGATCATATAAGAATGAAAATTGAGAGTAATATGAATTTGTTTATTCTAAGTCATGACAAAATAAAAAAATAATTCTTGCCAAAAAAATTAAAGTTCATAATTAACAAATAAAAATAGGGGTTGATCATAGAAGGGTGAAAATTAAGAGTAATATGATTTTTTTTTCTTCTAACTCATGACAAAATAAAAATAAAAATCTTGCCAAAAAAAATAGTTTTTAATTAATAAATAAAAAATAGGGGTTGATCGTAGAGGGGTGAAAATTTTGGGTTGTATGTATTTTTGTATGCTGTATCTTAAAAAAATAAAAACAAAATATTTTGTCCCAGAAATAAAAATAAATTTTAAGGGTGGACCACCCTTATCACTTAGAGGTATAAAAAATAGTTTACGTCCTATTCTCAGACCTACAGAATATACACACAAAATTTCATAAGAATCGGTCAAACCGTTTCAGAGTAGTTCAATTACATACACCGTGACACGAGAATTTTATATATTAGATAGATATATATATCTTGGTCTCAAATAATAAATAAATAAGCTGTAAATAATATGATTCCGGAGAAGAAGCCTTCACTCAGCATTGGGTGATTTACAGGCTGATACAGTACAGTACAATATGATTTATTCCTATAATTTCAATGTTTTAGAAAGATATCTGTGGTTGTTAACCAAACCTAAGAGGTGAGGGATTAGATGTAATGCAACATTTAGTTAAAATTTGAATAATTATGCTTCCACAAGCATTTGAAGCATTTCAATTGACGATCGTTCATGAAGATGGTTTTGTAATTTGCTTAGGTATAACTTTTTGTAGTCAAACTATAAAGCATAATTTTGATATTAAAATATGATAAGAAAAAAAAGGTTATGTGAGTTATTTAATGATAAAAATAATAAATTTTTATTAATAATATAAACAGATATGTATTATACATTGTATTATATATACTTTTATATAATAACTAGCAACATTCAACCAAGTTTAAGTTATTAAAAATTATGAATTTTATTGCACTCTTTCTATATTTTTAACTTTTAAATTAAATGTGGATTTTTTTTCACTAATTGATGACTAGTATAATGAGAAATTTTATATTTTCATTGTAATAGCGACATGCATTAGAATTTCTTCCAGTTTTCAAACATAACGCTTACGTCATTTCGATTTCATATGTTTACGTATCCGTATGACAGTTGACCTACGCGGAACTAAATTACTTTAACAGATTTAATTCTAGTACAATTAATCTATCACAAAACAATGGTAAAGTATATAACCTATTGATATTTATGAAATTTAAGTAAAAATCAAACGTCTAATCAGTTCTTTTGCTTACAGGCTGGTTATTCCGAAGATCAACTCGCGGGTGAGTCATACAAATAATCTAAGCCTTTTGTCGTTAAAGTTTTCCATGAAATAATTTTAAGAATTTAAACGAACATAAAAAGCAATATCGCCGAAAGAGCAGCGTAACCGTGTGTTGTATGACTCACGTCAATCAATGTTCTTACTAAAAGCGTTGGCTTTTGCAAGCGCCCTAGTTTCCTTATATGGTCTGTGTTTTAAAACATATCTGTTCGAGGCTGTTCGGTGCGTTTAACACAGTTTGCGTACTTGTTCTCTCCGCGCAACATGTTCATGTACGAGCCTCCCACTAAGCTTAATCTCACCTCGGTCGAAGGTAGAGACATTGATAGTGACATTAAATGGACAAAATTTGTGTTATTTATTTTAATCTTTCTGTTTTAGAGTTTCAGGAGGCATTCCAACTCTTTGACTCCCGTGGTGATGGCAAAATCCATGTGGCTCAAATAGGAGATGCTCTTCGAGCCCTGGGCCAGAACCCCACCGAGTCTGATGTCAAAAAGTGTACTCTTCACCTAAAACCTGACGAAAGAATATCTTTTGAAGTCTTCTTGCCAATTTACCAAGTATGTATTAGTTTAACTATTAAGAATAACTTATATTCAGTTATTAATTAAATATTCATGATAATGAGAATTAAACTTCCTCACAATCATGCATGTATTTATAATTGTATATAATTATATTATCAACATGGTTTATGCATTGTAACAGAATCTAATAAGAAAGGTACTTTTTTGTTATACCTTTATTAGTATATTACTTTAAGATATCACATTTCTCTTGGTAGGCCATTTCCAAGGCTAGAAGTGGTGATACAGCAAATGACTTCATTGAGGGCTTGCGTCACTTCGACAAGGATGGGAATGGGTTCATCTCGTCTGCCGAGCTGCGTCACCTGCTTTCTACGCTCGGAGAGAAGCTGAGTGATGATGAGGTAATTATAAAACTTATGTTTATTTCACTATGGGATTTTATATTGTTGAGTAGAAGAGCTGTTTGTTATGCACTAACTGTAAACACTACTGATTACAAAAATTATTTTTTCAATGGAAAGCATATTTATTGTAAAGGTTGTTACAAGTTAGAAATTGAATAAACTTTATGCCACAATGCAAAGAAATAGAGCTGTCGACATATACACATGTCAAACCGCATGGGTTGTCTAGTTAAAGTATAAATATGAAAGTTTTTATTGTTTTATAACTTTTATAAACTTACACAAAAGATATTAATAGATTCAACAGAGGCCCAACCAAAATAATCTTGGAATATTCGTTAGCCTTAATATAAAATTATGAATAATTCTAAAATGCTACTAACACAATTAACAATTTGAAACAGGAAACGTAACTATAAACTTAAGGATATTAAACTTATTTGCTTGTAACACACTTATACTTGTCTATATTAATATTATACTAATTTTAAGCATATCTTACTGAAAAAAAAAAAATTGCTAAAGGTAGGGAAGAGTTAGACAGAGTATAGAATGCATGTGTGCAGAGACAGATACATAAGATGACAGAGTTGCTTTTAGGGATGCATCATGCAGCTAAACATATGTTGATGTATGATGCAGTATTAATTGAATTATAACATTTGTAGTAATATAATCTGATGATGTCACATGACCTACTTGTACTAACAGAATCTTAAATGTCATTGTCATTTTAATGTACAGTATACACTAGACAACTGTTCTGGTGTAGTGGTGCGAGTAACCGCCTCATCGCCGGCGGTCGCGGGTTCAAGTCCCACTCGGAGCAGATATTTGTTTTTGTATAAATATTTGTTTCTGGTCTGGGTGTATGTCCTTGTGGGTTTTCCCACGATGCCTCGGAGAGCATGTAAACCGGTGGTCTCAGTTGTTATGAAAGACATCTGATAATGATTATTACTCAACGTAGGGAAATTATCTGCAGTGGAGCAGCGTGGTGGATTAAACTTCAACCCTTCTCCTATATGGAGGAAAGGCTTTTCCCAAACAGTGGGACGTTAACAGGCTGATTCAGTTCAGTCCAGTATACATTAACAACTTGTAAATGTTAATTTATTTCTAAACCAACAATCAAAAACTCTTTAGCTCCATGATATTAGTGTGGGTAGTTCGGTAGTCAGTACCACGGTCGCCGTGGTAATGACTATCGACACGTGAGCGAGTCGCGTGGTTGCCGCAGGTGGAGCAGCTGCTGCAGGGCCAGGAGGACTCGCAGGGGAACATCAACTACGAGAACTTCGTGCACCTCATAATGCAAGGCTGAGCGGCCCGCGCTCGGCCCGCGCTCGGCCCCTATGTCCGACGATCTGACGACGGCGGACGCTGCCTTTCGATTGGTCCGCGTCGCGGTAGTGTTATGTTGTGATATTTATTTCCCAAATACTTGCATTTAGCGGAGCCACCGTTCGATGGTCTCGTGTCGTCGGTCCGAGGCCGAGTGTCGGACTGCATTAAGTGTATGATATTTAATAATAAATTGTATTAGAAATTATGATTCCCTTCCGATTTCCATTATTTTATATTTAAGTGCGAATTCCAAGGTTTTAACATATTATTTAAGATATATATACTAATTATAGTAATTTAGTTAAATATGGTATTGTACAAAGACATGATATAATATAACATTAATTAAATAATCTTTGTAATAAAAATGTGTTTTATTTCGTATTTCTTGAAAGATCTACTGGTAGGCCAACACACCGTGCTTGTTTTAACATCCATATGTGTACCTATTGTTTTTGATGTATATTTCTTAAATTACCAAACACACATAGTAAATACCCAAGTTCTGTCTAGAACTTAGACTATCTAGACAGAAGGTGAGCGAGGATCGCCAACATTTATGGATTTATTCTAATAATAGGGTTGATGATTAATTTTTAAAAACTGTATTGCAATACTCATTTGGGTCTACTTTAACATAAATAAATATTGTTTTTGTAAGAAACTTATTAAAAAATAATATTTTCTATTTTTTTATCCTCTTTTATATTGCTCACCAAAATACTTGAGAATGTCATGGCGGCAGTCTGACGTCATGTATATGTAAGCAGTGACAGATCGCTAAAACATTCTGTCACAGTTTTGTTTTCGATTATTTCTTTGAAATAAAATAAATTCCAAAGTATGAGTGGTGTGTGGTTTCTAACTTATTTTATACATCACTAAAAACTTCCAGCAAACTGTATATGTTGACATATAAAAAAAAAGTGCTATATGTACACGATGACTGATGAATTACTACCAATATTTAAGGAGAATACTTGGTACATGATTCTCATTCGAATTATGTAAAAAAAATATTAATATTAATTTTTGACCAAATTTTCATAAATTTCAATTCAAATAAATGAAGCGTGGACATTTTTCCAGTTATGCCGGCGCCGGCGGTGCGTGTACAGTTGTTGTACTTTGCCACTTGTTCACATCTAAAAATTGCCAAAGTTCGCATCATTTACTTAGTATTTACTTATCATCATTTACTTTTTATTACTTAGTATTTTTGCCTGTCCTAAGCCAGGATTAAAGTATTAAGGGGGATTGGATCATGATTGTTTATCAAAGGTAGCCTGCTACCCTGTTAATACGTGGCGGTGTTTCGACGAAGGTAAACTACCTGTTAGTAATTAGTTTTTTTAATTTTTTTGTGAATTAATTAATATAATTTTTATTTAGTGAACGGATATGTACTGAAGCCCGTATTTTTGAATAAGCTGTGAAATAAATTATGTGTACTTACAAACAAGTCTTCACATTTCAAAATTTTGCTGAACAAAAGTCTTCATTCGATGCAAGTAATTTGCCCAACATTAATAAATCAATTCTACTCGTAGGCAAATTCGAATTATCTGCCTTGATGAATCCTTGTTCCATCGTAAGGAAATAATTCAAATTTACTTAAAATAAACAACTGAGCGAAGAAAAAATATCCAAATATTGTGTATTAACAGAGATAAATAACGAAAACACAAGCAGACTTTATTTATTTATTTTTTATTTTATTCTGGCAATTCTCATACATAGTACCTACATTTGCCATTATCAAACGGGGGACACAAGCAGACTTAGGGGCCGTCCATTAATTACGCGATACAATTTTGGCGTTTTTTTATCCCCCTCCCCCCTTTGTAAGATTTCGTGAGATTTTGTGGGACCCCCTCCCCCCTACCCTAATCACGCGTGAGATTTTTGAAAATGCTTTTCCCCCTCCAGGCTATACGTATTCCTAAAAGAAAGGAAATCGCGGCTCCCGTACCGATATTTCCACCTCCAGGCTAGGTATACGTATTCCTAAAATAAAAGGTTATCACCGGTACATGAAAAGTATTTCACATTTTTAATGAGAAAAAAAATTGCCGAAACTCCCTCCCCTCCCGACGTGAGATTCTGTGAGATTTCGCTTTCGAGAATGTGAGATTGTGCCCGGGAAGCGTAAACCAGGTCGACGTAAGATGTCTTGGCTCCATAACATCAAGGAGTGGACAGGTATTAAGACCGTCGAGCAACTGTTCAGATTGGCAGTGGACAAGGAAAAATATAAGAAGCTGACTGCCAACCTTCAGTAATGGAGTGGCACTTGAAGGAGAAGAAGAATATAAAACAAATGCATTTTTAGAATATTTTGAATATACTTAATTAATCATAATATTTTACTGATTTTTAATATTTCTCTTCAACCAAATTATGATTACACTACGTTTTACTACTTTTAAAAAGATGGACCTTTAATGAAGCTGATTTAAAAATTATACACTTATATTTCCATGTGTTCTAATTGTAAGTAAAGATAGAATTAGTGGCTAGTTAGTAGTAGGCTTAGTGGATTGAGTTTTAAATGTTTCAATAAATTATATTGATCTGTAGCAGCCTGTAATAAGAAAAGACGTGGGTCGGCGAATTTACACGTCTTAGAATTTCCTAGGATTACTTGCTGCCGGCTGCTGCCTTGTTTTCTTACACTGCTCGAAACAAAATGAATTTTAAATACAAATTTTGCTGTATATAACTCAGCGGTTATATTATGGCCAAATTACACAAAATCATTATAAATTGTAGGCGTATAGTAATGTGTTACTACATAATATGATGTATAAGCTATGTTACTGTAAAGTTTCATATAAATTCGTTCAGTAGTTTTTGCGTGAAAGAGTAACAAAGATACAGACAAACTTTCGAATTTATAATATTAATAGGATTATAAGAGAAAGTATTTTGATATAATCATATTGTTATTGACGATAGAAAAGTTTAAGGTTATTGTTTAAAGAGACAAAGAGATCCAGTTCTAAAATCACTTCATTTAATATTTTTTACAGAGTAGACGACCATTAGATTACAGAGTATATTATTATATATAGGCATAGAGGACTATAGACAAAAACACTACAAAGACAACAGACATGACATAGACTATAAACTATAACATCTCCCTTTTTTGACAAAGAAATTTACATACAAAATGGAAATTACAAATGAAATTTTTAGTTAGCTTATATAATAAAAATTAATAGAAAACAAGGTTAGTTTGACAATGACTTACTTAACGATGGACATTACATTTTACACAATTACAAATCAATTCGTTTAGGCAATTTGACTTCTCTGCCTGACTTTGTTACATACTTATGATATTCTTGTTCCTTACATAATGAATCTCTGTTTGCCTCCATCTGTCTGTCTCTTGTTTCATTATTTTCCCTTTGGACTGGACTTTGAGCTTTTGGAGAACCATTGGATTGCACCTCATCAAACTTATTACAACTTTCGTTTGACTGAAACCTTAAATGAATTCTATTCCTTCTATATCTATTTCCCTTGCTATCCTCAATTATGTATGATCTTTGACATTTTAATCTTTCTTTGACAACAGCTGGAAGCCAGTCTGAATTAGGCATTTTTTTAAAACTAACAAAATCACCAGGATTTAAAAGTGGTAAAGGTTTTTTATTCCTATTATAATAATGTTTACTTTGTGCCTTGTCTTTTTCAAAACCTTTTTTATATTCACTAAAAGTAACTACTTTAGGTTTCAACTTTTTATTAATAACTGGTATATGCATTCTCAAATTTCTTGACATTAACAACTGAGCTGGAGACGGAAAATTAGCTTTAGGTGTGTTCCTATACTGTAATAAAGCCATGTATGGATCTTTATTAGATTCCAAACATTTTTTTAACATATTTTTCATAATTTTAACAGAACTTTCAGCTTGTCCATTTGACTTTGGATGATAGGGACTAGTTAGTATGTGTTCAATATCCCAATTGTATAGAAATGATTTGAATTCCGCAGAATTAAAAGGGGGACCTCCATCCGAGACCAAAAAAACGGGGACGCCATGCCTTGCAAATATGGACTTTAAATGAATTATTATATTGGCTGCTGTATATTTATTGTTCAGTAATGCTAATTCTATGAATTTTGAATAATAATCAGTGACTACTAGATATGTATTATTATTAAAATGCATTAAGTCAATACCTACTCGTTGCCATGGAAAACTGGTAACACTGTAGCTTTGCAACGGTTCAGGTTGATTATTTGGCTTAAATTTAGCACAAATAAGACATTGATCAACTAAATTTTTTATATCTGCACTCATGTTAGGCCAATAGATAGTATTTCTTGCTAGATTTAGACATTTGCTTATACCTTGATGACCTTCATGAATTTTTCTTAACATTTCATTTTGCATCGACTTTGGAATAATTAATTTATCATTTTTGAATAATAAATTGTTAATTACATGAATTTCAGCCTGAATATTCCAATATGACTTTAATAAAGGATCAACTTGATTTTTACTAGTAGGCCATCCATCTTGACAATATTTTTTTAATATTTGCAACTCACTATCTGAGTTAGTAGCCAGTAAAATTTTATTTTTGTACTCCTCACTAATAGCTAAGTTAGAGTATAAAGCATTTACATGATAAGACAAGTCTGACTCATACTTTGGAATATAAGTTTCTTTTAAAGCTGCCCTTGACAATGTGTCTGATATGTACATTTCTTTACCAGGCACATGAATTACATTTAAATCATACGCTTGTAACGCAAGCATCATTCTTTGTAGACGGGCTGGTACATCATGTAAAGGTTTCTTGAACAAATAGACTAACGGTTTATGATCTGTGTGTACAGTGACACGGTTACCATACACATATTGATGAAATTTTTCACAACCGAACTGAATTGCAAACAATTCTTTTTCAATTTGAGCGTATCTCTCTTGAGTGGTAGTTAAAGTTTTGGAACTATAGGCTATAGGTTGTTTATTTTGCATGAGAACTGCTCCTAATGCCGACTTTGACGAATCTACTGACAAAACTATAGGTATATTTGGGTTATAGTGTGCCAAAACGGGTGTATTTGTTATATAATTTTTTAAAGATTGAAAACTTTTTTCACAGTTTTCATCCCAGACCCATACTGAATCTTTTTTTAGAAGATTTCTCAAAATTTGAGTTTTTTCTGACATATTTTGAATAAAAGGACCTAGATAGTTTATCATACCTAATACTCTTTGTAATTCTTTGACATTTGTTGGCGATGGCATATTGACAATTGCCTTGACTTTTTCCTGATCGACCTTAGCACCTTCCTTACTAAAGACATAACCTAAAAAACATACTTCATTGACTGAAAATTTGCATTTTTCTTTGTTTAATTTTAAATTGACTTCTCTAGCTCTCTGCATGACTTTATACAACCTTTCATTGTGAATTTCTTGTGTTTCTCCGTATACTAATATATCATCGACAAAAACTAGTACTCCTTCAATGTCAGCAAAAATATCTGTCATTACTCTATGAAAAATCTCTGACGCAGCATTTATACCATAAGGCAATCTTAAATAACGATAGCGACCATAAGGTGTTTGAAATGTACACAGATCTGAACTAGCACTATCTAATTTCAACATCCAAAAACCAGAAAAAGCATCAAGATGTGAAAAGTAAGATGCACCTTTTAATATTGACCTAATCTCATCTATACTTTTTAGAGGATAATGCTCTCTGATTATGTATTTATTAAGATTCCTAGGATCAAGACAAATTCTTAACTGACCTGACTTTTTGACAGTGATAACAACTGAATTTACCCACTCGGTAGGATATGTGACTTTTTCTATGACATTCATCTCTGACATGCGATCCAATTCTTCCTTTAATTTATTGTATAGTCCAAATGGAACTTTTCTAGGTGGATCAATACATGGCACTGCATTTTGCATAAGCTTCAAGTGACAGACAGGTGGTAGACATCCAAGACCCTGAAAAACATCATTAAATTCTTTTAAAATCTGACTTTGAGACATGTTTTTGTTGCTCATTGCAAACACTCTTTTTAAGACACCTATGCTAATACATGTAGGTAGACCTAGGACTGTAGCACATTGAATATCTGCAATATAAAATGTTATGTATTTTTGACAATTATTGAAATGACAAATTAAATCACATTGACCTAATATTTTGATTGTTGAGCCATCAAAGCTTTTAACCTGGGCTTGACATTTTTTAATTAATGACTGAGACAAATGTAATTTATTAAATGTAGCATAAGACATAATATTTATATCGGCACCCGAATCTAAGATGCATTTCACTTCAACACTGTTTATGTACATACTAAGATGCCAAGACGTTTCACTGTTTGACGAATTATTGTTAACTTTCACCATTCCTATGAAATGATTTTGTATATTGGATGTCTGCTCCTCCGAATTGACTGTTGACTCTAAATTTCTGACATTGTTTTTATTAAGGAAGCAAAATTTGGAAAAATGATTTAAGCGATGACAGAAGTTACACTTAACTCCTTGTGCTGGACATTTGAAACGATGATGCTGACCACACCGACCACAGATTTTATTGTTGACATTCCGATGACTAAATGGACTTTGACTGCGTTGACTTGAACGTTGACATTGTAACCTATTTTTACTGACTGGACCTCTGGACCTTGACCTTTGTACATACATTACATTGTCTTGACTCTGTGTATTGTCCATTTTTTGTGCGTTTTCTTGCGCCATGATGACTGTCTTTGCGAGAGAAATTGTCCTTTCCAAAGTAGGGTTATTTTCTTGAAGCAATCTTTGCTTGACATTTGTGAACTTTGAACTCATATTTGCGATAAATATGTCCCTTATGAGTGAGTCTTTAAGTGATCCAAACTCGCACTTATTTGATAAATTTTGCAAGTCGGTAATGAAGTTGTCAATCGTCTCATCGGGTTTCATACCTCTAGTGAAAAATGAATGACGTAGCATCGTTAAACTTTTTTGAGGCTCAAAATAATTATCAAATTTTGTCTTTAATTCGTTCAACGTTATTTTCTCAAGTTCAATACCAAATGAATTAAAAATTTCCACACCATTTTCTCCTATTGTATTCAAAAGTATTGCGACCTTGCGCTTCTCAGATGTGTTCTCGAGATTTGTGGCTAGAAGAAAGACCAGAAAATTCTGCCACCATTTTTTCCATGCTGCAGCGTTGCCAAGACTGTCAGCTTTTGATATACTTAGCTCTGAAATTCTATTGAAAACCTCCCGCGTGCACGTTTCTGTTTCTTCCGGCTTGACGTTTTTTGCAGGATTCGACATGACGCTTTTGCAAATATTGCAAGTTTTTGTTTTTATATATCTTGATTTTAAGTATTTTAGACTTTTTACGACTTTTTATTATCGGATGTTAATTATTAATATAGCTTTAAGCACTTCTGACACCATGTTTAAAGAGACAAAGAGATCCAGTTCTAAAATCACTTCATTTAATATTTTTTACAGAGTAGACGACCATTAGATTACAGAGTATATTATTATATATAGGCATAGAGGACTATAGACAAAAACACTACAAAGACAACAGACATGACATAGACTATAAACTATAACAGTTATGACATTTTATTACCTAATAATAGTAGGTATATCGTTTACGAAGTTGTAGTAAGTCAATGAAGTGGTGAAGGGAGCAAGTTGGGTAGGTAGTTATTGCTGCTGATAGTTTTTATTTAAAATAAATGGACAAGTCACACTAACAATATGTAAATAAACAAAAAAAACAATTTGATAAAGTACAAGACACAAAAATATTTTATTTGAATTCATATAGGTACATACTACTGTTGACCATTCGCGCCGCGTAATAGAACAACATATTAAGTATATGATTACATATTAAATATAATATTTTGTAGTTTTTGTACTTTGTTTTAAGGCTTATTTCTACCCGACTGCGCGACGCAAAGAAGGGTAATGTGTTTATCAGTCTATGTATGTACATAAATTTATGTACCTATGTTTATTCTTATGTGGCGTTGTAGAGACCAAACGCGTTGATTGATTTTGTTGTTTCTTACGTCTATCGATTTGTCTTAGCCTTGCGAGTGTCTCTAAAGACAAGACAATAAACAAAATTTACCACAGCGACAACCAGACGCCATATTGTTAAAATGAAAAAAAAAAAATCGACGCACTACGTCAAGTGGAGTATCGATGAATAGGTATTCAAAAAGGATTTTTAACGAATAATTTTTGTACTATAATTTTTCATTTTAAGTAATGGTTTAGAATATATAAAGATTTCAAGTTGTTTAAACAATCATTCTCGCTAATTTTTATACATAAAACAGGTACTTATATATTGGTTTGGTAAGTTAATTGCTTTCGATAATATTCTAGAATGTTGTAAAACATTCTAGGTACTTCTGATGTGGGCGTATATAAAGTCGCTCTCGCGATCGGTTTAGTCAGTTTGAAGAAAAATGGATAACCGACAAGTTCGAACACTATACTTACACTAGTACTTGTTAAGCCACAATGCGCGGGCTGCGGCTGACAATACCAACACTGCATTGGGCCTTAGAAGTACAAGCCATGACGGTGTCGTGTGTGTGTACGCCACGAACTGCAGTTGAATCCGGATGCTACCACTCGTGAATTAGCGGAAGTACTTAAATGCAGTCACCACGCCGTGGAATACAATCTGCATGAGCTTGGGTATCGAAAAGTTTTGGCTCGATGGGTACCTTAAAGACACCAGTCGTGTAGTCCGTGTCGCTATCTGTCAATCACTTTTGCTGCGACCCCGATGTAAAGTTTTTGTTTGATCTGGTTACTGGAGATGAGTCATGGATTCATTTCGATAGCGATACACGTCGTGTTTTTTGGCTGCCTTGAGGAGAAACGCTACCAACTCAACCGAAGCTGAGTCAAATGAACCGCTTAAAAGTTCTGCTTTTTTGTTTCTGGGACGCGCAAGGCATACTGTTTTATGAACTATAACACAATGGAAATATAAACGCTGACAAGTATTCAACCCAGTTCACAAAACTATCTGCTTCTATTACGGAAAAACGACGAAGACGAGTCAATGTATTTTTACTACACGATAACCCTCGACCTTACGTCGTTTCTATCGTTCGCCAATAGTTGGAGGACTTAGGCTGGGAGATGATACCCCACCCACCTTAATCCCCAAACCTCGCCCCATCAGACTATCATTTGTTTAGAGCCCTGAAACAACATTTGCGGGATAAACAATTTCATGATTTTTTGATGTAGATGCGGAGTTGAACAAATTTTTCGGGACACAGCCATTAGAGTTCTAGGCGAAAGGCATCCAAACTTTGCCGGATCGTTAGCAAGAAGTCTTAGATACTAATGGTGATGACATCATTCACTAAGGTCTTTCTTTGTAATATAATAGTAAAAAATGTAAAACGTAAACCAAGTATCTCATTACTTTTGTGCCAACCCGATACTTTAGTATTTCGTTATTCTGCCCTTATTAAAGCAGGGATAGTAGCAGTGATAGCCTAGTGCTAGTGGTAGGTATGACCGCGGAATGCGAATGCAGAGGTCGGGTTCAAATCTAAGGCACACGGGAAGGAGCGTGGGACTGGGCGGCTTAGGCCTCGGGCTGTAATTGCGAAATTGACCGTCTTATAATCTTAATAACGAAGTTAATGAATCCTAACCAAATAGTGTTATAAAAAAACGAAAAAATAATTACAAAAAAAAACAAAAACCCAACTGCGTAAAAAGACTAAAAAATACATGAAATAAAAAAATGAGGATTGCGGAAAACCGGGATATTTGGCGCGACCTTAGGGAGGCCTATGCCCAGCTGTGGACTGCGGAAAGTATTGCTGAACAATTACACCATTGAAATAGTTTTATAATCGATAATTTGGTATTAATGTGTACCATACACACATAAAAAAATCATAAATTCATTGCAAAATAGAAAGAAGTCGGGACCCATTCTCTAACCAATCAAATCTTCCCAAGGAGCCCTGTAAAATTTAAACGGGTCCCGGCTGTTAATTAATTATTATTTTATAATTATGCTATCCTTAATTCTTTTTTTTATATGATGTATTTTTTAGTCTTTTTACGCAGTCGGTTTTTTTTAATAATTTGAAGTTGATGTTTTATAAATCTAATGATTTAATGATTTAAGACTTATTTCGTGGTTTGAAGACATATTATTATGTTTAAAACGGGTACATACCACGATATAACACAGTGATTTTGCGTCAATATTTCGACCCAGTTGCATGGATCGTGGTCACGACAGGACTATAAATCTGTTTAGGTTAACTTATAAACTAAGTACTTATATCGTGGTGCGGATTCAGTGTCATGATTGACCTCAACAAATGACAATTTCTCGGTGCTATTATTATAGAAGCACGGTCGCACGTGAAGTCGCGGAGTGAAGTAGGAAGTCGTCTAGGGCAGCAATTAGCAAACGCGAGGGAGCGCGAGGTGCAAGTAAAGCTGAGACGCTGGACACACGGGCGGATGTTCGCGGTTGTTCCTGTCGGCAGCGCTTCGCTTTGTTCACGCGCGCGTAGTTACGCGGGGCGCTCATTAGATTGGTCGCGGTAATCTGCTGAGGTTAAGTGTGATGGGCCGCTCCTGCGGTCAATCTGGCGCGCGCGCCGTCCCCACTCAGTCGTGCACGTGTCCCCGCAGTCGCGACCGTTGGCCGATGGCCGGCTCGGGCGAGTTTTGGCGCCGGCGGGCTCTGACCGCGCTGGCGGCGCTGGCGCTGCTGCACGCGGCGACCGGCTCGCTGCTGCCACTGGAGACGGAGCGCCTCCGCGCTACTGTGGGAGGTTACGCGGTGATGAACTGTCATCTTGACTTCCCTTTCGGAAACGAGATACCGTACCACCTCCAGTGGGACAAAGATGTAAGTGATTTGACTATACGAATTATTATATTTGTCGCAAGGAAGTTTCGCCATTGATCGGCCAAAAGTAAACAACACTATTGCATAATTTAATTAAAAAATTAAAAAATTGTTTTATTGTTAATATTTTGTTGTGTATAATAATTTGTATATTTTAGTTTTGTTTGTTTCAATCGTATCATTTCTAATAATTAAATTCGAAAATTCTTAAATACGAGCTTTTATTTCAATAAGTACATGCTATAGAACATGTTAGGATGTCAAACAGACGAAAGAGATATATTATATTTATATATTTTTAAAACATAAACATGACAACGCGTTTATCACTAAACACAACTTTGCTATGGTATAATCTTCAAAGATATAAGTATCGTTTCGATCATAAGGAGTTAGCTTTTTATGGTTAAAATTTCAATAATCCACAATTAATAGGTAATATTCAATAACACATATTCATTACTATATACCTATATACTTACATTTACCTATTTCTAAAAACAAATACTTTGCCTAGCCCATAATAAGTAAACTCTAAGCGCAAATAGGGCATTTTGTAACGTCTATATCGATAACGATTTAGAAAAAAAGAGACTCGTCTAATGATATTAATGATTAGATCAGAGACATCTACAGTTTACACTATTATAATAACGGTCTTGACTTGACATTATCAGCAACGGTAACTTATATAATTATCTTATATCTTTAAACGAGCAATTCTTGTATATATATATATATTCTGGGTCTAATCTATATTTATTTATATATACGTATATTTATTTTAAAAAATGTATGTCACTCGGCTGTTACTTGAAACATAGGCATTGAGTTGCTTACATTAGGAGCAGACGACCATGTGTGTATGTAAAAATATAAAAAAAAAATAGGTAAGAGCTGGATTTGGAGGCCTGGAAGCCCTTGGGGCAACGAAGGAGTGGAGGCCCCCAATTATTTCCCGAATTAAGGATATTTTTTTTTCAATCAAGTAACTATTTTAAAAAATGTTCTATTAATAAATAAAATACAAATATTATTTGTAAATGTAGTTTAGTTAAAATGTGACAAGATTTGAAAAAAAAAAAACCGGATACGTTGTCAACTCCTCGATATCTAGATATTTTTTTAAATCTGCACGGTGGACTCACAGGCTGTAAATAAATAAATAAATATTAACCAACAATCACACCACGTTAACCTAGCCCCGTGCTAAGTTCGTAAGAACTTGTGTTACACGTACTAGGAACGGAAATAAATTTAAGATATAAATACATATATACATAAATACACATCCATGACCCGGTGCAGACATCTATATTCGTCATACAAATTATCTGCACCTGGCGGGATTCGAACCCGCGACCGCTGCGTAAAGTGTCCAGTTGCCTGACCACTCGACCAGCCGGCCGTCAAAATGTAGTAGGTATGCCATCGCATAAATTCGGCCCTGGTTATTGCTCTACTTCTTTGAGATTATAGCGTAACATTTCGTATCCTTTAAATTATAATAGGTAATCTAACGTACTTCGATTAAAGAACAAAATAAAAATTGATTACGTTGTACTGTACTGTACGTTTCGTTTCTTAAAAATTTTTATTAGCACTTTTTCGATTTCTTTATAAAATTTATCGTCAAAATATAAAAAAAAAAACAAGAAATGTTGTTTCATAACAACAGTAACGAGCGAGAGGAACGATCCTTGAGTAAATGCGATTGTTATTGTTTACGAGGGCGAGTGATCAGATGAGCGGCGGAGGTGTTCCAACTGGACGTTAAAGTTCATTTCAGACTACGCTATACTATTCTGCTATATATTACAGCATTAAAAGCCACAAAGCTATACTATATAGCATTCCGTTCAGTGTTCACATTACTCGATATAATCGTAGGACATCTTACTAATATTATAAATGCGAAAGTAAGTTCGTTTGTTACGCTTTCACGCGTAAAATAATTAACCGATAATGATGAAACGTTGTACATATATTCTTTGAGGTATTAGAAGAAGCATAGGATACATTTTTTTTTGCCGACACCGACCGACCATAACCGACATCCACGCGGGCGAAGCCGCGGGCAGAATATAGTATAATATATTATGGCAAGCTGGGTCGACCGCGATCTGTAAGAGTGTGCACTCATTACATTTAACACTGGACTGTACTGAAAGCTCATCAAGCTCAGCAATACTACAATAACATTAAAGAATTCGCATCGCCATAACTCGTATCCAATCAATCTCATTTCATCCGTCTGCTGTGGCGTGGGGTGGAGCAAGTGGCGCGCGATTTATAGCGCAGAGTATCGCATAATTTCATAGAGTTATAGCAAGCCAATAATATATAGTATAGCTAAGTGTGAACGTGTTCTAGATAAATGTACGGTTAGCGCTATTGTTGTGATATGAACTAGATGCTATTATATTATAACGTAGTCTGGAATGAACTTAACGTGTAAGAGATACCGTCATACCGCTCAGCTCATCCCGTTGATATATGAACACCTACCAGAGATCACACCGTGATTCACCTCAAGATGCACGTAAGACTTGAATCTAGCCACAACGACATATTATTGTCTCTATTTCGAGTTATATAAATTATGTTTTGCTTTAAAACACGAGTAACTTTTATTTTAGAATAAATATAATTATTCAAATAGTACTAAACTGTTATTGTTTCCTAGCGTTTATTCCGGCTATATTCGTAAAGTGAGACTTCTAGAATTTACAAATTAACTTATTTATTTTGTTGAATTCATAAATTTAAGTTTTCGTATCAGATTTTAATTGCAGTACAAATTTTTAAATAATTACTTTAAATACAGGAAGATGTTTGTTCACTTTGTCAATCCATTGTCTAATCATGTTCCGTACAGTTTGTGTGTGTTTGTCTGCATGTGTTTGTGTTCTGTAAGGTACTCGTATGCGCGCGAGGCAGGGGCCATCATCATTGTTATTCACTAGTCATAATCGAATTGCATAAATAGACGAAGGTCTCTATCGTGACCGCATTGCGGTTGTTATTACAGCTCTCATCCTCCGATAAAATGTAATTAACATACAAATAACATAAGACAATAAACAATAATAACAACACTCGCTCTTCGGCATCATTTGAAGTGAATTTTGCTTTGGCGAATGATGAAGATGCATTTTTAAAAATATTAAGATATTTGAAAATATAACTTTGAGTATCAAGATTAAAGTAAGAAAAATAACATTAATTAGGTATTAAAAATAAGTGATAAATAATTTTGCAACTGCATCGTGTTAAGACGGTTTTCAGTAGGTTTACCTGACTGCGAAGTCACTATTTTACAGAATAAAATAAATTCTGTAACAAATAGTAAAACAATATTTTTTGTAAGTATTCGATCCAGGTTAGTGCTTACTCTAAAGTAAAAAAGAAAATCTGCTATGTGATCTTCTGTCATAGACGATTTTTGTACGACCATTCGTTGACGAAGTACGAGTACACACTATGAGTTTCACCTTTCTGCCAAACTTTACTGAATATAGGGATAAAAAGTAAATTTAAACAATAGTTATGGCTTTATGCACGGCTAAGATACAAACAGACAGACAGTCTCAAAAATAATCTATCATATGTAACTTTTTTAGTATTGATTATAGTGCCCTCCACATTTTTTTTTAATAATATCTTCATTCTACAGAATTGGACCTGTTACAGTTTTATTATAAGCACTAGCTATGCCCGCGGCGGACACCATACATTAATTATTACTTGATTACTTCTGTATGTAGTTGTGTGATTGAAGGCACTAACCCCAATCTAAAAAGCGCCTTTAGCGCCATCTATTATGATAGTGTAAACTTCAAATTGTTGTACTTTGCGTAAGAGTAAATAGTAATCCGACATTTTGACGTATATTTCGTGTTTTTACCATGGATCATACATTATTAATTATTATTAATTAAATCCTATAAAACATTATGTTACACAACGTTGTTATAATTTTTTGGTTCACATTTAAATGAACTTACGCTCTAACGCCGCGCTGTCATTCAAAATACAAAATTAAAATTGCGATCACTTTTCATAAAGTGAAGCGATTTTGATGAAATGAAGACTAAATGGTACCTCAGGATGTGTTTTGTGATTTTAATGCTAATTTTTAATCTACACTTATTACTGTAGCTGTGATGCGTGTTCCAATAGAAAGACAGACATTTCTAAAACTGATATGTCACAATTTTATTATAAGTATGTTAAATACATTAGCAACCAAAATTTGGTCTACGTTTCTTATTATATTAAAAAATTGTGTGTCAGCTCCGACGCACGACTGGAGTTTACTCCTTAAGTACGATTGTCTAAACATACGCAAAAAGAGTTTATCCAACTAAAATAAGATTAATACCATATGAAAGGGTAAATTAACAAATTAATGAAAATAATATACATATATAAATATATATTTATTCATTTTATATACATTTATTATAACTAATCGGCGAAATATTTTACATTAAACTTTTCACAATAGTCAATTTCAGATGTGCACAAATATTTCATTAGGAATGTTGATAAATTATGTAATTATTATTATCTGACAATTATCATTTATTTTTTAAATATTATTTTTCAATATTAATTAGAGCAACATTACTTTCGCACCGCACCATAGGTGCGCGCGCACCGAAAAAGTAACGAGGTCATTCAACAGTAGATTTTACCTCTCATATTTTTCTCATACCGGGCGCCTTATATATGAAAATCGATTCTTAAGGAGTAAACTCCAAAATATATGTATAAGAAAATAATTTTTTCTTTACACTTTGATAACTTTTTATAATATGAAGATATTGCAATATTTTTATTATTTAAGATAAACGCCGAGTGTCTACGATATAAAACTTAGAAGGCTTAATTGAACTTTATCCCGTAGTTTTCCCGTGATGCTCCCGTGATGCTCCCGTGATGCTCCCGTGATGCTCCCGTGATGCTCCCGTGATGCTCCCGTGATGCTCCCGTGATGCTCCCGTGATGCTCCCGTGATGCTCCCTTGATGCTCTCACAACTGCAGACCTCTATCGTTTAATTTGCATAGATTTTTTACGCCGCGAATAGATTTTGCGTATGAACAAATCGATTGATCGATGATAAAACTAACTTTACAGATGATTGTTTGGTCATTAATTTCATTAATTCATTTTGTAACTCAAATTTCTCTTGAAACCTTTGAACATTGACCTTCAACAACATGAACAATCCAGGTGATATTTAATAATAATAAAAATAAAGTGCTTTATTTGTGATAACACACTGCAATACTACATACAAAATGATGATAACATTAGATAAAAATATATACATTAAAATAAAACATCAAAATAAATATGTAAGAACTAACGGCCGTCTGGTCGAGTGGTCAGGCAACTGGACACTTTACGCAGCGGTCGCGGGTTCGAATCCCGCCAGGTGCAGATAATCTGTATGACGAATATAGATGTCTGCACCGGGTCATGGATGTGTATTTATGTATATATGTATTTATATCTTAAATTTATTTCCGTTCCTAGTACCTGTAACACAAGTTCTTACGAACTTAGCACGGGACTAGGTTAACGTGGTGTGATTGTTGGTTAATATTTATTTATTTATTATTTATAACGATAAAAAAAAATTAACAAAAAAAAAAGCAAATAGAAACAATTGAACTCAGAAATTGACCTTAAAGATACACTCAAAATAAAACTAATGAAGATGGCAGCGTGTCTCACAAAAAGGTAAGTCCTCGGCTTCAGTTAGGGATAAACCCTAACACCGATTTTCAGGACCATCTGTCAATTATTTTATTCTATCTTGGCGGCAGTGGTACAGCCAGTGAATAAAATGTAAAACCATAAAATATACTTACATACACATGAACATATACGAACACTAAACATGCTATTCGTTGTCTTAAACAACATATATATATAAATATATAAATGAACCCAATCAACATCATCGTATACACATAAATACACACATATACACACACATACATATATATATATACACATACACAGACTTACATAAACATATATATAGTTAACACGTAAGTAGACGATCACAGAGATAAACGTTATTTTTCTATGGCGGACCTGCTTATGTTTTTAGTGTCACAATCAAAACAAAATCTCATTTATTTATTTAATACTTTATTATACGCACGTATTATAAAAAGACACGGGTTATTGAAACACAAGTATAAAGGCTGTCCTTATCCCTAGAAGAGATTTCTTCCAGCAAACTTAAAAATAATTAATATTATAAAGCTGAAGAGTTTGTTTGTTTGCTTGTTTGTTTGTTTGAACGCGCTAATCTCAGGAACTACTGATTTCAATTGAAAAAATTATTATAACGTCACGCTACGACCAATAGGGGCTGAGCAATAATAAGAAATGTTACAAAAACGGGAAATAATAATCTTTTTTGAGAGCTTCCGTTGCGTCCTTTATTATTTCTCTTCTCGAGACATTTTTTAACTATAGTTCCACTTTTAAAGTAAATATCAACATAACATCACTCTTTTACTGAGAATTTTTGAAAAAAAAATCAATAATAATGAATGACAATGATCGACCCAGGAATCAAACCTGAGACCCCTTGCTCGGCAGTAACGCTTGCGACCACTCGACCAACGAGGCGGGTACCTACTGTTAGAATAATTGTCTATACAAATAATAAATGTTAAAAACTCCGTTTCATTAATACACTATATATCATCAAGAATAAATTTTAATAACGCGTTTTTTTTTGTATCAGCGCCATCTCTTTTCATGTTTTTCTGTGTTCACGTATCACATAAAAAGTACAAAACCAATGTAAATAACTTTAATACATAAAAATTAGAAATAACTCACAGTATAATTTAGTTTTTGTTTCATTGTAATTAAATTTAAAAATAAATATTTAAGAAAATAGAAATAAGCATAGACGCGACATAGACGCCATCTGGTCTAACGAATCTTAAAAACTCACAAAACTTATTTTTGAGTTATTATTTTGTTAAACTTAAAAGTTTACTAAATATGTCGGATAGGAATAGAAATCGTTTTAATATTTTAGGTAAACATCATTTTCAATTAATATACTATTAAGTTAAATATTAATTATGTTAAATGTCACTAAATTTAAAAACGATATTCTACAATTATACGATAGATGGCGCAGATAATTTTCTGAATCGCGCTGACCAAAACTTCGGCCAAAAGAATGACACTCGCCCGTATTTAGAAAATTGTTTTTCTTTTTTGCATTTAATTAAATACTTTAGGGTACTACGGTCTTGATTGTTTGTTCGTTGTTAAAATTTAAAATATTTGGTCGTTATTTGTTTGTTGATTGTACAAAGTTGGATGGTTATAGCTATTTAAGTTGTAATCTATATAATTATATATAAAGTCGTGTTAGTTACACCGTTTATAACTCGAGAACGAGTGGAACGATTTTTATGATTTTTGTGTTTTTGGATTTGTCTTCGTCGGGAATAATACTTATTAAAATATGGTATTCATCAATGGGAAAATAATTAATAAAAAAACAGTTCAAATGTTTCATCCGTACTATCTATATATATAGATATAATAAATCTGTCACTCAATCCATCTATTATAAAATATTTTCCAGTATCGACGCAGGTGTAGGTGATTAAAAATATAAATGTATAATTTTTAAAATTTTAGTTAAATACCCGTGCGAAGCCGGGGCGGGCCGCTAGTTTAAAAATATTTAAATACGTTTTTCCCTCAAATTAACGCGGGTGAAACTGCGAGGCACAGCTAGTAACAAATAAAATAATCTTTGTTTTTAACATATTTTCTTATAGGAAAAATGGTAGTTGAATAATAAATAATCTTTATTGGTAGGTAATATTATAGCGGAAGAAAAGGCTCTGATATATGTACCTATAGCTCAAGTCTATGAAAAATAATTAATAACATAATTTTTAAATTCACTATTCAATATAATTATAATAGAGAAGTCCTTGCGTACGACGACGTAGAGGTGGGCTCGCGGCCGCTCCCGGTTCCGCTCGCCATTGTCACGAACCCACTCGTAGAGCTATCGCGCCGTTTTCAGTCGGTATGAGGTGAAGCGTGGCGAGATTACTTTTCACGTGCCGAGTCTGATCTAATACGTTTGACAAATACATTTATAAGATTTAAAAAAAAATACTAATTCTATTGAGCGTATTATGTTTCCGTATTAAAAAAAGACCTAACTTATACCTTATTATTTATCATCTTACAAACTCTATATTAATCGCATATGTGTAGCCTTAAAAATGTCTTTCTATGTCAGATATATATACTTAGTACATAAATCTAAGTATGTACTTCTTGACCAGCTTCCCTTCTATTTTTTTTCTAGACAGAAAAAAATTTATCTTCTTTCTAGACAGAAACAACTACTTGTTTCTAGACGCGTGGCGTATTTCACCCATGTAAGTTATTGTGTATGTATGATTAAATTATATGCCTTTCTTTCAGTGTAAAATGCTGAAGTGTCATTACTCATTCGCAGAACTCACACACTCACTTCTATACTATATATAATATTATAAAGCTGAAGAGTTTGTTCGTTTGAACGCGCTAATCTTAGGAACTACTGGTTCGAATATAAAAATTCTTTTTGTGTTGGATAGTCCATTTACCGAGGAAGGCTATAGGTTATAATATAACGTCACGCTACGACCTATATGGTTTGAGCAATAATAAGAAACGTTACAAAACGGGAAAAATATCATCTTTTTTCAGAGTTTCCGTTGCTTCCTTTATTATTCCTCTTCCCGAGTCATTTCTTACTATACGAGTAGTTCAATTTTTAAAGTAAACATAACGTCACGCTTTTTATTCTACGAAGGGGTGGGCAGAGATGCACATATTAAATGTAACGCCCACTTTTCGCCAGTTATGAGTCCCATGTAATAGGGGACGAGTCTATTGTCATACATCATGCAATTCATGCACCATTCTAGACTCCGTGCTAAAAACTGAGAATTTTCGAAAAATAAAAATAAAAACACAATAATACGTTGACCGACCCAGAAATCGATGCTTTGCTCGGCAGTAGTGCTTGCGGTCACTTGACCAACGAAGCGGGCACTCTAAGAGTAATGTTTTAAAATATTTAAGTACGTTTTTTCCTCAAATTAACGCGGACGAAACCGCGGAGCACAGCTAGTATTTATATAAAATTATATCTATACGAGATCGAATGCGTAGGAGTGAATGCGCCGATCTCTCGATCCGAGGACCTGTCGCCTGCATGTGATTGTCATAGCTTCGCATTAGGTGATTACGTAGACGGCGGGGCGCGGGGGCGGCGGTGGAGGGCGCGGGCGGTCGTCGACGGAGAGTTGCGGGCGGCGGCAATTATTTACTTGAGCGCCGCTGACCACGGGCCGAGCAGGCGACATGGGACCTCATACGAGGAGACCTAGATCGTTCGTTTGCCACACGAGCGACGCCTTTGTGTCGCACCTCATTAGCATTTTCTTCTGCGTATTATTGCTACGCATCGGAACTGACGAAGACTAACCTGAGCGTCTATTTCACCAGTTACAATTTTTTTATGTTCATACCCGAGTACTTACTCGTATACTATTCGTAAGGTATGAAGTCAACGTGTCGCGTTTACATCTGATTTGAGTTTGAGGCGAAGATTAGTGGCTCGTTAAGTCAGCGAATGAGCTAGTGTCAGCGGGAAGTGGCAGGAAGTGAAGTAATTTAAATGACCTACTACTAGATACGAAGTGAGCAATGCGACGCTTACCGAATTACATCTTATTAACAAAGCGACGGCAGCTGCCGTCTTATCTAAATACTCATTAAAATTTACATAATATCCTGATATTAGACGAGTAGCTTTTTTAGATTAGAAACATAACATTATAAAACACATAACATTTGTGCATATATTACAGGAACACGCTAATGGTTCTGACTTTTGTCATCACCAATTATTTTTAAATTTCAATTAATATGTAATAACGTACATATAGTTTTCTTAAGGGATTCTTTATTCAATTGTTAGGTTATACTATAATTATTTGCCTATCAATGTACACGACAGTGTACTCGTATAGCGTTGAGTGAAATTGATATATTTTTCAAAATTCTAATTGATTTATTTTTCAGGATTTGAATTATCAGTGACTAAACGGTTATGACAAAGATTGTATGAAAAAAAATATTCGGTGGTCTACATCGTAACGCCGACTGAGAAGTTATTTTATTTCAAATAAGAACAAGATAAAACAAGCCGTAAGGAACTTCGTTAATAAAAACATAAATTAAAAAAAATTAAAAAACCCGACTGCGTAAAATACTCTTATTATAAACTAAAAAGAATAAAACACGGTTTTTTGATTTATGTTTTTATTCAAGGTATATTTTTTTCTGGAAAACAACGTTTCGCTCACTCAAACAGAGTTAAGCCCATGAAAATTTCATGGCAATGCTATTCCTCATGGCATTCCTATTATTCATGGCGATACATTATTCGTATTGCTAGAAAACGATAATTCGGGCGCCCGGGCGATAAAAGCCACGCTTTATGAATATTTGTGTAAAATAAAATAGCAGTATAAACATAATGTGATATATATATTTTTGAACTGGTCTTTTTACTAGCTTTTATTTGATACCCATATTGATACAGTAGGAAAAAAAATTCAAATCCCCCCCTCATTCCGCCATTTGCGGACGCCATTTTGAAAATTTATATAGCCTATGTCACTACTACAATTTAGACAAATCCAACGATACCTCATATGTCAAAAACCGTCCAGCCGTTTGGGCTGTAGGGCGTGACAAAGAAATGGACATACATACATACATACACTCGAAAAACATAACCCTCCTTCTGTCGCAGTCGGGTAAAAATATTGCTTATCTTTATATAAGTACTATATTTTCTTTAGGCATTTTTTTACCTAAAAGCACAAACTAGGGATTCTGTTGGAGCTAAATTGTTCTTCTCATGAAGATTGTTCTCCTCCTCATCCTCTTTCGAGTTGATTGATACCAAATTCAGGGTATCTAACACTACTGATTCCCGAGATATGGCCCGCGGGGGTGAAGTAGACCAGGGAGGATTGGATCTTCTCGTGGGGGATCGATTTAGGGGGATGGGGGGAGGGGGTAACTCCAGGTTTCTTCTTTCTCATTTTCTTTCTCAGTTTTATTATTTCATCTATTACCTATTAATTATTAGAAAATATGATGCATTGCAAGTAGCCATTTTTGTTTGTCATCTTATTATTAATCATATTATTAGTTACAAGATATAAATAATTTAACTTTAAAATTGACATATAAGTATATAGAGATTGGTTTCTTTTTTCAATTTGTTAGTTTTATTAAATTACTTTGAATTTCGTATTAGTTGAACGATATTTTGATAAATAAAGTTAAAATTTTGAGATAAAATTGTAAGATATTAAAATTGATTTCCATAACTGCCATCTGTCGCTAGTCCCTAATAACTTCAATAACAATCAAAAATAAAAATCAAAAACTTTATTCAAATAGGCCCTACGAGCACTTTCAAATCGTCATTTTACAAAATTAATATTGTAGTGATTATTATTATTTTTTGTAAAAGTAAAGCTACCACCGATTCGGAATGTAGATTCTGCAGAGAAGAATCGGCAAGAAACTCCGCAGTTACTCTTTTGAAAATAATGTATAAACTGTGTTTTAGTACAAAATTAGTAATATCTTGCATGAAATACAGCGCCACTAAGTCCACACGTCTTTATCAGCTAAATAATCCTGGACCGAATAATAAGCTTTATCTATTAACTTTTTTTTAATAATTTCTTTAAATTTATTATGAGACAATTCCAGAATTGTTTGTGGGATTTTATTATACATACGAATACCATAACCCAGAAAGGAGACGTTTACTTTGCGCAGTCGGAAGCTTGGAGTTACAATTTTGTTATTCCTTCTAGTGTTTACAGCGCGATTAATAATATTTATTTCAAAACAACGAATATTCTGGTGAATACCTATATATAATATTGTTATAAATATACTGCGACGCAACCGTTAATATGTCTACCTTTGGAAAAACATCCCGTAGGGAGACTCGAGCTCCAAGATCGTAAATGCCGCGAATAGCCCTTTTTTATTAAATAAAAACAGTCTCAATATCTGTAGCATTACCCCACAGTAACAGACCGTAAGACATTATACTATGGAAATAGCTAAAATATATTAAACGCGCAGTAGCAACGTCGGTCAGTTGTCGTACTTTTCTAACAGCGAAAGCTGCGGAGCTGAGTCTACCATTCAAGGATGACAAATGGGAATTCCACTGAAGTTTTGAGTCCTTTATCCCTAAGAATACTGTAGTATCATTGACAATAAGCCTCTCGTTATTTATTTTTAAATTATAATTTGGATGTTTAACATTAGGCAACGAAAATACAACGCACTTAGTTTTTTTGGCGTTCAAGACGAGGTTGTTTGTTTTAAACCAATCCTGAATTCGAGATAAAGAGCTGTTCACGTCATCATAATTTACTTTTTCCTACCGACTTTAAATATAAGTGATGTGTCATCTGCAAACAAGACTATATCACAAATATCTTTAACGTAAAATGGCCGATAATTTATGTATATTAAAATAAGAAAAGGACCTAGAATCGATCCTTGTGGAACGCCCATTTTTAGCACAGATCCAGAAGACATCGTTCCGTTTATTGATACATGTTGAATTCTATTAAATAGATATGATTACGTAACGCTACAAGCTTGTAAGTGAAAATTACAGCGCATCGTTTTATTACAACTTCTTACGTGCGTACATAATAACACGTATATCCTTAATACTAAGGAATTTAGTATTTTAGAAAATAACAAATAATGTAAAATAACGTCGCTTGAGGTTAGCGTCAGTCGCGCGCGCAGGCGCTCCTTGAGCCACGCGGACACCAATGTGGAGCCCTCTATGAGTAATATTGTTCTGTGGTGGAGCCGCACTGCCACAGGCGCCGGTCGCGTCGCAAGCGCACTTCCGTTATATATATTTTCTTACGGTTTTAGTCTCACATTTTTTTCAGTTCGGTCCCGCAGCGAAACCCCTATCTCCTCCAAGACTGCCATAAGTAACTTCGTTCCAAAAAAATAGGCAAGTAAAAGTGAAATCTCAAAGTGAAAACTCAATTTAATTTAAAAATATTACTAATATTTTCAAAGGAATTATCAATAAATTTTTTGGCAATATTGAATAATAAATGATTTGTTTCATCATTATTTCATCATTTATTATTCTATACAAACATACAATTACATTGAGTACTCACTATCAGTGATTAAGGATTCTACAGTTAAACAATCCAAATAATAATAATTATCGAAAACACAGTTAAAACAATGCACATTGTACACAATATAAATTTATCAAATGGTCAACATGACTTCACTGACTGCTATTAGAGCATGTCTGTGACTTCGCGATCATAAGATTTTACTCACCCAAAAAGTCAAACACGCATATCCTACAGTCGAGTATATATAATGTATTAGTGTATATATGTATACATATAATATATATGTATGTAGATAGGCCGCTGTACAGGCTGTACTGCGTGTCGTGAATCGGACGCAAGCGAAATACGTCACGAGTATTTCGAGGTCATCGGTGACGCGAACCCATAAGTTTTTCCACTACCAAAAATCGCTCAACGCGGCTTAAGATGTTTTCGCTTCAAAAATCTAATATTAGCTTAAAATTTAACATAAAAAGAAATTTTCCACATTTATATTTTTGCCGAAATTAATTCCCTAATGTGTTTAAACTTCAATGGAGTGTAACCTCGCGGATAAGTTGTATTAATCTATAATATAAAAATAAGTCGGGTTTTCCTTCCTGACGCTATAATTCCAGAACGCACGAACCGATTTCCACGGTTTTGCATTCGTTGGAAAGGTCTCGGGCTCCGTGAGCTTTATAGCAAACTGAATTCAGGAAAATTTTCAACAGAAAAGCAGGAAAACAGGGAAAATCATTTTTCACATACAGCGCCATCTCTGATACATAGCATGTACTACAAACCAATATGGTTTTGCATGGCGGTAGTACGTGGTGTGAGTATCCCTCACGAAAATAAGTTGGTGGCGAAACGGAGTTCGCCGGGTTTGCTAGTATCCTATTAATATTAAGCGAAAGTTTCATTTGACCTTCGTGACAAATAATTTAAAAACCTAAAGAATAGTTTATTTTTTTGTCAATAGGGCGAAACTATATTCTCCTGGTACAGCGGCGACGGTGAGCCGCAAGTGGCGGACCGCTGGGGCGGGCGCGTACGGCGCGTAACCGGACACGGGCTCGGCGGCGGCACTGTCAACGTGAGCGCCGTGCGCGAAACCGACGCCGGCCTCTACCGCTGCCGCGTCACCTTCCCCAACCGCACGCCTCCGGCGCGCAATAACGGAACGTTTTATTACTTGGATGTCGACGGTACATCACTAGTACTAACTACTACGCTGAATGTTTTCGTTTCTAGAACAATCATCGTTCACTCTTCTTCTTCTTGTAGGTGGTAACTTAATTGTTACGCCGCCAATGAACGTAACGGTGCTCGAAGGAGAGCGAGCGGAGCTCGAGTGCCTCCCCAAGAGTCCCGAATGGAACGTGCAGTGGTATCGCGAAGGAACGCCCATAGAAGCCCTGCCGGAGTTGGCGCTGCGGTCGGAGCTTGCGATCAATGGCAGCCTTCTTCTCCGACATACGGTCAGCACTGATTTGGGCGAGTACGAATGTCGAATCAGTGCGCCCGACGGTCAGATGCAGAGTGCTAGTGCATTTTTGGATGTTCAGTGTTAGTTGGCTCTTGTAATTGTTCTTTTTTTTAATCTTATATATTTTTTGACTTGTTAATACCCAATATATAACGTGATTTACAGACAAGGCAAAGGTAGTTTATTCGCCAAAGGAAAGGTATTTACCCTATGGAAAATCAGCGAGCCTTGACTGTCACTTCAGTGCCAATCCACCTTTAACGAATTTGCGCTGGGAGAAGGATGGCTTTCTGTTCGACCCGTACAATGTGCTCGGCGTCTTTTATAGTAGAAACGGTAGTCTGCTTTTTAATCGAGTGAGTTTTATACTTTTGTTGTTATACAATGAATACGGGAAAAAGATTATATTATCGTAACCATATTTCTTATTTCTGACAAAAGGTTGATGAATCGCACGAAGGAGTATATTCCTGCACTCCGTACAATTCACTGGGTTCCGAGGGTCCTTCGGCTGGAGTCCGTGTGCGCGTGCAGCGACCCCCCGCCCTGACGGCGCGCCCGCAGCCCTTGTACCTCGTGAGGCTCGGGGCTACGGTTACTTTGCCGTGCACTGTGACGATAGAGCCGTACTACGCACTACCAGCCATCCGCTGGAGAAAGGTAAACTTCGTTTATTAGACACCTCTTTAACCACATTGTTTGCCACGTTTATTTGAATTATTTATATAATATAATTATTTCATTGTAGAAAGATGGCAGCGAGCTTCCCGAGGGTCGGTACTCACTGATGGAAGGAAATTTGACAATAACCAACGTCCAAGAGGACGATCGCGGCGTCTACTTGTGCACGGTCAGCAACGAGGCCGACGAGGTCACCGTCGAGACCGAGCTGCTCATTGAGAATGTGCCGCCTCGCGCCCCTTACAATCTCACGGCTTTGGCATCCTTCGACTCTATTCATCTCTCTTGGGTTCCAGGTACACAAACTACGGTTAACATTACGGGGCCGAAGTGTTTTTACTTCTTTATTTAATATGATAATATACATCGAAAAAGGTATTGGACAATATATTATAATATCACACTAAGACCTAAGATGGTAATTGATCCTAAAAACAGTAATCATACCGCCCATTTTTTCAAATAAAAGTATATAAATTTCAAAAATGTGATATGATTTGTAGCTATAAAAAGGGAGATATAAAGTATAAAGATATAAAACAAATCTAATCCAAGTAGATACATTGGTGGCTCTTTATTCTTCTAACACAAACTAAAATATTATTATTTTTTTTTATTTATTTATTTATTTAAAGAAACAAACAGTCGTAACAAAGTAAATTATTACAAAAAAGTTATTACAATATAGACCTTTAGTTCCCTATTTTACAAATGTACATTTATTGTGTATAATATGTTGGTAGGTATTTTTTTTTCTTTTTTTTTTTCTAAATTACATATTATTTTTTGTTTGTGTTAGTGACATTAGCTAATAAAAAGTTTATGAACGAATTTTCATAATTTATGATTACAAATTGTTGCATAGGTATTAATAGAAAACAAACAGTCGATGTAACAAAGTTAATTACTACAAAATGTTTTATAATATAGATTTTTAGTTTTCTATTTTACAAATGTAGGTATATCTATTGTGTATAATGTGTGGGTATTTTTTTATTTATTTATTAGTTACATAGTTTTTTTTTTGTGGTTTTTAGTTACATTAGTAAATAAAAAGTATAATCGAAAACCATTACTTTTATAATTTATAATAACAAATATCGATCAAATCTTTCTTGCAACAAGAGTTCAGGTAGGTTTTCCCGCCACGGTTCCCTGAATGAGACCATTAAAAGGGCTCTTGCCACCATCGACGTTCCTGCTCTTATTGAGCCTACTGGAATTAGTCGCGATGATGGCAAGAGGCCTGATGGTTTAACGCTGATTCCCTGGGAAAGGGGACGGGCGCTTTTGTGGGACGCAACCTGCGTCGATACATTGGCTCCGTCTCATATCAGGGAAACGGCTGTAAGAATGGGAGCTGCTGCGGAGAAGGCTGAAATGACTAAACGGCACAAATATTCGTCACTTATCCAAAGTTATATTTTTGTGCCGTTTGCAGTCGAAACACTTGGACCTTGGAGTAGCAGTGCTAAAAATTTTCTAAAAGAATTAACCCCACGACTCATAGCCTCCACTGGTGACAGGAGGGCTGGTGCATTTTTTGCCCAAAGAATCGGAATTGCGATTCAACGGGGAAATGCTGCTAGTATTCTTGGCACCATTCCACGCGGACATGATTTATACCAAAACTGTTTGTAAATAATTATCTTAAGTTTTGAATTGTAAATATGTATAATATTGTAAAATTTCTGTAATAAATTAATAACAAATTGTTCCATAAATACAATATTAAAAACTTATTTTAAAGATTTTTTTAAAGAGTTTGAAAGAGGCCAGAGAACCAAATGCAAATAGGTCCAAGTGAAGCAAATTTTCATTATAAAATTTACATGTTCTTCTTATAAAACTATTTTGAACATAACGGGTTCTACCACTAAATATAATTATATATATACCACTAAATATAATATTATATCAAAATATGTATGTATAATATACATAGGTACGACGATAAAATATTTTAATTTTTGGTAAAAAAATAGGTCAAACTCAGAATGTCTCTACTGTACTGTATCAGCCTGTAAACAGCCCACTGCTGAGCGAAGTCATCTTCTCCATATAGAAGAAGGGTTGGAGCTTAATCCACCACGTTGCTCTACTGCGGGTTGGCGGATAATTACCCTACAGGTGTCTATGGTAACAACCAGGACCGACAGTTTTACGTGCTCTCCGAGGCACAGTGGGGAGACCCACAAGGACATACACCTAGAACGGAAACGAACATTTGTCCAAACACAAATATCTGTCCCGAGCGGGAATCGTACCCGCGACCGCTGGCGCGCGTTTTGAGGCGACTACTCGTACCACTACATCAGAACGGTCGTCATGAGAATGTCTAATTTGAAATAAATAATTAGATATAACTAATTATACGTACTATATATAATATGTAGGTAATGCATATTAATCGATTTTTGGTGATCATAATTAAATGAGGTATCGTTTCATTTTCAAAATAGCTGGTCATGGAGGTTCATGTGAATGATGGTGTACAATAAAATAGTGATCACTCGTACATCCACACCAGGTCACAACGGCCTCGACGTCGAGTACAACGTGTGGTACCGCGAGCGCGCGGAGAGCGAGTGGCGCACGATGAAGATCCTGTCGCGCGGCGTCACGGACGCCACGCTGGTGGGGCTGCGGCCCGGCGCCGACTACGAGCTGCGCGTGCTGTCGCAGGACCACATCGGGGACGGACTCTTTAGCAAACCGATTTTTGTGCGAACGCTAGGTAAATATAATACTGATATAACTATAGAGTATCTGTTAGTTCGTGTTAGGTCGTGCTAAAACATAGATTAACAGTTGTATTAGAAACACGTTATTTTAAAGAGAAATGAAAGCAAAATTATCACGAAATAGCTTACAAGTGTAAATTATTATAACTTGTCAGGATTATTAAAAAACGATAAGTCAGTTTTCTTCTTTGACGCCATTCGACCTCGGTCAAGTGGTAGAAAAAAGAAATTAGTCAATGTATTACGCTTTAAAAGAAGATATAATTTGTAACATTATTTCAATAATATTTACTTATTAATTACCTAACTACCTAATTCACTTTTAACTGATTTTTACCAAGTATTTTCGTGCTAGTGGTAGTTAATAAAGTGTAGCTACTTGCATCGTGCACCAACATTATTCAATATTTGTCTATTAGCTTTTAAGGATTGTGGCAGACGTAAAAATAGAGTCAGACACTCTACAGTAATTCTACTAAAATTAAAAATTAAACTAAAATTAAAATAAAATTATACTCCTTTGATTGGCATTTTAATCCCGACTTTTATTGCAAGGCTCTGCCTTCAAACTATCGTCGTCCTCTTTGCACGGTCTTTTGCATAATTTTGGGTTAGACCATTAGTTCTCATATTCTTCTTCTTTCTGACGTCCAGTTATCGCTTTATCGGATGCCCGGGATGTCTAGTTTCAGGGACAATTATATCAAGGCATTTTCTTCCGACAAGTCCTCAGATCGGGGCATGACATGGCCATAGCACCTCTAGTGCCGCTCTTGGAGTCTCAGATGAAGTAGTTGCATATGCGGTCAATCCGCATTACGCCGCACATCCCTCAGCGTTTTCATCTCTGTGACGTGAAGCTCATGAGTGTACCGAGATAGTACTGGGCAGCATTCACTTAAGCAATATTCTGCGCTCACAGACTACACATGTGACCTCCCGCCAAAGCAGCTCATATCCGAGCTTGAACCTAGTAATAGATGCTAATACGCTTGTGCGTCTCCAATGAGAAGGGGATTTTATTCCGTTAAAATAAATTTGAAATAGCTTTTATCTGTACATACTAGAGTGTTTGTACAGATTTTACCGTTTAATGAACATCATTATAATGTTATAATATTGTTAGATCCAGAGTTAGGTGAGGACGAGAGTGAGACCGTGTTCGTGGCGGCGGCGACGGAGAGCGCCACGAGCGCGGGCGCGGCCGGCAGCGCCAGCGTCGCCACGGCCGGCACCGAGCTGGCCGTCAGCGTGCGCCTCATCGAGGAGGGTGCGCTCGTGCGCTGGAGCCGCGCGCCCGGCGACCCGGCGCGCTGCACGCTGCGGTGGTACGACGCCAGCGAGCCCGAGCACCGTCTGCTCGCCACCGTCAGCACGCTGCAGGACTACATCCTCGGTGCGTTGACTACCGTTTACAATATTCGCAACTCATTATGAAAGTTTGCAAGGGGTAGGATATTTTTAAATACTAATTTGAAATATTCTCGATATGAAATTATGTTGGTAAAATCTTATTGTATTAATAATATTAATACATACTCGTAACTAACGAGTTTTAGAGCGGTTCTTTTTTTGATGACTTTCGAAAAATCTTTAAAAAAATCTCATATAATATATGCAATCACTTTTTTTTAATGACTTGCAGTGAGCGAGGTCGAGGAGGGCGCGAGCTACTGGGCCGGCGTGCAGTGCGCGGGCGCGCTGGGCGGCGCCGCGCTGCGCGTGCCGGAGTACACGCGCCTGCGCGGCGTGGCGATAGGCTCGGCGGCGGCCGCGCTGCTGCTGGCCGCGCTCGCCGCCGCGCTGTGCCTGGTGCGCCGCCGCCTGCGCTCGCACTCGCACGACAAGCGGACGCGCTGACGCTCGCGCTGCTCGACTGTTGACTGATAAAGTGCTTACCGATGTTTGTAACATAGTCCCGGGTGTTCTCGAAGTGCGATCGTTAAATATTGAACATATTATGACGCCGTGACTCGATCGATGTTATGAGTTCGTAATTCTTATGAAGTAATCTTAACATGGTACGATTAAGGTATTGTTATTTATACTAATATGTTTCTATAACAAATAAAAATACTTTTAATTTTTGATAAATCTTTTGATTTCTGTCAATTATATTATAATACTAGCTATACCCACGACTTCGCTCGCCATCCCTTTATTAGCCTATACTATAGGCCGGATATTGTACTTACAGGTCCAATAAGGTAAAGTACGATATGCGGCTTAATATGAACTGTATGCTGTAAGATTTCTGTACCTACATTTAGAAAAATGTAAACCTAGAATTTAACATTTTTAATCAAAGTCTAAATAACGGTCATTTGACCGCTCTGGTAAGTTTAGTGTTAAATTAATTCAGTCGTTTTGGCGTGATGCGCAGCTAAGATACAGACAAATAGACAAAGAGAAAAAAAATACGTTTTTGGTTTCAGTATCGATTTTATAGATCGTCCTCCAAAAATAATATTCAATATGTTTCAATGTATAGAACTTGACCTATTACAGTTTTATTTTACATAAATACTAGCTGTATCCGCGACAGACTGACAGACAGTTCAGATCCAATCAGATCCAGACAGTACCTGTTCCAAACATACAGGCAAAAATTAACAAATTAAATTTTTGGCTTCAGTATCGATTATGAAATGAAATGAAAATATTTATTTCGCCATAAGGTGCTTTGCTTTTACACACTTAACGAATGTCAAAAAAAAGCATTTAAAAGTGTTGGCAGAGAGGAAAAAAAAGCCGGAGGAAAAAAACTTTGAGTACTCTTTTAAAAAATTTTAACGTCATTATCTATACTAATATAATAAAGCTGAAGAGTTTATTTGTTTGTTTGAACGCGCTAATCTCAGGAACTACTGGTTCGAATTGAAAAATTATTTTTGTGTTGGATAGCCCATTTACCGAGGAAGGCTATATAACATCACGCTACGACCAGTAGGGGCTGAGAAATAATAATAAATGTAACAAAAACGGAAAAAAATAATCTTTTTTGAGAGCTTCCGTTGCGTCCTTAATTATTTATCTTCTCGAGACATTTTTTTACTATAGTTGCACTTTTAAAATAAATATAACATCACTGTTTTGCTGAGAATTTTCGAAAAAAAAAAACACAATAATACGTTGAACGACCCAGGAATCAAACCTGAGACCCCTTGCTCGGCAGTAACGCTTGCGACCACTCGACCAACGAGGCGGGTACCTACTCTTAGAGTAATTGTTTAAAAATATTTAACTACGTTTTCCCCTCAAATTTACGCGGGTGAAACCGCGGGGCACAGCTAGTACAAAATAAATAAATAATGCACAGTATGACCATGAAATCGTATTATCAGCTGGTTGACGAAGCCAGTCGTATATGTCGAAATCACCACACGCCACCCGCTCACAATATTGTATAACTATATCTAATGACGATGTACATATGGATAGCCTGGCAGAGTTTTATTCAATCCCATGCCTTTTCATTATTAAGAAATTTATTGATGTCATGATAAGCTTTCCGACACAAAGTTCGCTTAATAGCTTTTTAAACTTCTGTAAAGGCAGAGATTGAACAGCAATCGGCATTTTATTGTAAATTAAAATAGACATTCCAATAAAGGAAATACTACTTTTTTACTGAACTGGCATTTAGGAAACGCTAGTTTTGTGGCCGTTCCTGAGTGTTATAATTGTATTGTGCATGGCGTGATCACTACGCCTAACAAACAAACAGTGGCGTAGCGAGCTTATCTCGCGCCCGGGGCACAATACCTTTTTGGCGCCCCCCTCATTCGATTACATGTAAAATATACTATTATTTAATAAATAAATAAAGTCATGGGCTCAAGTTAGGCTTAAATTTAAAAAAAAAAAGAAGTTCCGCTGTCGAAAAGTGCAAAAGTTAATAACAATTAACTAAAAAAGGGGGTTTGGTTTTTTGCAAATATCTTAAAAATCAATGAAGATTTTTCAAATTTAAAAAAAGATTCAAAAAGAGGAGGAAATCTTCTAAAAAAACCTTGACTCCCGGAGTTGTAGGACGAATATTTATAATTATCCCAGAGGAATGAAAATACGGTCAAAAACGGGTGCTCTGACTTGCCTAAGCCACGCCTTACTTTGGATACTTTATTACTAAAAATTATTTTACCATATTATATATAAAATTTAAGAAATGAAAAATTTCAGAGGCTTACTGGATAGATAGATGAACAATAATCCGCCTGAATAAGAATTTTATCACAAGTTTTCACTTAGTTATGTAATAGTTAATTAATTTTTTTTTCTGATTGAACATGAATATTGCAAGTGTGGTAATTGTCAAACTATAAATTTGATATTTTTTTCCTTTCTTGGAGCAATTCTTGAAAGGATTCAGAATAAATCCCTGTTGGAAAAATTAAAAACAAAAACACTTTTCAGTTTTTTTTTTGAAATTTTCGTTTTTGCCAAACTACTTTATATTAAAACTTTAAATCATCGAAAAAAATTCAGTTCAAAGAAAAATTATATTATTATTATTATTGAAGTCAAAGTCTAAATATATATATTTATACAGTATTTAATTTATGGTAATGTGGTAAAATAATCAAGGAATTTATATACAAACTGGAATGCTCACGTGTACTCAAAAAATGTTCCTACGGCCGGCATTGCATCTCTTTCTGCCATGAATTCAAGGCAACTCTCGTAAGAAAGAGACAAAATACCAGTAGTCAACGAAATGCTCGGAACGATTTTTCACTTTACATGTTATAAGCCAATGTCAACCTTATGTCAAATATTTCAAGGTGCATATGTGAATAATGAATATACAATTTTATTTAGAGAGCGATCCAGTAAAATGATAACGTTATGTTAACGAAATATACTCAGGTATCATGATAACATGATTAAACAAAAAAAGGTCAATTATAAAGAACCTTCTTGTCTAATTATATCCAAACAGGATGTTTTGTTGTTTATCTACCTACATTACACAGGAGAGTTAAACGTAATAGGGGATCGGACAAATTTTCAGAAAGTGTTTTAAATTAATCTTTATAGATACTTATTCCCATAAAAAATAAAACTTTATTTTTTTATAGCCGTTTAAGTACTCAAAATCATGTTTTAATATTGTCTGTTTAAAAATCCCGCCAAAACGCCACGCTATGTCATCTGAGAGCGCGTGACGTCATCTGGGGCTATAACAAAACAGCTGCATGAGCATAAGTTCACGAGAAGTTTTGTTTCGTGGAGTAGATTTTTTATTTGTTCTTATGGAACGCAAAAAATATCGTTGGTGTGCACTTGTGCAGTACCTCAATGTACGAACACATCAAAAAGTACTCCAAATAAAATATTCATTTGATGTGCCAAGAAAAGCAGATAAACGAAAAAAATGGTTAGACTTAGCGAGTAGAAAATGCAACGAAATGAATTCACCAATTTACTTTTGTGAAGATTATTTTCACGTAAATATACATTAATTACTACAAATAGATAGAATGAAATTTGCTTAAATTAATTTTTAGTAAATATATTGTTTTCTCTCTACGGTCAACTACTATTATAGATTTTTTCTTCTTGTAATTTTTTGTAACACTAAAGAATGTGATATAGTGTTGACAGTATTCTACTTGCGACGACCGTTCTTGTGTAGTGGTGCGAGTAGTCGCCTCAACACCCCGCGCCGGCGATCGCGGGCTCGATTCCCGCTCGGGACAGATAATTATATTTGTACAAATATTTGTTTCCTGTCTGGGTGTATTTTCTTGTGGTTCTCCCCACCGTGTCTCGGAGAGCACGTAAAGCCGTCGATCCCGGTTGTTGTCATATACACCTGATAGCGATCGTTACTCATAGTAGTATATTATTCGCCAACCTACAATGGAGCGGCGTGGTGGATTAAGCTCCAACCCTTTGTCTATATGGAGAAGAGGCCTTCGCTCAGCAGTGGGTGGTTTACAGGCTAGTACAGTACAGTAGGTACAATACATATATTGTGTAATAATAGAGGTTATTTTTCAAGGAGGTATTTTTTCAAGTACCTAGGTATTTATGGCAAATAATATATTATTATATATTTATAATAGTAATACAGAAGTTTTCACATTTCAAAACACAAATTTTGTCACAAAAGTCTGAATTACTTGCAAAGAAATTGCAAATCAGAAACGTATTCACTCTGGGAAGATTTCGATTGTCGGCTTTGGTAAATCCTGTTTTCATTATAAAAAAAACTGGTTAAACACCACGTGACAGCTTTTAAATCGATTACCGTATCCTAATTTATCAATAATCTTTTAGCAAATTTTATAATTTCAACAAAATTATGGAAATAACTGAGTAAACTAAGTAGATAGTACCCACGCAGTCAATGATTGTCCACAGATGACGTCACGCACTGTGATTGGTTTTTCAGTACTGTTTAAAAATATTGAAAATAACAACATTTTATTTCTTCATTTAAAAATATTTATATGAATTATATTAAATTATTATTAGGTAAATAATCGTAAAACAGTATATTTATTTTATCTAACCAGATTTTACATTTTAATCTGATTACTGTCCGATCCCCTATTATGAGTATTATGTAATTATTACCATACGTTTAGATGGACGAAGTTTTAGTGTATTTTGTATTTAGCGCTAAACAAGTAAAATTCATTGACATTTTAGTTAATGTAACTAGAACGTAGAATATTGGTTCTTTTAAGTTATGAGTTTGTTGTGTCAGCTTCAGCGTTAGGGGAATTAATTTACGGATGATATCCAGGACGCCCGAGTGGCAGTCCTAGACCTATGTCAGAATCGGCACTTTGGGAGTGCAATACCGTACTAAACCCCTGCGGGAGCCTTTAGCTGCTTTAACTGGAGGGTCCCGGATCTGCAGGCAACAGGATCCCTCCAGCAACAGGCTGGCCTCGGCGAAAAGGCCAGACTTCTCGTCCATGGGGACTGTCCGGCTCACCTCTGAACAGTCCCAACGACGCCGTGTCTAGTAGGACCGGGTTACCATCCCGGCCCGATACGGGCACAGGGGCGTTGCTGGAGGCGCATTAAGTAGCGCCTCCTACGCACCCCCATTCGTCGCCCGCGGATGGAGGCCACATCGGCGGCCTCTTCTCTCACCCGCTCGTCGGCCTCCTTCTAAGGCATTACTGTCTCGCAGAAGGAGACCATCACCTTCCAGGACTCGTCGTCGCCGAGCATTGCGGTGATGATGCTCGGAAGCGACAAGTCCCCTCCGAGGACTGACGTCACACCCCGACGCAGCGCCGCCCATCTCGGGCACACCTCGAGGGTGTGCTGGGCAGAGTCTACCGCCGCGCCACAATCGTGGCATTCAGTCGTCGTCTCCCTTTGGGCCGTCCAACACAGGTAGTCACCAAAGCAACCGTGCCCGGTGAGAACCTGTGTCAGACGGAAGGTGAGGGGCTTGCGTTTTCGGCGCATCCACCGCTCAAGGACCGAGCGCAACGCGACCGTAACACGTGTGCCATACGGCTGCACCGCCAGGTCCTCCCTTCACCTCCGCATTAGCGCTTCCTGTCCTATCCGACGCACCCGTAGGATCCCGTCCAACGTTGGGTTCTCACCAAGAGCCCTCCTACCCGAGACGTATGAGTAGGTCTCGGCAAGAACCTCCGCCACGAGCTCCCACGGGGGGTCGCCGGCTAGAGCAGTAGCTGCAGCCCACGATACCGTACGGTACCCCCGAACCACCCTCACCGCGATTATTCGCTGCGCAGCGCGCAGCGCCGCCTTATTTTTCGCGGTGAGGCGATCCGCCCAAACCGGGGCACCGTACATCGCCATACTCCGGCAGACTCCGGAGTACAGCTGCCTGCAGGCGGCGCTGGGTCCCCCGAGGTTCGAAAGGAGTCTGCCCAGCGCACTCGCCGCCTTCACGACCTTCGGTCCCACCACCGCGAAATGTGGGCCGAAGGTCCACCCTCCGTCCAGGATGAGCCCGACATATTTCATTTGGGGGCTCATCCTGACTCTCCCCTCTCCGATATGCGGGGTAGCCCCCGGTGGAGGTCCCTTGCGGCCGGTCCCGCGGAAGAGCAGGGCTTCGGTCTTGTCAATCCTGACACGAAGCCCTAAACTCTCTATGCGGCTGATCACGAGGTCGAGTCCGACCTCGGCCAGCCGCGCCGCCTCCTTGTAGTTTCGTCCCCGGGAATAAACGAGGGTGTCATCCGCGTAGCAGATAACACCCATCCCGGGGAGAAGACGGCCTCGCAGGACCCAGTCGTACCCGATGTCCCAAAGGAACGGACCCAGAACGGATCCCTGCGGGATACCGCAGCCGACTCGCCGCCACTCCACGGACCCCGACCCGTTCTCGAGGCCTACCTTCCGAATTCGGTTATATCGCGCGACATGGTAAGCGCGCCGCCCGCCGCCACCGCTCCGCGCCCAGCCTACCGCCCGATACGCCCCCCCTCCCTTTCCCCGTGCAAGCTTTTTTTTTGTCTTTGTCTTAAACAATTGAACAATCTTACATGATTTTATATTTGACAATAAGGAACTTCCATACCCCTATTTCAACCCCTTCTACCCTTATTTTCGCGATAAAAAGTATCCTATGTCTTTTCCCAAGTTTAGTTCTATCTTCATACTAAATTTCATTAAAATCGGTTCAGTGGTTTGGGCGTGAAAGCGTAACAGCCAGACAGACAGACAGACAGAGTTACTTTCGCATTTATATATTAGTAGGGATTAACATTAATGTGATATGACAAAGATATGTGCGTTTAATGTAGTCGTCTTTCATGAAGGAGATTTGAATGAATTTATAATGTTTGACTTATGTACTGACGGTTTTTAAAAGAGTAACTGGTAAGTTTCTTACCGATTCTTGTCAGCAGAATCTTAATTCCGAATCGGTGGTAACATTAGCTATAATATACTGTACAATGACGATATATACACACACACGGTCGTCTGTCCCTAAGGTGAGCAATTTAAAGCCTGTGCTTTAGGTAACAGCAAACCGAAATGCATTTTATTTTGGATTAAATATACATATAAATAATACAAATATAAATAAATAAACATATATTACTCCCAGACTCGGGGCGGGAATCGAACCCACAACCCTGGAGCAGAAAACGCTGCAAACTGCACTAATAGGCCAGTTACTACAGACTGTTTTTTTTTTTTGTATTTTTTTTTTTTTTAATAAGCTATACAATCATATTATGATTAAGCCGGCTTAATGTTAACGGTTATAAACTTACCTAATAGATAGAAACCAAAAATAAATTATACGTTATGGATGAAATCTAATCTTACAGCTAGAGAGTGTATTACAAAACTCAATAATCTGTCGATATGTTCTTCTGTAAAGTTGGGACCCAGTATACTATGGAACTTAAACATTAAATTTTCTCTAGAACACTGAGTATCCTGTAAAAACGACAATCGCATTGTCTCGTTTATTTGGCATTCCAGAATCAATTTAATTTTAAATGACAATATAGTGTATTATAAAACGGACTCGTTAACAGATTTATTATATGTATAGATAGTACGGATTTTGTTTTATTAATTACTAGCGGCCCGCCCCGGCTTTCTTGCCTTTGATGGTTCTTAGGGCGTAGCCGCGCTGCACGCTTAACAGCTTTTTGACTGCGCCCTTTTTGAGGACGACGTGACCCCAGATGCCGGCTGCGTACGTTATGATGGGTTGTATTACTTGTTTGTAAATAGTGCTGATGTTTTCTGGGTGAGCTCCCCAGGTGGGTCTGCAGTAGAGCACGAGTTTATTGAAGATTTTCTTGGCTTTGTGTATAACGTAGGTGAGATGTTTTTGGAAAAGTAGCTTTGAGTCGATGATGACTCCCAATAATTTAATGCTGTCCTGGAAGTGTAGTGTGTGTGAGTGTATGTGTATGCTTGCGTGTTTGGCTCTCTCGCTAAAGGCGATGGCTTGTGTTTTGGAGGGACTGAAGGTCAGCTTGACTCCTTCCCCCCATGTTACTATGGTGTGTAGTGCCTGGTTGGTGTGAGCCTGTAAGCTAGCCAGATTCTTGGCAGACGCGATAAGGAGGACATCGTCTGCGAAGGCCTGTAGTCGGCAGCCCGAATGTAAGTCGAGTTCCAGTAGTTCGTCTAGGATGACGTTCCAGAGAACAGGACCGCAGGCAGATCCCTGGATACAACCCTTGGTCATGACCTTGGAGACCCGCGAGCCAGCGTGATCAAGGGTGACAATGCGATCGGTTATGTAATTGCATATTAGTCCGTAGATGTTGGACGGGCAGTCAATGAGTCTGAGTCTGTGTAGAAGGGCTGGCCACCAGGCGTTGTTAAACGCGACCTTGATGTCCAGGGAGACGGCGATGGTGAGGAGTCTGTTAGTCTTGTTGATCTGTATGTTGTCGATGGCCGCCTTCAAAGCTGCAGTAGTACTGGTCAGCGGCCTGAACCCGAATTGCTTCTCGCTGAGTTTGTCCGTTTTTGTCGCCGCGAAGGTGACTCGACGGATGAACAGCTTCTCAAGGGTCTTTCCGGGAACAGGCAACAGTCTGATGGGTCTATATGCGTTTAGGTCAGTATGGTCAGTTTTGTTGGGTTTAGGAATGATCTTTACATAGGCTGATTTCCAGGACTTGGGGAAGTATTCTAAGGAGAGGCAACGATTCATGATGTCTGTGATGAGTGTGGGGTAGGATCGGGCGAATTGGAGCCAAATATCAGAAGTCAGGTGGTCGAGTCCAGGGGCCTTTTTGGGGCTGATGTCGCTTAGAGCTTCCAACTTCCTGTTCTGTGAAGGGTTTGTCGGGAGTAGTGTGAGGGGGGTCTAGGATTGATGTTCTGAGGTGATGATGTCTGGGTTGGGAATCTGGGGAGTCGTCAGGGTAGAAGTTGTCAAGTAGAGCTCTGGCGGTGCTCTGCCCGTCCGTGGTGTGTGTGTTGTTAATCTGTAGTGTAGTGGGGGGACGTCGTAGGCACCATTCCTTTAGGAGCCTCTTAGTGAGAGACCAGACGTTTTCTTTAGTTTGGAGCTGGCAGAAATTTCGAAAGCTGGTGGTGGATTCGTTCCTAAGTTCTTGTGCGTACAGTTCCTTTGTATTTCGCAGCTGTTCGGCAAGAGAGTCGGTAGGCTCTCCGTCTCTCTTGGCTGCGTGTAATGCTCTGTGGAGGCCGATCACCTCTCTCTTGCGAGTCTCCAAGGCTTCAGACCACCAAGGTGGCTTCACCTTCGAGCCCCGTGTCCTAGTGGGCATGGATTCCTTGCAGGCTATGTGTATAATGTTTGTGATGTCGTTGATGAGTAGGTCGAGTTCTTGTGGGTTGAGCGTGTCTATGGTGGTGTCGAGGATGTATGAGTTGGTAAGAGACGTCGAGATCGAGCTTTTGAAGGTCTGCCAGTTAGCTTTGTCGGATCTGTATAGGAAGGTGGATGAGTTGTTGTGTTGTTTAGTGGGAGAATTTGTGTGAGAGTGGTTGTGTGTGACTGAGAAGTCAATTGCGTTGTGTTGTGAAGATGGACATGCGTCCAGGTTCACCTTCCAGTGTATGATGTCATCGTGTAGCTGTGCTGAAGCCAGGGTGAGGTCGATTATAGAGGAGCGCAGTCGCCCGTGGATGACCGTCTCGAATGTTGGTACAGAGCCAGTGTTACAGACGAAGAGATCGTTGGCCTGTACGAAGTCATGGATCTCCTCGCCTCTTCTATTGGCGTGGGGGCTTCCCCACAGCGGATGTCAACCGTTGAGGTCACCGCCCAGTATGTAATGTGTGTGAGTGTTGTGTTGTATGAATTTTTCTGCAAGCGCGAGTGTATTGTGTGTGTCTGTGTTGGGTTCGATGTAAATGGATGCGATGTGTAGTTGTGCGTGTCCTATCTGTGCCCGGACCATGCACAGGTTCGGAGACGAGTATTCGGAGATGCCTAGAATTTGGCAGGAGTTAGGTTTGGTAATGATGCAAGCTTTAACTGTTCTGTTGGGCAAAGGGAATTGAAATATATTGAGTCCGCGGATTGATTTAACCTCGTCGCCTGCCCCTGTGTATGGTTCGGTCACAAGTGCTATGGTATATGAATTATTGTGGAGGTACTGTAGGAACTCGTGAAGCGAGTTCCTACTTCGGTCGAGGTTGCAATGTATGATGTTTAGTTTATTGCATCGATCCATAATCGATGTTTTGCATGGTCTTGGTTCGCATCGCTTTTAATATAGGGCAAGAGTTGGCTGTGGCCTTGTGTTTTGTGTCAAAGCTGTTGTCGGGGTGTCTGTCGTTTCGCGTGGAACAATTATGGCACTTGGGTGTCGATTCCTTAGCTTGGCACTCCAATTGCGAGTGCCCCTCCTCCGCGCAGTGCGCGCAGCGTTTGGCGGGGGTTTTGCAATGTGCCTTTGTGTGGACAAACTGCAGACACGAATGGCATTGCAGAAATGGGGAGAACTCCTCGATATGGACCCGCATATGGTCGAGCCTGACCCGTTCCATGTCCATAAGGGCACGGAAGGCTGGGGGGGTAGTTAGGAGAACCGCATTGTATAGGGTGTCGTTCCTATTGTTTCGTTTGAATTTATAAACTATGTCACTGCTAGAGCACTTACCCAGTTCTGGATTCTGGTTGAGCAGGATGGTGGTGAGCTCCTCAGGAGTTATGTCTTTGGTAATGCCTTTAATCATTACCATAGGCTTAAGTCGTTTTGCGACCTCCGCGGAGACTTTCGCATTGGCCGCGTTATGAATCTTGGACAGGGCATCGTCCCTGTCCGCAAGGTTATCAAATTCGATTCTCAATTTATTGTTAGAGAGAGGGGTCACTCTGGCCGGAGCATATTTAGTTTGCCTAAAAGAGATGGTATTCCTGAGGGCGTCGATTGTCTCTTATTTATTTTTTACCGGGACCTTTGCGGTAACCACGATCGCCGGTCTAGTCGTCGGTGATGAAGCAACGACCACCCTGCTGGTGGTCTGGTTGATGGCGGGTCCGGGGAGGGTCTCTAGGCGAGCAGGCCGGCCGGCCATGGTCGCATAAGTAGCGGGCTTGGGCGCGTTCGGGGGAGTCCTATTGTCCTTTTTCAGGGCCGCTATTTCCTTGCGGACCTCGAGGATAATTTCTCTTTTGAAGTTATCAAGACCGGAGGTGGTGATTGTGATTGCGGGTTCTTCTGGATCGCTTCCAGCATTGTCGGCAGGCGCCGGGGTAGGGGAAAGAGAGAGGAAGTGAGTCACCGAATTTTTTATCTCCTCCGTAGATGATATTATTATCGCTTTGTTCTCCTTATTGAGGCTGTGGTTGGCGGTCACTGCCGCGTGGATGCACGCCGCGAGTTTGTTCATTGTATCCAGGAGGGTGCCGACGTCCTTCACATCTTTGGCGGATACCGGCAAGGGTACGGGTGCAGGTGCTAGTTTTTCTTTCTTTTTTTGGGAGGGGGCAGCTGAGGTCTCCCTAGTGGAGGCGGGTGAGGTCCCCCTTGTGGGGGGAGGGGTGCGCTGCAAACCTTTTGGTAGCTATTGTAGATTTGTGAAAGAAAGAAAAAAAAATGGGGGGGGGTTGAGGTGGTGGGCGGGTTATAAGGAGGGGGTGAGAAGAAGCATTGCAGCGAAAACCGCGTGAATCTGTGACGTAAATTGTGGGAATGGCGGAATTTAGAAAATTTTCTCTATTTTTGTTTGGACTTAGAAAAAGTTTGAATATTTATGAAATTAAATTTGTTAATTAGAAATGATAAATAGAAGGCGATGGTAAAACGATGGTTTTTAGTGAAAACCGCATTGGGATAGGATAAATTTTAAGGAAGTTATGGATTTTAGCAATATTTTCTGTTTTTTTGTGTTTACGTAATTTGATTTAAATTTTGACTTTTTTCTGTTGCAAATTAGGAAGGAGATTTGTATGTCAAATGAAAGAGGAGGTAAAACAAATGATATTAGAAGTTTTTTCTCTTATATTTACGCGAATATTACTCATTTAATTAAAAGTCTAAATCGGATTTTATCGCGTTTATTTGTTTTAAAACTTTACAGTTTAACGATTTTTAATTAAATTAAATTATTTCTTTCCCGACTTTTCGGACCCTTTACAGCGTCCATGTTCTCGGGGGACTGAGGTGGTGGGTGTCCGAATAATGAATCAATTGTTACATACCCCGCTTTTTATACAATTATAAATTATTACTTTTTACCGTTCCTATTCATGCAGAATGAGCTTATTGTGTCTGGAAGTCGTGCTGTGTTCTTATTTTCCTTGGGTTCAATTAATTTTAGTACTGGCTCCCAAGCTGGTGGTACGTTCCAACCATCCTCTCTATTGAAATTAGGATGTTTTTTGATTTCAATAGCCTCGCGAATCATCCTTGGTAGGAATCGGTGTTCTTTAGCGAGAATTTGTGGCTTATCAAATCTGATATAGTGGTTGGTACCTTGTTGAGTATGTTGATACACAGCAGACTTTGTCGACCGTTGGTGTTTCATGTCAGCTATGTGTTCTTAGACGCGTGTCTCTATACTCCGCTTAGTTTGCCCTATACAGGATGGTCAAAAAGTCGTGGATCAAACGAAACAGGGAGATAGAGGAGGTAATTTCCAACAAAAAAACTTTCTACAGCATGGCCATAACTTCATTGCACGAAAAGTTATGAATATTTTTGTTTTTTCAATGAAACTACCGACTTTTTAACAATTTCATCAATAAAAAATTAAATTGATTAAAAACAATAAAACAAAAAGTGCTTTACTATGACTCGATAATGTATCAATACTACAAAAATTGTATTGCAGCTCTTGGTACCAAATTTAACGAGCAATGAATTTTTTTCCGTAAAATTGGAAGCGATACAAAAAATTACTTCTCACTTTAAGAGCACGCTGTGAAAAAAAAAAGTACTACCGAAAAGTGACCCTGTATTAAAAATTTTTGCTAATTTAATGCCAATTCAAATGAGGTACAACACTTTACTGTTTGACCTTTAGTTTTGGTTTTATGGTCGTTTTTTCATATCAAAGTGCAAATTTCATTAAATTTGCTTTATTCAAAATAATTTATTAGTTAATGATTTAAGACTTATTTCGTGGTTTGAAGACATATTATTATGTTTAAAACGGGTACATACCACGATATAACACAAGTGATTTTGTGTCAATATTTCGACCCAGTTGCATGGATCGTGGTCACGATAGGACTGCGGTGTCGCGAGGTGTGTAGCTGGAACTGTCATGGGTAGTAGCGAACTACCCTCTTTCTCATTCTCTTCACAGGAACGTCGCGAAAATTTCGGCAAAATACACTCACAACGTCACTTTTCTCTTTTGCTTTCATGCGGCTCTGTTCTGGTTTGCATAATTCTACCACTGGATTCCACATACTGGCTAGCTTAAAGCCATCATCACGATTGAAATTCCGGTGTTTACGAATTTCAATCGCTTCGCGCACTAGTCTAGGTATGTAGTGGCGGTCTGTGGAAAGAACTCGGGGGTTATGGAGTTCAATCCAGTGATTTGTTCCCGGCTGTAGAATATGCTCCGCGATCGCAGACTTCTGTGGGTCGTTGTTTTTTTTTTTTTTTTTTTTTACCGCTTTTATGTGTTCAGACACACGGGTAGATATGGGTCTCTTGGTTTGACCTATATATGAGCTGCCACAGCTGCAGTCGATTTTATATACTCCTGGACACTGGAATGGCAGGCGATCCTTCGGAGAACGCATCATCTGGGCAATCTTTTGTAAAGGAGTGAATACGGTCTTGATATTGTATTGTTTCTTCAACAATGTGCCTATTCTGTCAGTCACCCCCTTAACAAACGGTAGGTAGGCCATCTGTCTTTGTGCTTCCGAAGGACGAGTCCTCTGCTTACAAGTTTTGTTCTTAACAGGTTTGTGACCATTCCATTTTAACACCTCGCGTACATGTTCCAGCTCGCCTTGTATGTGAAGGTCATCACACAGGTCATGAGCGCGGTTGATGAGAGTGGTAGCTACCGACGCCAGGTGACGTGGATGAAAAAAAAAAAAAAACAACGACCCACAGAAGTCTGCGATCGCGGAGCATATTCTACAGCCGGGAACAAATCACTGGATTGAACTCCATAACCCCCGAGTTCTTTCCACAGACCGCCACTACATACCTAGACTAGTGCGCGAAGCGATTGAAATTCGTAAACACCGGAATTTCAATCGTGATGATGGCTTTAAGCTAGCCAGTATGTGGAATCCAGTGGTAGAATTATGCAAACCAGAACAGAGCCGCATGAAAGCAAAAGAGAAAAGTGACGTTGTGAGTGTATTTTGCCGAAATTTTCGCGACGTTCCTGTGAAGAGAATGAGAAAGAGGGTAGTTCGCTACTACCCATGACAGTTCCAGCTACACACCTCGCGACACCGCAGTCCTATCGTGACCACGATCCATGCAACTGGGTCGAAATATTGACACAAAATCACTTGTGTTATATCGTGGTATGTACCCGTTTTAAACATAATAATTTATTAGTTTATCATAAACGGCTAGTTTTTGTACGTTAGAAGAACTGTTCTGTTCTAAAGAACAGAACTTTCTGTAGAAAGATTTTTTGTTGGAAATTACCTCCTCTATCTCCCTGTTTCGTTTGATCCACGACTTTTTGACCATCCTGTATATGAGAGACCACATTCACAGTCTAATTTGTAGACCCCTGCATCTTGTAAAGGTATTTGACACTTGACAGATGGTAATAATTGACTTATCTTCGTTGGCGGCTTGTAGTAAGTTTTTATTGAAGCTCGCTTCAAGATGTAGCCAATCTTGTCAGTGACTCCTTTGACATATTATGTTAGTACGGCAGGCTGGCGCTCCACTGTGGCTGTCTTCTTTCTCCGGGATCTGTGACGCTGACGCGGTGCTCGGAGGTTGTTGTCTCGCAGTACCTGCTTGACGTGCTGTAGCTCTGCGTCTAGGTGTTTCTCGTCACAGATCCCGCGAACTCTCTGAAACAGAGACAAACCAACGGCAGAGATACAGTACGTCAGATATTACAGTACTCCGTGCAGATAAAGGGAACGCTACGGTAGTCATGGACACATCAGATTACAATACAAAAATAGAACAACTTCTGTCGGATAAAAGTACGTATAAAATCGTTAATAAAGATCCAACGAATAAAATATTAAAAGAAACTAGTGACTTAATAAAGAAATACTCCGACAAATTAAAAATTGATGTCAAACTACCCACATGCGCAAAATCACCACGCTTATATGGCCTACCAAAAATACATAAAATAAATGTACCTCTACGTCCAATTGTAAGCCAGATCGACAGTCCAACTTACAAACTGGCTCAGCACGTAGCGAAGGTACTGTCACCACTCAGAGGCAACACAACAGCATATGTGAAGGATTGCTACCAATTTGTGAGTGAGATTAAAGACCTGCAACTCACTCAGAATGAAACAATGGTGAGTTTCGATGTACAGTCTTTATTCACATGCTTACCGGTACAAGACTGCATTGAAATTGTACGAAGGAGACTAGTGGAGAACGACATGCCAGAAGAATATGCAATAATACTCAAGCACTGCCTTACAACTGGCTACCTGTTGTGGAACCACAAATACTACATACAGGTGGATGGCGTGGCTATGGGCTCTCCAGTATCCCCCATAGTGGCTGACATCTACATGGAGGACTTCGAGGATCGAGCCCTAAGGACAGCACCTATCTCTCCTAGATTTTACAAGAGGTATGTAGATGACACTTTCACCATATTACCAACAGACAGTACTTGCATATTCCTAGAACACCTTAACTCCATAAATAACAATATTCAATTTACCATGGAGTTAGAGGCAAACAACACACTAGCTTTCCTAGATGTACTTGTAATCAGGAATCCTGATCATAGTTTAAGCCATTCTGTGTATAGAAAATCCACCCACACAAACAGGTATCTAAACGGTGCTTCTCACCATCATCCTAGACAACTCTCTGCCGTTGGTTTATCTCTGTTTCAGAGAGCTCGCGGGATCTGTGACGAGAAACACCTGGACGCAGAGCTACAGCATGTCAAGCAGGTACTGCGAGACAACAACCTGCGAGCACCGCGTCAGCGTCACAGATCCCGGAGAAAGAAGACAGCCACAGTGGAGCGCCAGCCTGCCGTACTACCATATGTCAAAGGAGTCACTGACAAGATTGGCTACATCTTGAAGCGAGCTTCAATAAAAACTTACTACAAGCCGCCAACGAAGATAAGTCAATTATTACCATCTGTCAAGTGTCAAATACCTTTACAAGATGCAGGGGTCTACAAATTAGACTGTGAATGTGGTCTCTCATATATAGGGCAAACTAAGCGGAGTATAGAGACACGCGTCTAAGAACACATAGCTGACATGAAACACCAACGGTCGACAAAGTCTGCTGTGTATCAACATACTCAACAAGGTACCAACCACTATATCAGATTTGATAAGCCACAAATTCTCGCTAAAGAACACCGATTCCTACCAAGGATGATTCGCGAGGCTATTGAAATCAAAAAACATCCTAATTTCAATAGAGAGGATGGTTGGAACGTACCACCAGCTTGGGAGCCAGTACTAAAATTAATTGAACCCAAGGAAAATAAGAACACAGCACGACTTCCAGACACAATAAGCTCATTCTGCATGAATAGGAACGGTAAAAAGTAATAATTTATAATTGTATAAAAAGCGGGGTATGTAACGATTGATTCATTATTCGGACACCCACCACCTCAGTCCCCCGAGATCATGGACGCTGTAAAGGGTCCGAAACGTCGGGAAAGAAATAATTTAATTTAATTAAAAATCGTTAAACTGTAAAGTTTTAAAACAAATAAACGCGATAAAATCCGATTTAGACTTTTAATTAAATGATATTAGAAGTTTTTCTAAAAAGAATTATTGTAAACTAAAGAGTTCTGGGTTCAAACGGTTTTTCGCACTTTAGACAATTAGACACGCACTCGCGGAGAAAATTCGTTATAAATGTTGTGTAAGTCAGAAAATTTTGGTTGATGTCTCAAAATGTCTTTACACTTGTACGCACGCAATGCTGTGTGAACACTATAGTCTCGTCGGTTCACTTTAAAAGTTATTAGCACTTGAGTTAATAAGTCACTATGAAATAAGCGAGAATGTCATTTTTTTTTCAATAGTGGTGTTTCAAAACTTACATTAAGTTGTCAGTTTCCTATAAAGGAAGCTGTCCTGGGTCCGTATGTATATAAATTATGACCGCGGCACTGAAACTCACAAAGTTAGCACCAACGGTCGTTTTGAGAAAATTTCACTAAAGTGTCCAAAAGTCCTTTTTATTTTCATTTAAAAATTTTGAAACTTTGCACAGTGGCGTAAGGCACTAGTACGCACTTTTTCACAGAAGAACAATTTGGGGTCGTCGCTTTAAAAACGGCGCCGCACGCACTTAAAGTTTAAAATTTAACAAAGTTTTGGCAGGAAACCCTGTAGTCCTTAGGGTTCCGAACCGAATGTCATGTGTGTTATACCGTTAGATGCGCCTTGTAACAAGGAACATTTTGGTGTATGGCACTGTAAGGGGAACTCGCGCCAGTAGGTTCTAGGAATTTTGTAAAAGAGTGACACTGAAAGTTTTGTGATTTTGTATGGGGAAGAAAACTAAAAAAAAAAAAAATATTTAAAAATAGACGGAGCAAGATACAGAAATTCTAGAAGCACTATGGAAAAGGTGAGAACAGCGCGCAACTTTTGGTACTACATTCGGATTTTTAAGACGTATTGCCAATAAGACGAATTTTTTGCTGCGGAGCGACACGAAAACGATGCGTTCTCGGCCGCTTTTCGAGCCAGACTTATGTAGGTAGGTAGGTAGGTAGGTAGGTAGGTAGGTAGGTAGGTAGGTAGGTAGGTAGGTAGGTAGGTAGGTAGGTAGGTAGGTAGGTAGGTAGGTAGGTACATAGGTAGGTAGGTAGGTAGGTAGGTAGGTAGGTAGGTAGGTAGGTAGGTAGGTAGGTAGGTAGGTAGGTAGGTAGGTAGGTAGGTAGGTAGGTAGGTAGGTAGGTAGGTAGGTAGGTAGGTAGGTAGGTAGGTAGGTAGGTAGGTAGGTAGGTAGGTAGGTAGGTAGGTAGGTAGGTAGGTAGGTAGGTAGGTAGGTAGGTTAGGTTAGGTTAGGTTAGGTTAGGTTTTTTTTTTTTTTTTTTTTTTTTTTTTTTTTTTTTATTTAATTCTCGACCTCCCCCAAGGTGGGGAGACTGTTTTTACATTTTTCTTATTTATCTTGTGTGTTTAATTTTTCATCTAAAGAAAACTCTTTCACACTATCTCAATCTTTTACTCTGTTCGTCACTCATTCTGCATACCATGTTCAATCAATCACTCATCGTCATTCAATCATGCTGAAGGCAAAGTGTACTTAGGACTAGGTAACACTGGGACAGTAAGGGGGAAAAACAATGGGTATCTATTTATTACTTTTACAGTTTCTCCTTATATCTAGGTCTTACATTAATCATTTGTAACAATATTTTATCGACTTAAAACTATTATATACAAGAGGCAGGATATACACTAATAACAGAAGCTAACTATATAGGTTTTACAATCAAAAAATCTTCAACTGCGCAAAATACAATATTTTGCACAGTTTACAGAATCTTATTGCTAACTTAAATCTATGTTCCTATTTCTATACAGTGTTTTTTATGCTAGCCTACTTATAATATCACTATAAATACCTAACATAACTTACTTAAGCCTTATTACGATTGTTCACTATTTTACACAACTTTTTACAGTATTCTAGGAACACGTCTCTGTTTTTGCTATTTACAATTCCGGGCAATGAATTCACGTCCAATTTGACATCTAACAAACTTTCGACCGCCTGCCTCTCGCGACAATGGGCCGGGCAGTCCAGGAGGACGTGGAGGACAGACTCAGAGCACGCAGGATCGCAGACGCACGATGGACTCTCCTTGCACTTGAAACGGTGCAAGTACTCGGAGAATCCACCGTGCCCCGTCAATACCTGGGTGACAAATCTGTCCACCTTTATTTTACCGATGATCCGGTATGCGGCTATCGCGTCCGGGAAAAAGGCCCGGGTGACACCGGCTGTTTCACCGCCCTGGTATCGTTGGTTCCATTCATCAAGCGACCGCATACGAATGCTTCGCTTGATGAACGAAACCGGGCAGCTGTCATAGTCAAAGCTGCGTTTAGACTTTAGCGCAGCTTCCTTGGCCAGATGGTCGGCACGCTCGTTCCCCTCTAGTCCCGCGTGGGCTTTGATCCAGAACAAATTTACATGTTTGTCCTGTATCAAAGCCCTTCGCAGGTGGCCCCGCGCCTCGACGGCCAGGGGGTGGAGGGCTTCCGGGTTGACTGTAGTCTGCAGTGCCGACAGGGAGTCGGAGTAAATCCCGACTGATCTGGCCGAGTTATCTGCGGCCGTTCGCGCCGCCCTGCATATCGCCAGGAGTTCCGCCTGGTAGACGGTGCAAAAGGACGGCAAAGTAAGCTTGAGGGTTTTGGTTTCGGCGGCGCCTCTCCATATGGATAGCGCCGCGCCCACTTTGCCCTCAATCTTACTGCCGTCCGTGTAGATGTTAAGGTCGTGGTCAATGTTGACCGCGAGTTGTTCCTCGTCCGCCAGGCACTTGAACTCCAGGTCGATATGCTGAGCGGGATGCGGAGACCGCAGAGCCGAGGACATCCGTTCCACTTCCCGATCCCCTATCGCGTCCTGGGGTATACCCCTCCTCGCGCCGTACAACGCCGCGGCTTCGCGGACGCGCAGGTCGAGAGGGAGTATCCCAGCGAGCAACAGTGCTGAGTTCAGGGAGGTGGTGCGGTATGCCCTACACAGCTTCTGCGCAAAGCCCCGCTGGACCACGTTCAGCTGCTTACGTACACCTAGCTTGTCCACAGCCGGCGCCCAAACGGCAGCCGCATACAGTATCACGGGCTCAACCACCGCTCTGTAAATAACGCGGATTACTTCGGGGTGGAGGCCCCAGCTCGCCTTCGCGGCTCTCGAAAGCTGGGAATAGAAGGTGACGGCCTTCTTACAGACGTTTGCGACGTGCGTGTTGAAGGTAAGGCGTTGGTCTAGGACGACTCCCAGTAATTTGATTTCGCCCACCATACCGATGTCGACCCCGCCCATGTGGAGGCGTGGGATGTCATACTTCAGTTTGCGCGTGATGACCATAGCACTGGTCTTGTGCGGCGCAAACTTCAGCTTATTCTGGACTCCCCACTCCCTCACATGCTCGAGGGCGGCATTGGCGTGGTTTTCGACCTCAAGAGCCGTCTTACCTTCAAAGACCAACACCACATCGTCAGCGAACGCCTGCACGTAGTAATGTCTAGCCTCCAACTCACAAAGCAGTGGATCCAATAGAAGGTTCCACAAAATCGGCCCGCCGATAGACCCTTGCACGCAACCCTTCCCGGTTTCTCTCACGTGCTCTTCCCCACAGTACCGTGCGCGAACATGCCTGCCGCTCAGGTAGCTGCCCAGGAGCCTACGGATGTTAAACGGCACTCGTTCCTCCGCCAGCCGGACTTTTATGCGTGGCCACCAAGCGTTGTCGAAGGCGCCCTCTATATCCAGGGACACAAGTGTCATCAATTTTTTATTTGCTAAGCCTAGTCTAATGTGTTCTACTAGTGTATAGAGGGCGTCCTCGGTGCTACGCTGGGGCATAAAGCCGAACTGACGGGTACTGAGCCTGGGCGCTATATGGTATTTCAACCTGGCGACAAGCATCTTCTCCAGCACTTTCCCCAGCACCGGAAGGAGACCAATCGGCCGATACGACCGCGGTGTCGTGTAGGTGTTCTTCCCCGGCTTCCGGAGGAAGATCACCGTAGCCTCCTTCCAGGGATCGGGAAAATGCCGGAGTTCGAGGCACCTGTTGAAAAGAGCCAATGAGAGATCGGGGTCATACTCTATCGCGTGCAAACATATATCGGCGGTAAAACCGTCCGCGCCTGGAGCCTTCTTCGGATTGAAGGACCGGCAGGCCAATTTCAACTCTAAAGGAGTGAAAGGCGGGTCCGTCACATCCGAAGAAGTTTCAACGTCAAAGAGCTCAGCTTGTACCCTCACCCTTCGGTGCTCCTCGGAGTCATCCTCTTCGGAGTCCTCCGGGTAAAAGGTTTCGGCCATAAGCCTCACCGAGCCTTTGGCGTCTAGCTCCATATCGTTTACCACCAGCGGTGGATCTTCGTCTCTCCTGGAGGTTCTGCCGAGGACCCGGTAGATACCCCCCCAAACTGATTCCCCGTCCTGACGCTCACAGAAGGCGACCCAGCTGCGCGTCTGCGCATGCTTCACCTCGGTCTCATATCGCTCCTTCGCTTCCAGGTACTCCCCGACTACCATCTGACGCCTAACCGGCGCTGCACACCGAATTCTGCATTTCTTGGTGGCCACCTCACGCTTGAGCGCTGCCAACCCCTCGTTCCACCACGGCATATTCACCACATCTTTCCGCTTTATGGGCGGAATCGACAAGGCGCATGCTTCTGCTATAATTTTGTTGAGTTTTTCTACTGTGTAGTCTAATTCCCAATCTATTGCCAAATTTTTAATGTATTCTGTAGTAAAGTTTTCCCTATTCATAATTTGGCCCAGTTTCTCACGAAACCGGGCCCAATTTGCATTTTTGGTGAAATAGATACGGGTGGTATGTTTAATAAAGTTTTTGTTGATGCACCTTGTCGTCAATGTGAAGGATATGCCATTGTGGTCCGAGCTGGTCAGGTCCTCGCGCACGCGCCAGTCGTCCACCAAGCCATACAGATCCGGCGATACAGCAGTTATGTCAACATAGCTGCTGTACCTTACGCCGCCCCGGATAGTATCAAAGGTAGGGGTTTCCCCTTGGTTCAGGATGCAAAGTCCGAGGTCCTCCAGCGCCCCGTGTAGTTCCTCGCCTCTGCGGTCGGTCACGGGACTCTTCCACCAGACGCACTTAGCATTGGAGTCACCCCCAATGATCATACTCCGAGCTCCCGTCTCACGCTGCACCCGGCGCAGATGAGCTAGGTACGAGTCCATCGGCAGGTCGGGCTCAAAGTAAAATGAAACCAGGATGATCTCCCAGTTGCGGACTCGGATCCCCACCACTGAGATGTTGTTAGTGGTGAGTTTCGGGTACTGTGTGATGTGAAGGTCCGCGTCAAAAACTATGACCGCGGCCTTTACAGTCCCACTTCCATGATCCGCAGACTGGAAGACTCTGATCCCATTTTGACCCTTCACACGCCCTGTTCCGCCGACGTATGGCTCCTGTACCAAGGCCATCCGCGCTCGTAGTTCTGAGGCCTGAATCAGCAGCTCGGAGTATGCCAACTTGCTACGCTGGAGGTTCGCCTGGAGGATTTTTATAGCCACTGGGTCCGCCGGCACGCCCTTAGCAATACGCTACGGATTGCCGGGCGAGGTCATCCCACCTCTTCCTGACGGGACAGTTGTCGCTAAATGCGTTATGTTCGACATTGTCGAACTTCGCGCGACAACAGTTCCGGCAGGAAGGTGGGGACCCCGCCAGCCAATCCGCGCATTTAGAGCGCAGGTGCGGCCCGCCGCAGTGGCTACAGAGGTCTGCCGGGTCCTTGCAGTACTTGCGCCCGTGGCCAAACCCGAGGCATCGCGTGCATTGGACCAGCGGAGACTGGTCCTCTGCTCGCACCCTCATGAGGTCGACATGGACTGAGCCCACGCCGGTTATCCTCGCCCAGAGGGTGGGCGACGCACTCAGGACTACGTTGACCACGTGCGGGTTCCTGACCTTCCGACGATATTTAACCACGAGGCGGTCATCCCCGGGGCCGAGGCCGTCAAAGAGGTCCCGATTTTGGTTCCTCAGGGCCTTGACGATGTCACCGTCAGTGTTGACGGCCAAGACGCCTCTGAGGACGAAAAGCGGGTCTCTATTCTTGACGTCCTCGACCACGAGGCCCGATCCTTCTTTCCCTAAGCGCTCCCTCGCCTTCTTCCTGTCCTCGGCAGTCCCGAATCCCATTATCACCTTCCGGTCCTTGGCCTTACGGACCCGGTCCACCTTCACCCACCCCGACTTCGCGTCCATGGTCTCTCGCACCCTTCCGAGAACCTGTTCGGCCGTCTCCTTCTCGTTCTCGGAAGTGACGACCACCGAGTGCAGCACCGCGGGCCTTGTGTGTTGCTGCGGTCTCGCAGCGGCCACGCTGGCGTAGCTGAGCCGCTGTTCCTCGACCACCTGACTGCTCTTCGCGAGCTGTTCCTGGAGAGCCTTCATCCGCTCATTGCTCTCCAGGAGGAGCCGAGAGTGCTCGTCGAGCTTTGCGCTCAGTCCGGAGTCCGGAGGCACCGTGAATGTGGTGTCGGTGGTTACAGCCACCGGCACCACATCCACGGAGCCCCCGCTCCCCTTCCGAGCCCTCCCGGCCCCCAGGTCGGCCTCAGATTCAGCGACCAGCCTCATAAGCGCGTCCAGGGACTCCAAGATCGTCGCCTTGAGGTCGCCCCTGAGGTTCCTGGACGCGTCCACCGCATCCTTCGCCTTCTTGTGATGCGAGCGGGCTCGCTGGACTCGAGTGGTCGTCGTGGGTGCAGAGACCTGTGCCTTAGCCCCCCCTTCCTTCGGGCTATCAATTGACTTGCGGCTGGTTAGTTTTACAGCCTTGGAGGTGGTTGGAGCGCCCTGTGTCATTGCGGAGGTCGACTCCGTGGCTGCCTCCTCCCACTTCTCCAAGCTCCGCCTATTCAATTTCTTCACTTCTTTGGGGGGAGTGGAGGGTGGGTTCGTCACAACCTGTTTTTTGACAGGTGTCCTTAGGCCAAGCACCATGTTGGAGGTCGCGTCAATAATTTAAATAAAATAAAATAAAATAAAAATCGTCAAAAAACGTCAGAAATAAATTAAAATTGTCAAATAGAATAAAAGCCGCAATAGCGGGTGTATAAGAAAAAACAGAGACTGTTCCTAGTCTAATTTGGTGCTGCAGAATACTACAGCACCTGAAGAGTCCCTAAAGCTACTTAAATCTAAATTAAAAACTTAAATCTATCAACCGCCTTCAACTCTACAGTCGAACTCTACTGGGGCTCTATGTAGAGCCTCCCCGATAGTGCAGCCGTGTAGGGCTTCGAAGGGGCCAATTAACGGTGAAAACCGCGCGTCGCTACGACAAGTGGTTGCCGAGATATACCGCTTCAAAGATTTTCAATATGGCGGCAGATATTACAGTTTCGGCCTAGGCCGAAATTCAAAAAATTATAACTCGGGAACCACTGATCGCAGGATAATGTGCGACGGCTCCCCGTGACGGCCTTCTCGAGATCTATCTAAATCTAGGCTTAAATCTAAAAACCAGGGGGTCGACTCTATACAGAGACCTCAGTGCCCTAGGAGTGTGGCCCTCTCCACTACAACAATAACAGCGGAAACCGCGTCGCGCTGCGACCAGCGGTTGCCGAGATATTGCGCCCCAAAAATATCCAATATGGCGTCCGCGCACTTTGCGCGAGATTTTAAAAATTAATATCTCGGGAACCGCCGGTCGCAGAATAACGTGCGATGGCTCTCCGTGTTGGTCCTGCCGAGATCTTTTCAATGATATGTACAATTTTAATTTTTAAAGGGTCGACTCTATATAGAGTTCTAACTAGTCTCAGAACGTGGTCCTCGCTGCAGCAACCACAGTAAAGAAAACCGCGCTCTCCTACGTCGATCCCAAGTCAAGTTATAGCTATTCTAATATTTACAAGATGGCCGCCAATATGGCCACCTGTTAACTAAATTTTTAAAAACTCGGCTATTTATGAACGAATCTGGCCGTGCTTGGGCTCAAAATTTTGGGCTCGACGAGCTCTAATCAGTGGTCAACACAAAAAATTTTTAACATCAACCCCTGATTTATGGGGGTGAAAAAACACGAAAATTTACACAATAATTTTAATAAAAATAACTTAACTTAATTATAAAAATCTACAAAAAATTTAACCACCTAATTACACTATCTACTATTTTTTTAAAAAGGGTTTTGAAGATATTGGACAAAGGGTTGCCACCCCACGTGCACACCCTGAAATTTTAAAAAAAATTCTAAAACCAAAACTACTAGCCGGAAAATTTTGAAATTTGGTACGTTGGTAGACCTTATAGAGCCCCACCAAACGCAATAAAAATATTGGGGTGTCGTCGATCTTGTTAAAAAGTTATTTAATTTTGAATTTTGAAGAAAAAGTTTTTTGCCAATATCTTCCCAACCACTAACCTTAAAAATATGGTTGAACCACCGCTGAGCTCGGCGTGATGAGACGCGTCGATTGATGTACGTGACACTTCCCTCGCCCCGCTGGATCAAGGACCACGTGGCCACGTGGTCGACGGTTTTTTAATTATTTCTCCGCGCGCTTGCAGCGGAAAAATCTGGTTGATGGCCGTATATAATTATAAGGCAAGATATATTAGAAGGCAATATATAATAAATATCTAACATACTTTGCTATATCTTATTCCTATTGTTGACAATTTTACAAACTTTTTTACAAAAAGCCAGGAACACATTTCTGTCTTTACCTTTTACAATTTCCGAAAGCGAGTCTATATCTAGTTTAGCGTTCAACAAGATCTCCACGTCCTGCCTCTCACGACCATGGGCCGGGCAGTCCAGGAGGACGTGGAGGACAGACTCAGAGCACGCAGGATCGCAGACGCACGATGGACTCTCCTTGCACTTGAAACGGTGCAAGTACTCGGAGAATCCACCGTGCCCCGTCAATACCTGGGTGACAAATCTGTCCACCTTTATTTTACCGATGATCCGGTATGCGGCTATCGCGTCCGGGAAAAAGGCCCGGGTGACACCGGCTGTTTCACCGCCCTGGTATCGTTGGTTCCATTCATCAAGCGACCGCATACGAATGCTTCGCTTGATGAACGAAACCGGGCAGCTGTCATAGTCAAAGCTGCGTTTAGACTTTAGCGCAGCTTCCTTGGCCAGATGGTCGGCACGCTCGTTCCCCTCTAGTCCCGCGTGGGCTTTGATCCAGAACAAATTTACATGTTTGTCCTGTATCAAAGCCCTTCGCAGGTGGCCCCGCGCCTCGACGGCCAGGGGGTGGAGGGCTTCCGGGTTGACTGTAGTCTGCAGTGCCGACAGGGAGTCGGAGTAAATCCCGACTGATCTGGCCGAGTTATCTGCGGCCGTTCGCGCCGCCCTGCATATCGCCAGGAGTTCCGCCTGGTAGACGGTGCAAAAGGACGGCAAAGTAAGCTTGAGGGTTTTGGTTTCGGCGGCGCCTCTCCATATGGATAGCGCCGCGCCCACTTTGCCCTCAATCTTACTGCCGTCCGTGTAGATGTTAAGGTCGTGGTCAATGTTGACCGCGAGTTGTTCCTCGTCCGCCAGGCACTTGAACTCCAGGTCGATATGCTGAGCGGGATGCGGAGACCGCAGAGCCGAGGACATCCGTTCCACTTCCCGATCCCCTATCGCGTCCTGGGGTATACCCCTCCTCGCGCCGTACAACGCCGCGGCTTCGCGGACGCGCAGGTCGAGAGGGAGTATCCCAGCGAGCAACAGTGCTGAGTTCAGGGAGGTGGTGCGGTATGCCCTACACAGCTTCTGCGCAAAGCCCCGCTGGACCACGTTCAGCTGCTTACGTACACCTAGCTTGTCCACAGCCGGCGCCCAAACGGCAGCCGCATACAGTATCACGGGCTCAACCACCGCTCTGTAAATAACGCGGATTACTTCGGGGTGGAGGCCCCAGCTCGCCTTCGCGGCTCTCGAAAGCTGGGAATAGAAGGTGACGGCCTTCTTACAGACGTTTGCGACGTGCGTGTTGAAGGTAAGGCGTTGGTCTAGGACGACTCCCAGTAATTTGATTTCGCCCACCATACCGATGTCGACCCCGTCCATGTGGAGGCGTGGGGTGTCGTACTTCAGTTTGCGCGTGATGACCATGGCACTGGTCTTGTGCGGCGCAAACCTCAGTTTATTCTGGACTCCCCACTCCCTCACATGCTCGAGGGCGGCATTGGCTTGGTGTTCGACCTCATGAGCCGTCTTACCCTCAAAGACCAACACCACATCGTCAGCGAATGCCTGTACATAATAATTCCTCGCCTCCAACTCTCGAAGCAGTGGATCCAAAAGAAGGTTCCACAGAATCGGCCCACCGATAGACCCTTGCACGCAACCCTTCCCGGTTTCTCTCACGTGCTCTTCCCCGCAGTATCGTGCGCGAACATGCCTGCCGCTCAGGTAGCTGCCCAGGAGCCTCCGGATGTTAAACGGCACTCGTTCCTCCGCCAGTCTGACTCTAATACGTGGCCACCAAGCGTTGTCGAAGGCGCCCTCTATATCCAGTGACACAAGCGTCAACAACTTTTTGTTTTTTAAGCCTAATCTTATGTGCTCAACTAGTGTATAGAGGGCGTCCTCGGTGCTACGCTGGGGCATGAAGCCAAACTGGCGGGTGCTGAGCCTGGGCGCTACGTGATGTTTGAGTCTGGCGACAAGCATTTTCTCCAGCACCTTCCCCAGCACCGGAAGGAGACCAATCGGCCGATATGACCGCGGTGTCGAATAGGTGGCCTTCCCCGGCTTGCGGAGGAAGATCACCGTAGCCTCCTTCCAGGGCTCGGGAAAATGCCGGAGCTCGAGGCACCTGTTGAAAAGGGCCAGTGAGAGATCGGGGTCAAATTCAATCGCGTGCAAACATATATCGGCAGTAAAACCGTCCGCGCCTGGAGCTTTCTTCGGATTGAAGGACCGGCAGGCCAACTTCAACTCCATAGGGGTGAAGGGCGGGTCCGACACATCCGAAGAATTTTCGACGTCAAAGAGCCCGGCTTGTACCCTCACCCTTCGGTGCTCCTCAGAGTCATCCCCCTCGGAGTCCTCCGGGTAGAAGGTTTCGGCCATAAGCCTCACCGAGCCTTTGGCGTCTAGTTCCATATTGTTTACCACCAGCGGTGGATCTTCGTCTCTCCTGGAGGTTCTGCCGAGGACCCGGTAGATACCCCCCCACACCGATTCCCCATCCTGTCTTTCACAAAAGGCGACCCAGCTGCGCGTTTGCGCGTGCCTTACCTCGATCTCGTACCGCTCCTTCGCCTCGAGGTACTCCCTTACAACCTTCTGACGCCTAACCGGCGCTGCACATCGGATTCTACATTTCTTGGTGGCCACCTCGCGCTTGAGCGCTGCCAACCCCTCGTTCCACCACGGCATATTCACCACATCCTTCCGCTTAATAAGCGGAATCGACAAGGTACATGCTTCGGCGATAATTTTGTTAAATTTTGAAATAGTTTGATCTAATTCCGAACCTGTTGCCAAATTTTTGAGATGACCTACTGTAAAATTTTCTCTTTCGATAATTTGGCCCAGTTTCTCACGAAACTGGGCCCAATTCGCATTTTTAGTAAAGTAGATTCGAGTGGTCTGTTGAATGAAATTTTTATTGATGTACCTTGTCGTCAATGTGAAGGATATGCCATTGTGGTCCGAGCTGGTCAGGTCTTCGCGCACTCGCCAATCGTCCACCAAGCTAAGTAGGTCCTGTGATACAGCAGTTATGTCAACATAACTGCTGTATCTTACGCCACCCCGGATAGTGTCGAAGGTGGGGGTGTCCCCTCGGTTCAGGATGTCGAGACCGAGATCCTCCAGTGCTCCGTGAAGTTCCTCGCCTCTGCGATCAGTCACGGGACTCCTCCACCAGACGCACTTAGCATTAGAGTCGCCTCCAATGATCATACTCCGAGCTCCCGTTTCGCGCTGCAACCGGCGCAGGTGAGCTAGGTACGAGTCCATCGGCAGGTCGGGCTCAAAGTAAAATGAGACCATGATGATCTCCCAGTTGCGGACTCGGATCCCCACCACTGAGATGTTGTTAGTGGTGAGTTTCGGGTACTGTGTGATGTGAAGGTCCGCGTCAAAAACTATGACCGCGGCCTTTACAGTCCCACTTCCATGATCCGCAGACTGGAAGACCCTGATCCCATTTTGACTCTTCACACGCCCTGTTCCGCCGACGTATGGCTCCTGTACCAAAGCCATCCGCGCTCGAAGTTCTGAGGCCTGAATCAGCAGCTCGGAATATGCCAACTTACTACGCTGGAGGTTCGCCTGGAGGATTTTTATAGCCACTGAGTCCGCCGGCACGCCCTTAGCAGTAAGCTACGGATTGCCGGGCGAGGTCATCCCACCTCTTCCTGACGGGACAGTCGTCGCTGAACGCATTGTGTTCGAAATTATCAAATTTCGCGCGACGGCAGTTCCGGCAGGAAGGTGGAGACCCCGCCAGCCAATCCGCGCATTTAGCCTTTAGGTGCGGCCCGCCGCAGTGGCTACATAGGTCCGCTGGGTCCTTACAAAACTTCCGCCCGTGGCCGTAGCCGAGGCACCGCGTGCATTGGACCAGCGGAGACTGGTCCTCTGCTCGCACCCTCTGCAGGTCAACATGGACCGAGCCCACGCCGGTAATTCTCGCCCAGAGGGTGGGCGATGCACTCAACACGACATTGACCACGTGCGGGTTTCGCGCTCTTTTGCGAAATTTAACAACAAGGCGGTCTTCCCCTGGGCCGAGGCCGCCAAAGAGATCCCGGTTCTGGTTCCTTAGGGCCTTAATAATATCGCCGTCCGTGTTTACGGCAAGGACTCCTCTAAGGACCAGAAGCGGGTCCCTATTTTTGACGTCCTCAACCAAGAGGCCCGTTCCTTCCTTCGATAACCTTTCCTTTACCTTCCGCCTATCCTCGACAGAGCCCAACCCTATGATGACCTTCCGGTCCTTGGCCTTTCGGACCCGGTCTACTTTGATCCACCCCTCTTTGGCGTCGATGGTCCGCCTCACCTTCCCAAGGACTTCCTCTCCTGTTTCCTCCTTGTCCTTTGAGGTGACGACCACCGAGTGGAGAGCCGCGGGCCTCGACGGTTGCTGTGGCCTCGTAGCAGCCACACAGGCATAGCTGCGCTGCTGTTCCTCGGCCGACCTGCTGCACCTAATGAGCTGCTCCTGGAGAGCCTTCATCCGCTCATTATTCTCCAGGAGAAGCCGAGAGTGCTCATCGAGCTTTGTGCTCAGTCCGGAGTCCGAGGGCACCGTAAATGTGGCGTCGGCGTCCTTAGTCGTCGACACCCCCTTCACGGAGCCCCCGGCCCCCTTACGAGCCCTCTCGGCTTTCAGGTCGGCCTCGGACTCAGCTACTAGTTTTTTGAGCTCGTCCAGGGACCTCAAGATGGAATCTTTGATATCTCTCCTGAGATTCCTGGACGATTCCACTGCCTGTTTTGCTTTCGTGTGTTGGTGCATGGCCCGCTGCACTCTAGTCCGCTCCGTGGTCGCCACTGGTGAGTGAACCAAGACTTCCCCCCCCCTCTTCGGACTCTCGACCCGCTTTGGGGTCGGCGTCTTGTGCTTTGAGGTGGAGGGGGCGCCCGGTCCGGCCGTATAAGCCGACTCGGGAGCCACCCCCACCCCCTTCGGACTCTCTACCCGCTCAGGGGTCAACATCTTACGCTTAGAGGTGGAGGGGGCGGCCTGTACACCTGTGGAGGTCGATTCAGGAGCTGCCCCCTCAAACTTCTCCAGACTAAGCCTTGACAGTTTTTTGACTAGTTTAGGGGGAGTTGAGGGTGGATTTACTGTCTCCGTCCGTTTCACCGGGGTCCGGAGTCCAAGTACCATCTTGTCGGGAGGTCGCGTCGGAATTTAAAATTAAATACAATTGTCAAAAACAAAATAAAAATAAAAACAAAATAAAATTGTAAAATAAATGTCAAAATTGGTTAAAATTCCGCAATAGCGGTTTGTAAAAGGTAAAACAGAAAGTGTTCCGTCGAAAAACGAACACCGTAGAATACTACGGCACTCAATATACCTAAAATCTACTTAAAAACTAATAAAAACTATTCTACAGTCACTCTACAAACGAGCTCTACCACGACTCTAGATAGAGTCGCCGGTCCAGCACCAATCGATAGCCCTTGTTGGGGGCTAACTCACGGAAAAAACCGCGTCGCTCTACGACCAGCGGTTCCCGAGTTATGACGACTTTAATTTTTTCAAGATGGCGGCTAAACTAATGGTTTCACCGCAACCAAATCTTTAAAAATTCGTAACTCGTGAACCGCTAGTCGCAGAAACGCGAGCGACGGTTCTCCGTGATGGGCTTTGTGCCCTCTACCCGAAACCGGTTTAAATTTTTGAATCTGGAGGTCGACTCTATCTAGAGTCGCAACCCTACGCAATGTGTAGAACCCGCCACAGCTATAAATATAAAAGAAACCGCGTCTTTCTAGGACGCCTAGAACACAAGTTATGCCCCTTTTTACAATTCCAAGATGGCCGCCAATATGGCTGCCGGCTTTACAGATTTTTGTAAAATCCGTCAATTTTAATCGTATCCAACCGAGCTTGGGCTCGTTGGATTCGTCTTTTAATCTAGAATTTAACTATACAACTATCTACATAAAATATGCAACCCCCGATTTATGGGGTGCAAAAAACATATAAAATTACTATAAAAATGGCAAAAACTCGTGAAATTAATATAAAAATTTTTTCTAAAAAGCTAGGAATATTAATATGTACAACTTAATCTAATTTTTCTAATAGGTTGCGGAGTAATTAAACTGTTGGAAGCACCCCCACGTGTCAACCCTTAAATTTGAAAAAATTATAATTCCGAAACTATCCAGCCAAAAATTTTGAAATTTAATATGGTTATAGAACTCAATAAGCTCTACAAGATAAACAAAAAATAAGTGGGGGTCGTCGCTTTCTTTTTCGAGATAAAAAATTTTGAAATTTGGAAAAAACTAAAAAATTTAATAACTCCGCTGAAACCAACCTTAAAATTACAAACGAAGTGTCGCCGAGCTGCTCCCGTTGTCCTCCGTCGTTTAAGACCTCTCGCGCTGTCCTCAGGCCAGTGGTTCTCAAACCACGTGGCCACGTGGTCCGCAGTTTTTCTTTAATAGCTCCCTGGATTTTCACGTGAAAAATCCAAGAAGGGTATCAAACTGTAGGGCTCAAAGAGCCGCGTCGAACGATATAAAAATATCGATATGTCGTCGCGCTTAATCAAGCAGCGTTCACGCTTAAAGTTTTTTAATTTTGAAATTTGTGCACTTTTTTCACTTTTAAAAATAGTTCTTGATATTTCCGCACAAAACTGAAACTACCACTAGGTAGGGCGCATCAAGGCGCAACTTTTGATATATCGCACTTTAAAATTGGTTGCGAAAAAACCACTTTTTCTGATTTTTAAAGTTTAAAAATCCGCGGAGCGACTCAGCGAAACAACTTAAACGTGCGTTCTCGGTGGCGGGCGACTGCAGAGGGTGGGTTAGGTTAGGTTAGGTTAGGTTAGGTTAGGTTAGGTTGGGGTGCTACAGTCGGTGACCTCCGCGCGGTGCACCCTGGAAACGTAGGCAGCAGCAGCTGCACAGTTGCGATTGCGGAACTGCTGCTGCCTACGGCTAACGACCGACTCGGGGGGGAACGCGCTCCGGCGCTCTGCTCGTAGCAGAGTTGTCCCGTTGAGCGCGTATAGGGTGAGATCTCTCCAGCGGCGCTGCGCTCGTGCGCGCGCTTGCACGGAGAATGGGCGGGTCTGGCGTGTGTTAACACCTCCGTCGGACGAGCGAGCAGAAACCCTGTTTGCTCACCATAGATATCGTAACCCCGTTTCGTGGTGTCGTGGTCATGTCTCGCGGCCACGTACGGGACCGAGGGTCTTGCCTTAGCCGGCCGGACCGCGAGGAAGAAAACCTCTATAAAAAATTACCCCGAATCCCAAGCGGCGACACAGCGTGAAGGGATGCATGGCCGACGGGAGGTTCGGTCAATCTGTGTCATTTACAACATGGAATCGCAAGCTAAAACATCACTACCCCGGGCGGGTACCGGCGCCTCAGGCGTCGGAGAATCCCGCCACGCTTCGGCGTGCAGCCCCATCGAATCCGGGGGGGGCAACTTACGATTCTGTGTTTCGCCCATTACGGGCGTGGACGCGGTGCCCGAGAAGGGCGGAGATACCACAACCTTAACGACGACCCTGGCTACGAACACGGACTGCAGACGGACGGAGAGGACGCTTCCTTTGCGTGATAGCAAAGGAAGATTCATAAAAGGCGAAAAGGCAAAAACCGGGAGTATTGGGCGTGAGACGCCGATACCTGACGACAGCGAAGTAAATATGGATGAGACTGCGTTGTCCGTGCAGCCAACGGTGGTGCTGACGCGGATCGACGATGCTGGCTCGCTCCCAGCCTTGCGGAGGAGTTCCGTCTCCCCGGTGAGCGGCAGATTCTGGGCGGCCGAATCGGAGTCCGACAGCCACATGTCGGCGGCGTCGGGCGGCCGAACGCAAGGCCAAAAAAGACCGAGGAAATCGGATTCCTCCTCCGGTTCATCAGGGGAGGAGAGGACACCAAGGAAGACAAAGACCCCGAATCGAGGTAGAGGCCGACCTCTTACTACGGGTCAATACGTGGGTCTGGCGGAAGCGAAGCGCCAACTGAATGAGGAGAAGGAGAGGGAAATGCGGCTACAAGCCGAAAAGGAACTGGCTGACATGGCGCGGGCGGTCCAAACCAGGGCAAGCTCGCGTCAATCAGACATGTCCTTGAGCGACGGAGCAATGACGACAATCGACCCTCCGGAAGACCCGCTGTCGAGGGCGGCGGGGTACCTCGACCTGCTCCAGGAGGTCACTAAAAAATCGAAGAACCTAAAGGGCGGCTCCATAAAAGCCCTCAACATAATAAGAGAAGGCATGAAGGAGGTTGTCCAAGAGCTGGCGAACAGGAACGCCACGGAGGAGGTGGTCCAGCTCAGGGCGTTGGTGGCCAACCTCAGAAAGGAAAAAGAGGAGTGGAAGCAGCGCTTCTCCGCCCTCGAAGAAAAAATGGAAAGGCTGATTACCACCCGAAGGAATGACGACTGGGAGGAGCGGGAGCGTTCCCTGACGATTAAGTTGGGGAACATTATCAACGCCCGGATCGAGGGTTTGAGCGATCGCCTCCTTCCGGAGAGGAGACTTCGGCCCCCTCTGGCGGCCGACGCGCGAAGGGACGCTTCAAACCCAGAGCCGGTGCAGGTCGCGACCTTGACCCCGCCTGCAAATCCGGCTCCCAGGGCGAAGGTCTCGAAAAAGACGAAAAAGAAACAGAAGAAAGGCGCGGACGTGCAAGCGGCTCAACCCGCTAACCCTCCCCCCGTGCCACCCACTGCTGCCACTCCATCACCGACAGCTTGTCCGGCATCGGAGTCGGTAGCACAGCCGAAGGAGACCTGGGCCACGGTCGCGAAAAGGGGCAAAAAACAAAAGAAGGCAGCGACACGTCCTGCGGCTGCAGCTGAAAAAAAGCCGAAAGCGCCGAAGCTGCGTCTGCCCCGGACAGCGGCGGTGCAACTGACGCTGCTGCCGGGGAGTACGAGGACATATGCGGAGGTTCTCGGAGCTATAAAGGCCGACGGCATCATAGCCGAAATGGCAGTGGAGACCCGCTATAAGGTCTCCCAGACAGGCGCGCGGAGGCTGGAGTTGCCCGGTGCCGATAATAAGGAGAAGGCGGACGCGCTGGCACGGCGCATCAAGCAGATCGTCGGCGAGGGAGTGGCGGTCACCAGGCCGGAAAAGTGTGCCGACCTCCGGATCGCCGGTTTGGACGATTCGGTCACTCCCGACGAATTGGCTGGCGTAATCGCCAAAGCCGGGGGATGCGCCGTGGAAGCGGTCAAGGTCGGCGAGATCCGCCAAAACCACACCGGCGTCGGGACGGCATGGGTCCGTTGCCCAGTAGAGGCGGCAAAGAAGGTGGTCGACGGGCGCCGCCTTCTGGTGGGCTTTGTGTCGGTAGGGGTCCAGCTCCTGAAGGAGAGACCACGGCAGTGCTATCGCTGCCACGAAGTTGGGCACGTGGCAGCGAAGTGCGACAAGGGCGTGGACCGCAGCGCACAATGCTACCGCTGCGGCAAAGAGGGGCACACGCGCCGGCATTGCACCGCCGAGGCAAACTGCCCAGTATGCGAGGCCGCCGACCGACCGGCGAGCCACACAATGGTCATGTGCCCCCGGAAAAAGTCGGCCAATAAAAGGAAGAAGGCGGCACCTGGGCCCGGAACCCGAGCACCGCCCACCAACAGGGTCGGGGTGGATAGCATGGAGACTGAACAATAATGGCCAACAGAGTTCTCCAGGCTAACCTGAACCACTGTGCCAGGGCCCAAGACCTCTTTGTCCAGAGCCTGGCACAGTGGTCCGTGCAGGTGGCGGTTGTGGCCGAGCCTTACTCAGTTCCGCCGAGGGACAACTGGGTCGGCGATCGCGATGGTGTGGTGGCCATCGTGACCCAGGTCGCCGCGGGCACCCCGCCCTTTACGCGTATTGTAAAGGGCTCGGGTTGCGTCGCGGCACTGCTGGGGGGGATGGTCGTAGTGGGTGGTTATTTTTCCCCTAACAAGTCGGTCGCCGACTTCGAGGCGTACCTCGACGAACTGGAGGTAATAATAAGGCGGTTTCAACCCGCAGAGGTGCTGGTGCTCGGGGACTTCAATGCGAAGTCCCAGCTGTGGGGATGTCCAGCTACGGATGCGCGGGGGGCGATCCTCGAGGAGTGGGTGGTTGCCACCAACTTGACCGTCCTCAACCGCGGGACGGCCAACACGTGTGTGCGAAGGTGGGGTGGGTCCATCGTGGATGTATCGTTCGCGAGCCCCGCCCTAGCGCGCCGTGTTCAGGGCTGGCGAGTGCTGGACGATGTGGAGACTCTCTCGGATCACCTTTACATCCTATTTGAGATCTCCGCTCGTCCCGCGGTGCCGCCAAGCCCCAGCCGCGTCTCGGCGGAGGAGGGTCCGCGGTGGCAGCTAAAACGACTCGACCGGGAGCGGTTTGAAGAGGCGGCGATAGTGGCCTCTTGTCAGCCACAGGTCGGTGGTTCACCAGACAGTGTGGCAGACTGGCTGGTGGGCACGATGACCGGCATGTGCGACGTGGCCATGCCAAGGTCGAGATGCCGCCCCCAACGGGCGCAAGTGTACTGGTGGTCGGAGGCGATAGCGCAGATGCGCAGGGAGTGCGTGGCCGCCCGACGCCAGTACACTCGTTGCAGGAGGCGGATTTTCCGCTCGCCCCTTGCCTCGCTGGACAGGGCACGGCACGAGGAGGAGGGTGAACGGCTGTACGCCCTCTACACGGCAGCCAAAGCCAGCCTCCAGAGTGCCATTAGTGAGTCGCAGGCCGCGGCCAGGGCGGAAATGCTGGATGGGCTTAATAGCGACCCGTGGGGGAAGCCCTACAAACGGGTTCGCAATAAGGTCCGTCCCTGGGCTCCGCCACTCACGCAGACCCTGGACGCCGGAGTGGTCCGTGAGGTGGTCGCGGCGCTGTTCCCGACGGCACCGGCACAGCACCAGCCGCCGCAGATGGCACCATCGGACGCGGAAGGAGACGTCGGAGAGGAGGCACCAGAGGTCGGGGAGTCCGAACTTGAGGAGGCCGTCACACGGCTCAGGAGGAAGAGCGTTGCTCCAGGTCCGGATGGCATTCCGGGAAGGGCGTGGGTGCTGGCACACGAACACCTGGCGCCGCGAGTTCGAGGGCTATTTTCTGCCTGTCTGGCTCAAGCCTTAATCCCACAGCGGTGGAAGACAGGCAGATTAGTCCTCCTCAGGAAGGAAGGCCGGCCGGCGGAGTCGCCGTCGGCGTACCGCCCCATCGTCCTCCTGGACGAGCTGGCAAAGCTCTTCGAGCGTGTGGTGGTCGGGCGTCTGTTGGCGCACCTCAGGCAGAGGGGACCTGACCTCTCGGGCGTGCAGTTCGGCTTCCGCAGTGGCCGCTCCACGGTGGATGCCATTCTGTGCGTCCGAGCCCAGGTGCAGGACGCAGTGGCTCAGGGCGACGTCGTCGTGGCGGTGTCCCTCGACATCGTGGGTCATTTTTCCTGGCCAGAACGGCATGGTGAGCAAGGAGGTCGTGTGCGGTGTTCCGCAGGGGTCGGTACTCGGTCCACTCCTGTGGAACATCGGATACGATTGGGTTCTGCGGGGCACATTGTTGCGGGGAGTGAGTGTCGTTTGCTATGCCGACGACACGCTCGTGCTGGCTCGGCGGCCGACATACCGGGATGCGGCAGTGTTGGCGACTGCAGGCGTCGCGCAGGTAGTAGCGCGGATTCGACACCTCGGTCTCACTGTCGCTCTCGAGAAGGCGGAGGGGATCGTCTTTCATGGCCCAAGGAGGGCGCCTCCTCACGATGCCCATCTGATCGTGGGAGGCACTCGCATCGGTCTGTCGGGCACGATGACGTATCTGGGTCTCGTGCTCGATGGACGATGGAAGTTCAGGGCGCATTTTAAAAGGCTTGTCCCGCGCTTACTGAAGGTGGCAGCCTCTCTCTCGTGGCTCTTGCCGAACGTGGGAGGTCCCGGGGTGAGCTGTCGCCGGCTCTACACCGGCGTCGTGAGGGCGATGGCTATGTACGGTGCTCCCGTCTGGGCCGACGCCCTTGATCGCGAGAACATCGCCCTGCTGCGGAGAGCGCAGAGGGTGATGGCGATAAGGGTCGTACGGGGGTACCGTACCATCTCGGGAGAGGCAGCGTGTGTGCTGGCTGGAGTCCTGCCCTGGGACCTGGACGCGGTCTCTCTGGCGTCGTCCTACCGGCGGCGTCGGGGTTTGGCGTCCGGGGACCTAAGCTCAGCACCACGTGGGCGACTAGAGCACCTCAGGCGAGAGCGGGATGCCGCGATCGCGGACTGGGAAAGGCGACTCGAGTGTCCGAGCGCGGGGCACAGGACGATCGAGGCGGTTCGGCCGGTACTTCGGCAGTGGTTGGATAGACGGCATGGCGTCTTAACCTTCCGCGCCACACAGGTCCTCTCGGGGCATGGTTGCTTCGGGGGGTACCTGTGTCGGGTCGCTGGGAGGGAGCCCTCTCCTCGTTGCCACCACTGCCGGGACTGTTCCGACGAGTCGGCACAGCACGTGCTGGAGGTGTGTCCGGCTTGGGACGAGGAGCGCGAGGCGCTGAGACATGTTGTAGGGGCAGACCTTTCGCTGCCGGCTGTGATTTCCGCCATGGTCGGCAGCGAAAGGTGCTGGGACGCCGTCCTCGCTTTCTCTGAGCGAGTGATGTCGCAGAAGGAGGCGGCCGAGCGGGTGAGGGAGGACACCACCGACCTCCCCCTCCGCCGCAAAAGGACTGGGCGTCGGAGGTTGGCGCACGATCGTCGCCTTCCCCCTTAGCGCTAGGCAGAGGGCGGTCGACTTGGGGAAGTCGGCCGTCCACCAAATCTGCCCGGGTAGGCGCGTGCGGTGTCCGCCGCGCGCCACCTACGGTAAGAACAACCGTGCGAGAGCCTGATGAGGCACGCCGCCGGGGTTTGCAGACGAATCCGGATCCCTGCGACCCCGGCACAGGCGATGAAAGTGGACACCGTGTGGTTTTAGTGGGTAAACTGCCAGTCGGTAGGAGTCCCACATAACCCGGTCGTTCCCCAGCGGCCGGGTATGCGTAACGCATTTCCACACGTTAAAAAAAAAAAAAAAAAAAAAAAAAAAAAGGTTAGGTTAGGTTAGGTTGGGGTCCCAGACGGTCCAATCTGGACTGGGAGTTGCTGGTCTTCCACTGGGCGCGTCCCCCGGGTGGCGGATAGGGGTTCGCCACTCGCACCGTTTGCGAGTGGTGGGGTCAGACTTCTGACCCCCGCGGACCAAAACCAGCAGGTGAGGGCGCACCTTTAGCGGCTCGCTAGCCGCGCGGCCTAGGGGAGTAAACCCCGAACAAAAATCCACAAGCTGTGCAACAGCATCAAAACATGGAATCGAAAGCAAAAACTTTATTACCCCGGGCGGGTACCGGCGCCTCCGGCGTCGGAGAATCCCGCCACGCTTCGGCGTGCAGCCCCACCGAATCCGGGGGGGGCAACTTGCGATTCTGTGTTTCGCCCATTACGGGCGTGGACACGGTGCCCGAGAAGGGCGGAGACACGACGACCTTGGCTGTGGACATGGACTGTGGACGGACGGACGGGACGCTTCCTTTGCGTGATAGCAAAGGGAGATTCCAGAAGGGCGGAGTACAAGAAGCCGGGAGCGTTGCGCTTGAGACACCGATGCCTGGCGCCGGCGGCGTGAGTGTAGCTGAGGCTGCTTTATTTGCGCAGCCAAAGGTGGTGTTGACGCGGGTCGACGATGTTGGCTCGCACGTCACTTCGCGAAGGAGCTCCATCTCCTCGGTGAGCGGAAAATTCTGGGCAACCGGATCGGAGTCCGATAGCTACATGTCGGTAGCGTCGGGCGACCCAGTGAAAGGGAAAAAGAGAAGGAGGAAGTCGGACTGCTCCTCCGGTTCGTCGAGGGAGGGGAGTGCCCCGAAGAAGACGACCCCGAATCGAGCCGGAGCTAAGCGTCGCGGAACGTCGCCTGGCGCCGCAGAAGGGGCTACTGACGGCGAGTTCGAGCTTCTAGCGGCGGCCGGTCTCGACGCGCTGAATGCGCAAGAGCTGAGGGCGCGCGCGGGCGAAGACCTCGCCTGCATCATTGAGGTTGCCAAAAAGTCCGGCAACCTAAAGGGCGAATTCGTGGCCAAGTTAAAGAGGTCCGCGTCGACCCTTACGGAGGTGGTCGAGGCACTCGCGAGCCGGAGCGAGGCCGAAGAGACGAGACGGCTGAGGGCGGAGAATCGTCGCCTCAAGCTGGAAGTCGAAGCCATCAAGGCAGAAGTGAGGGCGCTCAGGCGCGCTTTTAGCGAGGCCAAGTCGGAGGCGGCTGCCGCCACTACCGCCGCTGCCGGAGCGCGAGCGGCGCCTGCAACTGTTGTGGGGGTGGAGCTCGTCGAGGAGCTGCGGCGGTCACTGACGTGCAGTCTCGGTGATATGATGAATGCTCGGTTCGCGGGCATTGAGGACCGGCTGCTGCCGGCCCCGAGGTTGCGCCCGCCATTAAGAGCGGACGCGGTGGCTGCCGCATCGTCTGGGCCGCCGCCTGCGCCTGCGCCTATGGGTTCCGAGGGCACCGCCACTTCCACAGCGGGCCCTTCAACTTCCACTGTCGCCCAGGAGCAAACATCCGCCACAGTGGCGCGGAAAGGAAAGGGCAAGGGGAAGGGGAAGTCTTCCACCCCTGTCCCTGCACCTGCGCCTCCAGGCAAGGAGATGACTACTCCCACAGCGGGCCCGTCCACTGTCGTCCAGGAGGAAACCTGGGCCACAGTGGTAAGGAAAGGGAAGGGCAAGGGGAAAGAGAAGTCCTCTACCCCTGCCCCTGCGCATGCGGCTCAATCGGCGAAGCCTCCTAAACCTAAAAAAGGAAAGGCGTCCAAGAAGCCGACCGCCAAGCCGACCCACAAGCCGTCCGCGAAGCCGACCGCCGAGCCGTCCGCCAAGCCGCCCGAAAATCTGGCTGCGAAGGCGACCGCAAAGCCGAAGATGAAGGCACCGAAAACCGCGGCAGTCGTTCTGTCGCTGCAGCCGGAAGCCGTGAAAAGGGGTATAACCTACAGCTCCATTCTCCGGACGGCTCAGGAGAGAGTAAACCTCCAGGAGCTGGGGATCAGCCGAATTCATTTTCGACAGACGGCAACGGGAGCGAGGATGTTGGAGATCCCTGGCTCCGAAAAACATGAGAAGGCGGATAGGCTCGCGGAGTCGCTCCGTGGAGTCCTTTCCGAGGTGGCGAACGTCGTCAGGCCCGTAAAATCCGTGGAGGTACGAATTTCGGACCTGGACGAGACGGCCACCAAGGAGGGAGTGGCAGCGGCGGTCGCCAAAGCGACGGGAGTCGACGTTGGTCTGGTAAAGGCTGGGGGGATTCGACCCGGCTACGGCGGTACGGGCTCCGTCATCGTCTCCTGCCCGATTTCGGCAGCGAAAGCGCTAAGGGAAAAGGGCAGGATCTTGATCGGATGGAGTTCGGCGCGAGTGGTGGCCTTGGGGGCGCGTCCCATGCGCTGCTACCGACGCATGGGGTTGGGCCATACGCGCCCCCAGTGTCCTGCGTCTGTGGATAGGGGAGACCTGTGCTTCCGTTGCGGAAGTGCAGGCCACAAGGCGGTCGCATGTGGAGAGGCCACCCTGCGCTGCGCGATATGCGCTGAGTCGGGTAGACCCTCCGGCCACGTGATGGGAGGTCGCAAATGTAAGCCTGCGACGAAGAAGGGAAAAGTCGCCGGGGTCCGGGCCACCCCAGCGCATGCGAGCCAGGTTGCCGAGGAGCCGGTCGTCCTTTTGGCTGCGGATGCCGAGGGGGTTGTGATGTCCGAATAATATGAACCGGGTTGAACATCACAACTTCCTCCAGACGAACATCAACCACTGCGCTCAAGCCCAAGACCTGCTCATGCAGACACTGGCGCAGTGGCGAATAGACGTTGCGGTGGTGGCGGAACCATATTACGTCCCTCACTCGCATCCTTGTTGGGCTGCGGACTTAGATGGTTCCGTTGCCATTGTGGGGCGATCTGGGGGCGGCAGCCCGCCCCTTGCAATTGAAGAGAGGGGGTCCGGGTACGTGGTGGCCAAGTGGGGAGAGTATGCCGTGGTGGGCGCGTACTTTTCCCCCAACAAAACCGTAGCGGAGCTGGAGGCCTTCGTAGACCTCCTGGCCGCTGCGGTTGGAAGACAGGCGCCACGTCAAGTCATCCTCCTCGGCGACTTGAACGCAAAGGCCCGGGATTGGGGCAACCCCTCCACTGACGCTCGCGGGGAAGTAGTCAGGGAGTGGGCGGTCGCCGCGGGCCTGATCCTGCTCAACACGGGATCGGCCCACACGTGTGTGCGTCACAACGGGGGGTCCGTGGTGGACGTATCGTTCGCTTCCCCGTCCGTCGCCGCACGTGTGCGGGCATGGAGGGTGTTGTCGGAGGTGGAGACTCTCTCGGACCACAAATACGTGAGGTTCGAGGTTTCCACCTCCCACAGCCGAGGTAGGCCTCGGCACGCGGCAGTGCAGTTTCCGCGCTGGGCCGTCAGCCGCCTCGATGCGGAGTTGGCAAGGGAGGCGGCGATCGTCCAGTCGTGGTCTGCCGCCCCTACGCACCCGGAGGTAGACGTCGCGGCGGACCACTTCTGCGAAGCGATGACGGCCGTGTGCGATGCGGCCATGCCGAGGTCTCGACAGCGCCCCGAACGCCGCGAGGTCTATTGGTGGAGCTCGGAGATCGCGGAGCTCCGACGCGCCTGCACGGTGGCACGGCGACCCTACGGACACTCGAGGAGGCGACGACACGGCCGGACCGACGAGCAGATGCCGGCCGCGGAGTTAGAGGTCGAGCGCCAGCTGTACGAAGCGTACCGTGCCGCCAAGCGCGAGCTACAGCTGGCCATCGTCAGGGCCAAGTCGCAGGCCTTTGGCGAAGCCCTGGCGAGCCTCGACAGGGATCCGTGGGGGCGTCCGTACAAGGCTGCCCGGAAAAAGTTCCGGCACCAGACGCCCCCGGTCGCCGAGTCACTGGAGCCCGCGGTCTTGGACAGGGTGTTGAGTGGACTCTTCCCCGAAAGAGACCCCGGTCACACCCCTCCACCAATGGTCGTGTCCCCTCTGGTTGAGGAGCTGGACGAGACCTCCATCCCACCTGTGTCCGTGGCGGAGATGGAGGTTGCGGTCCGCCGCCTGCGCGGAAAGAAGACGGCGCCTGGCCCGGATGGGATCCCGGGCCGGGTACTTGGAATTGCCCTCCAGGAGATGGGCGAACGGCTTCGGGACGTTTTCAGCGCTTGCCTCACGTCTGGACGATTCCCGAAGTCGTGGAAGGATGGAAAGCTGTGCCTGTTGCGGAAGGATGGACGACCCGTTGACTCGCCCTCCGCATACAGGCCTATCGTCCTGCTGGATGACACGGGCAAACTCCTGGAGAGAGTGGTGGCCTCCCGTGTCATCCGGCACCTGGAGGGTACTGGGCCCGGGCTCTCCGAGGCCCAGTACGGGTTTAGAGCGGGGCGGTCTACATTAGACGCCCTGCTTTGGCTGAAAAGTTGGACGCAGGCGGCGGTTCGCGAGGGGGAAAAGGCGTTGGCCGTCTCGCTCGATATCGCCAACGCTTTCAACAGCCTCCCGCATGCGACGATACAGGAGGCGCTCCGCTACCACCGGGTGCCCCTGTATCTGCGGAGGCTGTTGGGCGACTACCTCCAGGGTCGGGAGGTCCTGGTACAGGGACGTGACGGTTTGACGCGACGTCGCGTCTCCTGCGGGGTTCCACAGGGGTCAGTGCTGGGACCGCTCCTGTGGAACGTTGGCTACGACTGGGTGCTTCGGGGCACGCTTCCCGCAAGCGTACGGGTCTCGTGTTACGCCGATGACACCCTAGTCGTGGCCAAAGGGAGGGACCTCCGGGAAGTGATGCGGTCGGTCACGGCCGGTACAACACTTGTGGTCGGCCGCATACGAGCCTTGGGACTAGAAGTCGCCCTAACGAAGACCGAGGCCCTACTGTTCCACGGGCCTCGGGGCGGACCCCCTCCAGGTACGCTGGTGATACTGGATGGGGTTCCGGTCCGGGTAGGGACCCAGATGAGGTACCTGGGTCTCACCCTGGACGGGAGGTGGGCTTTCGGGGCTCATTTTGCGCAGCTGGCCCCGAGAGTCATGGGAGCCGCCGCCTCCCTGGGTAGGCTGCTGCCGAACGTGGGTGGCCCGAGTGCCAATTGCCGTCGGCTGTACTCCGGGGTCATCCGGAGTATGGCCATGTATGGGGCACCCGTCTGGGTGGACGCCCTCAGTCGCGACAATAAGACCCTGCTGCGACGTCCGCAGCGTGTCATCGCGACGAGGGCGATACGCGGTTACCGGACGGTCTCCTGGACGGCGGCGTGCGTGCTGGCCGGTGATCCCCCCTGGGAATTGCAGGCGGAGATCCTCGCCGAAATTTATCGCTTCGTGGCGGCGAGAAGATCCCGGGGGGAGCCCCCGACGTTGGAGGTGGTCGCACGCATGCGAAGGCAGGCGCAGGACACCCTGTTGCGGCGGTGGTCGGAGGACCTGAATCCGCCGGTCCCCGGGCAGTGGACGGTGGACGCGGTCAGGCCGGTCCTTCGGAAGTGGGTAAGGCGGCGGTTTGGGCCGCTGACCTTCCGTCTGGTGCAGGTGCTTTCCGGACACGGATGCTTCGGAAAGTACCTGCACAAAATCGCCAGACGGGAGGCGACTCCAGCCTGCCACGCGTGTGGGGCGCCAGAGGATACGGCGCTCCACACGCTTGAGGTGTGTGTCGCCTGGGAACCGCAGCGTCGCGCGCTCTCAGCGGTTCTCGGGCAAGATCTCTCACTGCCGAGCGTCGTAAGCGCCATGCTCGACAGTGAGAGATCGTGGCAGGCGGTGGTCTCCTTCTGCGAAGAGGTAATGACGCAGAAGGAGGCCGCGGAGCGGGCTAGGGAGGACGACGTCTCTGCCGACCCGCTCCGACGCAGACGCACGGGGGTAAGGAGGAGACGGTTTGCCCGACTCCTCCCCCCCTCGTAATAATGGGGTCGCTGGCCGATAGTCGGGGGACTTCGGCCAACTCAACAGCGCGACCCCACATGTCTGAGGGGTGGCCTTTATTGTGAGCAAGGCCGCCCCGCCTTTGTGTCGTGGCCCGGGATGTTCGTCCGGGCCTACCGCCGGGGCGAGGTGGAGAATGCTAGCGCGACCCCATCTCGTCCCCACCTAAGCGGATGACTGATCACACGTGGGGTTTTTAGCCCGTGGGAGTCGGGCATAACCACTTCGGTGCCCCCGCGCCGGAGTGGTATCCATAATGGATTTTCCCCACGCTAAAAAAAAAAAAAAAAAAAAAAAAAGGTTAGGTTGGGGTGCTACAGTCGGTGACCTCCGCGTGGTGCACCCTGGAAACGTAGGCAGCAGCAGCTGCACAATTGCGATTGCGGAACTGCTGCTGCCTACGGCTAACGACCGACTCGGGGAGGAACGCGCTCCGGCGCTCTGCTCGTAGCAGAGTTGTCCCGTTGAGTGCGTTTAGGGTGGGATCTCTCCAGCGCTTTGCTAGCACGGAGACTGGGCGGGTCTGGCGTGCGCTAACACCGCCGTCGGACGAGCAAGCAGTAGCCCTGCTTGCTCACCGTCAATATCGTAACCCCGTTTCGTGGTGTCGTGGTCATGTCTCGCGGCCACGTACGGGACCGAGGGTCCTGCCTTAGCCGGCCGGACCGCGAGGAAGAAAACCTCTATAAAAATTACCCCGAATCCCAAGCGGCGACACAGCGTGAAGGGATGCATGGCCGATGGGAGGTTCGGTCAATCTGTGTCAATTAGAACATGGAATCGCAAGCGAAAACTAAACTACCCCGGGCGGGTACCGGCGCCTCAGGCGTCGGAGAATCCCGCCACGCTTCGGCGTGCTGCCCCACCGAATCCGGGGGGGGCAACTTACGGTTCTGTGTTTCGCCCATTACGGGCGTGGACGCGGTGCCCGAGAAGGGCGGAGATACTACGACTACAACGACGACCTTGGCTTCGAACACGGACTGCAGACAGACGGATAGGACGCTTCCTTTGCGTGATAGCAGAGGAAGATTCGTAAAAGGCGGAGTGAAAGAAACCGCTAGTATTGGGCGTGAGACGCCGATACCTGACGACAGCGGAGTAAATATGGCTGAGACTGCGTTGTCTGCGCAGCCAAGGGTGGTACTGACGCGGATAGACGATGCTGGCTCGTACACAGCCTCGCGGAGGAGTTCCGTCTCCCCGGTGACCGGCAGATTCTGGGCCGCCGAATCGGAGTCTGACAGCCACATGTCGGCGGCGTCGGGCGGCCGAACACAAGGCCAAAAAAGACGGAGGAAATCGGATTCCTCCTCCGGTTCATCAGGGGAGGAGAGAACACCGAGGAAGACAAAGACACCGAATCGAGGTAGAGGCCGACCTCCAACTACGGGCCAATACGTGGGTCTGGCGGAAGCCAAGCGGCAAATGAATGAGGAAAATGAAAGAGAACTCCGGCTACAAGTAGAGATGGAACTAGCTGACATGGCGCGGGCGGTCCAAACCAGGGCAAGCTCGCGTCAATCAAATATGTCCCTAAGCGACGGAGCAGTGTCGACAATCGACCCTCCGGAAGACCCGCTATCGAGGGCGGCGGGGTACCTCGACCTGCTCCAGGAGGTCACTAAAAAGTCAAAGAACCTCAAGGGCGGCTCCATAAAAGCCCTCAACATCATAAGGGAAGGGATGAGGGAGGTGGTACAGGAGCTGGCTAACAGAAACGCCACGGAGGAGGTGGTCCAGCTGAGGGCGTTGGTGGCCGACCTCAGGAAGGAAAAAGAGGAGTGGAAGCAGCGCTTTTCCGCCCTCGAACAAAAAATGGAAAGGCTGCTTACCACCCAACGAAGCAATGACGACTGGGAGGAGCGGGAGCGTTCCCTGACAATAAAGTTGGGGAACATCATCAATGCCCGAATCGAGGGCTTGAGTGATCGCCTCCTTCCGGAGAGGAGACTTCGGCCCCCTCTGGCGGCCGACGCGCGAAGGGACACTTCAAACCCGGAGCCGATGCAGGTCACGACCTTGACCCCGCCTGCAAATCCGGCTCCCAAGGCTAAAACTTTAAAGAAAAGAGGGAAGAAAGCAAAGAAAGGCGCGAACGTGCAAGCGGCTCAACCCGCTAACCCTACCCCCGTACCACCCAGTGCTGCCACTCCATCGCCGACAGCTTGTCCGGCATCGGAGTCGGTAGCACAGCCGGAGACCTGGGCCACGGTCGTGAAAAGGGGTAAAAAGCAGAAAAAGGCCGCGACACCTGCGGCTGCAGCTGCAACTGCACGGAGAAAGCTGCGTGCCCCTGCGTCGGCGGCGGTGGCTATCACTCTAGACCCGGAGGCGAAGAGCAAGGGGGTGACCTACGCCTCCGTGATAGCCGAGGCGAGGAAGAGGATCGACCTCAAGGACCTGGGCATCGAAACGCTACGCTTTAGGACCGGCGCAACGGGTGCCAGGATCCTTGAGGTCCCTGGAACGGAAAGCGGCGGCAAGGCAGACTTGCTCGCGAGCAAGCTGCGCGAGGTCCTCGGCGCTACCGCTAAGGTGCAGAGGCCGACAAAACGTGCGGAACTACGGGTCGCGGGCCTGGACGACTCCATCACGCCGGAGGAAGTCGCGCAGGCGCTGGCTACCGAAGGTGGTTGCCAGCCGGACGAAGTAAAAACCGGGCCCGTGGCTCGGAACGGCTCGCTGTGGGTGAGTTGCCCAGTCACCGCAGCGAAAAAGGTGACCGCAGAGGGGAGAATTCATGTGGGCTGGGTAATAGCTAGAGTTAGACTGCTAGAACCCAGACCCCTTCGTTGCTTCCGTTGCCTGGAGTCCGGTCACGTCGGCGTCAAATGCCAGCACGACGCCGACCGTAGCGATATTTGCTATAGGTGCGGGAAATCGGGCCACAAGCGGAGGGAATGTAGCGCGGAGCCGAACTGCGCCATCTGCGCTGCGGCAAATCGACCCGCCAACCACTCCATTGGCGATAAAAAGTGCCCGGACGTCGCCAAGTCCAGGAATGGTCCCGGCTCGAAAGGCCGAAGCAGAGGAGGCAGGAAACGGCGGAAGCCCCAGGTCGCTGAATCCAGTCGACCGGCGGAGGCAAGCATGGACACCGGGGCATAAATGGCCGTCACGAAATGTCTGCAGGCCAACCTAAACCACTGTGCCAGAGCTCAGGATTTGCTGCTCGAGAGCATGGCACAGTGGGAGGTCGATGTGGCGGTCGTGTCCGAGCCTTACGCAGTCCCGGATCGCGGCGACTGGCTCGGCGACCTGGACGGCTCGGTGGCGATTGTCGCTCCGACCGCCGCAGGTTTCGAGGGGACTCGGAGAGGGCGGGGGTACGCACTATGTGTGTTGGACGGGGTTGCCGTAATCGGCGTGTACGCCCCACCCAGCCTCAGCTTTGCCGAATTCGAGGCAATCCTCGCGGAGGTCGGAGCGGTGATCGCACAAGAGTCGCCCCGTGCGGTCCTCGTCGCAGGCGACCTGAACGCCAAGTCGATTACCTGGGGGTCTCCGGCGACAGACACAAGAGGCGGGACTGTGGAGGAGTGGTTAACGGAATCCGGGTTATCCGTGCTAAACCAGGGCAGCACAAACACCTGCGTGCGTCGGAACGGTGGATCCATCGTCGACGTGACCTTCGCATCGCACAACCTGCATCACCGCGTCCGGGGTTGGAGGGTCCTGACAGACGTCGAAACCCTATCCGACCACCGATACGTGCGGTTCGACATTATCTCGGCACGGCCGAATACGTCGGAGCCGAACCGCCTGATCGGTACCGGCCCACGTTGGGTGTTGGGTCGGCTGGACGCGGCGATCGCCGAGGAAGCAGCGATAGTGGAGGCCTGGGTCCACCGCTCCCAGGAGCCGACTACGTCCGCAGACGACGAGGCGGAGAGCATTCGCTCCGCGCTGTCCCGTGTTTGCGACGCGGCTATGCCGAGGGCGAAACTGTTCCGGCCGAGGCGGCATCTCTATTGGTGGCGCCCCGAGCTCCGCGACCTGCGAGACGCCTGCGTGAGCTCACGCCGCCGATACAGCCGCTGCAGGCGGAGGAGAAGGAGGGACCAGGCAGAAGAGGACGGCCTATACGACTCCTACCGGTCGGCCTGTAAAGACCTGCAGGCGGCCATTGCACGAGCGAAGGAGTCGTGCTGGAACGAGTGGTTGCAGACACTGAACAGCGATCCCTGGGGCAAGCCGTATCGAGCGGTTCGTAAGAAGCTCCGGCCTTGGGCTCCGCCCCTGACGAGTAGTCTGCAGCCACAGCTCTTGGAGCTTGTCGTCGGCTCCCTCTTCCCTCAGAGGAACGAGTGGTGTCCACCTCCCATGAGGGGCGCAGAGCCGCGTCGCCGGGAATGCGAGGCATCTCCCGTCTCACAAGAGGAGCTCGCTGCGGCCATCGCGAGGCTCAAATCGAAACGCACCGCCCCGGGCCCGGACGGCGTGCCGGGAAAAGTGCTGTTGCTCGCGATGGGTCACTTGGAGCACAGGACACGGGCTCTGTTTTCCGCGTGCCTGGCAAGTGGCCGATTCCCACATCTGTGGAAAGCGGGTAGGCTGGTACTACTAAAGAAGGACGGGCGGTCGGCCGAACAGCCTTCTGCCTACAGACCGATAGTCCTCCTCGACGAAATCAGTAAAGTCTTCGAGCGTGTGCTGGCGGCCCGCCTTATCCAATCGATGGACCCCGGGCTGCACGAAGCACAATTCGGATTTCGTCGAGGACGGTCGACCGTATCCGCCATCGCGCGGCTGAGGGACCTGGCTCAGGCAGCGGTTTCCCGGGGCGGAGTTTTGTGGGCGATATCGTTGGACGTCTCAAACGCGTTCAACTCTCTGCCCTGGGAAACAGTGAAGGCCGCGCTGATATACCATAACGTCCCACGGTATCTTCGTCGCATAATCGCCGACTACTTCGAGGGGAGAGCGGTAGAGTTTCCGATCCGCGGTGGCGAATGGGCGAGGCGGTCCATGTCTTGCGGTGTTCCACAGGGCTCGGTTCTCGGGCCGCTCCTGTGGAACATCGGTTACGATTGGGTGCTCCGCGGTGCCACCTTGTCGGGAGTGTCCGTCATGTGCTACGCCGACGACACTCTCGTCACCGTGAGTGCGGACGATCACCGCGAAGCGGGCCGCCTTGCCACGGCCGGCGTGGCCCAGGTGGTGGCCAGAGTGCGGAAGCTCGGGCTGGACGTCGCCTTGGAGAAGACGGAGGTCCTGGCGTTTCACGGGCCCAAACGCGCTCCACAGCCCGGGACGTCCATAGTCGTCGGGGGTACTTCCATCGCCGTCGGGTCGACGATGAAGTACCTAGGAATCGTTCTCGACGGACGGTGGAAGTTCGACGAGCACTTCCGGCGGATGACCCCGAAGCTTCTGGCCGCTGCCGGGGCACTCGGGAGGCTCCTGCCGAACATAGAAGGGCCCAATGATAAGTGCAGGCAGTTGTACGTAGGGGTGGTGCGCTCCATGGCGCTGTATGGCGCGCCGATCTGGGCGGACGCACTGTGTCCGAGAAACGCGCCGCTATTGAGGCGGCCACAGCGCGCTATCGCCTTGCGAGCCGCTCGCGCGTACCGCACGGTGTCCTACGCCGCATCGTGTCTTCTCGCCAGCAGCCCTCCTTGGGAGTTGGAGGCCGAAGTTCTCGCCTCGGTCTTCTGGCGCGTGATGGAGGCGCGACAGAGGGGGGAGCCACCTCCTCCGCGAGAGGTCGTGCGATGGAGGGAAGAGGCTCGCGACGGTCTCTTCCGGAGGTGGTCGGCGAGCCTGGAGGACCCGGAGGCGAGCCGGGAGTTGGTGGCGGCGATTCGGCCCTGTCTGCGTGGCTGGGTTGAAAGGAGGCACGGAGCGGTGTCGTACCACATGGCGCAGATGCTGACCGGTCACGGCTGCTTCGGCCGCTATCTGTGCCGAGCGCTGGGCCGGGAGCCGACGTCTGCTTGTCACCACTGCGACGTCGGCGCCGAGGACACGGCGGAACATACGCGGGCGGTCTGTCCGGCGTGGCGCGAGGAGCGCGCCGCTCTAACGGCATCAATTGGCCCGGACACCTCGCTGCCGGCACTGATCACGGCCATGGTCGGCAGTGAGGAGAAATGGAGTGCCGTCGCAACTTTCTGCAGCGACGTAATGCTGCAGAAGGAAGCGGCTGAACGGGAGCGAGAACAACACCCGGACTCGCTCCCGATTCGTCGCGGGAGGCGCGGTCGGCGCCGCAGAGCCTACCTGGCAGGTCTGCAGCGGCCGTAAGCCGGACCAGCGGGCGATAGATCGGGGGGTCTAGCGTCCGCATTTAAGGTCCCATGGAGAGGGCGCCCTCAGTGTTCGAGTAAGCGCCCTCAGAGGAGTCGTTATTGCGACGGGCCCGTAAGGGCAAACGCCGGCGGGACTACGGATGCGCGTAGCGTTCCCGCGATCCCGTCAAAGCGTGTGAAGGAACACCCCAGGGGTTTTAGTCCGTGCGAATCGGACATACCCCGCGACTCTTTACCCCCCAGGGCCACGGGGATCCGTTAGGGATTTCCCCTGGGTCAACAAAAAAAAAAAAAAAAAAAAAAAAAAAAAAAAAAAAAAAAAAAAAAAAAAAAAAAAAAAAAAAAAAAAAAAAAAAAAAAAAAAAAAAAAAAAAAAAAAAAAAAAAAGGTTAGGTTAGGTTAGGTTAGGTTAGGTTAGCCGGGAGTTGGTGGCGGCGATTCGGCCCTGTCTGCGTGGCTGGGTTGAAAGGAGGCACGGAGCGGTGTCGTACCACATGGCGCAGATGCTGACCGGTCACGGCTGCTTCGGCCGCTATCTGTGCCGAGCGCTGGGCCGGGAGCCGACGTCTGCTTGTCACCACTGCGACGTCGGCGCCGAGGACACGGCGGAACATACGCGGGCGGTCTGTCCGGCGTGGCGCGAGGAGCGCGCCGCTCTAACGGCATCAATTGGCCCGGACACCTCGCTGCCGGCACTGATCACGGCCATGGTCGGCAGTGAGGAGAAATGGAGTGCCGTCGCAACTTTCTGCAGCGACGTAATGCTGCAGAAGGAAGCGGCTGAACGGGAGCGAGAACAACACCCGGACTCGCTCCCGATTCGTCGCGGGAGGCGCGGTCGGCGCCGCAGAGCCTACCTGGCAGGTCTGCAGCGGCCGTAAGCCGGACCAGCGGGCGATAGATCGGGGGGTCTAGCGTCCGCATTTAAGGTCCCATGGAGAGGGCGCCCTCAGTGTTCGAGTAAGCGCCCTCAGAGGAGTCGTTATTGCGACGGGCCCGTAAGGGCAAACGCCGGCGGGCTACGGATGCGCGTAGCGTTCCCGCGATCCCGTCAAAGCGTGTGAAGGAACACCCCAGGGGTTTTAGTCCGTGCGAATCGGACATACCCCGCGACTCTTTACCCCCCAGGGCCACGGGGATCCGTTAGGGATTTCCCCTGGGTCAACAAAAAAAAAAAAAAAAAAGGTTAGGTTAGGTTAGGTTAGGTTAGGTTAGGTTAGGTTAGGTTAGGTTAGGTTAGGTTAGGTTAGGTTAGGTTAGGTTAGGTTAGGTTGGGGTGCTACCCCAGACGGTCCAATCTGGACTGGGAGTTGCTGGACTTCCACTGGGCGCGTCCCCCGGGTGGCGGATAGGGGTTCGCCACTTGCACTGTTTGCGAGTGGTGGGGTCAGACCAGTTGTCTGACCCCCGCGGACCAAAACCAGCAGGTGAGGGCGCACCTTTAGCGGCTTGCTAGCCGCGCGGCCTAGGGGAGTAAACCCCGAACAAAAATCCACAAGCTGTGCATCAGCCTTTCAACATGGACACGTCAGGCAAAACTTTATTACCCCAGGCGGGTACCGGCGCCTCAGGCGTCGGAGAATCCCGTCACGCTTCGGCGTGCAGCCCCACCGAATCTGGGGGGGGCAACCCACGTGTTTGTGTTGCGCCCACGACGGGCGGAGTTGGGTGCGTGCCCGCGAAGGGCGGTGAAGATGTCAGGCCCGAGAAGGGCGGTGGGCGGGTAAGGCAGCCACAGGTGGTGCTTACCCGCATAGACCAGGCGATCTCTTCGGATAAATCTGATTTAGCAAGCGAATCGGAATGGTTGTCAGTCAGTGAAGGAGAGACAGGATCGAGAGTGGTGACGCCTGTGTCTCTAGCTACCACAAGCAGGTTCTTCAGAAATGAACCTGGCAGAGGAGAATCGGCAGACGAGAGCGGAAACGAGACCGCCGTCTCTCTGTCAGAGAACGAAGACCGAAGTGTCAATCGCCGTGTTCGGAAAAGACGCGGAAGTGAAGTGGACAAAGATGACGTCGAAAAAGCACGAGACACGGCCACTCCAAAGTGCACCAAGCGGCTCACTGGGGGCAGGGGCAGACCACCGACCACAGGACAATACGTCGGTCTAGCCCAGGCCATAAGAGAGAAAAACGCTGCAGAGCGCGAGGCCCTAGCCATCGAAGCGGACCGCGAGATGGTCGAGATAACGAGAAGACTGCTACCGACACGATCACCGCGGCTGTCAGAAAGCTCTTCCACCTCGGACGTCACCATGGTAGACGATGCGACCACGGCGGCCAAGCTCGGTTCGACGATTTCCGCCAGTCTAGAGGTCATAATGAACGTGGCCAAAAAATCGAAGAACCTGAGCGGGCCATACATCAAAGCCCTTAAAGAGGCGGCAAGCGCCATACAGGACTCCTGCGCAGCCCTGCTCAGCCGCTCAACTTCGGAGGAAACGAGGGCACTGGAGGCGGCGAATGCACGCCTCTCCAGAGAACTTGCTGAAATAAGGACGGAGCTAGCGTCAGTCAAACGCGAGCTCAACGAAAATCGACCTCGGGTCGCCCCTGCGGCCCCGACGTCAAATGTTGAGGAGATGGTACAGCGGGCAATACAAGAGGCGGTTTCGCTTTCGAGCGCCAGGCTAGACGCACGGCTGGAGGGTCTTGAGGCCCGGCTGTTACCGGAGCCCCGCCTGCGACCTCCTCTGGCAGCCGACAAAAGAAATGCGGCCCAAGACGCACAAACAAATGCGTCGCAAAAAACAAAGAAGACTCCTGAACCGGTGCCCGCGGTCTCGAATCTGACGCCCCCGGCGAATCCCGGCCCGGCCCAGAAAAGGAAGAAAAGGAAAGGGAAGAAGTCTGCCGCCGCGGTAGAGGCAGCAGCCGCAAGGCTCGACGTTGCAACAACGTCAGCAGCGGCGCCGAGGCCCGCGCCCAAAGAGTCATGGGCGGAAGTGACTAAGAAGAAGGGCAAACCGAAAAAGGTGGATAAAAATGACAAACCGCCCAATAAAAAGGGAAATAAGAGTGGGAAACTCCGCGCCCCTAAGTCTGCAGTTGTTGTAATCACACTGCAGCCGGGTGCGGAGGAACGCGGCGTCACATACAAGAACGTCCTCGAAAAAGCTAAGCAAAGACTCGACCTAGCCGAGCTGCAGATCCCGGCCGTCAAGTTCAAGCTGGCGGTCACCGGCGCTCGAATGTACGAGGTCTCGGGGGATGCTTGCAAGGAGAAGGCGGACGCTCTCGCCGGGAAACTCAGAGAAATAATGGAGGAGGAGGACGTGCGCATCGCCAGACCTCAGAAGTGCGCCGAACTCCGAATAACCGGACTCGACGACTCGGCCACGTCAGCGGAGATCGCCGAGGCAATTGCCAAGTCAGGTGGCTGCACATCCGGCGAAGTCAAGGTCGGCGAAATCCGCTTGGACCGGAGTGGCCGCGGCACGGCCTGGCTTAAGTGCCCGGTCGAGGCGGCGAAGAAGGTGACGGCACCGAACACTAAAGTGTACGTCGGGTGGACCGTGGTGCGCGTTACTCTGTTGTCCGCCCGCCCCATGCGGTGTTACCGTTGCCTCCAGACCGGCCACACGCGGGCGACGTGCTCCTGCGCGGATGACCGCAGTGGTCTCTGCTTCCGCTGCGGCCAACCAGGCCATACAACCGCGCACTGTGAAAACGCGCCACATTGCGCGTTGTGCGCAGCAAGTGGCAAGCCGGCGGACCACAGCGTGGGCAGCAAGACCTGCGGGAAGCCTACAGCGAAAAAGAAGAGCAGCTCCAAAAAGAGCACAGCGCCCCAGACAGCAGCCACGACAAATAAGGCGGCCACTGGAGCTGGAGTGGAAGAAATGGACGCGCAATAACGGACACCCTACGCGTCATGCAGGGCAACCTGAACCACTGCGCCCAGGCACAAGATCTCCTGGTTCAGACATTAGCGCAGTGGTCAATCGACGTCGGCATAGTGGCAGAGCCGTATCGGGTGCCAGCCAGAAGCGACTGGGTCGGAGACCTAAATGCGTCAGTCGCACTGGTTTTCGGCTCTAAAATCTCGTGGGAAAATACGACCAGGAGCGATGGATTCGTCGCTGCGAAGATGGGGGCTCTCACCGTGGTGGGAATTTACTTTTCCCCTAACCGACCCCTGGTCGATTTTGAGGCTTTCCTCCTGCGGCTGACTGCCTTTATCAGCGCAGTGTCAGGCCCTGTAATCGTCGCCGGAGACTTCAACGCGAAGTCGACGCTCTGGGGATCCCCGGCGACAGATGCAAGAGGCCGAGCGATGGCGGACTGGCTAGCCTCCACGGGACTCGTTCTGGCCAATCGAGGCGCCGTGAATACCTGTGTCCGGCAACAAGGCGAGTCGATAGTGGACCTGACTCTCGTCAGTCCATCTGTCGCCCGTCGAGTCAGAAGCTGGCGGGTCTTGGAGGACACCGAAACCCTCTCGGACCACCGCTATATACGTTTCGACATCTCCGCTCACACGTCGGAACTGGGTCGCCCAACAACATCTGGCGGCGGCCCGCGGTGGTCCCTCAAGAGGATGAATAAGGATTTACTGCAGGAGGCGGCAATCGTTGCGTCCTGGGCCCCACTTCCTTCAGGAGGGGTAGAAGAGTGCGCAGAATGGTTAAACGAGGCGATGCATAACATCTGCGACGCCTCGATGCCACGTGCGGGGCCATACAAGCCTCGGCGCCAAATATACTGGTGGCGTCCGGAATTAATACAACTCCGGCAAGATTGTGTAGCAGCCCGGCGCCGTTACACAAGATACCGAAGAAGGCGCAATAGAAACCAATCTGAGGAGGACACCATTTACGATGGCTACCGCACGGCGCGCCGCGCCCTACGTCTCGGCATCCAGCAGGCGAAGTCGGAAGCCTGGGAGGAGTGGCTGGAGACCCTGGAACGCGACCCATGGGGCAGGCCGTACAAATGGGTGAGGCAAAAGCTCCGCCCAGCCGCCCCACCGCTTACTCAGAATCTCCAACCAGAGCTCCGCAACACCATCGTCTCGACCCTGTTCCCTGCGATGGCCGAGCGGTCTCCAGCGACGGCACAGAGCGGTATTTCCACTTCCGAAGAAGATGACGTATCGCCAGTCACGTCTTCTGAACTAGCCGTCGCAGTTCAGAAAATGAGCATAAAAAACACGGCCCCCGGCCTCGACGGCGTTCCGGGACGTGCCTGGGTACTGGCGATGGAAAACATGGAGCCGCGTGTGCTAGTCGCTTTGACCAACTGTCTGGTCCAGGGCCGAGTACCACGTCGCTGGAAGTCGGGAAAACTGGTATTGCTGCGGAAGAAAGGGCGTCCAGAAAATCAACCGTCGGCGTATCGTCCTATCGTGTTGCTTGACGAGGTCTGTAAGATACTGGAGCGGATCATCGTGGCGCGTCTCACCCAACATCTCGAGCACGTCGGACCAAACCTGAGCGAAAACCAGTACGGATTTCGTTCAGGCCGAGCGACCATAGGCGCGATACAACGCCTGCGGACGATCGCAGAGGAAGAGGTGTCCCAGGGTGGTGTTGTTTTGGCTGTGTCTCTGGACATATCCAATGCCTTCAACTCGCTTCCTTGGGAAGCCATCAAAGATGGACTCAGACACCACTGCGTGCCGAGGTATCTGCGCAACATCATTAGCGACTACCTCTCGGCACGGTCGGTGCAGTTCCCGACGCAGGAAGGCTGGGAAGAAAAAGAGGTGGTCTGCGGTGTTCCACAGGGGTCGGCTCTCGGTCCACTCTTGTGGAACATCGGATTCGACCCAGTGCTTCGCGGCGCCAACCTCCGCGGCGTAGAGGTCATCGCCTACGCAGACGACACTCTGGTTGTCAGCCGCGGAAAGACACACAGGGACGTAACGATACTCGCCACGGCGGCAGTCGCGCAGGTGGTTCGCCGAATCCGATCGCTGGGCCTCGCGGTGGCCCTAGAAAAGTCAGAGGCCCTTTGCCTACACGGGGCTAGGAACGCACCGCCATCTGACCTGGCAGTTGTGATAAGCGGGACCAGGATAAGTGTAAAAACATCAATGACGTACCTGGGCCTGGTTCTCGATAGCAGATGGACGTTCCGGGAACATTTCCGGCGTCTGTCGGAGAAGACTACGAAGGCGGCTGGAGCATTAGCGTCACTTCTTCCAAACCTGGGGGGTCCGAGCCTCAGTTGTCGTCGCCTGTACATGGGCGTAATCCGCTCCATGGCGATGTACGGAGCGCCAATATGGGCCGAACATCTGTCGCCCGAAAACAGACTGGTTCTGGGAAGGCTCCAGAGAGTTATGGCAATCAGGGCAGTGCGTGGGTACCGCACCGTCTCTAAAGATGCGGCCTGCGTGCTTGCGAGCAGCGTACCCTGGGACCTAGATGCCCAGTCTCTCGCCGACGTTTACTGGCGGTGCGCATCGGTCCGCGCGGAGGGCAGCAACCCTCTCCCGGAAGTCGTACGTCGGTGGAGGGACACCGCAAGAGAGAGGGCTATACAGTTGTGGTCGGAGCGGCTCGAAGAATCCCAAGTCAGTGTGAGGTTGCTGACGGCCATTCGCCCACTTCTCAAGGAATGGATGAACAGGAAGAGCGGCGCGCTCTCCTTCCGCCTTACACAATTGCTGACGGGGCACGGCTGCTTTGGGCGGTATCTGTGTGAGGTCGCAGGAAGAGAGGAAACCGCGCGATGCCACCATTGCAGCGCGGACAGGGACACGGCCGAGCACACCATCACGGCCTGTCCCTCCTGGACAAGTCAACGTGCGGCCCTAACGGCCGCCATTGGATCAGACCTCTCACTGCCAGCAATCATCTGCGCAATGCTGAGCAGTGAGGCATCGTGGGACGCAGTGGAGGAATTTGCGCAAAACGTGATCTCCACTAAAGAAGAGGCCGAACGTCGGAGGGAGATAGAGACGATCGACCCTAGAAGAAGGCAGAGACGGAGACGCCGCGCGGTCAACCATGACGATCGCAACGTCCCGCCTTAGCGGGGGATCTCGGGGTGGCGGTGTGGGGACGCCATCACCCATCGAATCGAGTCCCCGAGCGGACCGCGATACGCAACGTACTCCTGCGCATCGCGGCTTCATCACAGTAAAGACAAGGTCCATTTAAAGGACGATGGAGGCCTAGAAACCTCAAAGTTGGGTCTGCACAAACAGACGGCCGTCAGCAGAGTCGCGGAGCAAGCTGACGCGTTCCCGTGGCTCAGCACTGCGACGGAGAGATGGAGTACCGTGTGGTTTTAGTGGGTATACTGCCCCTATACAGCAGGAGTCCCACATAACCCGGCCTTTCTTCCCCAGCGGCCGGGTATGCGTAACGCATTTCCACACGTAAAAAAAAAAAAAAAAAAAAAAAAAAAAAAAAAAAAAAAAAAAAAAAAAAAAAAAAAAAAAAAAAAAAAAAAAAAAAAAAAAAAAAAAAAAAAAAAAAAAAAAAAAAAGGTTGGGGTGCTACAGTCGGTGACCTCCGCGCGGTGCACCCTGGAAACGTAGGCAGCAGCAGCTGCACAGTTGCGATTGCGGAACTGCTGCTGCCTACGGCTAACGACCGACTCGGGGGGGAAACGCGCTCCGGCGCTCTGCTCGTAGCAGAGTTGTCCCGTTGAGCGCGTATAGTGTGGGATCTCTCCAGCGGCACTGCGCTCGCGCGCTGTGCTGGCACGGAGACTGGGCGGGTCTGGCGTGCGTTGACACCGCCGTCGGACGAGCGAGCAGAAGCCCTGTTTGCTCACCGTCAATATCGTAACCCCGTTTCGTGGTGTCGTGGTCATGTCTCGCGGCCACGTACGGGACCGAGGGTCTTGCCTTAGCCGGCCGGACCGCGAGGAAGAAAACCTCTATAAAAAATTACCCCGAATCCCAAGCGGCGACACAGCGTGAAGGGATGCATGGCCGACGGGAGGTTCGGTCAATCTGTGTCACTTACAACATGGACACGTTCGCGAAAACTTCACTACCCCAGGCGGGTACCGACGCCTCAGGCGTCGGAGAATCCCGCCACGCTTCGGCGTGCAGCCCCATCGAATCTGGGGGGGGCAACGACCGTGTTTGTGTTGCGCCCACGAAGGGCGGAGTTGGGTGTGTGCCCGCGAAGGGCGGTGAAGATGTCAGGCCCGAGAAGGGCGGTGGGTGGGTATGGCAGCCACAGGTGGTGCTTACCCGCATAGACCAGGCGATCTCTTTGGAATCCGAATTAGCTAGCGAATCGGCCGACCGGCGGCCCGAGAAGGGCGGAGATGACGTGGGGCCCGAGGAGGGCGATAACAGTAGCGACGTCATAGAGCTTTCCGATACGAGTATGAGGTCGGAATCTCCACATGACTCGGACTCACCCGGACGATTCTGGAAGCGCAGGCGTTGCGAGACAGATGAGGGCGCGTCGGACGCGGATAACGACGACACCCCCGCCAAAATATCCACTGCGCGTAGAGGCCGTGGCAGACCACCCACGACTGGGCAGTACGTTGGCCTAGCAAAGGCGAAGTCCGAATACCTCGCCCAGTGCCAAAAGGAGCTGGAGCTGCAGGCGGAAAGTGAGGTGGTGGCGATTACGCGCCAAATCAGGGCGACGCGTGCGGCTGCATATATCGACGCGGACAGATCAGACGAATGCTCGACACGGGACCTCCACAAGAGGGCCCAGGAATGCGTCGATGCAATCGTGAAACTGACGAAGAGCTCGAAAAACATAAAGGGCACTTTCAGAAAGGCCTTCAACGAGTCCGCGGAAACGATAGGTGAGGTTCTTGGTGTCCTTTACCAGCGGACATCCACCGATGAAATTAGGCAGCTGCAGGATGCCAACGACCGCCTTAGGTCCGAAAACGCCCAGCTCCGTTCCGAAATCGCCGAACTGCGGCAGGGCGTGGCCGATATAAGGCGAGAGCTGAGCTCGGCGTCTGCTCCGGCCCCTCCTCCCTCTAACCAAAAGGCCGTGGACGATGACGCGATCGTCAAAAAGATCATGGATGGGGTGGGCAAATTGATCAACGCCCGATTCAGGGAATTAGAGGCGTCTGGCAGGCTCCTGCCTGAGACGCGAACGCGACAGGACCAGGTCATAATATCGACGCCCAGGACAGAGGTGCCAATTTCCCAGCCGGCGGAGCCCAGTGTCACCACGCTGACCCCGCCAGCGAATCCGGCGCCGAAAAAGAAGACCAAAAGGAAAAGGAATAAAAAAGGTGCAGTCACACAAGCGGCTGCGCCGCCAGAACCTCGCCCCCCACCGTCTGGTCCGACCGCTCCGGCGGAGGGCTGGAACGTGGTGGCGAGAAGGGGTAAGAAGTCGAACCAGCAAAAGCAGCCGGCCAAAAAGCCGAAAGCGCCTAAGCTGCGTCTGCCCCGGTCGGCGGCGGTGCAACTGACGCTGCTGCCGGGTTGTTCCAGAACATATGCGGAGGTCCTGGGAGCCATAAAGGCCGATGGCGTTATAGCGGGGATGGGCGTGGAGACCCGCTATAAGGTCTCCCAGACGGGCGCCCGCAGGTTGGAATTGCCCGGTGCCGATGGCAAAGAGAAGGCGGACGCGCTGGCCCGGCGCATTAAGGAGATCGTCGGTGAGGGAGTGGCGGTCGCTAGACCGGAAAAGTGTGCCGACCTTCGGATCTCAGGGCTGGACGATTCGGTTACTCCCGCAGAGCTGGCTGGCGTGATCGCCAAAGCGGGAGGATGCGCCGTGGAGTCGATCAAGGTTGGCGAAATCCGCCAGCACTATACCGGCGTCGGAACGGCTTGGGTTCGCTGCCCAGTAGAGGCGGCCAAGAAGGTGGTCGACGGGCGCCGCCTTCTAGTGGGCTTCGTGTCGGTGGGAGTTCAGCTCCTGAAGGAGAGGCCGCGGCAATGCTATCGCTGCCACGAAGTCGGGCACGTGGCAGCGAAGTGCGATAAGGAGGTTGACCGCAGCGCGCAATGCTACCGCTGCGGTAAAGAGGGGCACACGCGCCGACATTGTACCGCCGAGGCGAACTGCCCAGTCTGCGAGGCCGCCAACCGACCGGCGAGGCACACCATGGTAATGTGCCCCGGTAAAAAGCAGAGAGGGAAAGGGAGAAAGAAGGCGACTCCCGGGCCCAGAGCCCAGGCACCGCCCACCAACAGAGCCGGGGAGGCAAATATGGAGACTCAATAATGGCCACTAAAGTCCTCCAGGCTAACTTGAACCACTGTGCCAGGGCCCAAGACCTTTTTGTCCAGAGCCTGGTGCAGTGGTCCGTGCAGGTGGCGGTGGTGGCCGAGCCCTACTCGGTTCCGCCGAGGGACAACTGGGTCGGCGATCGCGATGGTGTGGTGGCCATCGTGACCCAGGTCGCCGCGGGCACCCCGCCCTTTACGCGTATTGTAAAGGGCTCGGGTTGCGTCGCGGCACTGCTGGGGGGGATGGCTGTAGTGGGGGTGTACTTCTCACCGAACAAGTCGGTCGCCGACTTCGAGGCGTACCTCGACGAACTCGAGGGGCTGACTAGGAGACTCCAACCTGCTGAGGTGCTGTTGCTCGGCGACCTCAATGCAAAGTCCCAGCTGTGGGGATGTCCAGCAACGGATGCGCGGGGGGCGATCCTCGAGGAGTGGGTGGTTGCCACCAACTTGACCGTCCTCAACCGCGGGACGGCCAACACGTGTGTGCGAAGGTGGGGTGGGTCCATCGTGGACGTATCGTTCGCGAGCCCCGCCCTAGCGCGCCGTGTTCAGGGCTGGCGAGTGCTGGACGACGTGGAGACTCTCTCGGACCACCTTTACATCCGTTTTGAGATCTCCGCTCGTCCCGCGGTGCCGCCAAGTCCCAGCCGCGTCTCGGCGGGGGACGGTCCGCGGTGGCAACTAAAGCGTCTCGACCGGGAGCGATTCGAAGAGGCGGCGATAGTGGCCTCTTGTCAGCCACAGGTCGGTGGTTCACCAGACAGTGTGGCAGACTGGCTGGTGGGCACGATGACCGGGATGTGCGACGTGGCCATGCCCAGGTCGAGATGCCGCCCCCAACGGGCGCAAGTGTACTGGTGGTCGGAGGCGATAGCGCAGCTGCGCAGGGAGTGCGTGGCCGCCCGACGCCAGTACACTCGTTGCAGGAGGCGGATTTTCCGCTCGCCCCTTGCCTCGCTGGACAGGGCACGGCACGAGGAGGAGGGTGAACGGTTGTACGCCCTATACACGTCAGCCAAAACCAGCCTCCAAAACGCCATAAGCGAGTCTCAGGCCGCGGCCAGGGCGGAAATGCTGGATGGGCTCAACAGCGACCCGTGGGGGAAGCCCTATAAACGGGTTCGCAATAAGGTCCGTCCCTGGGCTCCGCCACTCACGCAGACCCTGGACGCTGGAGTGGTCCGTGAGGTGGTCGCGGCGCTGTTCCCGACGGCGCCGGCACAGCACCAGCCGCCGCAAATGGCACCAGTGGACGCAGAGGGAGACGTCGGAGAGGAGGCACCAGAGGTCGGGGAGTCCGAACTGGAGGAGGCCGTCGCACGGCTCAGGAGGAAGAGCGTCGCTCCAGGTCCGGATGGAATTCCGGGAAGGGCGTGGGTGCTGGCACATAAACACCTGGCGCCGCGAGTTCGAGGGCTATTTTCTGCCTGTCTGGCTCAAGCCTTAATCCCACAGCGGTGGAAGACAGGCAGACTAGTCCTCCTCAGGAAGGAAGGCCGGCCGGCGGAGTCGCCGTCGGCGTACCGCCCCATCGTCCTCCTGGACGAGCTGGCGAAGCTCTTCGAGCGTGTGGTGGTCGGGCGTCTGGTGGCGCACCTCGGGCAGAGGGGACCTGACCTCTCGGGCGTGCAGTTCGGCTTCCGCAGTGGCCGCTCCACGGTGGATGCCATTCTGTGCGTCCGAGCCCAGGTGCGGGACGCAGTGGCTCAGGGCGACGTCGTCGTGGCGGTGTCCCTCGACATCGCAAACGCGTTCAACACGTTGCCCTGGAGCTGCATTAGGGAGGCACTCCGCTACCACGGGGTGCCGACCTATCTGCGTCGAGTGGTGGGTGCCTACCTCTCCGATCGGTGGGTCTCGTTTCCTGGCAGGGACGGCATCGTCAGAAAGGAGGTCGTGTGCGGTGTTCCGCAGGGGTCGGTACTCGGTCCACTCCTGTGGAACATCGGATACGATTGGGTTCTGCGGGGCACATTATTGCGCGGAGTCAGCGTCGTTTGCTATGCCGACGACACGCTCGTGCTGGCTCGGCGCCCGACGTATCGGGATGCGGCAGTGTTAGCGACTGCAGGCGTTGCGCAGGTGGTAGCGCGGATCCGGCGCCTCGGTCTCACTGTCGCCCTTGAGAAGGCAGAGGGCATTGTCTTTCATGGCCCAAGGAGGGCGCCTCCACACGACGCCCATCTGATCGTGGGGGGCACTCGCATCGGCCTGTCGGGCACGATGACGTATCTGGGACTCGTGCTCGACGGCCGATGGAAGTTCAAGGCGCACTTCGAGCGGCTGGCCCCGCGCTTGCTGAGGGTGGCGGCCTCTCTCTCGTGGCTCTTGCCAAACGTGGGGGGTCCCGGTGTGAGCTGTCGTCGTCTCTACACCGGCGTCGTGAGGTCGATGGCGATGTACGGTGCTCCCGTCTGGGCCGACGCCCTGGATCGCGACAACATTGCCCTGCTGCGGAGAGCGCAGAGGGTGATGGCGATAAGGGTCGTACGGGGGTACCGTACCATCTCGGGAGAGGCAGCGTGTGTGCTGGCTGGAGTCCTGCCCTGGGACCTGGACGCGGTTTCTCTGGCGTCGTCCTACCGGCGGCGTCGGGGTCTGGCGTCCGGGGCCCTCAGTCCGGCACCACGGGGGCTACACGACCACCTCAGGCGAGAGCGGGATGCCGCGATCGCAGAATGGGAGGGGCGGCTCGAGCGTCCGAGTGCGGGGCACCGGACGATCGAGGCGATTCGGCCGGTCCTCCGGCAGTGGTTGGCTAGACGACACGGCGTCCTAACCTTCCGCGCCACGCAGGTCCTCTCGGGGCACGGTTGCTTCGGGGGGTACCTGTGTCGGGTCGCTGGGAGGGAGCCCTCTCCTCGTTGCCACCACTGCCGGGACTGCTCCGACGAGTCGGCACAGCACGTGCTGGAGGTGTGTCCGGCTTGGGAGGAGGAGCGCGAGGCGCTGAAACGTGTTGTGGGAACAGACCTCTCGCTGCCGGCTGTGATTTCCGCCATGGTCGGCAGCGAGAGGTGCTGGGACGCCGTCCTCGCTTTTTGTGAGCGGGTGATGACGGAGAAGGAGGCGGCCGAGCGGGTGAGGGAGAACACCACCGACCTTCCCCTCCGCCGCAAAAGGACTGGGCGTCGGAGGCTGGCGCACGATCGTCGCCTTCCCCCTTAGCGCCAGGCAGAGGGCGGTCGACTTGGGGAAGTCGGCCGTCCACCGAATCTGCCCGGGTAGGCGCGTGCGGTGTCCGCCGCGCGCCACCCATGGTATGAAACACCTTGTAAGAGCCTGATGAGGCACGCCGCCGGGGTTTGCAGACGAATCCGGATTCCTGCGACCCCGGCACAGGCGATGAAAGTGGACACCGTGTGGTTTTAGTGGGTAAACTGCCAGTCAGCAGGAGTCCCACATAACCCGGTCGTTCCCCACCGGCCGGGTATGCGTAACGCATTTCCACACGTTAAAAAAAAAAAAAAAAAAAAAAAAAAAAAAAAAAAAAAAAAAAAAAAAAAAAAAAAAAAAAAGGTTAGGTTAGGTTAGGTTAGGTTCCAGGTCGCCGCGGGCACCCCGCCCTTTACGCGTATTGTAAAGGGCTCGGGTTGCGTCGCGGCACTGCTGGGGGGGATGGCTGTAGTGGGGGTGTACTTCTCCCCGAATAAGTCGGTCGCCGACTTCGAGGCGTACCTCGACGAACTCGAGAGGCTGATAAGGAGGCTTCAACCTGCAGAGGTGCTGGTGCTCGGCGACCTCAATGCAAAGTCCCAGCAGTGGGGATGTCCAGCAACGGATGCGCGAGGGGCGATCCTCGAGGAGTGGGTGGTTGCCACCAACTTGACCGTCCTCAACCGCGGGTCGGCCAACACGTGTGTGCGAAGGTGGGGTGGGTCCATCGTGGACGTATCGTTCGCGAGCCCCGCCCTAGCGCGCCGTGTTCAGGACTGGCGAGTGCTGGACGACGTGGAGACTCTCTCGGACCACCTATACATCCGATTTGAGATCTCCGCTCGTCCCGCGGTGCCGCCAAGTCCCAGCCACGTCTCGACGGAGGACGGTCCGCGGTGGCAACAGAAGCGTCTCGACCGGGAGCTTTTCGAAGAGGCGGCGATAGTGGCCTCTTGCCAGCCACAGGTCGGTGGATCACCAGACAGGGTGGCAGACTGGCTGGTGGACACGATGACCGGCATGTGCGACGTGGCCATGCCGAGGTCGAGGTGCCGCCCCCAACGGGCGCAAGTGTACTGGTGGTCGGAGGCGATAGCGCAGCTGCGCAGGGAGTGCGTGGCCGCCCGACGCCAGTACACTCGTTGCAGGAGGCGGATTTTCCGCTCGCCCCTTGCCTCGCTGGACAGGGCGCGGCACGAGGAGGAGGGTGAACGGCTGTACGCCCTTTACACGGCAGCCAAAGCCAGCCTCCAGAGTGCCATCTGCGAGTCGCAGGCCGCGGCCAGGGCGGAAATGCTGGATGGGCTTAATAGCGACCCGTGGGGGAAGCCCTACAAACGGGTTCGCAATAAGGTCCGTCCCTGGGCTCCGCCACTCACGCAGACCCTGGACGCCGGAGTGGTCCGTGAGGTGGTCGCGGCGCTGTTCCCAACGGCGCCGGCACAGCACCAGCCGCCGCAAATGGCACCAGCGCACGCGGAGGGGGATGTCGGAGAGGAGGCACCAGAGGTCGGAGAGTCCGAACTCGAAGAGGCCGTCGCACGGCTCAGGAGGAAGAGCGTCGCTCCAGGTCCGGATGGCATTCCAGGGAGGGCGTGGGTGCTGGCATATGACCACCTGGCGCCGCGAGTTCGAGGGCTATTTTCTGCCTGTCTGGCTCAAGCCTTAATCCCACAGCGGTGGAAGACAGGCAGACTAGTCCTCCTCAGGAAGGAAGGCCGGCCGGCGGAGTCGCCGTCGGCGTACCGCCCCATCGTCCTCCTGGACGAGCTGGCGAAGCTCTTCGAGCGTGTGGTGGTCGGGCGTTTGGTGGCGCACCTCGGGCAGAGGGGACCAGACCTCTCGGGCGTGCAGTTCGGCTTCCGCAGTGGCCGCTCCACGGTGGATGCCATTCTGTGCGTCCGAGCCCAGGTGCGGGACGCAGTGGCTCAGGGCGACGTCGTCGTGGCGGTGTCCCTCGACATCGCCAACGCGTTTAACACGTTGCCCTGGAGCTGCATCAGGGAGGCGCTCCGCTACCACGGGGTGCCGACCTATCTGCGTCGAGTGGTGGGTGCCTACCTCTCCGACAGGTGGGTCGTGTTTCCCGGCAGACAAGGCATGGTCAGGAAGGAGGTCGTATGCGGTGTTCCACAGGGGTCGGTACTCGGTCCACTCTTGTGGAACATCGGATACGACTGGGTTCTGCGGGGCACATTATTGCGCGGAGTCAGCGTAGTGTGCTACGCTGACGACACGCTCGTGCTGGCTCGGCGGCCTACGTACCGGGATGCGGCAGTGTTGGCGACTGCAGGCGTTGCGCAGGTCGTAGCGCGGATCCGACGCCTCGGTCTCACTGTCGCTCTCGACAAGGCGGAGGGCATAGTATTTCATGGCCCAAGGAGGGCGCCTCCTCACGATGCCCATCTGATCGTGGGAGGCACTCGCATCGGTCTGTCGGGTACGATGACGTATCTGGGTCTCGTGCTCGACGGCCGATGGAAGTTCAGGGCGCACTTTCAGCGGCTGGTCCCGCGCCTACTGAAGGTGGCGGGCTCTCTGTCTTGGCTTTTGCCTAACGTGGGGGGTCCCGGGGTGAGCTGTCGCAGGCTCTACACCGGCGTCGTGAGATCGATGGCGATGTACGGTGCTCCCGTCTGGGCCGAGGCCCTGGATCGCGACAACATTGCCCTGCTGCGGAGAGCGCAGAGGGTGATGGCGATAAGGGTCGTACGGGGGTACCGTACCATCTCGGGAGAGGCAGCGTGTGTGCTGGCTGGAGTCCTGCCCTGGGACCTGGACGCGGTTTCTCTGGCGTTGTCCTACCGGCGGCGTCGGGGTCTGGCGTCCGGGACCCTCAGTCCAGCACCACGGGGGCTACAAGACCACCTCAGGCGAGAGCGGGATGCCGCGATCGCGGAATGGGAGGGGCGGCTCGAGCGTCCGAGTGCGGGGCACCGGACGATCGAGGCGATTCGGCCGGTCCTCCGGCAGTGGTTGGCTAGACGGCATGGCGTCCTAACCTTCCGCGCCACGCAGGTCCTCTCGGGGCACGGTTGCTTCGGGGGGTACCTGTGTCGGGTAGCTGGGAGGGAGCCCTCTCCTCGTTGCCACCACTGCCGGGACTGCTCCGACGAGTCGGCACAGCACGTGCTGGAGGTGTGTCCGGCTTGGGAGGAGGAGCGCGAGGCGCTAAGACGTGTTGTGGGGCCAGACCTTTCGCTGCCGGCTGTGATATCCGCCATGGTCGGCAGCGAAAGGTGCTGGGACGCCGTCCTCGCTTTTTGTGAGCGGGTGATGTCGGAGAAGGAGGCGGCCGAGCGGGTGAGGGAGGACACCACCGACCTCCCCCTCCGCCGCAAAAGGACTGGGCGTCGGAGGCAGGCGCACGATCGTCGCCTTCCCCCTTAGCGCTAGGCAGAGGGCGGTCGACTTGGGGAAGTCGGCCGTCCACCGAATCTGCCCGGGTAGGCGCGTGCGGTGTCCGCCGCGCGCCACCTATGGTAAGAAATATTGTGTGAGAGCCTGATGAGGCACGCCGCCGGGGTTTGCAGACGAATCCGGATCCCTGCGACCCCGGCACAGGCGATGAAAGTGGACACCGTGTGGTTTTAGTGGGTAAACTGCCAGTCTGGCAGGAGTCCCACATAACCCGGTCGTTCCCCGGCGGCCGGGTATGCGTAACGCATTTCCACACGTTAAAAAAAAAAAAAAAAAAAAAAAAAAAAAAAAAAAAAAAAAGGTTAGGTTAGGTTAGGTTAGGTTAGGTTAGGTTTTTTTTTTTTTTTTTTTTTTTTTTTTTTTTTTTTTTTTTTTTTTTTTTTTTTTTTTTTTTTTTTTTTCTTAACCTCCGACAAACTGAAGGAGTCTGTGTTTACAATTTTTCATTTATTAATCTATAATTTACTTTTCTCGCTTTTTCTCTGCTCGTCTAGCATTCTGCATACTAATTCTTTCTTACGTTCATCGTCTTTCATACTTTTTGGGTCTTTCCCATTATAGCTTAGGGCTCTTGTGTACCTAATCTTATTTCTAATATATTTGTCTTTTTGGGGATAATAAGGGGGAAAACAATATCAAATCTTTAATCTAGTCATTTTTACAGCTTCTTATAAACAACTTAACTATAACTATATAATCTAATAACAATATCTATTTTACTTACACAATAGGCTCAATACAAGAAAAGACTTAACTAATTTATTTACAACTTGTTTTTTGTATAAAACATTGTTTTATACTTACATTTATTTCTTATAGCTAACTTAACACTACGTTCCTTATTATTACTACAATATATTTTATGTTGGCTTAACTATACTACACTATATTTAATCAACATAAATTCTAAATCCTATTTCTATTGTTTACTATTTTACAAATTTTTACGCAATATTGTAGGAACGAGTCTCTGTTTTCGCTGTCTAATATTCCGGAAATCGAGTTAGTATCCAATTTAAAACCAATGACGTTTCCAATTTTGAGCCTATCGTAGTCATGGGCCGGGCAGTCCAGAAGGACGTGGAGGGCAGATTCAGAACACCTGGGATCGCAGACGCACGATGGACTCTCCTTGCACTTGAAACGGTGCAAGTACTCGGAGAATCCACCATGCCCCGTCAACACCTGGGTGACAAATCTGTCCACCTTTATTTTACCGATGATACGGTATGCGGCTATCGCGTCCGGGAAAAAGACCCGGGTGACACCGGCAGTTTCACCAGCTCGGTATCGCTGGTTCCATTCATCAAGCGATCGCATACGAATGCTTCGCTTGATGAATGAAACCGGGCAGCTGTCGTAGTCGAAGGCGCGCTTGGACTTTAGCGCAGCTTCCTTGGCCAGATGGTCGGCACGCTCGTTCCCCTCTAGTCCCGCGTGGGCTTTGATCCAGAACAAATTTACATGTTTGTCCTGTATCAAAGCCCTTCGCAGGTGGCCCCGCGCCTCGACGGCCAGGGGGTGGAGGGCAACTGGATTTACGGTTGTCTGCAGTGCCGACAGAGAGTCGGAATAAATTCCGATTGATCTGGCCGAGTTATCTGCGGCCGTCCGCGCCGCCCTACATATCGCCAGGAGTTCCGCCTGATAGACGGTACAAAAGGACGGCAAAGTAAGCTTGAGGGTTTTGGTTTCGGCGGCGCCTCTCCATATGGATAACGCCGCACCCACTTTGCCCTCAATCTTACTGCCGTCCGTGTAGATGTTTAAGTCGTGATCGGAATTGGCCGCGAGTTGTTCCTCGTCCACCAGGCACTGGAAGTCCAGGTCGATATGCTGGGCGGGGTGCGGAGACCGCAGAGCTGAGGACATCCGTTCCACCTCCCGATCCCCTATCGCGTCCTGGGGTATACCCCTCCTCGCACCGTACAGCGCCGCGGCCTCGCGGACGCGCAGGTCAAGGGGGAGTATCCCAGCGAGCAACAGTGCTGAGTTCAGGGAGGTGGTGCGGTATGCCCTACACAGCTTCTGCGCAAAGCCCCGCTGGACCACGTTCAGCTGCTTACGAACGCCGAGCTTGTCCACAGCCGGCGCCCAAACGGCAGCCGCATACAGTATCACGGGCTCAACCACCGCTCTGTAAATAGCGCGGATGACTTCGGGGTGGAGGCCCCAGCTCGCCTTGGCGGCTCTCGAAAGCTGGGCGTAGAAGGCAAGTGCCTTCTTGCAGACATTCGCGACGTGCGTGTTGAAAGTAAGGCGCTGGTCTAGGACGACCCCCAGTAACCTGAGTTCTCCGACCATGCCAATGTCGACCCCGCCCATGTGGAGGCGTGGGGTGTCATACTTCAGTTTGCGCGTGATGACCATGGCACTGGTCTTGTGCGGCGCAAACCTCAGTTTGTTCTGGACTCCCCACTCCCTCACATGCTCGAGGGCGGCATTAGCTTGGTGTTCGACCTCATGAGCCGTCTTACCTTCAAAGACCAACACCACATCGTCAGCGAATGCCTGTACGTAATAATTCCTCGCCTCCAACTCCCGAAGAAGTGGATCCAAAAGGAGGTTCCACAGAATCGGCCCACCGATAGACCCTTGCACGCAACCCTTCCCAGTTTCCCTCACGTGCTCCTCCCCGCAGTATCGTGCGCGAACATGCCTGCCGCTCAGGTAGCTGCCCAGGAGCCTCCGGATGTTAAACGGCACTCGTTCCTCCGCCAGCCGGACTTTTATGCGTGGCCACCAAGCGTTGTCGAAGGCGCCCTCTATATCCAGGGACACAAGCGTCATCAACTTTTTGTTAGTCAAACCTAGTCTGATGTGTTGAACCAGTGTATAGAGGGCGTCTTCGGTACTCCGCTGGGGCATAAAGCCGAACTGGCGGGTGCTGAGCCTGGGCGCTATATGATGTTTAAGCCTAGCGACAAGCATTTTCTCCAACATTTTCCCCAGCACCGGAAGGAGACCGATCGGCCGATACGACCGCGGTGTCGTGTAGGTGATCTTCCCCGGCTTGCGGAGGAAGATCACCGTTGCCTCCTTCCAGGGCCCGGGAAAATACCGGAGTTCGAGGCACCTGTTGAAAAGAGCCAGCGAGAGATCGGGGTCATACTCTATCGCGTGCAAACATATATCGGCGGTAAAACCGTCCGCGCCTGGAGCCTTCTTCGGATTGAAGGACCGGCAGGCCAATTTCAACTCCAAAGGAGTGAAAGGCGGGTCCGACACATCCGAAGAGGTTTCGACGTCAAAAAGCTCGGCTTGTACCCTCACCCTTCGGTGCTCCTCGGAGTCGTCCTCTTCGGAGTCCTCCGGGTAGAAGGTTTCGGCCATAAGCCTCACCGAGCCTTTGGCGTCTAGCCCCATATCGTTTACCACCAGCGGTGGATCTACGTCTCTCCTGGATGTTCTGCTGAGGACCCGGTAGATTCCCCCCCATACCGATTCCCCGTCCTGGCGCTCACAGAAGGCAACCCAGCTGCGCGTCTGCGCATGCCTGACTTCGGTCTCATACCTTTCCTTCGCCTCGAGGTACTCCCCGACTACCTTCTGACGCCTAACCGGCGCTGCACACCGAATCCTACATTTCTTGGTGGCCACCTCACGCTTAAGCGCTGCCAACCCCTCGTTCCACCATGGCATATTCAGTACATCTTTCCGCTTAATAGGCGGAATGGACAAGGCGCATGCTTCTGCTATGATTTTGTTAAATTTTGAAATTGTATCATCCAAGTCGAAACTATTATTTAAACTATTTAAATGGCTATGGGTAAATTTTTCTCTATTTAAAATTTGGCCCAGTTTCTCACGAAACTGGGCCCAATTCGCATTTTTGGTATAATAGATCCTGGTGGTTTGTCTGATGTGGTTTTTGTTGATGTGCCTTGTCCGTAATGTAAAGGATATGCCATTGTGATCCGAGTTGGTCAGGTCTTCGCGCACGCGCCAGTCGTCCACCAAGCCATAAAGGTCCGGCGATACAGCAGTTATGTCAACATAACTGCTGTACCTCACGCCGCCCCGGATAGTGTCGAACGTAGGGGTTTCCCCTCGGTTCAGGAGGCAGAGTCCGAGATCCTCCAGTGTCCCGTGCAGTTCGTCGCCTCTGCGATCGGTCACGGGACTTCCCCACCAAGCGCACTTAGCATTGGAGTCGCCTCCAATAACAATACTCCGGGCTCCTGTCTCGCGCTGCACCCGGCGCAGATGTGCCAGGTACGAGTCCATCGGCAGATCAGGCTCAAAGTAGAATGAAACCAGGATAATCTCCCAGTTGCGGGCACGGATCCCCACCACTGAGATGTTGTTCGTGGTGAGTTTCGGAAACTGTGTAATGTGAAGGTCCGCGTCAAAAACTATGATCGCGGCCTTTACAGTCCCACTTCCACGGTCCGCACACTGGAAGACCCTGATCCCATTCCCACCCTTCGCATAGCCCTCACCGCCGACGTATGGCTCCTGTACCAAGGCAACCCGCGCACGCTGGTTAGAGGCCTCGATCAGCAGCTCGGAGTACGCCAATCGACTACGCTGGAGGTTCGACTGGAGTATTTTGATAGCCCCTGTGTCCGCCGGCACGCCCTTAGCAGTACGCTACGGATTGACGGGCGAGGTCATCCCACCTCTTCCTGACGGGACAGTCGTCGCTAAACGCGTTATGTTCGAAATTGTCGAGCTTCGCGCGACGACAGTTCCGGCAGGAAGGTGGCGACCCCGCCAGCCAATCCGCGCATTTCGCCTTCAAGTGCGGCCCGCCACAGTGGCTACACAGGTCTGCCGGGTCCTTACAATACTTCCGCCCGTGGCCAAACCCTAGGCATCGCGTGCACTGGACCAGTGGAGACTGGTCCTCTGCTCGCACCCTCTGGAGGTCGACGTGGACCGAGCCCACGCCGGTTATCCTCGCCCAGAGGGTGGGCGACGCACTTAGGACAACATTGGCCACGTGCGGGTTCCGTGCCTTCTTGCGGAATTTTACTGTGAGGCGGTCTTCCCCGGGGCCGAGGCCATCAAAGAGGTCCCGGTTCTGGTTCCTCAGGGCCTTGATTATATCGCCGTCGGTATTCACGGCCAAGACACCTCTGAGTACCAGAAGCGGGTCTCTATTTTTGATGTCCTCGACAACGAGGCCCGTTCCTTCCTTTGTGAGCCGTTCCTTTACCTTTCGCTTGTCCTCAGCAGTCCCGAACCCCATAATTACCTTCCGGTCCTTAGCCTTTCGGACCCGGTCAATCTTAACCCACCCCTCCTTGGCGTCTATGGTCCGCCTCACCTTCCCGAGGACCTCCTCTCCTGTCTCCGTCTCGTCCCGGGAGGTGACGACCACAGAATGCAGAGCCGCAGGCCTCATCGGCTGTTGCGGCCTTGCGGCGGCCACGCTCGCATAGCTCCGCCGCTGCTCCTCAGCCGCCCTGCTGCACCCCGCAAGCTGCTCCTGGAGAGCCCTCATCCTCTCGTTGCTCTCCAGGAGAAGCCGGGAGTGCTCGTCAAGCCTAGCGCTCAACCCGGAGTCCGGGGGCACCGTAAATGTGGCGTCGGTGTCGATAGTCACCGGCACCACCTTCACGGGGCCCTCGCTCCCCTTGCGAGCCCTCTCGGCCAGCAGTTCGGCCTCGGACTCAGCGACGAGTTTTTCGAGCCCGTCCAGGGACCTCAAGAACGAAACTTTAATATCGGCCCTGAGGTTCCTGGACGTTTCAAGTTGGGATTTCGCCTTTTTTACAAAATCAGCCGCTCGCTGCACCCTTGTCCGTTCCGTGGTCGCCACCGGTGAGCGGATCCGCGCCTCCCCCCCCTCCTTCGAACTATCAGGAAGCTTCGGAGTCGCTTTCTTTATCTTGGAGGTAGTCGGGGCGCCCTGAACCTTTGTAAAGGAAGGGTCAGTGGCGGTACCCTCCCACTTCTCCAGGCTATGCCGAGTCAATTTTTTGACTTCCTTTGGGGGGGTTGTGGGTGGGTTCGTCGTATCCATCGCGTCTTTAACTGGGGTGCGAATCATGGTAGGTCGCGTTGAGTTTTAAAATATAAATAAAAATGTCAATATCAAAATAAAATTGTAAAATTTAAAAAGTCAAATTTTTAAAATATCCGCAATAGCGGAATGTATATAGTAACACAGAGAGCGTTCCGTCTAAAAATATACTGTACAATAGTACAGCACTTAGAGTAACTTAAAAACTAACTTAACACTAATATAAACACTCCCGCAGCCGATTCGCGGAAAGTCTCTACAACGACTCTAGGTAGAGTCGCCGAATCAGTACCAGCTGATAGTCCCAGCCGGGGGCAGGTCAGCGGAGAAAACCGCGTCGCTCTACGACCAACGGTTCCCGAGCTATCGCGATTTTAATTTTTCAAAGATGGCGGACCAAAAAGTGGTTCCGCCGCAACCAAAATTTCAAAAATCAATAACTCGCGAACCGCCGGTCGCAGAGACACGAGCGACGGCTCCTCGTGCTGGGCTCTTTGCCCTCTGCCCGAAACCGGTGGTATTTTCACAATTTTCGGGGTAACTCTATATAGAGCTCCCGATAGTCCAATTTTGTGACCCTAAATATGCCAACCACCCCGGTGAAAACCGCGTCTCGCTACGACCAGCGGTTGCCGAGATATTGCGCCCAAAAGAAAACCAAGATGGCGTCCGCGCACTTTGCGCGAGATTTTAAAATTCAATATCTCGGGAACCGCCGGTCGCAGAACAGCGTGCGACGGCTCTCCGTGATGGTCTCCACGAGCTCTAACGGGATATGGGCCCAAAGGTAGGGCTCGGGGGTTCAACTCTACCTAGAGTCGCTGACGTGTCAGAATTGTAGCCCTCGTTTTGCCCGACTAGACGTCGAAAACCGCAAGTTCGAGCGCTAACCCAAGCCCGAGATATTCGGTATTTAATATTTTACCGATGGCGGACAAGATGGCCGCCACGAGACAATAATTTTACCAAATCGTGTGTACTCGGTCGAAACCACTCGTGCTTGGGCTCAAACGATCGGGCTTTTTATTACCTAGTAGATGGACGACACAAAAAATTTTTAGAATCAACCCCCGATTTATGGGGTTGAAAAAAACACACAATTTTGCAATAAAATTTAAAATAAGATGTACAAAAACTATTATAAAAATCTACAAAAAATTTATTAACCTAAATGAGCTATATACAATTTTTTAAAATAGGTTCCGGAGCGATCGGTCCAGGGGTTGCAACCCCACGTGCCCCACTCGAATTTTCAAAAAATTTTTACTCCGAAACTACTGGTCGAAAAAATCTGAATTTTGGTATGTTAGTAGACCTCAATGAGGTCTATCTAAAACGCAAAAAATAAAGGGGGGTCGTCGCTTTCAATTTTGAAATAATAAATTTTGAATTTTGAATAAATTTTTAAAACCTGATAACTCCGGAACCACAAACCTTAAAATTATGCTGCAAACGTCGCTGAGCTCGCCGCGTTGCGCCGCGTCGAATGAGGTGCGTAACACCTCCCTCACCCCGCTGGATCCAAGACCACGTGGCCACGTGGTCTTCGGTTTTTTAATTTTAATTCCGCGCGCTTGCGCGAGAAAAATCCAAAACTGGTGTCAAATGAAAGGTCTTTTAATGGCGCATCGAACGACGTAATAAAAAGTATACGTCGTCGATCTTGTTTGAGCGGCGTACGCCGTCAAAGTTTTTAATTTTTGTAAAACTGTCACTTTTCAGCACTTTTCACTGGGAAAACGAACACAGCCGAAGTAAAACGATATACCACCGTGTAGGGCGCACTGAGACGCAACTTTTGATGCACTTTTTGTAAAAATCGGTTCACTTTTTCCCACTTAAAATGATTTTTAAGTGTTAAAACTTTGCGGAGCTGCAGCGAAAAATAGTTGTACACGTCCACCTCTGAGTGCGTTCGACGGCGGAGGGTTGGTTAGGTTAGGTTAGGTTAGGTTAGGTTAGGTTAGGTTAGGTTAGGTTAGGTTAGGTTAGGTTAGGTTCCCTGGGACCTGGACGCGGTTTCTCTGGCGTCGTCCTACCGGCGGCGTCGGGGTCTGGTGTCCGGGGACCTAAGCTCAGCACCACGGGGGCGACTAGAGCACCTCAGGCGAGAGCGGGATGCCGCGATCGCGGATTGGGAGAGGCGGCTCGAGAGTCCGAGCGCGGGACACCGGACGATCGAGGCGGTTCGGCCGGTTCTCCGGCAGTGGTTGGCTAGACGGCATGGCGTCCTAACCTTCCGCGCCACGCAGGTCCTCTCGGGGCACGGCTGCTTCGGGGGGTACCTGTGTCGGATCGCTGGGAGGGAGCCCTCTCCTCGTTGCCACCACTGCCGGGACTGTTCCGACGAGTCGGCTCAGCACGTGCTGGAGGTGTGTCCGGCTTGGGAGGAGGAGCGCGAGGCGCTGAAACGTGTTGTGGGGACAGACCTTTCGCTGCCGGCTGTGATTTCCGCCATGGTCGGCAGCGAAAGGTGCTGGGACGCCGTCCTCGCTTTTTGTGAGCGTGTGATGTCGGAGAAGGAGGCGGCCGAGCGGGTGAGGGAGGACACCACCGACCTCCCCCTCCGCCGCAAAAGGACTGGGCGTCGGAGGTTGGCGCACGATCGTCGCCTTCCCCCGTAGCGCTAGGCAGAGGGCGGTCGACTTGGGGAAGTCGGCCGTCCACCGAATCTGCCCGGGTAGGCGCGTGCGGTGTCCGCCGCGCGCCACCCATGAGGAGAAAAACCGTGTAAGAGCCTGATGAGGCACGCCGCCGGGGTTTGCAGACGAATCCGGATTCCTGCGACCCCGGCCCAGGCGATGAAAGTGGACACCGTGTGGTTTTAGTGGGTAAACTGCCACTCTGGCAGGAGTCCCACATAACCCGGTCGTTCCCCAGCGGCCGGGTATGCGTAACGCATTTCCACACGTAAAAAAAAAAAAAAAAAAAAAAAAAAAAAAAAAGGTTAGGTTAGGTTAGGTTAGGTTAGGTTAGGTTAGGTTAGGTTAGGTTAGGTTAGGTTAGGTTAGGTTAGGTTAGGTTAGGTTAGGTTAGGTTTCGTCGCCGGAGACTTCAACGCGAAGTCAACGCTCTGGGGATCCCCGGCGACAGATGCAAGAGGCCGAGCGATGGCGGACTGGCTAGCCTCCACGGGACTCGTTCTGGCCAATCGAGGCGCCGTGAATACCTGTGTCCGGCAACAAGGCGAGTCGATAGTGGACCTGACTCTCGTCAGTCCATCTGTCGCCCGTCGAGTCAGAAGCTGGCGGGTCTTGGAGGACACCGAAACCCTCTCGGACCACCGCTATATACGTTTCGACATCTCCGGTCACACGTCGGAACTGGGTCGCCCAACAACATCTGGCGGCGGCCCGCGGTGGTCCCTAAAGAGGATGGATAAGGATTTACTGCAGGAGGCGGCAGTCGCTGCGTCCTGGGCCCCACTTCCTTCAGGAGGGGTAGAAGAGTGCGCAGAGTGGCTGAACGTGGCGATGCATAACATCTGCGACGCCTCGATGCCACGTGCGGGGCCATACAAGTCTCGGCGCCAAACATACTGGTGGCGTCCTGAAATAAGACAACTCCGGCAAGATTGTGTAGCAGCCCGGCGCCGTTACACAAGATACCGAAGAAGGCGCAACAGGAGCCAATCGGAGGAGGACGTCATCTATGATGGCTACCGCACGGCGCGCCGCGCCCTTCGTCTCGGCATCCAGCAGGCGAAGTCGGAAGCCTGGGAGGAGTGGCTGGAGACCCTGGAACGCGACCCATGGGGCAGGCCGTATAAATGGGTGAGGCAAAAGCTCCGCCCAGCCGCCCCACCGCTCACTCAGAATCTCCAACCGGAGCTCCGCAACACCATCGTCTCGACCCTTTTCCCTGCGATGGCCGAGCGGTCACCAATGACGGCACAGAGCGACACATCCAACTCCGAAGAAGATGACGTACCGCCAGTCACGTCTTCTGAACTAGCCGTCGCAGTTCATAAAATGAGCATAAAAAACACGGCCCCCGGCCTCGACGGTGTTCCGGGACGTGCCTGGGTACTGGCGATGAAAAACATGGAGCCGCGTGTGCTGGCCGCTTTGACCAACTGCTTGGTCCAGAGCCGAGTACCGCGTCGCTGGAAGTCGGGAAAACTGGTATTGCTGCGGAAGAAAGGGCGTCCTGAAAATCAACCGTCGGCGTATCGTCCTATCGTGTTGCTCGACGAGGTCTGCAAGATACTGGAGCGGATCATCGTGGCGCGTCTCACCCAACATCTCGAGCACGTCGGACCGAACCTGAGCGAAAACCAGTACGGATTTCGTTCAGGCCGAGCGACCATAGGCGCGATACAACGCCTGCGGACGATCGCGGAGGAAGAGGTGTCCCGGGGTGGTGTAGTTTTGGCTGTGTCTCTGGACATATCCAATGCCTTCAACTCGCTGCCCTGGGAAGCCATCAAAGATGGACTCAGACACCACTGCGTGCCGAGGTATCTGCGCAACATCATTAGCGACTACCTCTCGGCACGGTCGGTGCAGTTCCCGACGCAGGAAGGCTGGGAAGAAAAAGAGGTGGTCTGCGGTGTTCCACAGGGGTCGGCTCTCGGTCCACTCTTGTGGAACATCGGATTCGACCCAGTGCTTCGCGGCGCCAACCTCCGCGGCGTAGAGGTCATTGCCTACGCAGACGACACTCTGGTTGTCAGCCGCGGAAAGACACACAGGGACGTAACGATACTCGCCACGGCGGCAGTCGCGCAGGTGGTTCGCCGAATCCGGACGCTGGGCCTCGCGGTGGCCCTAGAAAAGTCAGAGGCCCTTTGCCTACACGGGCCTAGGAACGCACCGCCATCTGACCTGGCAGTTGTGATAAGCGGGACCAGGATAAGTGTTAAAACATCAATGACGTACTTGGGCCTGGTTCTCGATAGCAGATGGACGTTCCGGGAACATTTCCGGCGTCTGTCGGAGAAGACTACGAAGGCGGCTGGAGCATTAGCGTCACTCCTTCCAAACCTGGGGGGTCCGAGCCTCAGTTGTCGTCGCCTGTACATGGGCGTAATCCGCTCCATGGCAATGTACGGAGCACCAATATGGGCCGAACATCTGTCGCCCGAAAACAGACTGGTTCTGGGAAGGCTCCAGAGAGTTATGGCAATCAGGGCAGTGCGTGGATACCGCACCGTGTCTAAAGATGCGGCCTGCGTGCTCGCGAGCAGCGTTCCCTGGGACCTAGATGCCCAGTCTCTCGCCGACGTTTACTGGCGGTGCGCATCGGTCCGCGCGGAGGGCAGCAACCCTCTCCCGGAAGTCGTACGTCGGTGGAGGGACACCGTAAGAGAGAGGGCTATACAGTTGTGGGCGGAGCGGCTCGAAGAATCACAAGTCAGTGTGAGGTTGCTGACGGCCATTCGCCCATATCTCAAGGAGTGGATAAATAGGAAGAGCGGCGCGCTCTCCTTCCGTCTTACACAATTGCTGACGGGGCACGGCGGCTTTGGGCGGTATCTGTGTGAGGTCGCAGGAAGAGAGGAAACCGCGCGATGCCACCATTGCAGCGCGGACAGGGACACGGCCGAGCACACTATCACGGCCTGTCCCTCCTGGACAAGTCAACGTGCGGCCCTAACGGCTGCCATTGGATCAGACCTCTCACTGCCAGCAATCATCTGCGCAATGCTGAGCAGTGAGGCATCGTGGGACGCAGTGGAGGAATTTGCGCAAAACGTAATCTCCACTAAAGAAGAGGCCGAACGTCGGAGGGAGATAGAGGCGATCGACCCTAGAAGAAGGCAGAGACGGAGACGCCGCGCGGTCAACCATGACGATCGCAACGTCCCGCCTTAGCGGGGGATCTCGGGGTGGCGGTGTGGGGACGCCATCACCCATCGAATCGAGTCCCCGAGCGGACCGCGATACGCAACGTACTCCTGCGCATCGCGGCTTAATCACAGTTAAGACAAGGTCCATTTAAAGGACGATGGAGGCCTAGAAACCTCAAAGTTGGGTCTGAACAAACAGACAGCCGTCAGCAGAGTCGCGGAGCAGGCTGACGCGTTCCCGCGGCTCAGCACTGCGACGGAGAGATGGAGTACCGTGTGGTTTTAGTGGGTATACTGCCCCTATACAGCAGGAGTCCCACATAACCCGGCCTTTCTTCCCCAGCAGCCGGGTATGCGTAACGCATTTCCACACGTAAAAAAAAAAAAAAAAAAAAAAAGGTTAGGTTAGGTTAGGTTAGGTTTTTTTTTTTTTTTTTTTTTTTTTTTTTTTTTTTTTTTTTTTTATACTTGACCTCCCTGTGAGGGGAGACTGTTTTTACAGTTTATTTTGTCTGGACAGGTTTTACATTTTTTAACCAAAAAACTCATTCATACAGTCCATCTTTTACTCTGATCGTCACACTTGCAGCATACCATTTTCATCTAACATCCATCCTCATTCAATCATAGTGCTGAAGGCGATTGTGTACCTACCACTTATACTAATAAAAACACAGAAGGAGGGGAACGTAAAGGGAGGGAACAGTAATATCTTTTAATAAAAATAACAATTTTTTCGTTATATCTAGGCTTATCTGAAATAATAGTACAATTTTTTATTATCTTATTGTCTACTTAGTGCAAGAGGCTGGTAGTTATAAAATAGAGTCTAGACTAAATTAATTTTACGAAAGAAAACTTCTAAGTTGTGCAAAATACACTATTTTACACATTTACAGACTTATAGGTAACTTACAGACTATGTTCTTATTCTATATACAATTTTCTTATGTTAGCCTAATTATACAAACTATAACTACCTAACATAAATTTTATTATACCCTATTTCTATGATTAACTAATTTACAAACTTTTTTACAATAGTCTAAGAACAGATCTCTGTCTTTACTACACACTATTTGCGGTAACGTACTAACGTCAATTTTTATACCCAGTCGAGTTTCCACGTCCTGCCTCTCGCGACAATGGGCCGGGCAGTCCAGGAGGACGTGGAGGACAGACTCAGAACACGCAGGATCGCAGACGCACGATGGACTCTCCTTGCACTTGAAACGATGCAAGTACTCGGAGAATCCACCGTGCCCCGTCAATACCTGGGTGACAAATCTGTCCACCTTTATTTTACCGATGATCCGGTATGCGGCTATCGCGTCCGGGAAAAAGACCCGGGTGACACCGGCTGTTTCACCGGCCTGGTATCGTTGGTTCCATTCATCAAGCGATCGCATACGAATGCTTCGCTTGATGAATGAAACGGGGCAGCTGTCGTAGTCGAAACTGCGTTTTGACTTTAGCGCAGCTTCCTTAGCCAGATGGTCGGCACGCTCGTTCCCCTCTAGTCCCGCGTGGGCTTTGATCCAGAACAAACTAACAAGTTTGTCCTGTACCAAAGCCCTACGCAGGTGGCCCCGCGCCTCAACGGCCAGGGGGTGGAGGGCTTCCGGGTTGACTGTAGTCTGCAGTGCCGACAGGGAGTCGGAGTAAATCCCGACTGATCTGGCCGAGTTATCTGCGGCCGTTCGCGCCGCCCTGCATATCGCCAGGAGTTCCGCCTGGTAGACGGTGCAAAAGGACGGCAAAGTAAGCTTGAGGGTTTTGGTTTCGGCGGCGCCTCTCCATATGGATAGCGCCGCACCCACTTTGCCCTCAATCTTACTGCCGTCCGTGTAGATGTTAAGGTCGTGGTCAATGTTGACCGCGAGTTGTTCCTCGTCCGCCAGGCACTTGAACTCCAGGTCGATATGCTGAGCGGGATGCGGAGACCGCAGAGCCGAGGACATCCGTTCCACCTCCCGATCCCCTATCGCGTCCTGGGGTATACCCCTCCTCGCGCCGTACAACGCCGCGGCTTCGCGGACGCGCAGGTCGAGAGGGAGTATCCCAGCGAGCAACAGTGCTGAGTTCAGGGAGGTGGTGCGGTATGCCCTACACAGCTTCTGCGCAAAGCCCCGCTGGACCACGTTCAGCTGCTTACGTACACCTAGCTTATCCACAGCCGGCGCCCAAACGGCAGCCGCATACAGTATCACGGGCTCAACCACCGCTCTGTAAATAACGCGGATAACTTCGGGGTGGAGGCCCCAGCTCGCCTTCGCGGCTCTCGAAAGCTGGGAATAGAAGGTGACGGCCTTCTTACATACGTTCGCGACGTGCGTGTTGAAGGTAAGGCGTTGGTCTAGGACGACTCCCAGTAGTTTGATTTCGCCCACCATACCGATGTCGACCCCGCCCATGTGGAGGCGTGGGGTGTCATACTTCAGTTTGCGCGTGATGACCATAGCACTGGTCTTGTGCGGCGCAAACTTCAGTTTGTTCTGGACTCCCCACTCCCGCACATGCTCGAGGGCGGCATTGGCTTGGTTTTCGACCTCAAGAGCCGTCTTACCCTCAAAGACCAACACCACATCGTCAGCGAACGCCTGCACGTAGTAATGTCTAGCCTCCAACTCACGAAGCAGTGGATCCAATAAGAGGTTCCACAAAATCGGCCCGCCGATAGACCCTTGCACGCAACCCTTCCCGGTTTCTCTCACGTGCTCTTCCCCACAGTACCGTGCGCGAACATGCCTGCCGCTCAGGTAGCTGCCCAGGAGCCTACGGATGTTCAACGGCACTCGTTCCTCCGCCAGCCGGACTTTTATGCGTGGCCACCAAGCGTTGTCGAAGGCGCCCTCTATATCCAGGGACACAAGTGTCATCAATTTTTTATTTGTCAATCCTAATCGTATGTGTTGGACCAGTGTATAGAGGGCGTCCTCGGTGCTACGCTGGGGCATAAAGCCGAACTGACGGGTACTGAGCCTGGGCGCTACGTGATGTTTCAGTCTGGCGACAAGCATCTTCTCCAGCACTTTCCCCAGCACCGGAAGGAGACCAATTGGCCGATACGACCGCGGTGTCTGGTAGGTGTTCTTCCCCGGCTTCCGGAGGAAGATCACCGTAGCCTCCTTCCAGGGCCCGGGAAAATGCCGGAGTTCGAGGCACCTGTTGAAAAGAGCCAATGAGAGACCGGGGTCATACTCTATCGCGTGCAAACATATATCGGCGGTAAAACCGTCCGCGCCTGGAGCCTTCTTCGGATTGAAGGACCGGCAGGCCAATTTCAGCTCTAAAGGAGTGAAAGGCGGGTCCGTCACATCCGAAGAAGTTTCAACGTCAAAGAGCTCGGCTTGTACCCTCACCCTTCGGTGCACCTCGGAGTCATCCCCCTCGGAGTCCTCCGGGTAGAAGGTTTCGGCCATAAGCCTCACCGAGCCTTTGGCGTCTAGCTCCATATCGTTTACCACCAGCGGTGGATCTTCGTCTCTCCTGGAGGTTCTGCCGAGGACCCGGTAGATTCCCCCCCACACGGATTCCCCATCCTGCCTTTCACAAAAGGCGACCCAGCTGCGCGTTTGCGCGTGCCTTACCTCGATCTCGTAGCGTTCCTTCGCCTCGAGGTACTCCCTTACAACCTTCTGACGCCTAACCGGCGCTGCACATCGGATCCTACATTTCTTGGTGGCCACCTCGCGCTTGAGCGCTGCCAACCCCTCGTTCCACCATGGCATATTCAGCACATCTTTCCGCTTTATGGGCGGAATGGACGAAGCACATGCTTCGGCTATAATTTTGTTAAAATTTTCTATTGTTAAATCTAATTCCGAACCTGTGTGTAAATTCCTTAAAAGTTCGATTGAAAAATGTTCTCTATTGATAATTTGACCCAGTTTCTCACGAAACTGGGCCCAATTTGCATGTTTTGTAAAATAAATACGTGTTGTATGTTTAATGTAATTTTTGTTGATGTGCTTTGTCCTTAATGTGAAGGATATGCCATTGTGGTCCGAGCTGGTCAGGTCTTCACGCACGCGCCAGTCGTCCACCAAGCCAAGCAGGTCCTGTGATACAGCAGTTATGTCAACATAACTGCTGTATCTTACGCCGCCCCGGATAGTGTCGAAGGTGGGGGTGTCCCCTCGGTTCAGGATGTCGAGACCGAGATCCTCCAGTGCCCCGTGAAGTTCCTCGCCTCTGCGATCAGTCACGGGACTCCTCCACCAGACGCACTTAGCATTAGAGTCGCCTCCAATGATCATACTCCGAGCTCCCGTTTCGCGCTGCACCCGGCGCAGGTGTGCCAGATACGAGTCCATCGGCAGGTCGGGCTCAAAGTAAAATGAGACCAGGATGATCTCCCAGCTACGGACTCGGATCCCCACCACTGAGATGTTGTTCGTGGTGAGTTTCGGGTACTGTGTGATGTGAAGGCTCGCGTCAAAAACTATGACCGCGGCCTTTACAGTCCCACTTCCATGATCCGCAGACTGGAAGACTCTGATCCCATTTTGACCCTTCACGCGCCCTGTTCCGCCGACGTATGGCTCCTGTACCAAAGCCACCCGCGCTCGAAGTTCTGAGGCCTGAATCAGCAGCTCGGAGTATGCCAACTTACTACGCTGGAGGTTCGCCTGGAGGATTTTTATAGCCACTGAGTCCGCCGGCACGCCCTTAGCAATAAGCTACGGATTGCCGGGCGAGGTCATCCCACCTCTTCCTGACGGGACATTCGTCGCTAAACGCGTTATGTTCGAAATTGTCGAGCTTCGCGCGACGACAGTTCCGGCAGGAAGGTGGCGACCCCGCCAGCCAATCCGCGCATTTCGCCTTCAAGTGTGGCCCGCCACAGTGGCTACATAGGTCGGCTGGGTCCTTGCAGAATTTCCGCCCGTGGCCGTAACCGAGGCATCGCGTGCACTGGACCAGCGGAGACTGGTCCTCTGCTCGCACCCTCTGCAGGTCGATGTGGACAGAGCCCACACCGGTAATCCTGGCCCAGAGGGTGGGCGACGCACTCAGGACGACGTTGACCACGTGCGGGTTCCGTGCCTTCTTACGGAATTTCACAGCGAGGCGGTCTTCCCCGGGGCCGAGGCCGCCAAAGAGATCCCGGTTTTGGTTCCTTAGGGCCTTAATAATATCGCCATCCGTGTTCATGGCTAAGACACCTCTAAGGACCAAAAGCGGGTCCCTGTTTTTGACGTCCTCTACCACGAGGCCCGTTCCTTCTTTCTGTAACCTCTCTTTCGCCTTTCTCCTGTCCTCGGCAGTGCCGAATCCCATTATAATTTTCCGGTCCCTGGCCTTCCGGACACGGTCAACTTTGACCCAACCCTCCTTTGCGTCCATGGTCCGCCTCACCTTCCCAAGGACTTCCTCCCCAGTCTCCTCCTTGTCCTTCGAGGTGACGACCACCGAGTGGAGGGCAGCAGGCCTCGGCGGTTGCTGCGGCCTCGCAGCAGCCACACAAGCATAGCTACGCTGCTGTTCCTCGGCCGACCTGCTGCACTTCATGAGCTGCTCCTGGAGAGCCTTCATACGCTCGTTACTCTCCAGAAGAAGCCGAGAGTGCTCGTCGAGCTTGGTGCTCAGCCCGGAGTCCGAGGGCACCGTAAAAGTGGTGTCGGTGGCTTTAGTCGCCGACACCACCCCCACGGAGCCCTCGGCCCCCTTACGAGCCCTCTCGGCTTTCAGGTCGGCCTCGGACTCAGCAACTAGTTTTTTAAGCTCGTCCAGGGACCTCAAGATGGAATCTTTGATATCCTTCCTGAGGTTCCTGGACGATTCCACCGACTGTTTAGCTCTTGTATAATAATGTGTAGCCCGCTGCACTCTAGTTCGCTCCGTGGTCGCCACCGGTGAGTGAACCAGGGCTTCACCCCCCACTTTCGGACTTACAACCCGCTTAGGGGTTGGCGTCTTTTTTGGTCCGGAGGCGGTTGGGGCGCTCTGTTCAGCGGTAGAGGCTGACCCAGAAGCTGCCCCCTCCCACTTCTCTAGACTCAGTCGCGGCAATTTCTTTACTAATTTAGGGGGAGTTGAGGGTGGGTTCACTGTTTCCGGCTTTTTCACCGGGGTCCGGAGTCCAAGAACCATTGTTCTGTCTTGGAGGTCGCGTCAAAAGTAAAAATATAAAACAATATAGTGTCAAAAGGGACACAAACAAAAATAAATGTCAGTTTTAAAATCACCGCAATAGCGGGTTGTATAGAAAAGTAATATATGCAAAAACAGAGATTGCTCCTAGTCTAAAAGATGCTGTAGAATACTACAGCACCTGAAAGTCCCTAAACTACTTAAATCTAAAATTATAACTACAAAAGCCGATCGCCACCGACTCTACACTTAATCTCTACTTCGGCTCTATATAGAGTCTCCCGGTTTGCGTAGCCTTGTAGGCCTTCGAGGGGGTCGATCAACGGTGAAAACCGCGTCTCGCTACGACCAGCGGTTCCCGAGATATCGCGCCTCGAAATTTACAAAGATGGCGGCCAGATATTCTAATTTCGGTCTAGACCGAATTTCAAAAATTTATATCTCGAGAACCCCTGGTCGCAGGATAGTGTGCGACGGCTTCCCGTGATGGCCTCCTCGAGATCTATCCAATACCGGGATTTAATTTAAAATTTCCGGGTCGACTCTATGTAGAGACCCTGATGCCCTACAGGTGTGGCCCACTCTTCGGCAGTGTCACCAGTGAAAACCGCGTCGCGCTGCGACCAACGGCTGCCGAGATATTGCGCCCGAAAGATTTTCAAAATGGCGTCCGCGCAGATATCTAGAATCTAGACAAGATTTCAAAAAATTATATCTCGGGAACCGCTGGCCGCAGAATAGCGTGCGACGGCTCCCCGTGTCGGTCTCGCCGAGATCTTTACAAAGAAAAACCTAAATTTAACTTTTGAGGGGTCAACTCTAAATAGAGTCCCTGACAGTTTTTAATCGTGGCCCACACTACGACAATATCGGTAGAGAAAACTACACTTTTCTACGACTATCCTAACTAAAGTTATAGGGTTTTTAAACTTTTTAAGATGGCCGCCAATATGGCCACCTGTGAAGATAAAAAGTCCAAACTCAGCTGTTTTTAACCGAAATAAGCCGTGCTTGGGCTCAAACTTTTCGTCTCGACGAGCTCTACTCAAAAGTCAAAACAAAAATTT